>JAKZAO010000012.1:8551045-9751045 GCA_023053555.1 Branchinecta lindahli
ACCGTGGTAATAGATACCATGGTATCTGCAAAGACGCAACTGATGAAATGGGTGATTTATCCGCTGGCGGATGAATTGCTACTGTTATGTCTCGCCATCACTAGAAGCCATAATTACCATTTGTCCCTAGAGGCGTATTCTCGCCGATCCGGTGACTCTTTTTAAGGAGTCCCTGCCTTTTTTGTTTGTCTCAGGGACTCACTCCCCGTATCACCGCGAACGGGGAATGCTCCGATTATCATCACCATCATCAAAAAGGACTCCCTGTCAAATTCGGAGGAAAACTAATTTTTGCTGCTGTTGGTGCAATGTAAAATTAATTAAATCAGAATAAACAAAACCAAAAATGAAGTGGATCTAGACTAATTTTGTTAAATGCATATTTTTTTTTCGAATAAAATCCATTTTGAAGCAATCCCCGTGTTCTCATTGTTTTCCGTACGCGGAGTCCGCGTGGAGTGATTCCCTCTATTCTCGCCGTTCCCCTTGATTCCCCGAGGAGTCCTTGGGGAACGGCGAGAATACGCCTTAGGTTACGCCAGAAAACATCTCAATGCCTCGTACAGCATCATATGCGAATGAAAGAGCAGATATTTAAGAAGTAGTGAGCTGAAAGACAAAAATGCTCCTATGCCGGGATTTGAACCCAGGACCCTCTGCTTACAAGGCAGGCGCTCTAACCGTTTGAGCTATCGAGGGGCTTGTGAACAGAGTTCGTAAACCCCCTACAATAGTCCGGTAGAAGCTGGCCATAGGAACAGTGATCTCGGCCGAAGAGTGACTTGGGGATGTGAACTGATTAGATGAATTTGTTCCCGTTTTTTTATCGGGGGGACAGGGGCGACGCATCGTTCATGCATGTTTTCATGGTAGAAAAAAACATGGAACCTATAAAACAGATAGGAGAATGCCATAAGAAAAACATACCTAAATTTGAAAAACTTTCAGTTCCCACGTTTCTTCTCGCTTGGAGCCTTCAGCCATGAAGGTCCCACCGTTCAACAAATGGATGAAACCACGTTTAGGATGGTATTCCATGGGGTTGGTTGGCCCGAGAAAGCGGCAGAGCCAACTGACGTTCACAAAGAGAAGCCGGAGAAAGTTCTCGATGTTCAGGTAAGCCCATTTGTTTCATACTTGCTAGATAGTATAGGGACAGAGACTGGAACCGTTGGCTCTCAGCAATATTCATACCCGAGTTATCGATAGTAGGTAAGGCGTTGGACTTTGAACTAGCATGGCTGTGGGTCTAAAGTTGAACCTTCGTCGAGGCGAACGGAACCAATGGCGAGGTGCCTGCCTACGGCTGCCTAGAGAAATCTTGGGCTAAGCGTCAGATGACTCGCCCGCTTCGCGCTTCCTGCCAAGGGCAGTTAAACAGGAGATGTTGCGCCTCAGGAGCATTCAAAGGAACTTTCTTACCTTTATAAACTAATATAATACTAATACTAATGCAATGTGCAATACTAATGCAATAATATAATACTAATGCAATCTACTTCCAGTAATCGCCCCCTCCATTCTTAAAACCCGGATTTTTCTTCTTTTTTTAAGGAGTCAGCGGGCCTGAAAAAAAGGCATAAACAGCCAAAACCGTTCGTCATTTCGTGAAAGAAGAGCCTGTTTGACTTGTTATTATCTTTAATTGTTGAAATACCTGAACGTTAACAGCAAATAGTGCAAGGGCTCTTTTATTGGTTAGCAAAACGAAGGTTTGCTTCCTGTGGTTACCCAACAGCATATTAATCGTCTGTGTTGTGTAGCATCGTATTCTGCTATCCATTCGAATATGGCTGGTGTGCATAGTAGGGGCAAGGAGATGCAGGAACACAGTAGAATTCTAAGTTCTTAAAAATAATACACCTAACGTAGTGGCTTGAAGCATAGGTACAAACATCCCTGTCATTAGAGTAAGAACGAGTTAACCGACTAGGGCTGAAATCCGACAGTCTATTTACACATCACTTGTTCAATTAAAGTTTAACTGAAAAGCAAACTTATCTTTGTATCGTTTAACTGAATACACTGCGTTATTTGGATTGTGTTAAGAGACTTTTGTTTCACTGTTCGCCCTAGTATGACGTTCAGAATAAATACTGCCGTCCTCACAACGCGAAATTCTACTGTGACGTGGAAAATTTGAATCTCGATAGAAACGCGGCGTATCTTTCGCGTCAACACTTATTTTCCAAAAATCATTTTCGTCAAGTATACAACACAGGTATAAGCGCATCGAGGTACCACAAATCCGACAGGGAAACTCCACTATATCGAAACTAATTATTCGTGGATAGCGGGGCAACGAAGGAACGCATTTTCACCATGTCTTCGAGCGTGTTCCATGCTACTTACCGTAGTTTCTACGCATGAGGTCACGAATTTTGGCTTCTTGGTGTCAAGGCTGGAACGCATTTTTCTATTTTCGTCAAAATACAACTGCAGGGGGTAATCAAGCCAATCACGTTACATAGATCCGTAGTTACCACGCTTACTACGTGTTGTACGCTGGGGTTTCGTTTACGTTAAACAGATGCAACTTTCACTCTTTAGTCTCACGAGAGTTTTCACGGGGGTTTTACTTATTTCTGGGAATATCCGGTGGGTTGACGTTGGCTTTACTTTGGAAGAGAAATAACGAGTTTGAGGACAGTTCTGTGTGAACTGTGAAGTTCAGTGAAGGAAGGTCGGAGAAACAATATAAGTTGAGTATACTTGAAGTTGTGTATATTCGACTGTTTATGCTTGTAGTTTAGTAATGTCAATAAATTAGTGTAGTAGCCGAGCTCTCGATTCCGTTCAGGCGTAGGATTTAGAACCTGAAAGTACAATTCGTGCATGTAACAAGATAGCACGTAACATACGCTCCGGAGCATGGTTTAGTTACTATTTCGAGAAGGTTGGAACGGTCAGCGTAGTAACTTTTCGTGAGGTTGGGACGAATAGTAACTAATAGTTACTGTTGTTGGAAGGATGGAACACGCTCTTCAACTCTCTTTCAGTGAAAAAGTAATGGGTAGCTAGATTGCCCTATCTCAGCCCTTTTCGACCTTAAATAGGCCGGAGAACCCGATAAAAATGTGTTATTTTGTTTGTCCGCTATCCACAAATAATAGGTTTCATCGAATGAAATCCTTTCGGATTTGTGGTATCTCTGTGGATTGTGATATCTCTTGAAATAGTTACCAACTACAAAGGTAAGCCGTTACCGAAGAATAAAGTAAAAATATCAGACTACTTGCGATACATCTTCCGTCTCATTTTCCTACTTTCTTCAGCCGCGACTTTTCCGGGTTTAGCGTCTTTAACCCTTGATGCAGGCTTTCTTTGAAATTCAAATACTTCGCGTCTGGGTGAGTTTTGAGTTGTCGTGAAAGCAGCGCATATTCTGAACGTTATTACTAGAGCCTCGGGTGAAAATATATACATATATGACACTTTATACAAGGGACATTTACCGTGACTAATGAACCAAGAGCAACTTTTTTTAATTTAGTGTAGAAATCTAGGACTCCAATGTCGGAGCCACGTAGACAAACCAGGACCCACTTGGCAGGGTCTCATGGTGAAAACCAAACAAATCCAAAAACAGTTCACATCCCCAAGTCACGGAATTGATTAGATGAATTTGCCTTCGGCCGAGATCACTGTTCCTATGGCCGGCTTCTACCGGACTATTGTAGTGGTTTGTGAACTCTGTTCACAAGCTCCTCGGTAGCTCAAACGGTTAGAGGGGCCTTGTAAGCAGAGGGTCCTGGGTTCAAATCCCGGCTGAGGAGCATTTTTGTCTTTCAGTTCACTACTTCTGAAAAAATATAAAATCCCTTAGATGATCAAAATGTTCTGATGTGAAAATAAGCTGGCATTCCAGTTAAACTTTAAAGTCTACCCGAAAACGGCTGAGATGGGGCAATCCAATTTCTCATCGCTAACTCATTTGAAGACCCGATGAAAATTCGTTACTTCGTTGCTCCGCTATTCACGAATAATCGATCTTCATATAGTGGATTTTTCCCTGTCGGATTTGTGGTACCTCTATGCGCTAGTACTTGTGTATGCTTGCCGAAAACGATTCACGGAAAATGGGTGTTCACGCAGTGGGCTACCTTCTGTGAGCTGCTCACTGGCCACTGAAAAGCCGCGTTTGTATTGAAATTTAAATTTTCCGCATCATAGTATTTTGCATTGTGAGGACGGCCGTGGATAATTCTGCACGTCATACTAGAGCAAATAGTGAAAAATACTCGAAACACAATCCAAATAATGATATACAACAATACTAACAATAAGTTGGCTTTTCAGTTAAACTTTAAAGGAGTCGGTTCGAAATCGTTCCCGCCTTTGCGTCTTGGCAATTCCTACATCTAAGTAGCTAGCTCAAGTCAGTATTGGGTAAGAGCGTGGGATCATCTGGTGGCGTGATTCGAAGTAGCCTACATGGCTGGGCTTTGTCATAAGATATCAGTATGGAAGTCAAAGCACGCATGAATGTAAGTTGAAGAAAGCAGCGAAATATGTGGCAGTAAATTTTCTTTCGTAGTTTCTGCTCGAAGATCCGCCATATTTTCAAAACTAAAAAATCCAAAACGACAAGATGTCGACCAGACACGTCGTCGATGTGACGACAAGCAAATAAAGCTAATAGGTATCGTTTTAATTCGTAGGTGTCTGGGCCTGAGCCTGGCTACTACACGTGTGCCATCTGCGTCCTCCAGTCTGCTATCTCTGTTCTAGAAGAAACTGATAAACTCCCTGACAGGTACGTGACTATTCTTACCAAAGTGCCCTGAAAGTTTTCTATAGCTTATCTAGGATAACATGAGGAAAAAACGACACTGTTTTTCTCTTCAGCCTGACCCCAGCGCTGCTTTTCTGTATTTTTTTTTTTTAATACGATAATAATTTTCTGTGTTTTGCGCTACATGGGTTGGTTGGGCATATTAGAAGATTTAGGTAGATAGGCTGGAGTCGGAGGTGACGGCAGGGTTTTGACAGCCGCGTGTGGCATTGCGTGGAATAGATAGGCACAAGATTGAACAGTAGGAAATAAAAAAAGGAGAGGGAACGACGCCATTTTTTTTGCGTTGAACAACTTCAGCGGAAAAGTTGGCCGGTAGTCTGTGCCCTTTTCTGGATGATCCACAGTACGAACGGTTATCTTATATATTTGCAGTAATAAATACATAGATGTGTGAAGATAGTAACTGGCTGGTAACATAGATGGACTGGTCTGGTGAGACGTTGTCTCCGTCGTCTATATATGTTGGAGTAAATCTAGGAAAGGAAGAACCTCCCACACTCTACATGATCGGAGGCCAACCCTGACACCAGCTTTTGCGTTCGCGACAGAACATAACCCAGTTGACGCAATCCGTGCCAACCAAGGGTTACATATTTGTTCCGTCGGGGGCAGTTCTGAGCACAGCTGTTCGTTCATTGTGTTCTTGATTTAACGGCATTCCATGAGTCCACCATCGTCATCACTCGAGGCAAACATGCATGGACAGAGTTGCGTTTTATTTGAAGTTCATAGTACAGCGGAGCGGACGGCAGACTGTAAGTAGCCGTTTTATTCCCGGCGGACTACGTCAGAAGGTACGCTGAACCCTCACCTGCCTCACCCAGCATACAAACTAGCGGGTCCGCTGGCACTCGGCGGGCGGCCCGCTAGCAAATAAAACGACTTCGGGGATCCCGCGCTTTCCCAGGGTACGGCCCGCTGGCGAATAAAACGGCAACGGACAGTCCGCTGTACGATGAACTTCAAATAAAACGCAACTCAGGTATAGGACTGGCGTCACTTTAAAGGACACCTGAATGAAGAGTACCAAGTATCATCCCTATCTGTATGACTTCTGTTAACATTGCCTGCAGAAAACCCAATCCAAATACGAAATAGTGTTTCCAAGCTATGATTTTTGCTCCATTTTGCATCTGTCCTTATTTCAGTACCGAACAATTTTTAAAATGAACAAATGTCTACAATCAACCCTTCTTCTGGAATATTTTTTAACCAGTTAAGCCCAAACGTATACCTAGAAGAAATTCCAATACGATCCGGCCAGCGCTGTACAAGATTTGAATGAATTGCGCTTTTTGTCTTGGAGTCTGCATGTGCAAACCTCCAGAAACGAACATCCCTATTTTGAAAACGTCACGCTCAGGAGAAGAATGCTCTCCGTGGCCATGTCTGTAAATGCATTCTCCATGGTGTGTTCAAGTATGGTTTCATTGTTCAGGTGTCCTTTAAGTGAAAAGGACGATTTTGGTGGTCTCGAAGGCTCCGCTAGTTTATGCCAAGGCTGTTTTTGCGACTTCGGCTGAAACTCGCTTCACTTTTGTGCTGTTTTTGCGTCCCGCGAGTTTCCGAAAGCGAAGCGAACCGTTCTGGAAAGCAAAAATACGACGGGAGTGGAAAGTTATCTCGGAGAATTGTATAGATGTATTTCTTGTTCTACGTTGCACGAGTTCTTGCGCTTAGCCGATTTTAATTTTGCTTTTCGGAAAGCGAATCTGTGACAGCGACGCCTAAAGTATAGGGTTGTTTGCCTCAGGTTATGATGCTGATTTGGCTACCATGTGCTTGTGCAATTTCTCAGTTATTTTGCTAATTCACGAGATTGCTAGCATCTCATCTGAAGAGATATTTTTACCTACTTAGGGATTAGGGACTGTGAGCGGGCTTACGAGCATGCCGGCGACAGCTCTAGAGCTTCATTACAGTCATAATTGCATTTCTTTTATTCAGTCTACACCATTCCTTGGCATAGGGAATTACGATCGGCATACCATATTAATAAAAATATAACATTATACACAATTCTGGTTTCAGTTGAAATTGTAAGATAAAAGAACGATAATAAGAACATCAACTAATAATTTTGAAATTTGAACGACAAGGGCTTTTGAAACTTTTAAATGAAGGAAAAAATAAATACGTTAAAGCCTAGTTGAACTGTCGTGTCGCATGTTGGATAAAGGAAGCAGAAGTTCGCTCGAAGGGTTGTACCGATTACTTTTTGGTCTGACCCGCGGGCCCCCCCCCCCCGAAATTAATTCCTGGATACGACTTGGTCCTGGGCAATGGACCATAACTTTGCACAAAGATCAGATGGTTAATATCTGTCGCATTTGCTCGGCTGATGTCCTGGATTGCTAGGGTGGGAGAGTTTCACGATTTGTGCTAATTCCATGACTGATAAGCTGAATTTCATTAGAAGAGCGTGTCGCCGCTTGCATGTCTTATGTTTGATATACGCGGTGCAAAATGGTGATTAGTATGCCATCAGCGTACACTATAGTTATTCACTTGTTTATTAGTGCCCTAACGGCTATGGGCTCTGTTACCTTAAATCGCACTTGTCAGCGAAAGGTATGTGTGTGACGCGCTGGGCTTGGTGAATAAATGGTTAGGTTAGATAAAGAACAAATAATCTGATAGAACCTCCTTCTCCCTGTCTCTGTAATACGACAGTGCGGAGTCGAATATATTCTGATACCCTACCCGATGCAAACGAGCGGAGGAGGAGCTATGGAGAACTTCATAGTTTGTTACCTCTTCAGACAGCTACATCGCAGTAGAACCCCGTAGAAGAATTCGAACTCGCTGCAGACCGGGCTATCCACCCCTGCAGGCATCCGACGTTTTTTTTTTTTTTTTCTAGTATGCGCAGCGGCGAAGAGGGAAGTAGGCGGATATCAACTCAAACCACATAGCAAGTACCTCTAGCTCCGCTCAGTTTTATCAGGATATCCATAGTCTTCGAATTCACATGACGTGTTCAGGGACCGTTTCCATAGATTTCCTGAAAGTCTTCACGGTGTCTACGTCTAGTGTTTTCAACGGCGGGAATGCACACTGGTTCCGCCTGGTTCCTTTGAAAGTTATTGAGCCCCCTGGTTGCAGTACATTCCGAGAAAAGCTTCTTTATCCTGTGACGTGATGCGGGGGGGGGGGGGAGCATTTGGAGAGGGGTGGGTATCTAGGTTTAAAACTTACTCCACGATCCTTCTGTACGGCAAACATTTATAGCGTTGGCAAAGCCAAGATCTCTTTCATCGAAAGCGTCGCCTCAGCCTTCATAAAATAATAATCTGTCATCCCGTAAAGTTGCTATTTTCACGTCAAATGTTTTCAGAAAGCCATACAGAGCAGTGATGGGAAATAGGAAATTGTCGTGGAACTAATTTTAGTTGGTTGTTTGATCGCTCACTTGATCACATTAGCAATTCTCGGTCGCACTTTTTAATGTGTTTATTTTGATTTTCAGGGGTGGAGTCTACGCACCTGGTGCGGCCTTTGCCAAAACCTCGCTGATCGATAGATTACAGAAACACGGCGTCAAATTCGAGGTCCTAAACTCGAAGCTTTAAAAGGATACGTTTAGTCACTTGAATGTAAAGGTGAGTCTTTGTTGTACGTCGAGCGGGATAATCTCCCTCCCCCGATGAAAAATTCTTGGCAAGTGTAGTATGATAGCTGTACGGAAAAGTTGCATGTATTGATATGTAAAAGTACAGAATACCATCCTTTAGTGTGCCTCAGACTGGGCGAATATCAAGCAGTAGTATCCAGCAGCATCATGTCTTGCTATAATAGCATCCAGTCTAGACATAGAAGCATGTAGTAGCATCAATTTGTGCTTCTTTTTCGTGCAACTTTATACTACTATTTGAGATTATTTTTCATCGGGTCATTAGGGAGACCATAGCGAAGAACACGGCAGCAAAACACAGCATGGTCACACAAGGTTTTTTCGGCGAAGGCTTTTTCACACAAGGCTTTTTCGGCGGCTTTTTCCCTTGAAAAAAGATTGAAGGCGGACACTGAAAACTCGCTTTTTCGATGTGTCTGAGAATCATTCCATCTGGTGTAACCGTCTCGTCTCAAGCTTTGCCGGCAAAAATACATTACCTCTCTCACCTGCCTTGGTCAGAGTCGTTCGAGACAGTGTCATTAGACCTGATACGACTTGCGTCCCGCAACGAGAACCTGTAATGAGAAGTCCTGGTCAAATGGTTAGCACGCCAGCGAAAATATGGGTTGTACCCACGGTTTGGCGGGAAGTGGGGGTTTGGGGCGTAACCCTGTAAGACAAGCCAAAGTCCATCCACCTCCAAATGGGTACCTGGAGAAATCAGGAGAGGTGACAGAAAGGGTGTTCGAAAGCACAATAATGGCTGGCCCTAACCGCCCATTGCACTTCCTGGCTGGGAGCCAGAGACCAGCACCGCCACTTAGGCCGGTATTGGCTGATGCTGGTACTTTTTGGATCCCAAAACGGTTGGTGACGGATACCTATGACATCGCAAAAGTTGTCCGTCTGCGAGCACGGTAACTCTCGAAGGGAATGAGATATTTTGATGAAACTTGGTGTGAGGATTCTTTGGGTCAAGAGTAAGGTCGAGTTCGTAGATGGGCTCTGTATCCCCACATTTAGGGGTGGGGGAGGGGGCTTAAATTAAGGGGCAAACAAAATGTTTGGAAACAGATAATGTGATAGTCGATTATGGGGTAAGAAGACATGCTGAACACGATGGCGGCATCGTTCTCGCCGGACAAGTAGTTCGCACGGAATCCGGCCAAAACCGGAAAGTTTGTTAAAAGCAAAAGTTTTATTTGAAGTTGATTAAATGTTCGATTTAGGGATAAGAATACATGCTGAACACATGGTGAAAACCATTTTCTCGCCGAACAATTAGTTCGCCCGGAATCGGGCCAAAACCGGAAAATTTGTTAAAAGCAAAAGTTTTATTTGAAGTTAATTAGATGTTCGATTCAAGGGTAAGAAGACGTGCTGAACACGATGGTGAAAACCATTTTCGCCTGACAAGTAGTTCACCTGGAATCCCGACGAAACCGGAAAATTTGTTAAAAGCAAAGTTTGTATTTGAAGTTGGTTAGATGTTCTTTATTGGGATAAGGAGATACGCTGAATTCGTTTCTGAGCTATCTGTTTTTGCTGGACAAGTAGTTCGCTTGGAATTCGGCCGAAACCGGAAATTTGGCAGAAGTAAAGCAGGAAGTTTGGATCAGTATCGTCAAAATAGATATGGCTTATACAGGTATATCTGAAATTGGTTCTCTCAGATGATTAGCCTGGCGAAGAATGGATCTGGCGAAGACAAGACCTAGTTGTCTGGATCAAATATTACATTTTTAGGATCCCATCGAAACCTTTGGTTTTGTTTTTTAATAATGAGAACTTCAGTCGGACCGTGCGGGATCGCTTTCCGTAAACACTGAGCGGTTGCTGCTTCCCTAGACCTCATATACCATATCTTTTGCATATCGCCTTAGCCAGTGAATCCAGCATTGTAGATACGTGAGATTTCAGAAGTGGCTGCAGTGATAGAGCTTATTCAGGTCGAGAATCGGCCATTTCTCAGTCGGTGCAAGAACGCATTGCGAAAAGGGAGAGAGACCAACCCTGTCGAACAAAGCAACGTAGAGCTATGCTTCTTCAAACTATAATAAACTTTAAATAGTGCCATTTCCATCCATTTGCTGTCAGTTACCTGTCAGCAGAAGTAGCTGATTAAAGGCTCCTTTGAACACCTGAACGTGTGTCCTGGATCTTCATTTTACCAGTTAGTCCCAAGCTCCACTGTCCAGAGTTAACTAACGTTCAAAAAGCATTATTGTAAGTTCTTGGATACACAGGTCACCGGGTAACCTCAGTCCAGGTTCAGCCCCGTCATTGGCGCGATTGGTCAGTTTGATGATAGACATTTCTGTGAACCTGGTTCACGATTAAAGTCTTGGAATTGTGTGGCATGGCGAGATGGAAATAGTATTTAGACAGTATGGTTCTGAATCAAGTCCTTTCGGTAGAAAAGTGTTTGATGCCAGACGAAAATTAACAACAACTGAGACGCGATTGAACGCTACTGCATCAGTCGAATGAGGGACGTATCAAAGCGTCAGAGGAACTTTGCAGCGTCAAGACATTGGTGCCGGCTCTATTGTGATTGGTCATGCTTAGTTGTATATAACGAGCGTGTTCCATTTATTAGTTACTATTTTCGTTCCAATCTCGTGAAAAGCTACTACGCTGACCGTTCCAACCCTTTCGAATACTAACCAACAGTAACTATTTGCTTACCACGCTCGGGAGCGTAGTAAGTGTGGTAACTAGGATCCATGTCACGTGTTTGGCTTGATTAGCTCCTATAGCACGATATTTTTCCGAAAGTAGAAAAATTCGTGCCAGCCTTGACGCCAAGAAGCGTGACGTCATGCGTAGTAACTACGTGAAGTAGGGTGGAACACGCTCAACGTCTGCGCAGGTTACAACTTTTCGCAAGTCAGGTCTATTACATAATAATCCCTTATTTTCAGTTATGCTTATGCATTCCTGACACGTGCTTCTGTGGGTGGATTCGTTTGTATGTGGGCGACTTCGAGCACCATCTATACATCCAGGTATGAGGTGCTTTCTTTTCTGAAGGGATGGTATCCTCACATTCTCGGGTGAGACAAGTCTGTGATAGTAATTGGTTGGAACTAGTTTGGGAAGTTTCTTTGTTATTTTTTTTTTTTTTCAGATTACAATACTCATGTTTCGTTTCCAAATGCTTTAAAAAAAATGGATATTGCAACAGCCGAGCTGTGCTTTCGGGTATATCGTTGCTATGCACAATTCTGGGGCATTTTACGATACCGACAGACAAACCCCGCCTCTTCTGAGAATTGTGCCTTCAACTCACAAAATGGGATGGCCTTCTAAAGACAGAGGTAGTGCCGACAGACCTCGGATATAGCTCGTTGCCATTCGCTGCTCTGCTCCACTACCCTTTGCCGGGCAGAATCACAGCTGTTTCGGTCCTTCAAATGATCTTGAACTAGGATTTCAAACCGCGACAGTTAGTTCACTTCGTGTAACGCAAAACGTCTCAGTGGCTCCAACCATTTTATTTTCCCACTTACATTTTATTCCCTCTATGTCGGAGACGGAATGACTTAAATGCACTACAGCATCTCCTGACCATTGACAGAAAGGTGGGGAGAGGGAAGGAAATGCCGATTACGCAAGTTGTCTCACTTTTGGCATTCAAGCTAAGCGCATCGAATATTAGTTGTTAGCAGCACTAGGCTCATGTTTTTCTTCTCAAGTTTCTAAGAGTAGAACATATGTTAGAATATCTAAGAAAGAAACGGTCACCATCGCTAATTGCCCAAGACCGACTTTAGAAAACGGAAGCTGTTTGTGCTGAAGGTTTCACGCCAATACAGCACTTGGTGCATTCTTGAGCACTATGGAAGTCTGATTAAAGGACACCTCGCACGTAGTAGTTGAGTTTTTATCTCAATTCTCCCCGCGATTCTCCTCGCAATTCTAATATTTCGCATTTTTATGACTATTGAGATGAAGCCAACTCTCTTTTTTCTGCGTTTTTGTTATAATGGAAAACGGGGAAAGCTTTGCGATTCTGCAGAAACGAGAAGTTGCTTCGTTCGTCAGTCCTCGATTTTCCTTCCCCGTTCTCCTCCCTGATTGGTCAAAAATTAGCGGATGTTCAACCCGTATATGTAGGTTTTGGCAGGCTGGTAAATTAGTGTTTTATGTCTAAAGCGAAAATGGAGGTGAGAACAAAAACAGTAATTTGTACGAGAATTGAGAAGCGAGAACTGAGAACTCAGATAAAAAACACAACTAGTGTTTCTGCTAAAGATGTTCTGAGATAGTTGACTATTTTCAAACTGTTTCCATACTACTCTTTCCGTCTATCTCTTCCATGTGCTTCGCCTTGGATGATGGACTTGGCAAATTTACATACGCGGTCTGCTGACCAAGAGGCATCTCGGCAACGATGATCGGGAGCCTAACACGTCATGCGAAGAGTACAAACGTGGCAAGCGTAATGGTCAGCATGATACCAATAGAGGAGATAGGTTGCACTGACGAAGTGTAGAATCTCGGGAACAATAATGGATGGAAATACTACTCAAGCAGAATGAATTAGTATCACATGTACGACGTAGCCTTTGATAAACCTGCAACTTAAAATTAAGGAATTTTTGGACTGGTCAGCGCTGCAGCTGAATACTGACAGATGTATTTTAAAACACAAACATACTTATAAACATTCCATTGCAAACAAACTCAAGACTAGTATCTGACTAAAACTTTAGGGTCATCAATTGGCGGTGAAGTAAGAACAGTAGGCCACGCCAAGAGCTGACGAGGCAAAAATAAGAAAACTAGACCACCATGTGGCAAACCCGAGCAATCCTCGGAATACACTTTGGGTGAATACACGTCGGAAGATCCCCATTGCAATCACAAACTGTTCCCTTGCATTTTCAATGGTTGGATCCTCTGGCATTTTAAGGGGAGGACCTTCAGTGCACTTTTCATTAGCTGCCTGGCCGACCCAGCTGTATCCACCCATTGTTTTATACAAGAGGGTAAAACAAAGAGTTACAATAATAGGGGCAAGAATCTGCAGGGAAACGACGAATAAGTAGTGAAAAGGTCTCGCGACTGTGACTTGAAGATCAACATTTGAAATTCTCCCTGCTTCTTTCTTTTGAGCTTTAAGAGATTCGTCAGCACTGTTTAAGTAAGCTTGCAGGTACTTTGGTAATAGGACAACGCGGCTTATGCAAAATATAATAATTAGTAAAATTCTCAATGTGTCGAAGGCGTCGTTGGTCATAAAGGGTGCATCACGCCCAGAGAAGATTCTTTCAGTGAAATACTCTCGTGTAAGGGGCCGAACCCACATTAATATTATAAGGAAAGGCATGATGAAAGACCCGTGAAGTAGAATCTTCCAGAATGGCTTATCCTGGCACAGTTTAAGTGCTTCCCAGTGCATTCGGCTCAGACGAAAGCCCGGGAAAGTGATGAGCGATGCAGAAATTCCACACCAGACAGCAACGCACAGTTTTAGTATGAGCTTGCTTGCAACTCCTTCACTGTCCATGCCAGCAACTTGTAAGAACTCATTTGCACTTTCGTTGAAACTAGCATATGCACTATCTAGTCCTAGTTCAAGCTTACGTTCATCAACTATCAGCAAAGCCAAAGATAAGACAAAGTATGTGCATCCAGATAAAATCACAATTGTTCTTTCAGCTTGTGCTTGTTCACTCTTAAAGTACAAACTAGTTGTGCTGAACAAAAGCTTTCCTGCATAGCCCAGCAAAATGACACACCAGAGTGTGCTTAGGTTCATTTCACTTGAAGCTCTATGGTAGAAGCTGTAGTAAATCTCAGTAATTATATACACAGCTAAGGCATACAACGAAAAATCGACAAGCCATTGGTAGTCGATGTAATACTTCAAGTTCATTACATCAAGGAGCGATACAGGCCTGGAGTTTAGTTTTATGTCCAGGTTCCTTGGCACAGTGAAGGTTTTGTCATTTTCATCATTTTCAACTACTTTTTCTTTCTTCTTTTTCTTCTCCTTGGCATGACCAGCCAGAGCATGAAGTTCCCCATCCCCAGGTGGTAAAAACCATCTGAGATGAGTTGAGCAAACAAGCCATCTTCCAAATGAGTAGCGGCTACTGATTTTTTGCATTACTGCTGCCATAATCATGGTCAAAACCAGTTGAAAACCAAAGAGCGCCATTTCTGTTCTGATTACTGTACCTAAAAGTGAAGAATATCAAACATCTTGAAGAAATCATCATTTACACAAAATACAGAAGGCAAAGGTATAAGT
This sequence comes from Branchinecta lindahli, assembly GCA_023053555.1. Classification (NCBI taxonomy): domain Eukaryota; kingdom Metazoa; phylum Arthropoda; class Branchiopoda; order Anostraca; family Branchinectidae; genus Branchinecta; species Branchinecta lindahli. The sequence goes on from JAKZAO010000012.1 coordinate 8,565,722, forward strand.
TAAATGTACGGCTAGAACTGTGAAAAAAAGGTTTGGTTGAGGGATCCCCTCAAAAACTGTCAACAAAACCATACAGATATGAGCTGACCATTTCTTCAGAGACGATTAGATCTGGCAGAAAAACGAACTACGTTTTCCAGTAAAAATGCACTTCAGCAGAACAGTCCTGATGAAGTATATGTAGACCCAGGAACAGAACTAAGTCTGCCTTCATAAGTTGATACTGAGGACACAAGAATGTGGCTAAAGTTCCATGCAGCGGTCTACCACAAATGCAAAATTTCTGGATAACCCATGACAAGAGTGGGGCATAAACCTACCTAGCATATGGAACTAAAGAAGAATTTCAAATGGTTATTTCACGAATTTCACAGATATCTGGGATATCTTTCATGGTCAGGGTGCTCAAGTTTGGTATATCGCCATCTGAAAGTTGTCAGTATAGCTGAACAGCATATTGTACATACTCAAAGTTTGGCACAAGCTTTTCAGAAACAAGACATCTCAAAAGCATGTCTCTCTGGGTATTTTTCGTGTGGATCATAATTTTCTACACACGACTTCAGTGTTTTGGGCAGTTGCACAGTAGTGCACTTCTTTACGCGTTATTTAACTTTTTTCTGGTTGCCACTTCATCAACAATGCCTAAACGCAGTAAAATTCAACAGGTGATTCAAAATAGCCTTTCGAGGTCCCATAAGAATGATCAGAGTTGGTATTTTTGGCTTCTCTTTTGCCAGTTAATTGATGTGTCCAAAACAAATATGTGTCCCAAGTAACACATATCTACTGTAGGCTAATGTTACCGAAGACAGTTATTAAACTTTGGATATTACCAGACAAGTCATATGTATCTACCAACCGGAATCAACTACATAGCAAATCCTACAAGCTAAAGATTTGTTTTGCTCCAAGCTTAGATTTCAGGTAGGATTTGTGTATGAATAGGGTATTAGAACAGAAGTTTAACAAAAAAAAAAATTACCAAAAAGAAAATGTACAAAAAAGAAAGAAGTAGCCTACCATCTAAGCCAGCTCATATAAAAAAGCCAGTATGGTAAGTGAATTTCAGAAAATCCTCATGTACTTCCTAATTATGAAACAAATTCTCTATCATTTCAAAGCAGCATAACATTCCTTATTCCATTCCTGGTACCAACAAAAGCTCGGACAGTAAATTTGCAGTGTTTGTTAGTGCGAAGTAAACAACAAGACAAAATGCAAACAAACTTCTAAACTTTTTGACCAGGACAGATTTCTAACTTGGGGGCAGCCCTGTACTATAACAGTCCATAACTGTCTGGACCACATTCTCCTCTTTCAGCAAGGGGAGTAGCCAAGTAAAGCCACTGTACTCCATCAAAAAGGATTCTGCTGGCCAGAGACTCTGGTAGCGTTCCAGTGAAGTTATTACAAGTTACGATGATAAGAGGAGGGGCGATCTCTGTACTGTGATAGTTATCACACTCTGGAACAAAAATAATAACAACGCGGACATAGGTCATATATTATTGCTTATTATGATGCTCGGGACTATCATAAGTAAATTGTAACGATCGTCACAGTTGTGGTCGTGGAACGAAAATAATAAGTGGGAGGAGCCAATTTACTTATTACGGCGGGCTCTGGAACAGCAATAATAACAAGAATAGTAACGATCATAACTAACATTACGTCGCTGGAATGCTACCTCTATCTCAAAGCCGGATTCACTGGGCCAAAGTATCTCTCAGTAACTGCAACCCATTTGCTGAGAGATTCTCTGGCCCTATGCACCCTTAGCGATGACGAGCCTTCAGCCCTCAGAATCCTTGGTGACATGGGCAAGATGGGGGAGTCTCCACAGCAGAATCCTTTCTGACGGAGTAGGCTATGGTCACTTCATGTGGCTACTCTCCTTGCTGCAGGAGGGAATGTGGTCCAGACTGTGCTGTAACTGCAGGTGTAACCTACATTGAAAATTACAGTGATCAGATGGGCTATACTGTAGGAGCGTAGGTCACAGTGTACTGTAAGTTTCAATGTTCCAAAAAATTATGTCTAGCCTTTTGTTGTAAAAAAGACTAGTAGCTTACCCTGCAGGTAAGATACTAGCTTAACATTAGCACATAACGTTACCTCTGAAGAATCAAATAAGCACCGATGAAACCCAAGAAGTTCAGGAGTTGGTAGATCTAAAAATAGCCTAGAGAAGGTATGGACAACTCATAATTCTCTAAAAGGTATTCTTCGTCAACTTGTGTGATTTTCTGGGATTACTGACGAGTCTATGGAACGCTACGAAGCAGTCGCGGAACGTAAAACCGTTTTAGAAACGGAGATGGCGCTCTCGCCTTCGCGCCAATTTCAAACATACTACGGGCGTGCTAATGCATAGAAATTATTAATTAAAGAGTGTCACAGATTTAAGGATAGAAAACCCAGGCGACCTAGTAGTCAAGAGAGGTTTTTAATTCGTTCATCGTCCTGCATGGCTGGAGCTATACTCTGGCACAGCACAAGCAAGAAGGGAAGGAAGCCGAAAGTTGCACAAAATGGTCCCAGCCAGGTTGGAATCCAAGAAGTGCCTAAAGGCTAAGAATCTCAAAAAGAGTAAATTCGTGGTTGATTCAGTGTACAACTTGATGATGAAAGTGTACGATATCTGGCTGGGAAATCGTGATCATGTGTTCGCACTTTTAAACCTCTAAAATAGTGCGAACACACAATAAGGATTTCACGGCCGGATTTCCTTCACTTCCATCATAAAGTTGAAAAATCACAGCTTTTCAACAACGAAGTGATGATGATGCCAAATTCCGGGCAGGAATTCCAGCCCAAGAGAACCCGACCCTGATCGTGTAAACCGGTAGGAGCACTTCTTTGGATTTTATTTAACTTTGGTTTGCACCATTCTTATCCAGTGTACGTTCGCATTGTTCTTCGCATTGCCATTAGCAAATACAATGTGTGTGCTCATTTATGTATGCCAGTCGTTGAAAAAGAATATTATAGAAACTTAAACATCTCAGATCAACTTACCTCTGGCTGACCTCTGGCGCTACTGTAGGTCACTCTGAGGTCACTCAAGGCTAGCCAACAATGTTGAAACCTTATGCTTAAAGTTTAACTGAAAAGCCAACTTATGTGTTTGTCATTTAATTGGATACACTGAATTATTTGGATTCTGCAAAGGGATTTTTTTTTCACTATCTGCTCCAGTTATAAGGCTCAGAATATCTCCGACCGTCCCCACAGCGTAAATTCTACTATGACGCGGGAAATTTTAATCTCAACACAAATGCAGCTTTTCAGTGGGCAGCGGTGCGACTGGTGAAGATCATCTTTCTCGTAAGGCATACAAAAAAAAATACAAGCGCATAGAGGCACCACAAATCACACGGAAATTCGACTGTTTGAATATCGATTATTCGTGAATAGCGGAACAGCTAAGTAACTTATTTTCAGCGGGTCTCCAAGCCAAATTAAGTGAATAAGTGATGGGTACTAGATTGTCCTATCCTGGCCCTTCTCGGTTAAACTTTAATGTCACCAAGGCAATAGTCAGCAACACTAGTTTAGGTTATTCCATCTATTGTCGCTTATGTTGTTATTGTTTTGTTTTTTTTGCAACCACTACATCAGAGTAGTATAGTCAGGTGCAAAATTATACAAAGACAAGTTATGAAGTATAATTAGCTATCAATTTCCAGTCCTGAAACCCTGATCAAAACTCAGTAGGGTCGTCATCTGAGCCCAAAAGTTGTTATGTGCTAATTATTCAATTGGCCACAACCACGATGCTTACTGTGGTTGACAAAGATCCTTGGACAGGTGCAGAATTATTAGAACCAAGGCAGCCGAAATCGTATATTGTAAAAAGGTTGAGTAGTGTGTCTAGGAATGTTAGGAGAGAAAAACATCTACCGTACCATAAGTTGTCCTTGGAGGCAATCCGAATAGGGTTTAGTGCTGTAGTTATAAAAAAGGTTGAGTAGCGTGTCTAGGAATGTTCGGAGAGAAAAACATCTACTGTACCATAGATAGGTTGTCCTTAAATTGGAGTCAATCCGAATACGGTTTAGTGCTGTAGTAGCTATAATGCCTTGGGCATACGATCATGGTCGGGTGCTCCCGGGCTGGAATTCCTGTCCGGATTTCCGGCGCCATCATCACTTCCATATGGAAATCTTAAGTTCGTTAAATTGTTCGTCTGTGTAATCTTTGTTGAGAAAGTTCGCGATTTTCTTGAGCTGACCCACCAGGTCTGTTTTCATATCCTCGTAGAAGAGAAAGAGCATATTTGGATGGTTGCGGAGCTCCCAAGCTTTCTTGAGATGGTCCCAGTACGGTGAATAAATTAGTTCGTCTTTCATGAAGAGATCCATAAACGTACTGAAAGGGACATCGGTGTCCATGAACTCAATTAGTTTATGGTGGAAGTACCAGCTAACGCAGACATCTTTAGGGTTTCTGGCTACATAGATCGTCTTGCAGGTCTCCAGAAGTCTTTTAGGTAGGAGGTAAAAAGGTAGATGACTCTTTACGAAGCGCGGTGATTCGATTTTGGCTATGTCAGCGGGAAGCATCAGTGTTGTTCCGGTTTCTACTGTAGACGTTTTAGCAGCTTCAGCCCACAATCTTACAATGTGTTCAGGGGGGAGGCCCCCCATTTCTAGGAAGGGGAATCGCTCAGTAAGTCTTATCTTCGCTCTCTCGAAGTCCAAATCGTTGGCTACGAGCCAAACTTGCTCTTGTGTCCACGTTGTGCCTGAAAGTTAATTTAGAACTGGTCATCCTGTAATAAACGTCATTGCAAGGTAATATATTGGTTAAGAACGATCTTCAAATCTTCACTGTTTGCACACCCTGTCAGAAGAGTCCCCGAAGACGCGTTGAAAATCGGCGGATGCGCCGCCGAAAGTATTGTGGCGCGCTGTTGCGTCTCCGGCATAATTCTGGGGCCAAATCCGAATTTTTTATATAAGTCTGCCAATTTCATCATCCAAGCTTGATTAGACGTGTCCGGACTAGCGAAAGGCAACGTCAACTTGCTACACAACCTCAGGGGTATTCTCGCCGTTCCCCAAGGACCGCTCTTGAAGAGTTTCTGTGTTTTGTTTATCCCAGGGACTAACTCCTAACATTCGCGCGAGTCCCCACGGACGGAGAGTGCTCCGGATTATCATCACCATCATAAAAAAGGACTCCCTTTCAGATTTGGAGGGAATCAGTTTTGGGGATTCTGTAGTTTTTATTTGAAAAAAAGATTTCAAATAAAAACTGTTAGAGATGGTCAGTAAAAAATTTCTGAGATTTCTGGAAACTGATTTTGAGAAAAAGTCACCTTTTTCATTGTGTTCACGATTTTGTATATGTAATAAGTAATAACAAATGTGAATTAAGTAAAAATATTCAAAAACAAAGCGAAACCAGACTAACCCCATCAACTGCAAATGTATTTTTCCAACAAATCCATTTTGGAAGCATTCCCCATGTTCTCGTTGTTTTTCGTCCGCGGGCTCCGCGAAGATTTATTCCCTCTTTTCTCGCTGTTCCCTGATTCCCCGAGGAGTCCCCGGGGAACGGCGAGAATACGCCTATTATCGCTAGCAAGTGGTATTTAAGGTAAGAGGGACGACATATTGATACCTTACCAAAGGCTGGAGGTTCCACAAAAACGATAAGAGATTTGTTGGAGAAAAAAAGACTGAAAAATAAACTAAAATAGAGCAAAGAACGGTAAATCGGCGGTGCGCCGCGGAAAAAAAAATTCCGCGCTCAGATTAAAGTCCTCTCCACCGCCACCGAATTTGCATTCGGCACGGCTTCGGGTTGCATATCAGACAAGCGTCTTAACTGACAGACATTCCTGGCAAAGTAGAAGAATGGACATAATGCATTTGCAAGAGTTTCAAACGTTCAATAGACTTAAAATTTTAATTTGGATTCGCTGCTAAAGGGATTTTCGTTGCATCTTACAGACTAAACTGATGCCATAATATTCTTTGGATATTTTTGCACATACCACGGTACCTAAAACCACGGTCAGCCCCGACCGTAGTAAATGACCGGCACTGTCCGTGGTATCTGAAAAATACATCTCATTCGTCGCTTCTGTCACCAACACCGAAGCCTGGTTTCTTGTCAAATTGATGGGAAAGGTGTTCAGTCGGCAGTTGTCATTTTTGCCAAACAACCGTAGTAACAGATACCAATGTAACGGATAGAACGACAAAATGCAGAACTGGAAAGACGGCAAAATGCAGATCTAGTTATCGTGGTATCAGACAGCCTACCATGGTGTCTCCAAAAACGCAACTACTGTGTCACTGAGGGTGTTCCATCTTCCTACCAATAGTTGTCAACGTCGTTTCAACATTTGATGTAGTGACGAGTCTGGCGCTCTGGAAATCTATGCTCTGCTAGTTTATGTGGCGGCCGTTTTTGCGACTTCGGTAAGACTTGCTTCACTTTCCAGAGCCGATTCAAGAATTCTATCTCGAACTGAGTTCTCAAATTCAGCTCGAGAAAGTACACATATGAATAAATAAAATCTTCGAAAGCATTTATTTATTAAATTATATCTTGGGCTACTTGGGTTGACCTTCGAGAGAGGAAATCAAAATCTTCGGCATAATGCTATAATTTTTTGCTTTCAATGTTGCGATAGTAGTCCCAATCTTGAAGACTGGAACAAACCCTGAAATAGATACCGAGTGGCTTGGAACTTCGTTTACAAAGGACTAGGCCTTTATATCGACTCGATGCAGAGGTTGGTCGGATCGGAAGCTAGCTTATCTGGTACTGAATAAACCGATTCTAGGACAGTTGGTCACAAGACAGTTGGTCACAGGACAGCTGGTCACAGACAATTCGTCACACGGACAATTTTATCACATGACAATTGGTCACACGGACTATTCGTCACAGGACAATTCGTCACTAGGACAGTTCGTCATATTAAAAAAAAAGAAATTGCTATTAGAACTTCACAAGAGGTTGTTTGAGTCCATATTTTAATGACAAGTGCCAATGAATTTGCTCGCGCATGAAATGTTGTGCCGCATTTATTTGAAATTAAAATTAAATTATTTGAATTGTTATTTTTAATCCCTGCACTAACCTCCGATATTTAATCCTCAGTCTTCTTAGTATTTATTCTCGAGGAGAGTCAAGGTGTTATTAGTTACATATGGAACTCGTAAAGACTGAGAGAGATCGTGAAAAACTCTATTATGAAGGATTCTCAGATACAAAATTCAAGCAAACAGCGATGTTCTCGAGAAGTATCCGTCTTATAGCGAGTTTGCTCTCACCACGAGAATAATGAGAGCGTTGGCTTTTCTCCCAATGTCGGATATCCCAGCAGCGTTCGACAGCTATGTTCAGATCTGTCCATCTGAAGTATATCCAATCCTCGACTACTTTGAAGACACTTAAATAGGAAGAATATCACAGGACACCAGGGCAAGCAAAAATGCTGTCTTTCCCACCCCTGTCTCGAGTGCGTCTTAGAAGACCTTCTTAGGACTAACAACAGTGTTGAAGGATGGCATTCAGCATTCAATCAAACATTTGGAAATTCATTTCGTTTCTGCTGCCGGAGCAGAGTATATATCGAAATCCAAACTTGAAATCAGGCTCTTTGTTACGAAATGTCCGTATGACTAATTGTCCTTGTGACAAATTGTCCTGTGACGAATTGTCCTATGACGAATTGTCCTGTGACGAATTGACCGGACACCGAATAAACCGTCTTAAGTGGTTAGCGCGCTGGACTGAATTTTCCTGATTCTCCTTGGTGCGGAGGTTCCGAGTCTCGGTGGTTCCTACCCTTTGGTTTGGGTCCCGACCCAGTAACGTTAGTGGCTTGACGCTGTTAGACAGGCCAAAGTCACAGCTTAATCATCTAGCAGTTCTGCAAGCTCCTATCTTCCCCATGAGAAGCTTTTGGTACACTTTTGGTACGACTCCTCCGAGCCCGTGCTCCTACGCGTAGAATGTAGATCTCCTCATATACCATAGGCGGGAGCGCACTTCTGTTTGGCTGCGTCACGCTTAACAATCTATTCACGACGCCACTTCATTTGCTCCGACTACTGCTAAGTTCTTACTCTTGCCGCTCGTGTCGCATGGCTGTTGCTCCCGCGCCACTGTGTCCCAAGAATAAATCGAGCTTGCAGGACTGCGCCCCAGCTGCAAATGGGTACGTAGAGAAGTCTGGGAAAGGTGACAGGAAGGGTGTACGAATGGACCAGGAAGGCTTGCCCCAACCGCCCAGTGCATTTCCTTGCTGAGGTTAAGAATCGAAAATCAGCGCTACCAGTAATAACTATCAAGGCTGTTGCTGGTTACGTTTTTCTAACCATAGGCGCTGGTCAGCACCCTTTCGAGTCCCAATTAGTCCACGTCTTATGTGAAAGTAAAATACTTCGTGGGGCAGAATTTTCGAAAAGCCTGGTCTAAGACTCACCTGACTTGGGATAGGTTACAACCCAGACATCCTTTGTGTCCAGTGGAAAATTGTAGATGAAGTCCGCGTACTGCTCGAAAGTGTTGGTGATCACAAAGTTACCGGGGGTTGACCTGATTGATTCTCCAGAACCGGGAAAGGCATCCTGGAGCCTTTGTTGGACCTCAGCTGGTAGTGGGTCGAATTTGACGTCGAACTTCGATCCCATGACGTACCTAAGGCAGTCATTCCATGTAAAGAGGATTTTCAAAAGCGGGCTCTAAAGACCGTAACTGACTACCAATCTTTTCTAGTTCTGACGTCAAAACTGAACCACTATCAAATTAGTTCAGATAGATTGGTTAGGCTCGGTGTGAAGATCCCGTGGGTCAAATTGTGTGTCCTCCCTCGGAATCCGACCGAGATAACATAACTAAGAATGTTTTTTTTATTCAAAAGATCACATAAGGATGAAATGGGTCATGTGTCCTTCAAAGTAAAATAAAGAGACTTGGAAATATATAATTTGTTTTTTTTTATGTTGAAAGCCAGATGTAAGGGATTGCTTCTGAAGGCTTAATCACATTATGTGATGACCAATTGTAGCTGAATGTTTTCTATGTCATGTTGGATGAAAATTGCTTTGTCCGTCCGTCAAAACTCAGAAGGTTTCAAATCGAAAACAAACAAGAGCTGGAAGCTCATATGGCACTTGCAAGGCTAGGTCAGAGGATGAAAGTAGGAATTCTTCAATTCGTGGGTTTATTTTGATCATTTGTAAGCAAAACCCTTGAGATAAGAATTATCATGGGTCCTTGGAAATCACGAGACTGTATCGTTTGGCAATGCATTTGGCTGTGCGCACTTTAAGGGCGCCAGAAAATCATCTGTAATCAAAACTCTTGAAGCAAAAAAGATGATCACCAGGAGCACGAAAATGTATATTTTACTCAGAAGTATTGTTTGTACTTTAAGGAATTCAGTTGTAAGCAAAACCCTTGAGGCAAAAATGATCATGGGCTCATAGGGATAACAAAAATGTATCGATGGCTTAAAAGTATTTTTTGTGCTTTGCGGTTAGCATTAGTACTTTAAGGGATGGTCGGATCTGGGAACTAACTATTTCTTAGCCAATCATGTCAAGTCTCTAATTTTCAAGCCAAGTTTCATCGTCCTAGCATGTCTGGAAGTACCTTAACTTGCGATCACCGGAATTCCAGACCCCCCCCCAACTCCCCCCCTGTTTCCAGGTTAATCTGGTCGTGTCCCTGATTTGCCTGCCAAGTTTCATCGTCCTAGCCCACCTGGAAGTATCTTAACTCCGTATGACCGGAATTCCGGAACCTCCCTCCAACTCCCCCCCCCCCAGTGTACGAATCCGGTCCGGTTCTGTCAATGATGTACCTAGGGGTTGTGCTTGTTCCTCCCACCAAGTTTCATCCCGATCGCTCCACTCTAAGCGTTTAACATGATTTCCGGTTCCCCCCTCCGACCCCCCCACATTCATCGGATTCGGTCCGGACTTGAGTTGGGACATGTGAGACATGGTGTCTTTTCAAATATCAAGTTTCATTAAGATCCGATTACCCGTTCGAAAGTTATGCATGTCACTAAATTCCGGATTCCGGCTCCCCTCCCTCCCCCCACGATGGTCGGATCGGGCAAGTGACGATTTCCAAGTTAGTTTGGTCGGGCCCCTAATACGCCTGCCAAGTTTCATCGTCCTAGCACTTTTAAGGTTACCTTTGCGGTTCAGATGCGCACTTTAAGGGAGCTAGAGAAAAAGTATTTTGTTTTAGAACTTGGCTGTAATGATACGCACTTTATAGGCGCTAGAAATTCATCTGTAAGAAAAACTATGGAGACAAAACGATCACAGGCCCTTAGGGATCATTGATATATACCGTTTGGTAAAAAGTTTTTTTTTCATTTTTCGGTTAAAATGTGCACTTTAAGGGTGATAAAATAAATTTTTAAGCAAAACCCTTGTGGCACGAATGATCACGGGTTTAGATGTATCGTTTGTTGAAAAAAAGTAGTTTTCGACCTTGCGGTTCAAATGCGCACTTTCAGGGAGCTAGAACTTCATTTGTAAGCAAAACCCTTGAGGCAAAAATGATAATGGACTCATGGGGATCATGAAAATGTATAATTTGCTTAAAAGTATTTTCCTAAATTTGCGGTCAAGATCGGTACTTTAAGGAATGTCAGATTTGGAAAGTGGCGATTTCTGAGCCAATCTTGTCGAATCTCTAATATTCCAGCCCAGTTCGATCGTCCTAGCACATCTGGAAGTACCTTAAGTCGCGATCACAGGAATTCCGGCCCCCCCTCAAACTCCCCCACAGTCGCCGGAGCCTATCCGGTTCTGTAAGTGATTTATCCAGAGCATCTCTTTATTATTCCCACAAAGTTCGATCCCGATCTCCCCAGTCTGAGCCGGTCAATTATTCCCCCCCCCCCCCCATTGTTGTCGAATCCGGTCCGGACATGACAAAGGTCACCAGAGACATGTCCTCTGCTCAATTATCAAGTTTCACTCAAATCCGATCAACCGTTCCAAAGTTACGCATGACTCAGTATTCCGGATTCCCCCTCCCGCTACTCCCCCCACAACTATCGGATCATGTAAATTTTTATTCATAAGTCAGTTTGATCGGGTCCCTGATTCGCCTCCCAAGTTACGTCGTGAAAATCCGCAAAACCGCCATTACCGGAATTCCGGGAAACTCCCCTCCAGCCCCCCCCCTAGTGTCCGGATCCCGTCCAAATGTATAAACGATTTATCTGGAGCAGATGCTTGTTCTTCCCAGCAAGTTTCACTCCGATCCCTCCATTCTAACCGTTTCTCGAGATTTCCGGTCTCCCCCCCCCAACTCCCCCATAGCTGTCGAATCCGGTCCGGACTTCAGATGGGACATCAGAGGTATGCCATTTATTCAGTTATTAAGTTTCATTCCAATCCGATCATCCGTTCGAAAGTTACATACTACTCCAGTTTTCCGGATTCCCCAGCCCTCCACTCCCCCCCAGGTGGTCGGATTGGGAAACTGATTATTTCTAGGTTAGTCCGGTCGGGTCCCTGATGCTCCTGCCAAGTTTCATCGTCCTAGCACATCTGGAAGTACCCCAGCTCGAAAAAGTGTGACAAAAACTACTTAATTCTCAGAATTCCCCGGCCCACCACTCCCCCCCCAGATGATCGGATCGGGAAACTGATTATTTCCAGGTTAGTTTGGTCGGGTCCCTGATTTTCCTGCCAAGTTTCATCGTCCTAACACATCTGGAAGTACCCTAACTCGAACATGTGGGACAAAAAAATTCGGACAGACCGACCGACCGACCGACCGACCGACCGACCGACCGACCGACAGACCGACAGACCGACCGACGGACGGAATTGCGATCGGTATATGGCACTTGAGCCAGAGGCTGCAAGTGCCATAAAAACACAGTAGTGAAACAACTTGCTTGAAATTTTCGACCTGCTCGCTTCTGAAAAGTTAATGTAGGCTGTAGGTTACAGCTGTCTTCCACACAAATAAATTAAAACACTTACTTAATGAATCACGTGCGGCGTTCACACTCTTCCGAACCTTCTTTCAAATTTTGTACTAGTTGCTATACCAGCCGGTTTTCTATTTCTTGTTTATTATCTTGTCATCCTTATCATGATTAGCAGCCAACCCCTTTGTTTTACGTTTTACCCTATCTCTCGTCAAATGCGAGAGTCACTATAGTGAATTCAGATAACCACGATTGTCAGAATATTCATGTTTCTTGTCCTATTCAAATAATCGAATAATGTTCAGAAAGTAAGAACCGAAATGGAAGCTAGGATGGGACACCATCAGTCAAACAGATCCGGGATTATGAACAGTGGCGCCGTTACTCAAACCCAAAACTTAAAACGTTTTTCTTTTGCTTTGTTTCCTTATTATTTACTCCGTCTTCGTGCCTTGTGTTTATTTTGACGGGTCATAAATAAAATCATCAGTATCATCAAAATTTATTTGCTCTTTTTAGGGTGAAATTAAAGCAGTTTTCAAATATACCATAAGGAGCAAATAAAAGAGTCACGCTTTGTTCAGAGGTCTTTCACAAATAAAAATGTACATTGGATCATGCTGTGAGCTTGAGTTTGAGGCCTGCCCTTATGAGAGAATAAGCGACTTTAAACCCTCGGAGGCTTTTGATCGAAACCCTATTGAGATTTGTCGCGATCTCTAGAAGTAGATCTGGATTCATGAAATCTTTTGAGTTCGGACATGGGGTTAACATCTTAGACCATCTTACAAACAAATTCTAGCTTTTAAAGCGGCTCAAACCCCAAACCAAACCTAAAACCACACCTACTGGCGCGCTCTTATAATAGAGAGAATAGAGAATCTAGAGAGAATACCAAGAAAGTCGCCGCATGCAAAATTTTAGGAAAATTTTTCGATCAGACTTTTTGTGAATCCCAAACAAAAGCAAGGATTTCCCTCTTTGCCCACGATAACTCCCGAACGGAGTTAGGTATTTATTTTGCCAGAAGTTGGTACCCTGACAGTGTTCTTCACGTAACCCTTTTAAAACAAGCAGTGGTAAATTTGTTCTGAATTTATATACAAAAAAATGTGATCCTCAACGCTAATTTTGTTGAAACCTTGCCTTACAGGAAGAATTATTTAAGTAATCAAACTTTTCCCTCGAAATACGGAGATCTCAACACCAAATTATACTGAAACTGGGCGCCGCAGGCAGAACTAAAAACAAATCAGCCTTTTTTCTGCTAAAATACAAAAGTTTCGGTTCAAAACCAGATTACAAACTGTGTGTTGCAGTGTGAAATTCACGATTTGGGTAAATGCCTTTATCAGCATATCAAACAACAAAGAATATAAAGAAAAAAATCCTCGGATTTTGGGCCCCTTGTCCTTGGAGGCAATTCAAATAGGGTTTAATCCAATAATAGCTACAAATCACCGAGTGTATAACATGAAAGTTCGTATTCAACTTTCATATTGAGTATTCAACTTTCAATCTTGAAATTCAACTTCATATTTAAAACGCAGTGTAGTGTCCTTGGAATGCTCCTCGATCCAGGCATCAAACTTGGCATTCATTTCGGGCGTGAAGTGGTCTTTCCAGTTCCCAGTCTTTCCTTTTCTGATGAAGTTGCCATCTTTGCTGAAAACCCCTGATTCTTTCGCATGTTCCTCGTTTACAGCTGGGTTCTTTTTGAACGAATCGATCACTAGATGACTCTTAAGTTCGTTAAATTGTTCCTCTGTGTAATCTTTGTTGAGAAACTTCGCGATTTTCTTGAGCTGACCCACCAGATCTGTTTTCATATCCTCGTAGAAGAGGAAGAGCATATTTGGATGGTTGCGGAGCTCCCAAGCTTTCTTGAGGTGGTCCCAGAACGGGGAGTACATCAGTTCGTCTTTCATGAAGAAGTCCATAAACGTACTGAAAGAGGCAGGGGTGTCCATGAACTTAATGAGTTTATGGTGAAAGTACCAGCTAACGCAGACATCTTTAGGGTTTCTGGCTACATATATCGTCTTGCAGGTGTCCAGAAGTTTTGGAGGTAGGAGGTAAAACGGTAGATGACTCTTTACGAAGCGTGGTGATTCGATTCTTGCTATGTCAGCGGGAAGCATCGGTGTTCTCCCGATTTCTACTGTAGACGTTTTAGCAGCTTCAGCCCACATTCTTACAACGTGTTCAGGGGGGAGGCCCCCCATTTCTAGAAAGGGGAATCGCTCAGTAAGGTTCTTCTTCGCTTTCTCGAAGTCCAAGTCGTTTGCCACGAGCCAAACTTGCTCTTGTGTCCACGTTGTACCTGAAATTTAATTTAAAACTGAACATCCCTGTAATAAACGTCCTTGCAAGTTATAACATTGGTTAAGAACTCAGAGCTAGAGAACTACCCGTAATAACAGAAGTTAAATTTAAAGTAGAGCTGCAAATCTAAACTTTTTGCCCACCCTTTCAATCGCTTGAGAGATGTTCCTTAGCCAGGGACACGCGACCGAGCCAGAAGGCCCCGTTACTGAGTTCTCGATGCTCGAAGCCATCTGAACCGACAGACATTCAAGGCAAAACAGAACAAGAGCTGTAAGCGCATATGGCACTTGCATGGGTTGAGATGTAGTGTTTGATCAAAAGTACTTTTAAGGCTACCTTTCGGTTCAGATGCGCACTTTAAGGGAGCTAGAGAAAAAGTATTTTGTTTTAAAACTTGGCTGTAATAATATGCACTTTATAGGCGCTAGAAATTCATCTGTAAGAGAAACTATTGAGACAAAACGATCACAGGCCCTTAGGGATCATTGATTTTTACCCGTTTGGTAAAAAGATTTTTTTTTCACTTTTCGGTTAAAATGTGCACTTTAAGGGTGATAAAATCACTTTTTAAGCAAAACCCTTGTGGCAAAAATGATCATGGGTTGAGATGTATCGTTTGATAAAAAAAAGTAGTTTTCGACCTTGCGGTTCAGATGCGCACTTTAAGGGAGCTAGAACTTCATTTGTAAGAAAAACCCTTGAGGCAAAAATGATAATGGGCTCATGGGGATCATGAAAATGTATAATTTGCTTAAAAGTATTTTTCTAAATTTACGGTCAAGATTGGTACTTTAAGGAATGTCGGATTTGGAAAGTGGCGATTTCTGAGCCAATCTTGTCGAATCTCTAATATTCCAGCCCAGTTCCATCGTCCTAGCACATCTGGAAGTAACTTAAATCGCGATCACCGGAATTCCGTACCCCCCCCCCCTCAAACTGACCCACAGTCGCCGGAGCCAATCCGGTTCTGTAAGGGATTTATCCAGAGCATCTCTTTATCATTCCCACAAAGTTCCATCCCGATCTCCCCAGTCTGAGCCGGTCACGTATTCCCCCCCCCCATTGTTATCGAATCCGGTCCGGACATGACAAAGATCACCAGAGACATGTCCTCTGATCAATTATCAAATTTCACTCAAATCCGATCAACCGTTCCAAAGTTACGCATGACTCAATATTCCGGATTCCCCCTCCCGCTACTCCCCCCACGACTATCGGATCATGTAAATTTGTATTTATAAGTCAGTCTGTATTCATATAATATATAAAAACGGACTCGTCAGCTGTAGTACTACAGCTGACGAGTCCGTTTTTATATATTATATGAATATATGATATATATTCGCCTCCCAAGTTTCGTCGTGAAAATCCCCAAAACCGCCATTACCGGAATTCCGGGAAACTCCCCTCCACCCCCCCCCCCCCCCCCAGTGTCCGGATCCATTCCAAATGTATAAACGATTTATCTGGAGCAGATGCTTGTTCTTCCAGCAAGTTTCACTCCGATCCCTCCACTCTAACCGTTTCTCGAGATTTCCGGTCTCCCCCCCCCCCAACTCCCCCATAGCTGTCGAATCCGGTCCGGACTTCAAATGGGACATCAGAGGTATGCCATTTATTCAGTTATTAAGTTTCATTCCAATCCGATCACCCGTTCGGAAGTTACACACTACTCCCATTTTCCGGATTCCCCAGCCCTCCACTCCCCCCCAGGTGGTCGGATTGGGAAACTGATTATTTCCAGGTTAGTCCGGTCGGGTCCCTGATGCTCCTGCCAAGTTTTATCGTCCTAGCCCAACTGGAAGTACCCGAACTCGAAAAAGTGTGACAAAAACTACTTAATTTTCAGAATTCCCCGGCCCACCACTCCCCCTCATATGGTCGGATCGGGACACTGATTATTTCCAGGTTAGTTTGGTCGGGTCCCTGATTTTCCTGCCAAGTTTCATCGTCCTAGCACATCTGGAAGTACCCTAACTCGCGATCACCGGACCGACCGACCGACCGACAGACCGACCGACGGAAAAGTGATCGGTATATGGCACTTGAGCGAAGCTGCAAGTGCCATAAAAATGGGAGTAATGTTTTGGCAAGTGTTTTCAAACTTTGAGAAGACGCCTGCTAAGACTAAGTGGTAAAATTTTAATTTGTATCGCTGCTACAGCGATTGTCGTTGCATCTTACGAGCTAAACTGGGACTGATGAGATAATACTGTATGGCCCCATTTTCAAAATGACTAGTTGCATTTTTGCAGATGCCATGGTATCTGATACCACGTTTTATAATCGTTTTTGCAGTTACTGAGTATCTAGCCAGTTGTATGATATTAAGATACCACGGTCCCGACCGTATGAACTGACCGTGGTATTCGAAAAACTCATCTCACTTTCGTCATCGCCAACACTGTAGCCTAGGTTTTTGTCAAATTGGTAGAAGCCAGGCTTCACCTTCCAGATTACCAGACGTCCGGGGCTTCCGCATTGTCAAGCCAACCCTTCCAGATTTCATGATAATGATGACAGCTAATTTTGCTATTCTTCAACTTTTCTTAGATGTCCCCTTCGCATTCCAAATATCTCTTGCATCCCAGTCACAGCTATCAATAACTTTCCATTTTTTCCTACATTTGCATATTTGTTCTGTCTCTTGGATGGATTGCCTCAATGGCACCTTCCAGACATCCAGAATCTGGGGGGTCTAACACCGCGGACTTCCAGACGTTTTTGACCTGGCTTCACCTTCCAGAACTGTCTGGATGAAAACGGATGTCTGGAATCCGGAAGAAAAAACTGGAAGGTGAAGCCTGGCTTTAGGAAAGATGTTGCCACTTGTGATGTGAGTGGATGTAAATATTTCTTTCTGGGTTACGTCTAAAACCGAAAATTCAGCAATCGTCGTTTTTGCAAAGCAGACTTTGTATCGATACCATGGTAACTATGGGAAAACGACAAAATGCAGATCAAGTTACCGTGGGATCAGATACCTCGAATTGACGGCATCTTCGAAAATGCAACTACTGAATCACTGATTCCATCTCTCTACAAATAGTACAGTGCCAACACACGATCAGGATCGGGAGCTCCCCGACTGGAATGCCTGCCCGGATTTTCGGCACCATCATCACATCCATATAGAAACAACTGCCAACTGCCATCGTCATTGCAACGTTCGATATAAGCCGCGTTTTATGGCACTTTCAGCTTCGCTCAAGTGCCATATACCGATCACTTTTCGGTCGGTCGGTGTCGGTCGGTCGGTCTTTCAGGCCACTGTTCTCGAGTTAGGGTACTTCCAAAAGTTCCACTTTTGAACGGGGAATCAGACCTTAATGAAACTTGATATTTGGAAAGACCTCAGAGACACACTTCAAGTCTGGAATGGATCCGGTTACTTTTGGGGGAGTTGGAGGGGGGGGCGGAAATCGTGTGACATGTTCAGAGTGGACGGATCCGGATGGAACTTGGTGGGAAGAACAAGCACAAGCCCTAGGTACATAGTTGACAAGACCGGACCGGATCCGAGCACTGTGGAGGGAGTTGTAGGGAGGGTTCCGGAATTCCGGTGATCTCGACTTAAGATGCTTACACGTGTGCTAGGACGATGAATCTTGGCAGGCATATGCTTTGACCATTGTGGGGGAGTGGAGGGAGGGGGAATCCGGAATCTTGAGGTATGTCAAACTTTCGAACGGGTGATCGGATCTTAATGAAACTTGATATTCGGAAAGAACACATGTCTCAGATGTCCTATTTCAAGTGCGGACATGATCCGATTAATGTGGGGGAGTCGGGGGGGAATCGGAAATTTTGTGGCACGCTTAGAGTGTAGCGATTGGGATGACACTTGGTGGGAAGAAGAAGCGTAAGCCCTAGATACATCAGTGACAGAACGGGACCGGATTCGGTCACTCTGGGGGGAGTTGGAGGGGGGTCCGGAATTCCGGTGATCGCAATTTAAGGTACTTCCAGATGTGCTAGGACGATGAAACTTGGCTTGAACATTAGAGACTTGACAAGATTGGCTTAAAAATTGTCACTTCCCAGAAAAAAGTACTAAAAGTACCGCTTAAAGTACTCATCTTAACCGCAAAGTACAAAAAACACTTTTAAGCAAAATCTACATTTTCATGATCCCCATGAGCCCATGATCACTTTTGCCTCAAGGGTTTTGCTTCGAAATGAATTTCTAGCACCCTTAAAGTGCGCATCTTAACCGAAAAGTAAAAAAAAATACTTTTGACCAAACCACATATTACATTCATGATCCTAAAGGGCTCAGGATCATTTTTGCCTCAGGGGTTTTGATTACAGATGAATTTCTAGCGCTCTTAAAGTGCGAATCATCACTGCCAAGTGAAAATAAAAAACTTTGTTTACCAAACGATACATTCTCGTGATTTCCAAGGGTCCATCGTCATTCTTATCTCAAAGGTTTTGCTTACAAATGATCAAAACAAACCTACGAATTGCCGAACTCCTACCAAGCCTTGCAAGTGCCATATGAGCTTCCAGATCTTGTTTGTAAACAAGCCGTTCTCCGTTCTCTATCCAATTCTCCTTTTTCAGTAGAACGCCGTAGTTCGTCGTAGTGCTATTGTCCGTCAACGAAATAGGAACCTCTCATACCGTTCTCATACCACTCCGCTACAATCTAAAGTATCGGGTACAGCTAGTCCTTCAGCAAAATGGCAGAAATGGATAAAAAAACCCTATTTTGATGAAATTAACAGAAATTATTGAAGAAGAAAAAGGGCGTCATGGAATGGACCTTCCTATTTTCATTGACTCAAGAGCAGCTGATTTTTCACGGTACTAGCCCCTTGATTTAAAATAAAATTGATGCAATAGCCGTTTTAGTAACAACGGAGAACGAGTTTGAAACTCATTGAAGAAAAAACGGGCTTATAGGCAGAACGGAGTAAGGAAAATGGAGTTTTACAAAAACGCGGCTATATATATATATATATATATATAATTTATTTCCCATCGAAAACAAACAGATGGAGTACAGGAGAGAAAAAGAGACAGAAAGTGTTATACATCTACACATAACTGATAAACAATACAACAAAAGTCGAGTCTGGCGGTCTGGAAAGCTCTGCTCTGCTAGTAAGACAATCGCAAGTTTGTCTTGCCTTAAATGTCGCAAGCGTATTTGACTGCGCTATGTATGGCCCGTTTGCGAAGCACGGAAAGCATAGGTCTTGGCGCTACTCCCTAGTGTTATTTTGCTCTGGTCTTGGCACTACTCCGTAGTGTTATTTTGCTCTGGTCCTGCCAAGTGGTTAGCGCCCTGGACTGAATTTTCCTGATTCCGCTTGGGGCGGAGGTTCCGTGTCTCGGTGGTTCCTACTATTGGTTTGGATCCTGTCCCAGTCACGTTAGTATTCTATCCTGCACCTTACTACAGCCGGTCAACTTAATAAGATAGGGTATGTGAACTTACCCTCCGGAATTCTCCCGGTGGGCTATCACAATAACAAACTGTCTAGCTGTAATTTGATTTATTCATAATTTTTTTTTTTTACACCTAGAATGCCCTAATCCCTGAAACTCAAACGGTGCTCTCGCCATACTTCCTTTCCTCCCAAATAAGAATAGTGAGAAACAACTGGTTTGCACTGCCGGCCTCCGCAAGCGCGCAGGATAGTGGTGTGACGCTGTTTAGACAGGCCAAAGTCGACCCAGCTGCAAATGGGTACCTAGAGAAGCTCTGGGGAAAGGTGACAGGAAGGGTCTGCGAATAGACCAGGATGGCTTGCCCCAACCGCCCAGTGCACTTCCTGGCTGAGGGTTTAGAATCGGAGATCAGCGCCGCCAGTAATGCCTGTCAAGGCTGTTACTTCTTACCTTTTCTTTACCATAGGCGTTGGTTAGCACTCTTTCGAGTCACATCCCCAGGTAGTCCACGTATTATGTCAAAGTAAAATATTTTGTGGCAGAATTTCGCCAAGCCTGGTATTACACTCACCTGACTTAGGATATGTTACAACCCAGACATCCTTCGCGTCCAGTGGAAAATTATAGATGAACTCCGCGTGCTGCTCATAAGTGTTGGTGATCACAAAGTTACCGGGGGTTGATCTGATTGATGTTCCAGAAGCGGGAAAGGCTTCCTGGAGTCTTTGATGGACCTCAGCTGGTAGTGGATCGAATTTGACGTCGAACTTCGATCCCATGACGTACCTAAAACAGTCATTCAATGTACAGAGGAAGGCTCATTCGGGCTCATTCCGTTTTCGGAAGCCGAATCTAATGTCCGTAACTGACTAACAATATTTTCCAGTTCTGACGTCATAAGGCGTATTCTTGCCGTTCCCTGAGGACTCCTTTTGAGGATTCCCTGCGTTTTTGTTTGACCCAGGAACTCACTACCCGTGTTGTCGCGAGTCCTCATGGGCGGGAAATGCTCCGATTATCATTATCATCATAAAAAAGGAATCCCTTTCAGATTCGGAGGGGAATCAATTTTCGCTGGTGTTGGTGCAATGTAAAGTTAATAAAAAAACAATCAGATTAAACAAAACCAAAAATAAGGTGAATCCAGAATAATTTCGTCAACTGCATATTTTTAGTTCGAACAAAATCCATTATGGAAGCACATTATGGAGAATAATTTCGTCAACTGCATATTTTTAGTTCGAACAAAATCCATTATGGAAGCACTCCCCGTGTTCTCGTTGTTTTCCGCATGAAGTGACTGCCCTCTATTCTCGCTGTTCCTTTTGATTCCCCAAGGAGTCCTTGGGGAACGGCGACACTTCCCCTATAATTCTTCCGTCAATCTGTAAACTGCTGTAAACCTGAACCACAGCTTATGTATCTAGGGATACATAAGCTGTGACCTGAACCACTGTCAAACTAGTTGACCAAACCTGATCCGTCAGGTTTGGTGTGAAGATCCGTTGGGACAAATGTAGTGACAAATGTATTACTTTTATTATATTTATTATTAATTAAGATCTTTTGTTTCAGGGGAGCAAATTGAGATGAAACAGGTTATATGGTCTCTTCAAAGTAAAAGAAAGTGAGCCTTCTCGTATGGAAGACTCGCAAATAATATATAGCCTATTGCTATTCTATGTTGGAAGCCGCTGAAAGCCAGGCCTAAGGGCTTGCGTCTGAAGACTTATCAACGTTATTCACGATGACCAATTGTGGCTGAATATTTTGTATTTCATGTGGGATCATAAGCTTGATAGATTGACTATGCTCTTGACTTAGTGATTTCTATTCCTGAAAACTGAGAAGGTTTCAAATCAAAAACAAAAAAAATACCAAAATCATTTTTATGCATTCAACAACAATTTAAGCACTAAAAGTAAAAAAAAAATGCACAATATTGAAACAACTTGCTTGAAATTTTCGACCTGCTCGCTTCTGAATAGTGGGTATAGTTTGTAGGTTACAGACGTCTTCCACGCAAATAAATTCAAACACTTACGTAATGAATCACGTGCGGCGTTCACACTTTCAAATATTGTTAGTGATACTAGTTGCTATACCAGCCGGTTTTCTACTTCTTGTTTACGATCTTGGCATCCTTATCATGATTAGCTGCCAACCCCTTTAAGGCGAACACACTAAGTGAGTCAGGAGACAGATACTTGACTATAGGCTGGACATTCCGCCTGTGACTCATAAAAATCACTTTTGGCACGTGGATCAGCGACAAAAAAGGTCTTGTTTTTTAGATTGGTATTCCTAACACCAGACCCTGAGAACAGAAACTGATTAACCGATCAGTTTCCCGGAACTGGACAGGTCTATAAGTTCGAATCAGTTCTAAGGGGGAAAAGTTTGTCAATACCCTGGATTGACGTAGCTGCTTGAGTATCTTCTGTTTTCGGGTTATCATCGGGGACCACGCCATCCTGCAGTTTTTCCATTTCTTATGATTTCATACTCCAATGCTAAAATTAATGTAAAATGTATTCTGAATAGATCTATTTGATTCTAGATTTTCATAAAACTCGTCTGATATCTGTCATTCGGGGTTGTATGCTTTTGTATTTCATTAGGTGACAGGGGTCGTTTGGAATCCGTAAATGGAGCTCTCAAACAGAAGGCGTATTCTCGCCTTTCCCCGAGGACTCCACTTGAGGCGTCCCCGCGTTTTTCTTTGTCCTGGGGACTCACTCCCCGTATTCTCGCGAGTCCCCACGAATGGGGAATGCTCCAATTATCATCACCATCATCAAAAAGGACTCCCTTTCAGATTCGGAGTGGAATAAATTTTTGCTGGTATTGGTGCAATGTAAAATTAACTGAAAACAGTCAGAATAAACGAAACCAAAAATATATTGGATCCAGACCAATCTCGTCAAATGCATTTTTTTTTTCGAACAAAATCCATTTTGGAAGCATCCCCCCTGTTCTCGCTGTTTTCTGCACGCGGAGTCCGCGTTGAGTAACTCCCTCTATTCTCGCCGTTCCCTTCGATTCCCCGAGGAGTCCTCGGGGAACTGCGAGAATACGCCTATAGATGCTTTTGAAAAAGTTTGTATGGGGCTCCTTTAGTAGTCGTTTTCATTTAGTGGAAGGGCTATATAGAAATAGAAGGGCGCGTCATTTATGTAGGGCCTGGGGTTCGAGTGTCTAGCCATATAAAAAGCCACAATTTCTATGGAAGCAGGCTGGGGTTTGTCAGAAAAGTCGCCTTCGGCGCTCAGGTTAATTTCATCTCGATCACAGTGATTTAAGCCTATCGCTGCCCAACCTGCTCGTACTGTTTTTATGTGTCATTTGATTTATATCGAAAATATGGCGGTATTGCCCTTACCTTGGTCCTTACTTTTCTTTGGGGTAAAAAAAAAGCTCTGCTAACAAAAATTTCGCCTAGGGCACCTTTCATGGTGTAGTTTGTTTGTTTGTTTTTTTGCTTGAAGGGCGGGCTTGGGATTTTGGGGCTCGAGAAGTTAGCTTTATATGAGAAGTAGAAAGTTGTGCCACAAAAAGGCTGATTTTGTCCTGTCTACAGTCGTCAGAAGCTGCTGTCGCTTTCCAGCAGAAAGAGCCACGAAAACTCATTCTCTTCTCTCCGGTGGATCCTTATTATGTTAAAATATCACTGTTTCAATTTTTAATTCTGATAAGTAGCTAAAATCAGCATGCCTTTTCTATCTCATGATTTTCTAACAAAAATCTCATGTGTTTCTCATTATTTTTGGACTCCTGCTCATGATTTAGTAAGTAAGTAAGTAATTTAATTACCCGAAAATTCACATGGAATTAGAACGGAGTATGAAAAGGAAACAAAGAAAAGAAAAGAGAAAAAAAATCACACTACGGAACATCACCAGAAGTATTTACACCACTATGTACATTAGCAAAACTACTGGCACAGGATGGCTAGCCACGGGTTCGCTCTTCCTTTAGCCTTTTCCAGAAAATTCTCAACGACCCGGTTTTTCCAAAAAGGTGCTATATACAGTACATGTGGAAGGGCAATGGCATTATACAGCGACGCAAGATATCTACGGCAGAACCGATGTCTGTTACCAATAATAGACCCGTACGCAATCCGGATTTTCGCCTCTACGTGTCGTGCAAGCAGCGTTCCGGTGGAGTGGAGGCTTCGACCGATTGGTAAACCAAGGTAGGTAATACTCTCAGATGGTTTAACAACTGAATCGCCTAAAGAAATTTCTTCTTCGCAGTACTCCGCATTGAAGAACAATACGGCCGATTTAGACACATTAAACGATAAACCTACGTTATTGTATTCCCTATTCAACACATCAAAATTCTTCGATAGTCGATCGGCAGACCTGTTCAAATTAAGCAGGTCGTCAGCATACGTCATCAACGAAACATCGATCCCTTTTGAAACACAAGACGTAGCTACCTGGGCTTGTGCCGGCAGAACACTATTGTTATACAAACTCGGAGACTTCTTGACACAACTGAGCCTTGCCTGACCCCTTTACAGACCGGTACAACAACGGATTCGGCCGGACTTGAGGGTATTTTTAATTTTTAATTGTCAGAATTGTCCGTTTTGTTTGAAAATTGTCCGCCACTTCTCATGATTTCCCATGAGACCTCATGTTTTTTATCCAATCTCTTTATATATTTTTTTTCCAGTCCAGTTTTGTTTTGCATTTTGCGGCTAAGATGCGCACTTTAAAACTAAGAATGTTTAGTTTCTTAAAAATGTATAGTTTCTTAAAAATGTTAGTGTTTTAAGTATGTTGGAAATTCATTTGTAAGCGAAACCCTTGTGGCAAAAATTATCACGGGCCCTTGGGAATCACGAAAATGTATCTTCTGGACAAAAGTATTGCTTCCACATTGCAGTTAAGATACGCACTTTAAGGGGCCTAAAACTAATTTCATATACTTGAGGTAAAAATGAACAGGGGCCCTTGAGGGATTATAAACGTGCTCATGAGATCAGAAACACGTCCTTTTGTCAACTGTCAAGCTTCCTTCGGATTCGACCAACCGTTCAAAAGTTATGCATGAAATTCTAGTAGACCGGATTCCAGTTCCCTCCACTCCCCCGAAGATAGTCGGATCGGTGAAATGACTGCCTCCAGTCAATCGGATCGGGTCCCCAATACACCTACCGATTTTCATCGTCCAAGTGCATCTGTAAGTACCTTAACTCACGATCACCGGATTTCCGGAAAATCCTTTCCAAGACCCCCACAGTACGCCGATCCGGTCAATTTCTGTCAAAAATGTATTTAAAACTTGTCCTTGTTCTTCTCACCAAGCTTCATCACGGTCCCTCCACTCGAAGCTTGTTCGAAGAATTCCGATCCCCCTCCAATTCTCCCCCCCCCCAGAGTTATCGGATCCGGTCCGGACACGGAAAGGCACATCCGCGACACGAGCTCTTTCCAAGTTTCGTGTGTGTCCGATGATCCGTTCGACAGTTATGCTTGACTCAAGATCCCGGATTTTCCCTCCCCCCTCCCCCCGATGGTCGGATCGGGGAAATGACTTTTCTTACGTCAGTCAAGTCAGGTCCCCAATAAGTCTGCCAAGTTTCATCGTCCTAGCACATCTGGAAGTACCCTAACCCGGGATAACCGGAAATCCGGGACCCAGTCTCCATCCCCCCACAGTGCCCGGATCCGATCCGGTTATGTCAACGATGTATCAAGGATATGTGATTGTTCTTCTCACCAAGTTTCATCCCGATCCCTCCACTCTAAGCGTGTCACAATATTTCCGGTACCCCCCTCCAACTCCCTCAAAGTTGGCGGATCCGGTTCTGACGTAAAGCGGGACATGTGGGGCATGGGTTCTTTCGAGATATCAAGTTTCATTCAGATCCGATCACCCGTTCGAAAGTTACGCATGCCTCAATATTTCGGATTCCCCCTCCCTCCACTCCCCCCACGATGGTCGAGTCGGGAAAGTGACTATTTCCAAGTCAGTTTGGTCGGGTCCCTGGTACGCCTGCCAAGTTTCATCATCCTAGCACATCTGGGGAACGTTAACCCGTGATAACCGGAAATCCGGGACCCAGCCTTCACTCCCCCCACAGTGCCCGGATCCGATCCTCTTACGTCAACGATGTATCAAGGACATGCTTGTTCTTCCGACCAAGTTTCATCCCAATCACTCCACTCTGAGCGTGTCACGATATTTCTGGTACCCCCCTCCAACTCCCCCACAGTTGTCGGATCCGGTTCGGACGTAAAATGGGACATGCGAGACATGTGTTCTTTCCACATATCAAGTTTCGTTTAGATCCGATAACCCCTTCGAAAGTTACGTATGCCTCAATATTCCGGTTTCCCCCTCCCTCCACTCCCCCACGATGGTCGAATCCGGGAAGTGACTATTTCCGAGACTCTTTCCAGGTCAGTTTGGTCGGGTCACTGATGTGCCTGCCAAGTTTCATCATCCTAGCACATCTGGAAGTACCCTAACGCGCGGTCACCGGACCGACCGACGGAAAAGTGATCGGTTTATGGCACTTGGCCGGAAGGCAAGTACCATAAAAACCGAGGAGGTATAAACCAAGATACAGGCGAATACTCCCTACCGGAAACATAGAACGGGGTTATTAATGGAAGAAAATTCCAGCCAGTCCCTTATTAACAACAAAACCGAAGTCGATCAAAACGCAGAAAAAAACTTTCATGCCGTCGCCCCAATCGTGCAGTAAAAACAGCAGCCGTGTCAAAAATTCTCAGCACTCAATCTCAGCACTAGTTTTTCCGTACAGTGGTATTTAAAAGTAATAGACATAGGCCAGGTACTCCCTAATAGAAACGTGGGACGGGGTTATTATTGGAATAAAACTTAAGTTTTCAGTCCCCTATTAATAACAACACCGAAATTGATCAAAATACAGAAGAAAAAAAACTTTTCCTCTCATCGCCCCGATCGCGCAGCAAAAACAGCGACCGCGTAAAAAATTAAATCTCCGAATAAGATACTTATAGTCGGAAGAAGCTTCAGTTATTTATTACAGGATTTACAGGTTCGTTCTTCCCCAATGTTGACCCTGAGGCTGAAGATTGACAGCCTGACGAGGACCTTTGCCAAGAAGGGCCGAAATATCGCTGCATTATTTGCATTATTTGAATATAAATATGTCATTAAAGCGTGTGGTTATATTAGCCAGTTTTAGGCTTGGGATTTGAGAAACATGGAAGTCTGAAATCTGAATGTGAAATATTTGAGTTTTGGCAGAAAAAAAAGGTGAATAAAAAAAAAAATTATCCTGCGGCGCTCATTTGGGATAGGCAACAGTAGCTAGAAGCTGTTGTAGAGACTCGGTTTCGGTTCTAATGTTTCTGAAAATTCTCGAAATCTTGGGGTTTGATCCGCATTGTAAGCTAGAATTCGCAGGGAAGCAGTTGAATTTTACAGGAAAAGAAAGAAAATGTTAAAAATAACGTCTGCGGTGCTCGTTGTAATTTGCCTTGGGTACAGTAGTTAGAAGCTGCTGCTGGAATCGTGCCCAGCACTATCCTGCACTATCCTGTCAAAGTTTTCGAAAAGCTATACCTAGAAGTTGTCTAATCAGCTTTCGCGCTTTCTCTAGTGTTACATTTTGTACTTAATAATTTGCTGCGGTATAATTTTTGACAGGTTTGGTAAATTTTAGCTCTGCACCTCCCCCCCCCCCCCCCCAACGAAAATACACTTGTCGGCCTTGTTGTTCGAATGTTTTCCCGACACTTTTTTTTGTTGTTTCCAGGTTTTGGTTACGGTCTTGGAGCAAAGTTTAGTTATAATTGGGTTCTCGAATATTTCAAACTTTTGCCAGAAAGTTCACATTCTATTGGTCGGATAACTACCTACCTGACACCCTGCAGTGCTGACACCTATGACCCTGACTCTCGACTATGGACCAGTGTTGCCAGGTGTAATGATAAATCACCAAACGTAGTGATTTCGAGGACCGAAAGTGCGGTAGTGATTTTCTGGTAAAATTTGGCATTACGTAGTGATTTTCGACTATGCCAGCGCTAGAGAATTTATTTGAAAATGGAAGGGACAGGAGCACTGTATGTGCATATGCGAAAAACTTTTATCCGTGATAACAGGGAATCTAAATGAGCTAGAATTTATTTTTCAAGATAAATAGCCTTGGTGCGATTAATGTTAGTTACAGGAGCCTGGTCAGCTCCTTCAACCCATCACTACATCAGACATGTGATCTTACTTTTGATGATGTCCAATACATTTCATTTTGTGATTGCTTCAAACATATCAAGTTAGGAGATTTAGTACCCTGACCGAGTTTTTGTAAACCAAATACACTGCAAAAAGTATCTCCGAGTAAGGATTAAAGTTAACTGCAGTATTTGCTACTCGGATTATTCATATCTCTACTGAGGTAAGATTGATACGAAATAGTGATAAGAATAATCAGAGTAGCAAATACTGCAGTTAACTTTAATCCATATTCGGAGCTACTTTTTAAAGTGTAGATGGCCTACACCAGACAACCCTATCGTTGCCCCAGGAACCCTGAATTTCTATGTGCTGCTCAAATACTGCGCTTTGTCATAGCAACAGTTTGTAAATATCAACCGCGAATCCCCCTCGTTTATATTTTATTCAAAAATCGGAAAAAAAAATTGCGTAGTGATTTTTGGCACCCAAAAGTGCTTTTTTGGGTCAACCAAAGTGCTTTTGGGTCGCGGCGGCCTGGCAACACTGCTATGGACGACACTTCTGACTAGTCTGACTGACTACCTCTATTCCGCAAGAAATTCAAATGTTGACGATCATGCAGTTTAAATGGGTCTTATACCCAATTTACTTGTTAGCTCCTTTCCTTGTATTGCTTTTGATATACCTGAATGATATCTTCGAATTCTTCAGGGTTCTATTGTTTTTGCTACCCTTCTTGGAACCAGCATATGATTTTGTTGTTGGTTAGTCCATCAAACATTTTTAAATGCAGCTTCCATGTGTGACCATGTCACTGTGTAGTCTAGTACACTAGCCCCTTTTCAGGCATGGTGCTCAAACATCTAGCACCATGCCTGGGTGCTGGATGTTCAAGCACTGTACCTTGGATTTCATGTATGGGGCATGGATTTCAGTACACAGTGCGTGCATGAAAAACACAGTTTCTTTCATCACAATTGTGCACCAGCTCGGACAGGGCTGAAATTACCATCATGAATTAGAGAATTCAAAGACAATCCTATCATATTTTTCATAACAAAAACAAAAGGACGCAACTGCTGATGGAGATGAAAAATCTGACAGCACCCTATCTATTTTCCATGTAGTCTGCCCCAGGCAGGCCCCAGGAGCCAATATTCTGGTTGGCTGCTAGGTAAAAAAAGCTGAGGCACAGGACACTCTACATGAAAAACCCTTGACTATGTAGAAAAGGAAATGAGGTTTTTCATCTCCATCATCAGTCGCGTCCTTTTGTTTTTGTTATGAAAAATATGATAGGATTGTCTTTGATTTCTCTAATTCATGGTAGTAATTTCAGCCCTGTCTGAGCCGGTTCTCAGTTGTGATGACAGAAACTGTGTTTTTCATGCATGCACTGTAGGCTACAGGGGCGTCCCGAGGGGGGGTGTCAGGGGGGTGCTGCAACCCCCCCAGAAGGCTTGCTCAGGGAGCCTACCGGAATTTTGCTCATAGAATCTACCGAAATCTTGCTGAAGGAATCTACCGGAACTTGTCTCAGGGAATTTACTGGAGGTTGGACCAGGCGATCTACCGGATATCGACCCACGGAGTCTATTATCATTTTTGAATCTACCGGATCATTGCTCAGGGAGCCTACCAGAATTTTGCTCATAGAATCTACCGAAATCTTGCTGAAGGAATCTACCGGAACTTGTCTCAGGGAATTTACTGGAGGTTGGACCAGGGGATCTACCGGATATCAACCCACGAAATCTGTTAATATTTTTGAATCTACCGGATCATTGCTCAGGGAGCCTACCGGAATTTTACTCATAGAATCTACCGAAATCTTGCTGAAGGAATCTACCGGAACTTGTCTCAGGGAATTTACTGGAGGCTGGATCAGGGAATGTACCGGAATTTGCTCCGCGGAATCTACCCGAAGTTGGCTCAGGAAATCTACCCAAATTTCGCTGCTTGCCGGATAAGTGTAGACTCACGGCATGCCAGGATGACCCTGGAACACAACTTAGCAGAGTGATTCTTGCAGACAGACAACACAGCCTACCGGAACATTCATCGGGAGATTCCGGTAATCTCGTAAGCTTATGTAACTTTCAAGAATTAGGCAACCTATTGAAATTTTCATCATTTCCATCTACAAATACTGTTCCAGGAATAATATAACGGTACCCTCTACTCCAGTTTTGACAGCTTTCTCGATTCCTTTCCGGTGATAAGCTGAGACGATAAACGAGTTAGCCTTGTTCCGACATGATCGACAAGTTTGAAGATATGTTCAAAGTGTTTCCTGAGTTGAAAGACGTCTTACCACAAAAATGGAAATCGTTCATGTCGGTTAAGACAATTCCTGTTACCTCATTAAAAGGGGAAAGATAGAGAGATTCTCCGCATTTGGAGGATTTTTTTTAGTCATGCAAGCAGCGCACACTCCGAACGTTATTACCAGAGCGGTGTATTCAAATATCAGATTTAAAAATGAGCTGCCTTTTCAGTTAAACTTTAATGAACCTATTTTTGTGTCTTTTGTAACACATGGTCGAAGTCAGAACCTCAGAACACAACAATATTCTAGAGCTTCTGCAGAGGTTCACTACGGAGAATTTCCGGAAAAACCTCGAAAAATTCCGGTAAAACTTTGAAAAATTCCGGTAAATTTCTGGAGCCGCACCCCTCCTATCAGGAAGGTGTCGGGACGCCCCTGACACTGTATACTGAAATCCATGCACCCTACATGAAATCCAAGGTACAGTGCTTGAATGTCTAGCACCCAGGCATGGTGCTAGACGTTTGAGCACCATGCCTGAAAAGGGGCTAGTGTACTAGACTGTCACTGTGGCAAGACAACTCTCTTTATTGTTCTGTTATGCTCATTGAATTTCTCCATTTATAAAAGTGCTCGCAAGCAGCTGGCAAGCAGTGTTTCAGCTAGATGCTAACACTCAAAATGCCCATGATCATAATGCCCACGACTCAACAAAATGACCACTCAAAATGCCAACAACTCAAAATGCCCACGACTCAAAATGCCCAAGACTCATAATGCCCACAACTCAAAATGCCCACGGTTGAGAATGCCCACTATTGGATTATTTGAGGTGTTCAGAACATAGTAAACTTGAATTAGGGGTGAGTGAGCAACGGAAGAGTATAATAGACGAAGTATCAGAATGACGATGATCGTATGTTGAACTGGTATAATCTAAATTATAATATAATCTGTTAAATACTTACAAGAAATATGTGTACCTTTTCGCTTGTGGTTAGTTGCCGCAAAAGTGCTGTGCTTTCTTGAGGAAGCCTCTGCCTGATAAGGAACCCCCTTGGAACTTTTACCTTAAATACCTTAAATTGCAGCTTGGAGCAATTGAAGGATTTTCCATCCTGTAGCATTGCTCATCACTTCTTCGGAAAATTGCCACGTGGATAACTTCGAAAATTCTGTTGGTTGTTGGGTTGGTAGATTCACTTGACCTTATGCTCTGGTTTGGGACTCCAGGGCGTCCCATTCCAGTCTCCATGGCTTCTTGCTCCACTCCTTGTCAAGGGAGACTTTGAACTCTTCGATGGTCTTGCTGGATACGGTGTCTTCGCTTAGGGAGTTCCATAGATCAACAACCCGGTTGGTAAGAAAATGGTGGCGTTCCCTCTTCTGGGCGTTGAGCTTCGTGATTTTCTTGGAATGACCTCTTGTTCGCTGTGCTGAATCGATGATGAAGAGGTCATGGATTGGATTGTTTTTGATGAGTTTATAGGTGTGAATCATGTCTCCCCTTTTTCTTCGGTAGGTCATGCTGCATAGGTTCAGGGTTCGCAATCTCATCTGATAAGGAAGATGTTGGCAGCCATCTACAATCTTTGTTGCTCTGCGTTGTACCTTTTCAATCATGTCCTTGTCTCCTTTGTAGAAGGGGGATGCAATGGACATGCCAGTTTCTAGCCTTGGCCTGACAAGGCCCTTATAGAGCTTAGTGATCGTTCTTGGGGATCTCGTTGTGAATGTTCGTTTGATTATCCCTAAAGCTCGATTCGCACTAGCGACAATCTTTTCAGTGTGGCTGTGAAACTTTAGCTGGTGGTCAACTATTACTCCCTTTAAGAGCTTTAACTTGCTGGTCTTTTTGGATCGTTCTTCAAGAAACAATAAAATAATTCCTTTCAAAACCTTTTCCGTGATTAATTCTACCCCTTTTAATCTCATAGTCCGCATTCCCAGGATGATGTTGGCCTCCCCTGTAGACAGTTTCAGCCATCAGCGTTTTGAACCAAGTTCTTCAAGGAACAATAAAATAATTCCTTTCAAAACCTTTTCCGTAATTAATCGTACCCCTTTTAATCTCGTAGTCCGCATTCCCAGGATGATGTTAGACTCCCCTGTGACCATTTGAACTGTGTATATTTAAGCTGCCAGCATTTTGAGTTGTGGGCATTTTAATCGTGGGCATTTTGAACCATGGGGCATTTTGTAGTGGGCATTCTGAGCGTGGGCATTGTGAGAGTGGCGAAAAGATTGTGGTGATTTTGGGAACCACCCCAGCTAGATACTGGAAATAGGAAAAACTGTTGGGTGTTGGCAGGCTGTTGGTTAGTCAATGACAATGGAAATGCCTTTTTTTCTTTTTTTTTACATAGAATGGGCTTAAGCAGAATTGTTACTAGCAAAAATGTTTTGAGGGGACCCAGTCCAGCTCCCCCCCCCCCCATTTGTGATGCCTCTGGCCTTTAGTACTATGCCAAACAGGGGTTTGAGTATACAAGGCATAGGGGCACCCTGCCATAACCGATATAGTAGTTATAGCCTACTTAGTATGAAATACAAAAATATATTTATAATTTGATATGTTGTAAACTTTCCAGTATCCTATTATCCGGGTTGTATCTGCTTCACTGCCAGTAGACGTAAGACTGGAATCAGAGTAGAGATCTCTTTCATAGATTGACAAGTTCTTTTTTCTTGTTGGCAGAGTATTTGCTCAGAGTTAGGTTAGAAATCCAAAATTTTTACTGAGCTAGCTACTGACCCCCTTCAATAAACCAATACCCCAATTAGTTTTGTGGATTTCTGCACAACTGCTGTTTAAACTCCATAAAAGGCTTTGTAAGCCTATTACATAGTCTACACAGCCTATGTTTAGTATAGACATACAAATGTTGTATAGATTACATAATTAATGTGACAAGTTTATTTTTCTTCTGATCTGTATTGTAAATCTTCTGTTAATTTGAACATGAAGAAGAGACTAATTTGAAATGTATTTAGCCATTTGAGTATGAAACAAATTGTAATAGTTAATTTAGCATTTAATCCTTACCGGATGATTCTCTGTAGTTGGAGGAGGAGCTGCTGGATCTGCAGTTGCAGCACGACTTGCTGAAAATGGGGTGCATTATGTTCTGCTGTTGGAAGCTGGTCCCTCATCACCATACATAGCAGATGTTCCTCTGATTCTTGCTGCCTTGACTGATACACCAATTGACTGGTCCTATAGGACTGAGCCTCAAAAGAATTGCTGTAGTGGCTTGGAAGATAGTGTGAGTAATTTTCTTTCCTGTTTGTAATGCATTTATACTGTATCAGCTATTTTAATTGGACCTGGCCTAACATAAATCTGCATTTTAGCAGGGGTATCACATATATGGGGGGGGAGATGGGGACGCCCCCCCCCCAGTGTTGTTCGCCACTCGGCAAAAACATAACTGAGTCGAAATTCCTTTTAAAGCAAAGGTTTTCCGTCCCAAGTAGTTCGCCCAGAATCCGGAAATATAGCAAGACATTTTAAAACCCAATGGTATAGTCGATGTAGGATGAGGAGATATGCTGTTGCAACTTTCAAACATACTAAAGATAAACAAAAAGTTCATGCGATCAGTTTAGTTATCTCCAAAGTCCATTTACTAGGTCAAAAATTCAGAATGTATTCGCGAGTCGGGTTACGATCTTTGTTTAATCTATGGACGCCGGAGGGATAGTGACTCCGGTCGCGTGTACACATGCGCAATACTTCTTGGGTTTAATCAAAGACCATTTACACCTAGCGTACGTATTCTTTGGGCTTAGTCATGGCATGGCAGTCAGTCTGTCGTGTTGGGGAGTCGAAGGGGTAGATATGTTGTTCAAACTTCGTATGAGGATTTAGTGGCAAAGTACAGCGAAGTTCGTACGTAGATGGGTCTTGTAGGCTTATGTTTGCAGGCAGAGGAGGTGGTTTCGAATCAAGGGTAAAAAAGTATATTTATAAGCTAATGAGATACGGTAGTCGTTTAAGGGGTAAGGAGGCCCGCTTCCGTTTTCTTGCTGGACAAATGATTCACCCCGAATTCGGCCCAAACTGGAAATTTGGTTGAAGCTGAAAGTTATTTCTGAAGTCGATTAGAGATTCGGTATCGGGGTAAGGATACATGCTGAATCGAATTTTGAACTTTATTTCCTTGACAGATAAGCCGGCTAAATTTGCCAAAACCCGGAAATTTGGATCGAAAGGTTCTTCTCTCAATGTCACTAGCTCTTTTGCTCTGCATGCAGTTTGCCCAGAATGCAGGTAAAATGCGAAGAATTTGGTCAAAGTAAAGGACCTTTCTGAAGTCGATTAGAGATGAGATATTGGAGTAAACATCCTTGCTGAATCCATTTCTGAACTTGATTAATGACATCTTGATTAGTTGTTTGGCCGTAAGTTGCAAAAAACTCCAAAACGGTAACATTTTTTCTGTACATATTCAAGCGGTGGATTATGGATAAATAGCGAAATGTTAAAGGGGTCAGGCGAAGACCCGGAAATCTGCAAGATTCGATTGTCTGGATCAAGAAGTCCAACAAATATTATTTTTTGTGGATCCCATCGAAACCTTTGGTCTTGTTTTCTTGGAAACAGCCGATTTTTCTTAAAAACAGTCGTTTTTCTGCAAAATAGTCGGTGAAAATGATCAGCCAGTCAGTAAATACCGTCCTCCCCTCAAACATTTTGGCTAGTAAGGCCTCTGATTCTTAGATGTTTCTGTTGATACAGTTAGCTTTGATTTTACTATATCAAAATTAATTTGATTCATCAAAACGGCAGTCTAGGCCTATTGGAGAAAGGTTTAGAAAATATTACGTTAACAATTGGAAACTGAAGTTATCAATTGAGGAATGCTGATTATGATGATGGTCGTAGCTTGGAGAACATCATAGTGTCGAATTAGACTATGAAAAAAGTAAAAAATTCTGTATGTCAAAAGGGTGGACACAATTGAATGATATTTAAAGAACCCCGGACAGCCTACATAAAGCAGGTAGTTAACAGCTCTAAATTTGCAGTCGTCTCATTGGACATCTGGAAAAGTGCTTGGTGGTGGATCCGTGCTGAACTACATGCTCTATGTTCGAGGAAACAAACTTGATTATGACCAGTGGGCGGAGCTAGGCAACACGGGGTGGTCTTATGCAGACCTTCTACCATACTTTAAGAAATCGGAAAGACAGGGAGGCCGTTTTCGAGATGACGGTAAGAGCCAAACCCGTTGAGAAGACTGTAAAGGTCGGGCTTCACTACCCAGATTTTTCGCCCGGATTCTGGGTTCCGTTTTCTTCGATACCGGTATGGGTAGTGAAGACAGGTCTGAAACGGTCTGAAAGTACCCCAGACGCGTCCGGGAATCTGGTAGAAAAATCTACCGGATTCCCGGATTCTGGGTGAAAAGAAGCGGGAATTTGAAAGTAGTTTTCATTTGAGTTGGAGAAATTATTATGCTGAGGTGCTAAAATCTAAGAAAATGACAGAAGTGCTGAAAAATGCTCAAAAGTGGACTATTGAAGAGACTTTTGATTT
Organism: Branchinecta lindahli; assembly: GCA_023053555.1. Taxonomy (NCBI): domain Eukaryota; kingdom Metazoa; phylum Arthropoda; class Branchiopoda; order Anostraca; family Branchinectidae; genus Branchinecta; species Branchinecta lindahli. The sequence continues at coordinate 8,601,392 of JAKZAO010000012.1, forward strand.
GATTTCTGTTTGGGACCGTCTTCACATAATCCGGATCCCAGATTCTGGGGCGTCTGGGTAGTGAAGCCCGACCTTAAGTGATGGGCTAGTAATTAATCTGGTACAGGGTCAAAAGTTTCATCCCTGGTCACATGACGACAAGACAGGACCCCCGAATTTTAAAGTATTTGATTCATGTTGGCCGAGAAGGTGGGAGACAATATCATTTTACGATGGGTCGAACGAACACACTGTTACCTTTGTTTTCTACAAAATCTTCATGGTATCCACGGTTATCCACAAATTACTTTCACTCTTGAAAACAAGGTCGTCAACTCGCCCTTGCTAATTGAATATTAAACAACTAAGTACATAACCCTGTGGACGATTAGATATGTTGGAAGTAGAAATCATCGGCCAGTTTGACAATTTTTGGTCTCGGAAGCTGAATATTGTTTAACTCAATTTATGAATCTTCAAGAAATCGTTATAACAAATTTAGTATAATTTACGGCGTTTGTTTATTGTGATCTGGTTTACATCCTTAATTCTTTGGACTTACGGGAATTAACAAAAAACAAACAAACTGAAAACAAAATACTCAAAGAAATCGATAATGCAAAACAAATAATTAGTTTAATTTTTCTACACATTTTCCATGTGCCTGCTACAATAAAAACAATTTGTTAGATCCATAGTCAAACTATGATCCCAGCCTCCCCATGTCGAGCACTTCCGACCCGCGCCACTAGATGACCCAGCGGTCGGATCGAGTCGTGTCTTCATCTTGGGTCTTGGGTGGGGGGGGGGGATTTCTAGACGTTGCAAGTGCTTATGATAAAACTCCTTTAAATTTGTTCTCCCATCAGGGGGAATGTGTAAGGGGAAACTAAGAATGACATCAAGTTAAAATTCAAACAAAGCCTTTTCTCAAAGCTTGCAAACTTGCTTAGTGTCATATAAGAAGACAGACTGAGGTTCTGATGTACAGTTAATTGACAGGCCATGTTCTCAACTGATATATTTGCAAGAGTGATGCAGCGCTTATGTCATAGTCGGGATTAATTAATGAAGATCCTTGAAAGTTAGTCTACTGTTGTAATACGGAAAATATTGATGGTTGGTCGCAGCGTGTGAGGCGGCGGGTAACAGAGGGTGGTAGTGGACTAGGTTTTACGTTAACACATATATAGTTTTATTAATCAGCTACACTGTATAAGGTATATCCCAGTCCGGGTAAATGCGAATGACGAATTATAAAACACAACTTCAGTACGTCGACTGACGAATGAAAGACTGTTAAATAACGAATGATGAATTACGAATGACCAAGTGCCAAGACTTGAACGAGCTTAAACTGGAATATCAACTTTAGAAATGCTAGTTGTCGGTTACAAACTGATTTATGACCAGACGTTTCCAAGACTTAATAAGCTAGAACCCCAACTTAAATAGTCAGAAAGGCTATAGTTGTCACTTACAAACTAATTTACGACCGGAAGACTTGAAAACCTAGAACAGCGACTTAAAAAGTCAGAAATGCTAGTTGTCACTTACAAACTCAATCCCAACTTCTGGAATGATTTATGACCGAACTTCAATAGAGATTTTCTGCTGACTTTGAACTTTAAAGATACCGGATGCGAGGAGCATTTGTACGTTTCTCATACTTGTGCAGTTGAGTTCTAGAAGTACAGATCCAAGAGAAGATATTTCAGCACTTGAAAAAGAGACCCGCACAACACTACATTTAGAGATGGGCGAATCCGAATCCGGATTCTTATTCGAACCCAGAATTCGTCCTTTTGGCCGGATTCGAATCTTCTGCTTGTCAGGCTGAATTCGGACTCGGATTCTAAACGTTGAATCTTATGAATCCGGTCCACTTTCTAATCTTCTTCCTTCCAGTTCCCGTTTTCCCAATTTGTACGCACTGTGCTTAAGGTATTGTGCTTAAACAAGCCCCAGCTTCATTCCTGGTTGCCGAGAGGAAAACCATACTATGACAACCACACATGATACCCAGAATATGGTTTCCATCGCCCTCATTTGCTTTAGGCATCAGTACTTTTTTGTCACCTCTGATTTTTAAACTATAAGCTATGTACATAATTTGATTTTTCTTAAGGTCGGATTCGATTCCCGATTCGAATCCTCAGCATGAAATGGTGGATTCGGTTTCGGAATCGGGTTTGTACGTAGCCCTGGATTCGGATTCCGATTCGAATCCTTTCGTGATCGGATTCGCCCATCTCTGAACTACATCCAGAAAGGACGAAGGTTAAATGGTCAAACAATCGAACTTTGCTCTATTGCTGGAGAGATAGCACAAACCGCGAGGCGAAGACCATTAGCATATAGACCCGCGCTAACAGGCACGTTCGCCGCAATCCTAGTAGTTATTATTATTTTACTCACTATCGTCTGGTTTTTCTTTTATAAGGAATTTTGGTCTCACAATTTCTCGGTGACTTCCCACTGGAACCTGCCTTCCGACCAGGTTCTGGTTAGTCCGCACCGGTGAGGAAAACAGTGAGTCCGAAGCCACCAGTGAATCCAAGAACGCCTTAAGAAAAAAACGAAGATCACCGATGAGTTCTGCGATGACAAAGAACGCAGCTAATGTAAGGGCTTCAGGGCGTAGCCTTCACCAATTGGCTTAGCGAGCTGTAGAAAGGTCGGAAAAGAGGTCACGCTGGCTTCAAGCAGGCTGTAGGTAGCCTACAAGAATTTGTACACCAAGCAGGGTTCCGTTTTTGCCGGCTAAAATTGATTTTTACCATACCGGCGGTTTTAATCGGCTTTTATTAATAAAAACCGATTTTTGCCGGCTAAAACTGGCTAAAATCAAATCGCACTGATCTTTTCTACGTATCAATCTTTACTGTTGTTTCTCCGTTGTTTTCCTACTATTTTTCAACCAGGGTTGATTGGGGAACATTCTACTGGTTCAGCCATTGGGGTTACCGACTCTGATTCGGAAAGTGCTGACGACATCATGTTGGGAGACCCCTGAACTAACGAGGAAGTTTTCGTTTTGTTTTACTATTGAAGTTGAATGTCTGCTCTATAATTTGATTAATGTGACTTAATGGGCATTTAACCTTAGTTGGTTAATTTATTTCTGCCATATTCGAAGCTGATTTCGTTTTAGTGATAACAGTGCAATGAGACAATTTTTTCTTTGAGAAATGCAACAAAGAAGTTTTACAGATTATTTTCGAATAAAGAAGTACTCTATATACGAGATCGCTGGGATCAGTTAATTAAGCTTGTTTGAGTTCTTCTAGGTTTCTTTAATACCTGAAAGAAGTATGACAGTCTCAGAATAGCGTAGTGCTACCAAAATCACATAGTAGCAGTTAGAAATTTGATTTTAGCCAGTTATTTGATTTTGTCCAAGCCACTTGATTTTAACCATACCGGCAGAAATCACCTTTTAGCCGGTATTAACCGGCTGGTATTTTAGCCACCCGGGAACCCTGACACCAAGAGTAGCCAAGGATTAACCCCCTCACCTTGGCTTGAATACTTTCTCATGATTGGTACTAACGAGCTTCAGAGGGAGTTCTCTCATGCTACAAATGGGGTAGGCCAGACTTGGTTGAGGTAATATTCGAAAATCACTGTGGTCTATTCTTAGATATCTACCATGGAATGGATGGCCCTCTCTCGGTAGAAGATCGACGTCATCGCTCCTCCCTAGGGGATGCGTTCCTGGAAGCGGGGAGGGAGTTGGGTCATGATGAAGTGGACATTAATGGAAAGAACCAAACAGGTGAGATATTACCTCGATCGGGTTTTTTGTAGGACCTCTATACTCTTAACGGACCCGTATTGCTGCCTCTCTGTACGCCCCTAATCTCCATAATTTGTTACCCATTCTAACGGCAACAGGTTGATTTTGCATTCTCCCTGTTTTTTTTTCTCCCTGTTTGATGTTTTACGAGCCACATCATGCTTCCGCTTATTGCTTCCGAGAAGCTTTTATTGGTCAAGAATCGGAACCAAGGAGGCTGCGCGAGGCTGGAAGCAGCCGACAGGTTTGCAATCTTTGTGAAACCAAGAACAAATAAGCCAATAGAACCTCCGTCTTTGGTCCCATGCAGTGACTATGGATACCCCGACAAAACTGAGCTGAGCTAGAGGTATTTGCTGAGCTTTGAGTTGATGCCCGTCTACATCCCTCTTCGCCGCTGCGCATATCAGAGGAAAAGGTACAGGAGGCGCGCTGACCCTCAGTGCAGCGCGTTCAGTCAACCAATCGGGTTTTACTTTGAAAGTTTCAAATGAATCACGCATGTTCGAATATTGGAATAAGGACATGCATTTAGCCTACTGTGGCTTGTGCTTGAACAGTCAGAACGTTACGACCATTTCAGACGTGGATGGTCAAAGTCGCCTGTTTGCCCCCTGGCTTCTAACCAAAAATTGAAACGTCGTTCGAAGTTAAGGCATTTTCGAATCACGTGTCGTAGATGGGCCCAAAGCTGTATATTCAGGGGTGGGGGAGGGATTTTTAAATTAAGGGGCGAAAATAAATATTTTTTAAAAGCTAATGAGATAGTCGATCTAGGGGTAAGGGGGCATGCTGAATCCGAATATGAAAATTATTTTCTCGCCGGACAAGTAGTACGTTCACCCGGAATCCGGCAAAAAACGGAAAATTTTTAAAAAGTAAAAGTTGTATCTGAAGTTGATTGGATGTTAGATTCGGGGGTAGGAAGACATGCTGAATCTAGAAATTTAACATGAAGTTTTAAAAGCCAATGACATAGTCGATATGGGGTGAGGAGACATGCTGTTGCGGCTTTCGAACATGCTAATTATAAACAAAAAGTGTATGCGGTTACTTTAGTTATCTCCGAAGTCCTAAGCGGCACTTGCTGGGTCGAAAAGTCAGAATGCATCCGACAACTGTCTGGTGAACAGTTTAATAAAATGTGACAACCAGTTTTCGGAGACAGGTGGCTATACTAGTTAGTCCCTACCTTACCCCTTTATTCACACAGAAGAAAGCTCTGTGCGTGGGTGACGTCACTCTCTGTTTAATCTATGGACGCAGGAGGGATGTTGACTTTGGTCGCGTGTATAACGCGCAAAGTTTCTTGCGTTTAATCGAAGACTATTTAAAGTTTAACTGAAAAGCCAACTCATTTGTGTGTCATTTAATTGGATACACTGAATTATTTGGATTCTGCAAAGGGATTTTTTGATTTTCCACTATCTGCTCTAGTTATGAGGCTTAGGATATCTCCAGCCGTCCCCACAGCGTAAATTCTACTATGATGCGGGAAATTTTAATCTCAACACAGATGCGACTTTTCAGTGGGCAGTGGTGAGATCGGTGAAGATTGCTTAGTGCCTGAACAAAAAAAAATTGATAAATCTTTGCTCGTAAGGCATACAGCAAAAATACAAGCGCATAGACGCACCACAAATCACACGGAAATTCCACTATTTGAAAATCGATTATTCGTGAATAGCGGAACAACGAAGTAACTCATTTTCAGCGGGTCTTCAAGCCAATTTAAGTGAATAAGTGATGGGTAACTAGACTGTCCTATCCTAGACCTTTTCGGTTAAACTTCAAACCTAGCGTACGTAGTCTTTGGGTTTTGGGTTGTCGGGGGCTCGAAGGGGTCGATATATGTTGTTCAAACTTCGTATGAGGATTCGCTGGCAAAGTACAGGCCAAGTTCGTAGATGGGTCCTTTAGCCCTATATTTAGAGGAAGAGGAAGGGGTTTCGAATTAAGAGTAAAACAAATAAGTTTTATAACCTAATGAGATATTCGTTTGAGGGGCAATAGTACAGTCAATCTAGCGTCAAATATGACTTGACCGCAAACAAATTGCGACAGAAATGATTTTTACACCATCTTGTAGAGAAAAAAAAAATGTACATCATATCAAAAGTTTAGAAACCTACCGGGGTGCAAAATTTGTGTTTTTTAGCGTTTTAAATGTTATTTTTTGTTTTTCAGGTGAAATTTTCTGTTTTGTTAAGGCTTAGTGTTTACTTCATGAGAAACATGTTTCTGGTGTAGTTTTATGTGCTGAACTCGAGATTTAAGATCAGATTTAAGATACAGTTAACCGAAAATGTTTCACATTCATCACCATCCAATAAATTCGTGAATCTATTGTAGCACAGTCGTTTTACCGCAGACACATCGCAACAGAAATGATTAAACCGTCGTGTAGAGAAAATGAAACTGTTCGACTTGTCTAAAGCTGGAAACCTATCTCAAGTAAAAGCTCGTGTTTTATAGCGTTTTCTATTTTTCTTTTTCTTTTCCAGCTGGTATTTTCGATTTTCTAACAGCTTACCGTTTGCTTCATAGGATACATGTTTTGAAGGTAATTTTTGCGGTGAATCTGAATATCGCCTCAGATTCAAGATATGTGCAACTTTAAATGTTTCGTATTCATAACCATATAAGAAGTTTCCTTGGAAGTCTTATTATTTATCGTTTGGAAAATACCATGTCAAGTAGAATTCTTCAAATTGTCCTGTTCATCACCTCTCAGTTATTAATAAAACTTGATTCACAGGTAACAAAAATCACATTGGTAAAAGGCCGAGCAGGTTTAGGCCTACCCCTTCCAGTCCAGTGCAAGGATATGCACATTTTGTTCCCCCACTTTACTTACACATTATCTAGTGCTATCAGAGGGTTTTCGCGAGATTCCTTGAATCACCTTCCGGCAATCGAAGCGCATCTCGAAAACACTGGGGAAGCGATTCCTGGAATCACTGTCCAGTTTCCCGCTGGACCGATTGCAAAAACGAGAAAAGCTGACATCGCCGGGAAATCGTTGAATTCTTGATTTCAACAGTTTCAAAATTCCCGCCGGAGCATTCAGTTTGCCGTGGAGCTTTCACTAACTTTCTGGAATCACTATCCGAGAAAGCTGCTTCGGTTTCCAAGCAGCGCAAAAACCTTTGGAAAGTGATTCCAGCTTTTCTTTCCAGCTCGCGAAAACCCTCCTTATATTTGGTCTCGTTGGAGTCGAGAGTCGTCAACGCTCCAGGCAAATATTCTCGATGGAGCGGCTCAAGCCTAGAATCCTAACCTTAGAATCCCTAAACGACAGGCAGGTTAATAGCAAAACCATCCGTCGTCTCGGACCATTCGAAATTAAACCATCAAGATGATGAGACGATGAACACAACGAAAAATCGGCCTACACCAAGAAGCCAAGGAAAAAAATGTTCTGATGTAGCAAAGAGGATACCGACATACTACGGATCAAAGACGGAGAAGCAAGAGCTGACTGGGAGGAACCGAGGTAGACGGCGCAACATGGGGGAATCTGTTTCAGCTCAAAAAAATTCCCCGCGGAGAGACCGCACAGTACCAGCAAAAACCGTCCAGACTCACCAACGAATGGAAACCGATGGCGCTAGAGCCCTGCAGAAAGCAACGACGACACCGAGGCCCTAACCAACATCGCCAACCAGTCACCATGAAGCCCCAAATGGCTAATCTCCGTAACAACTAAATTCCAGGACAACCCACGACCTGTCCCTAAGAAGGATCTTGAGCCCCTTAAGACTATGAACGATATGAAAATAATATTTGAACTTAGCCAACATGAAAAACCTCATTAAGAGCGTAATAACCAGAAACACCACATATATTCCTGTCAAGGGACCAAGACACCCAGGACTCAGCTCCTTAGAGCTTGAAACAACTAGAGGATCGAAAGGGAAGCTGAGACTAAGATGGACGGAGCTTTCATACTACTTCTACAAAATAAATTTTTTCACAAATCTGGCAGAGCATGAAAAGGCTGGACCATGGATTACGGGTATATATGTGTGACTGATCCCGCCAGTGGGAACAGCCATCTTAAAGTTCCCTAATAAAGTAGTCTCAAAAGACGTCCGTAGGTTTCTGAACCTACTTGCTACAGGCAACCGTAGGCTGAAAGTAGTCGCTAGAAGAGATGCCGCAGGGTAATATGGCCCGACGAGAACATCGGCAAAACCTGAACGAGGACGGATTTAACTATTTTAATAATTACATATATGTAGGCTATAATATATATATACCTATTACAGGTTTAACTGTATGATTTAACAATTAATAATTGCTGCTACCGGTAAAACTTGGTATTATATTGATTTATATCCTTGGATAACTACGATACCAGTTCAGGCTAAGCTTGACTCACCCCACACATAGGGTTGAGTAGCCAATTAAACACAACACGTTTTGTCTTAGAGTCGAAAACTGGCCTACATGAAAACAGATGGATCAGCCTACTTATATCGCAATTAAAATTCAGCCCAAGTTGTTATAGCCTGTCACAGTATGGTCCTGTCTAAAAATAGTGCGAGGGACAAATAATGACTTTAAAATTAATGACGTCAACTAAATATAGAATAATTAAATGATTTGTAATTATTAATAATAAATACAGCACATTTATTAATTAGCCATTCAACACATCCATTTGGGTCTGTATTCGGTCCTTAGTGTGAACAACGGGATAACGTAATAGAAATATGTATTTCTTAAATAGTGATGAATGTGAAACACTTTCGGTTGACCGTATCTTTGATCTGATGTGATATTCGAGTTCAGCACATGAAACTACGTCAGAAAACATTTTCCGATGAAGAAAACACAAAGCTATAAGAAAATTTGAAAATATCAGCTGAAAAATAATAAATAAAATATAAAACGCTAAAAAACACGAATTTTGCACCCCGCTAGGTTTCTCAACTTTTGACATGTTGTACAGTTTTTTATTCTCTACAAGATGGTGTAAAATTCATTTCTGTTGCAATTTGTTTGCGGTCAAACCTTATATTGACTGTACTACAAGGAGGCCCACTGAATCCATATCTGAACTTAGTTTTCTTGCCGGACAAATGGTTCACCAGGAATTCGGCCAAAACTGGAAATTTGGCTCAAATTTGTTTCTAAAGTCGATTAGAGATTTGGTATCGGGGTAAGGAGACATGCTGAATCAATTTTGAACTTTATTTCCTTGACGGATAAACTGGCAAAATTTGCAAATACCTGGAAATTTGAATTGAAAGGTTCGGCTCCCAATGTCACTACCTCGTTTGTTCTGCATGCAGTTCGCCGGGAATGCTGCTAAAATACGAGGAATTTGGCAAAACAAAATTCTAAAAGACCTTCCTGAAGTCGATTAGAGATGAGATATTGGAGTAAACATGCTTGCTGAATCCATATCTGAACTTGGTTTTACCAAGTTTCATCAAAATATCTCATTCCCTTCGAGAGTTACCGTGCTTACAGACGGATAGACAGACAACTTTTGCGATGTCATAGGTATCCCTCCACTTATGTTTTGGGATCCCAAAAATTTCAAGGAGTCTGGCGAATACCGGATATCTACAAGATCCAATTGTCTGGATGAGACATGAAATTTTTGGTATACCGTCGAAACCTTTGGTCTTGTTAGTGAACGCCTTCAAGAATTTCCTGTCCGCTGAAAAAATGTACGATAAGAAGTAGTTTAGGCGTACACTTTAGAGGCCGATGTCCTATTTCTTGCATTATATTATTATTGTTATTATTATTATTATTGCCATTTGTCACAGCAGATGGATGAAAATGGCACTGTCCAAAGTTAACTAATGCTTAAAGAATCTCTACTGTAGATTACTTACTACTACTCTGAGCGTGTTCCACCCTACTTACCGTAGTTACTACGCTAGTCGCCGTGGTTACTACGCTAGGCTGGAACGCTTTTTGAATTTTTTCGGTCAATATCAGGCCGCGGGGTGGTCCGACCAATCACGTTACAGAGATGCGTAGTTACTACACTAACTACGCTCCCGAGCGTGGGAAGCAAATAGTTACTATTAGTTACTATTTTGAGAAGGTTGGAACGGTCAGCGTAGTAACTTTTCGTGAGGCTGGAACGGAAATAGTAACTAATAGTTACTATTGGTAGAGGGGTGGAACACGCTCTCTATCTACTGCACATTCTTTTCAGACTTTGCCTCTTTATCCCTAACTGAGATTTGCATTCGCTTCTAGGATTCACTTGGCCTCAGGTGACAATGAGAAATGGTCATCGGTGGAGTTCTGCTCGTGGGTATTTAAAAACTAACACGAAGAATAACCTCTTCGTTCTTACAAGAGCACATGCTAAAAAGGTATGCGTTAGATTTCCTTAACTTGCACTTCCGAGCAGTCTAAGATATGAATCCTGACGTGATGCTCCTACATCTGTTGATACTGGTAACTGGTTTCATCTAGTTCTTGTTACTTGATTCATGTGCATCCCAGTGCGCTTTTAAACCCTTAAAAAAAAAAACTTATGTAAAACATTTTTAATAGCGACAATCTGGAAAATTCAAATACGAGCCAGTTATGGTTTAATCCGTTAAAGCAGAAGTCGTAGCAGATACAGTTTATATTCCAGTATTATAACATACGTGACTCCTCTAAACTCTGCTTCGTTTCTCTGATTACAAACTCGTCCCAGCTGTTTTTCAGCCTTGTGTGGTCCCCTTGGCTTTGACGAGAAACACGGAAAACTTGTATAAGTGTTTCTGACCAACGAACTCCTCGAATTAATAAGCGGGAGCCTGACCTGCCTCGACAACGGGCAAATGCAAAGATTAGGAACGGAGAGTGAAGCAGTAATATAGGTAAGACGGATCTTTTAAGCAGAAACCGTCCATTTCTAGAATCCCAAATTTCATGGGTTTCGGGGGTAGATGGAAATTGAAAGTGGAAACCCGTTTCGGAAAACTTTTCTTAGTTTTCATGGTGTGTTTCTATCACCGGAAATCAATTCCGGAATCTTGCGAAAAGCCTCCTTGCCCGCTAGACGTGACTGTTTCTACCCTGACTCTAGGTCATCACGGAGATGCAAGACGGCGAACCCACAGCCTCGGGAGTGGAGTTTTCCGTCTACGGAATGTCATTCCGGGTCAAAGCTCGGAAAGAGGTAATTGTGTCCAGCGGTTCAGTCGGATCTGCTAAGCTTCTTATGCTGTCGGGAGTTGGACCGAAGGAACACCTGGAGGAATTAAAGGTAAACCGAGTAGCCTGTACGATTTTTTGCGTCTAAGGAATGTTTGCCGAGAAAATATAGTTTCCTTTAAAAAAAAAACCTTTTTTTTTCATTTTCGTAAATTGTTTGGAATGCTTTCGAATTCAGTCTAGGCAGGACTGTCTTATGCGGTCAGTCTCTTCTCTTTTCCTGCTATGACCGATGTCTACTGGATAGAAAAGTAAAAAAAAGAGCCCGATTTATAATCATATCGAAATCTGTGGTCTTATTTGGGTTGTTCCTAGGATGGGCGCATGTTAAGGACCGTTCACGCTTGTGTTGTAACATGTATAAAAATACTTCGACTTGTAAGCCTTATCCTCCTCTCCCGTTCAACTTGAAAATCAAATTCTACGCCGACGTATTCGCAGATTTTCAAAACGGAGCCTGGAGCCGGACAATGAATCCCAAGAGAACATAACCTTTGATGACTTTAGGGACAATGAACATCCTGAAATGTGGGATTTAGATCAGCTTCGACCGGTTTTGTGACATTTCAGTATAATATCTGTTGCTGTCTTTGTTGGACCAATGTAAATTCCTAGATTCAGTTTTGAGCTTACCAGGATTGATCTATTTATTTCTGATAAGGTAAAAGCTTGTATTTTTCTAAACATAATCAGTAGTAAAGTTTAGTACGACTGACTTTCCATTCAAAGAGCTTATTCAGTTTCAGTTATTTACAAACATCTATCCTTAAACGTCTCTCTCTTTCTTCCTCGACAGTCACGTGACGGAAACGCACGCTGTGATTGGTTCCGTATAACTTTTAACACACAACATAGAACCCGTTCCTAATAATTTTTACCACAGCAAGCCTGGCGCGATGTAAGTTTTACCACAGTCATTCGCGGATAGCATGTATAATTCAGAAATTCTGCGCCTTAATTGTAAGCTTGAACGGTCCTGTAGGGCAGTGGTTCCCAACCGGTGGTACGCGTACCCAAAGGGGTACGCGAGACCCTTGCAAGGGGTACGCGAAGGTACCAAAATCGGTTTAGTGTGTAGCTTCAAAATCTCGCATCATTCATTTGTGATTGCCGAAGCCCTAATATTACCAGCAGAGGCATCACTATCCAAAATATTTTTGGGGGGCAAGGTATTTTTACTGACTGGCTGGTCATTCTACCGCCTGTTTTACAAACAAATAAAAACTATATTTACGAAAAATCGCGGCGCTTCGCGCCGACTCGTTTCTTTCGTCTGGACTACCACTTTGGGGGGAGGGCCCTAGTGAAAGTCAATGAAATAATGTTGATTCCAAAACAGCCAGCCTACTGCCGTAATATCTATTCCAGTGTCAAACAATATTAATGTTTCAAGAAGAATTGAAGACATTTCAAGTGAAATTGTCATTCAGGTTGCGAATTAAGCTAACGAAAATGTTTGCGATGCAGCTTGATGAAAGCACGGATATCATCAAAACCAAACACAGAACAGGCTGACTGTAAAAATATTGCCGCTAAAGCAGCCTCAAGTGTCTCATTGCTTTTGTATATATTTCTACACATGTATACCTTATCATTAATGATAATAAATATCGTCTTATTCACGATCTGAAAAAGGGGGTACGCAACCTTTTCGAACCTTGATTAGGGGTACGCGCTACGGAAAAGGTTGGGAACCACTGCTGTAGGGGAAGCTGAGGTTCCTGGGTGTGGGCTGAATACATTCTGACACCAAAGATGCCCACTAGCCCTAGGAACAGTAAGGAACCGGATAATAGGGAGAATGGAATGCTAGTTCAGCCGCAGTCAATCCTGAAGTCCCTCATCAAGCAGGTTTACCCATCCTAGCGAAGCTGGAATTCACATATCCAGTCAAGCCCTTGGCCTACTATAGCCGAGATGGACGGACTATTTATAGGACTGTGACATATAGTGTATAAGTATAAAGTAAACACTGGGTCCCTAACTAATTAACAACGAATGCTTTAACCATACGGATTTATTCCGTAGCTAAATGTTTGAATGAAAAGCATCAAATGACGTAGGATTAGCAGCTAACTGGAGCTAGGCCAGTCTGCTAGGGATTATATAGGCGATTGACCTATGCGACGATGCGGATAATTAAATTTTAACCGAAAAGGGCTGGTATAGGACAATCTAATTATCCATCACTTATTCACTGAAATTGGCTTGAAGACCCGCTGAAAATGCGTTACTTCGTTGTTCCACTGTTCACGAATAATCGATTTTCTAATAGTGGAATTTCGTTTTTTTTTTTTTTTCAGGCACTAAGCAATCTTCACTATAGTCTCACTACTGCCCAATGAAAAGCTGCGTTTGTGTTGAGATTAAAATTTCCCGCGTCATAGTAGAATTTACGTTGTGGGGACGGCCGCAGATGTTCTGAACGTCATAACTAGAGCAGATAGTGGAAAATAAAAAAAATCCCTTTGCAGATCCAAATAATTCAGTGTATTCAGTTAGATGACACAAAATGAAATCGGCTTTTCAGTTAAACTTTAATGGTTTTATGAAAATCAGTATACAGAATATATTGAAATATATATATGTTTTCGGACTCGGTCACATACAGTACATACTTCCGTGTGATAGTACCTTGACGCGCGAGCAGCGAGGATGAAACTTGCTGAAAACCAAATTGACCTGGAAATTGTCGTTTCCCGGATTCACCATCTGTGGGGGTAGAAAGGTAGATGTTAGATGGATGGGGTAAACTAGGCAGAGCAAAGTGCTAATGCCATTGCAGGGGGTGCCTCCATAATAATAACTTTCTTCCTTTTCCTGCTATTAACGATATCCACTGGTTAAAGAAGTCTAAACATAGCCCAGTTTGGGATCCCATAAAAGCCTTCGGTCTTGTTTGGTTCAAGGGTGAAGGTAATTGCATTCAAGTCCCTCGGCTAGTTGACATAAACCCCTATATCCTTTCAGATCGACGTCGTCAAAGACCTCAGAGTCGGCTACAACGTTCAAGACCATCTGACCGATTGCCTGACGTTCATTCATAAAGACAGCGCGCTACAGCCTCCGCACCCGTTAAACTTCATGGCCCACATGGATTTTATTTTCAATGGCAAAGGGCCGTACACTGGGAATGGGATTGATGGCATGGCGTTTACGGCTTCAAAGTACTCTGAGCGCCCTGATTGGCCGGATTTGGAGTTCCATTTTATGTCATTCTCCCTTGCGACGGACTTCGGAGTAGTGATCAGGCCTGCCCTTGGTTTGAAAAAAGAGGTGAGTCATGCCTTATTTTGAGGAAGGTATACGCAGCCTATAAAGTTTAACCGAAAAGGGCTGATAAACGACAATGTAGTTACCCATTAGCTATTCACTTAATAGGCATGAAGACCCGATACAAATGCGGTACTTCGTTGTTACGCTATTCGCGAATAGTCAATTTTCATATTGTGAATATTATCTTCGGATTGGTGGTATCTCCATGTGCTCATACCTCTATTCCTGAATATTTAGCAATTACAACGGCAAACGATTCCCAGAAAATATACATATAAATAAAAGAATGCTAAAAATAGCTGATTGTCAAGTCTGATGCTAGCAACGCCTAATATCGTTTGATATTTGATCCCTTAGCCGTGAAACTCGACCTCTATCAGAGGCGAGGCCAGAATTAATTTCCAAATATTAGGGGGAAGAATAGTAAATAAAAAGTTAGGTGACGTGAATAGTTAAAAGTGGGTAAAAATAGATTAAAATTAACGTCACTCAGGGATGGAGGAGTAGCCACAAAAAGTAGAAAATGTGTTTTTTTTATTTTAAATAATAATGTAAAAAATAAGTTAAATTACAAAAGATGCTACGGGAAAAAAAGAGGCGACGCCAGAGAAATCACGTTTGTTCTCTTGTTTAAATTTTGCGTTTCAGTTGTAGAACCGGTCTTGTCGGGAGGCCGTCCAAATTCCGAACGTCCCTAGAGTTGCTTGAGTTACTAAAGCTGTTTTGGAAAAACTGACAATTCCCCAAGAGAGTCAACATAATTCATTGTGTTTTAAGATGATATGCAAAAATAAGCTGGCTGTTCAGTTAAACTTTAAACTTAAAGCTTTGAATGCAGAAATAAGAGAAGCCAATGAATACAGACGATAAAGAAAAATGTCGTCAACCAGCCACATGAAGGAGCTCGAGAATTTGACGGGACTGATCAGGACTTTAGAAGTACGTGCCCCCCCCCCACAAACACGCGTTAGGTTAGGAGCACCGCGGCGTATCCGAGAATTCGCCTCGTATATATTTTGGGTTTTAGGTGTATGACGGTCTCGCGGCTGAGGTTGAAGGGATGGAGACAGGAATGATATGTCCTGTTCTTCTTCGACCCAAGTCAAGAGGCCGAATCAAGCTGAGAAGCTCCAATCCGAATGACTCGCCTTTAATCAACCCTCAGTATCTGTCTAATCAAGAAGATGTCAACGTTCTGGTCGAAGGTTAGTTCCAAGATGCGCAGCCGTTATTGGCGAAAACCCGTCCACCTAAATATTCCTTGAGCCCAAGCTGACTTAATTTGCAGGTTTGTTTCCTTCCCCAGCGTTGGCCCAGAAGAATAACAGCCTGAAGAGGACCCTTGCCAAGAAGGGCCGAGATATCGCTTCATAAGCATCACAGCTGACGAATCCGTTTTTGTGTATATTATATGAATATATGACCCGTCCACCTACTCCATACATCACGGATGCATCGCTCTAACTGGCTGCGTGCAAGGCGTTTAGTTCGGTATCGTCATGAATTTTAAACCCGTCCTTATCCACAAGTCCAGAACATTGCTCTCTTGTTGGCGGAATCCCGTTTTCCTGATCCTCACGTCACTCATGCAGCTCTCTCATTGGCGGCTGGTGATGTGTCTCGATAAACTTTTCTTTTCGGACTGATCACACAGAGTCATCTTAGTGAATTAGAAAGGCGCATGTAGAATCCCTACATCAACATATTTGAATCCGGTCGGGAGTAACCGTAGTCACTGACGCATATCCGTCAAGTCTGTTTAGGACCCGGAATTATTGGAATGAATTCACGCAGCTTCCAGCTAACCTATGGTTCACACTGCTGCGATTTCGCGCAAAATTCTGCGTCATCCGACATACGACACAAATCGTACGACAAGTGACGCAGAACTGTGCGTTTTGTCGCAGTGTCGTATGCGTTGAAAAATTTCAACTCATCCGACATAACGCATGCGATTTTTTGAGGGAAAGATAAGAAATAACAAAGATTAGTTAATTTTCAAGACTAAAAATTGCTCTACCTTGTTCTGATTGTAATCCTAGGATGGCTGAATGCAAAATATCTTCTGAATAAACTTTTATTAACCTGTTTTGAACAAGATGACCTATAGGTTTTGACTGAAAATTTCCTGATGCTGGGTGGTATTTAGAAGTGTAATCTCCCCACATCTTCAGAGGTCGTTTCCCCAAGGGCTCCTTTGTCCGTTTGCAGATTACTCTCGACGAAAAATTTCGTTTTCCTTTTGCGTCTGCGTGGTGGTGAGAACATCCGTGCGATTCTGTCGCACGTCGGAGCAGCAAAGAAAAAATCGTGTCGCATACGACGTAGCAGTGTGAACCAAGGGTAAGAGAAACGAAATTCGCTTGGACCGCCGAAGCGGGAACCACCGGCTTCGGCTGAAATGGAGATAATCACACGTTTATGCTTGCAATTCAGAAGCCTTCCTTTACAGAATTTGTCTCCTTGTAAAACTTAAAGAAGCACACTGCTGTGAGATGATCGAGAAATGTATTTGACAGTGCAAAACAGATACGTCAGCTGAATTTTATTAGAACTATATTTCGGCCCTTCTTGGCAAGGGTCCTCTTCAGGCTCAAGCTGGCAAACAATGCCGCAACTTCGGCTCCTCCCTTCTCCAGCACCCCAAGTACCGTTCATTCCTTCCCCCACCCTTTGTTCCTGCAAGACCTCGTCCCCCCCGAGAAGTGGCTGAGAAGGTTCCCAAACTGACCCCAACCTACTGTAACACTATGCGTTACAGTAGAAGCTTTGTGCCGAGCTCCGTAAAGCAATATAATGATGTTTAGCATTTTTCTGCTTTGTTGACAATTTATGTTTGACAACTTTATTTATGACTAAAAAACATCGTATTTGGGCTCTGCCCACGAGAGATATGTTTTGTTTTATTATTAAAGTTTAACCGAAAAGGACTGGGATAGGACAATCTAGTTACCCATCACTTATTCACTTAAACTGGCTTGAAGACCCGCTAAAAATGCGTTACTTGGTTGTTCCACTATTCAGGAATAATCGATTTTCGAATAGTGGAATTTCCGTATGATTTGTGGTACCTCTTATTTGTTGTATGCCTTAGAAGAAAGATTTATGACTTTTTTTTGTTCAGGCACTAAGCAATCTTCACCAATATCGCCACTGCCCACTGAAAAGCTTTGTTTGTGTTTAAATAAAAATTTCCCGCGTCATAGTAGAATTTTCGCTGTGGGGACGGCCGCAGATATTCTGAACGTCATAACTAGAGCAGATAGTGGAAAACAAAAAAAAAACCTTTTCAGAATCCAAATAATTCAGTGTGTTCAACTAAATGACACAAAAATAAGTTGGCTTTTCAGTTAAACTTTAAATGAATGAATGAATGAATGAAAAATGATCTTTGAAGTCCATTTTCTAGCTTGAGCGGCTTGGAAATGAACTCCGATTACTCCAAATTTCTCGGAGTTGTTTAGAGGCGAATGCCTTTTCTGCTGATTAATATTATTGTAACATTGATTTGATTATCGGTTCGAGGATTTTCTCATGGTTTCGGGATAACTGAAGAACGTCTGATTGAAATCAAAGGACAATTTTTTTAGTAAACAAAAAGCCATCCTATGTTAGTGGTTCGTTTCTTTGTTTAGTGTAGCCGATTCCCTTCTTTAGGTCTCAAATTCGCAACACGGATCTGTCGAACCGAATCTTTCAAGAAACAGAACATCACACCGGTGCTTTTTCCTTGTGACAACCACGAAATGGAGTCCGATGCATACTATGAATGCGTGGCTCGATTTTCGCCGATGACCGTCTACCATCCGGTTGGGACATGCAAAATGGGACCGGATTCGGATCCGGAAGCTGTCGTAGATCCCCAGCTCAGGTTAGTGCTTATACAGAGTTTAGGTGCGTCTCTGCTTGGCGCTCAGATTGGTACTTTATTCGAGCGACTACTCGCCCAAATAATTAGATAATAATATTGCTATGCCCAGTTGGCTCTTTACAGTAAAGTTCATATAAAAAGTATCATATTTATTTAGCCGGAAGACCATGAAAGAGAATATCAAAGAGAATCAAAGAGTATACATAAAAGAAAACAAGAAAAGTATACGGTTACACATTCGCCGTCTGGCTCGTCTATAAAAATTAAAGTGCTTGCTACTTGCTGCACATATTTGGAAACTACCACGATGGGATTGGGGTCGTGGATTTCATAACAGGCTACCAGGATGCAAAACCATATCACCTCCAGTAAATTTATGACTCAAATACGAAAGAGCCAGAAACTAGACGAAGGAGTAGGCCAAAGTCTAAAAACAATCTTTTAAGTTTGCTTTTTAGTGGATTAAGGTGGGCAGCCTTTGGCATGGTGTAACTAACGTTTGGCATAAACGTAGGTATACCAACGTAAACAAAGTCTGGGTTTGTCAGTTAATATTTGAAACCTCTATCCCCTATCTACACTTGTTCGGCCATTTTTATGGCACTTGCAGCCTCTGGCTCAAGTGCCATATACCGATCGCAATTCCGTCCGTCGGTCGGTCTGTCGGTCGGTCGGTCGGTCTGTCCGAATTTTTTTGTCCCACATGTTCGAGTTAGGGTACTTCCAGATGTGTTAGGACGATGAAACTTGGCAGGAAAATCAGGGACCCGACCAAACTAACCTGGAAATAATCAGTTTCCCGATCCGACCATCTGGGGGGGAGTGGTGGGCCGGGGAATTCTGAGAATTAAGTAGTTTTTGTCACACTTTTTCGAGTTGGGGTACTTCCAGATGTGCTAGGACGATGAAACTTGGCAGGAGCATCAGGGACCCGACGGGACTAGCCTGGAAATAATCAGTTTCCCAATCCGACCACCTGGGGGGGGAGTGGAGGGCTGGGGAATCCGGAAAACTGGAGCTTAGTGTGTAACTTTCGAACGGATGATCGGATTGGAATGAAACTTAATAACTGAATAAATGGCATAACTCTGATGTCCCATTTGAAGTCCGGACCGGATTTCGACAGCTATGGGGGAGTTGGGGGGGGGGAGACCGGAAATCTCGAGAAACGGTTAGAATGGAGGGATCGGAGTGAAACTTGCTGGGAAGAACAAGCATCTGCTCCAGATAAATCCTTTATACATTTGGACTGGATCCGGTCACTAGGGGGGGGGTGGAGGGGATTTTCCCGGAATTCCGGTAATGGCGGTTTTGGGGATTTTCACGACGAAACTTGGGAGGCGAATCAGGGACCCGATCAAACTGACTTATAAATAAAAATTTACATGATCCGATAGTCGTGGGGGGAGTAGCGGGAGGGGGAATCCGGAATATTGAGTCATGCGTAACTTTGGAACGGTTGATCGGATTTGAGTGAAATTTGATAATTGATCAGAGGACATGTCTCTGGTGACCTTTGTCATGTCCGGACCGGATTCGACAACAATGGGGGGGGAGAGAAAATACGTGACCGGCTCAGACTGGGGAGATCGGGATCGAACTTTGTGGGAATAATAAAGAGATGCTCTGGATAAATCACTTACAGAGCCGGATTGGCTCTGGCGACTGTGGGGGAGCTTGAGGGGGGGGGGTCCGGAATTCCGGTGATCGCGATTTAAGGTACTTCCAGATGTGCTAGGACGATCGAACTGGGCTGGATTTAGAAAAATACTTTTAAGCAAATTATACATTTTCATAATCCCCATGAGGACATTATCATTTTTGCCTCAAGGGTTTTGCTTACAAATGAAGTTTTAGCTCCCTGAAAGTGCGCATCTGAATCGCAAGGTCGAAAACTACTTTTTTTCATCAAACGATACATCTCAACCCATAATCATTTGTGCCGCAAGGGTTTTGCTTAAAAAATTATTTTATCACCCTTAAAGTGCACATTTTAACCGAAAAGTTAAAAAAAAAATACTTTTTACCAAACGGTATATATCAATGATCCCTAAGGGCCTGTGATCGTTTTGTCTCAATAGTTTCTCTTACAGATGAGTTTCTATTGCCTATAAAGTGCGTATCATTACAGCCAAGTTCTAAAACAAAGTACTTTTTCTCTAGCTCCCTTAAAGTGCGCATCTGAACCGCAAAGGTAACCTTAAAAGTACGTTTGATCAAACACTACATCTCAACCCATGCAAGTGCCATATGAGCTTACAGCTCTTGTTGGTATATGCATGCTTTTATTTTTTTTTTTACTCTTCCTTATATGAGATGTGGCAATCAGTTCGTTTTCAAAAGGTTGTCATTCTAATCTTTTGCCTCTTTTTAGGGTACGTGGGGTCAAAAGTCTCCGCGTTATCGACGCCTCGATTATGCCATATATAGTAAACGGCAACACAAACGCACCCGCCATTATGATTGGAGAGAAAGGAGCACAGATGATACTAGACGACTGGCAATCAGTTTTTACTCAGGGAGATGAGGCTAGGCCGGCCGGCAAGTCCGAACTATAACGGTTACCTTAGATATTCGCTATCATGCATGTTGTTGAAGCCCTAAATAGGGAGGTACGAAGTTTTTATATTTACAGTTTTGTTATTACCTTATTACATTGTTTTGTTATTCTATTCGTTATTATCTAGCACCATTATCAGCACTCCATCAGTCTTCACTCCACGGACCACGGAAACGAGGAGAGTCAACCCCTGTTCTGCTGGTTTTCTTCTTCCTTAAGATAGGAGCCCTATTCCGATCAACGGGCATTAGCCCTCTTGTTGAAAGAGAAAGGGCAGTAGCCCTGTTTTAGCAAAGTTAGCTTCATTGACGAACAAGGTCCGACTAGTAAGACTTGCTTGATACTGGGCTCCGACGACGAGGCTCCGACCTTTTGGACTTGGAATGATTTCACCAACGTCGTTCAGCAATCCCAAAGAGAATTTGTAGCAGTTGGCGCCGGATTCTTTGAGTTGTCTCTGATTGGTTCTTCGGAGCCCCATACCAGACGATCCAATCGTGGACTTCGTGTGTTGAGACACAAATGAGAGAGAAAAGTGGACACCCCGTTCTCTGCATTTATCTCTGATACTCTGTAGTTGCGTTTTTGCTGATACCATGGTATCTGATATACGGTCTAAAGTCGTTTTTGCAGTTATCGTGGTATCTGATACCCAGCTGATACCACTGTCAAAAGGCGTTTTTGCAGTCGTCGTGGTATCTTGCCAGTTACCGTGGTAACAGATATTCAGATATCACGGTCCGACCATGGTATCTGGTCGTGGTATCTTAAAAGTCATCTCACTTTCATCAAATTTTGTCAAATTGGTGAGAAAGAAGTTCAACACTTAGTGATGTAACTGGATATCAGTTTTTCTTTTGAGATGACTTCGAAAAGTGCAATTTCGGCAATAGTCGTTTTTGCAGTGGACCGTATATCAAATACCACATAACTGCAAAAACGACTAATTGCAGATCCAGTTACCGTGGTAACAGATAACAGGGTACCCGCAAAAACGCAACTTATATGACTACTAAGGGGACATTTTCGCGTGGATGGCTCCCTTGGATGTTACGTCCCATCATCATGATGGGTGTTTTCGCGTTGATGCCATCCAGTTCGATGGTCATTTTCGCGTGAAAAGCTCGACGTGTGACGTCACCATCCAGCTGAATGTGTCTCTCCCGTTCAACGATGCTCGGGGACATTTTCGCGTGAATGGCTGTTGAGCTCGACATCCACGCGAAAATGTCACTGGATGATGCCATCCACACGACAACGGGTTGAGACAGAGGTAAATGCCATCTTCGGGCACATTTTTGCGCCATCTGACGTTCAACCGAAGTTCAACAGCAGTACGTTCTTACCTCTACCCGTTCAACAGGGCTCGAGGAGCATCGTTGAACGGGAGAGACCCATTCAGCTGGATGGTGACGTCACACATCGAGGTTTTTACGCAAAAATGACTATCGAGCTGGATGGCATCAATGTGAAAACACCCATCATGATGATGGGACGTAACATCCAAGGGAGCCATCCACGCGAAAATGTCCCCCTCCTCGAGCCCTGTTGAACGGGTAGAGGAAGATGACATCTACCTCTGTCTCAACCCGTTGTCGTGTGGATGGCATCATCCAGTGATATTTTCGCGTGGATGTCGAGCTCAACAGCCATTCACGCGAAAATGTCCCCTAAGTCTGAAACAGGGGAAGCAGTGTGCTAGGAATGGTAATAGTTGCGTTTTTGCGGATACCATGGTATCTGTTACACGATAACTGGATCTGCAATTAGTCGTTTTTGCAGTCACCGTGGTATCTGATAGACAGTCCACTGCAAAAACGACTATTACCGAAATTGCACTTTTCCAAGTCATCCCAAAAGAAAAACTGATATTTGTATTTTAGCAGAAAACAGGATGATTTTTTTTTAAATTTGCCTGCGGCGCTCAGTTTCAATATAATTTGGTGTTGAGATCTCTGTATTCTAGTGGAATAGGTTGATTTTTTGTAATATTTCGTCCTGTAAGACAGGGTTTCAACAATATAAGCGTTGAGAATCACATTTTAAAAAATATAAATTCAGAAAAAATCTACTTTGTATTTACTTTGTTCTGAATGACCACTGCTTGTTATGAAGGGTTGCGTGGAATAGCACTGCCAGGGTACCAACTTTTGGCAAAGTACCTCACTTCGTTCGGGCGCCTGTGGGCACAAAAGGAACCCAGGCCTTCCTTTGGGATCCCAAAAAGAAGGTCTGATCGTAAATGTTTCATACAGTTTTGCCTGCGGCGACTTTCTTGGTATTCTCTATGTATTCGAAGCTTTAGAAGCTAGAATTTTTTTTGTGAGATGTTTTAAGATGTTAACCCCATATCCGAACTCAATAGATTTCATGAATCCAGATCTAGCCTACTTCTCGAGATCACGACAAATCTCGATAGGGTTTCGATCGAAAGCCTCAGAAGGTTTAAAGTGTCTTATTCTAACATAAAGGCAGGCCTCAAACTCTAGCTCACAGCATGCTCCAGTGAATATTTTTATTTGTAAAGGATCTTTGAACAACGCGTGACTCTCGAATTTGTTCCTTACGGCATATTGAAAAAAAAACTGCTTTAATTTTACCGCAAAAAGAGCAATTATATTTTGTTTTAGGTAAAAAAAAAAAAAAATCTAGGATGGGGGCCCAAAATAGAGGTTTGGCCCCCCTCTGAGGTTTACTGAAATGGCGCCACTGCACTAAGTGTTGAACTTCTTTCTCACTAATTTTAAAAATTTGATGAAAGTGATATGACTTTCCAGATACCAGGACCAGATACCACGGTCGGACCGTGATATCTGAATATCTGTTACCACGGTAACTGGCCAGATACCACGACAACTGCAAAAACGCCTTTTGAAATGGTATCAGATACCACGATAACTGCAAAAACGACTTTAGACCGTATATCGGATACCATGGTATCAGCAAAAACGCAACTAATGATGATGAAGGATTGCATCATAAAAAGGCTTTCGTCTCTTCCGAAGGAATTGGAAATGGTCGTATCTAGGGGACATTTTCGCGTGAATGGCTGTTGAGCTCGGCATCCACGCGAAAATGTCACTGGATGATGCCATCCACACGACAACGGGTTGAGACAGAGGAAGATATCATCTTCCTCTACCCGTTCAACAGGGCTCGAGGAGAGCATCGTTGAACGGGAGAGACACATTCAGCTGGATGGTGACGTCACACGTCGAGCTTTTCACGCGAAAATGACCATCGAGCTGGATGGCATCAACGTGAAAACACCCATCATGATGATGGGACGTAACATCCAAGGGAGCCATCCACGCGAAAATGTCCCCCTAGAATAATCGAAAATTTCGTCTCATATAAACTTAAAATCTGCCAATGGGTTCAGCACTAAATTGAATTCCATATTTGGAAAGGCTGTTCCAGAGTGTTTCTCTATCGGCGGTTCGCACAACGTAACGACTATCCGTTCCTACCCTGTGTTAGCGTGGATACTGTTTCGCATCCGCGAAACGTTTATCCATTATCCATCCGCAGCAGTCTGTACCCGCTTCAGTTTTTTGGGAAAATATCAGAAATTTAGCACGTCCCTTTATAAAGATGTTAATTTTCCTAACCATAACCGGTTCCTGATAACCTATGCTAGAAGTGATAGACTCGACAATTCTAACGGTTTTAAACTTGGTGCAAAAAAAAGGTTGAAACAAATGTTAGAGCATATAGGTTACCAGCCAGTGACTAGTTCAAACGCGGCAGGTTACCAAAGAGTCCAAAAACGGGTTAAACCTTCAAGAAGCACAATTCCACCGGCATAGATAGATAGATGGATAGTTTATTACTATAAGCAGCCGGAGGGCCATGGCACAGACAAAAGAACAAACACTAACATATAATAATTCTCGAACATAATTTCAGTTTAATTTGAGAACAAACACTAACATATAATAATTCTCGAACATAATTTCCGTTTAATTTGTTTTATTTATTCCAGAAATCTATTTCTGTGTTCCATCGCTAGCCTCAAAAATCTCCCCATTTTCTTTATACCAGCTAAACGCTCATCCTTAAAAACTTGTTTACTTTATATGCACTTTGCGTAGTTTTGTTCTGACGCAATTTCATGGTGTGTGTGATTTTCACATAAGCAAAAGAATAGTAAAATTAAAATCTGCAAGTAAAATTTGTGAGGTCCGGGGAACTGACGATACCGCCATCTAACCACTCGCAAACACTTACCTACCTGGCCTGGATAGAACAAAGATGAAATCAAAACATCAACAAATCCGTTTTGCTGTATCCATCAAGTAGTCTAGGCTAGCATAGCCTATAACTGTCAGAGTAAGTTAAAGTAAATAATATTTGTTGGCCAACTGCAATTATTGTAAGTCACGGAGAGGATGCTTGGCGTGGCTAGGTACTGTACATACAGTCAGGGGCGTCACTATGGCCATGATCAGGGGGTCTTGAGAAAGTACTTTCGCGCCGGCATACCCAGAAGAAATAAAATTTTGTATGTTTTTCTCGGGCGTCGGTATTGGCTTCTTTTTGTACGAAAGAAATCAAATTCTGCACACAGTTGTCGTGGAAAACACAGAAGAAATCCACTTCTGTATGCTTTTGTCGGGCCTCGATATTCTCGTAGGCACATCGGGTCATTTTTATACATAAGAAATACAGAAGAAACAAAATTGTTTATGCTTTTGTGGGGCGTCGGTCGACTCGTCGGCACATCGGGTTCTATTTAGGGTAGGCCACTAAAAAAAAAATAATCAAACCTGAGCTTTTGAAGATCAGAATGTGATTCTCCTATCTTCTAGCTTTGATTTGAGGCCAAAATCACCTCTCTATCTTGTCTCTAAGCATCTTAAATCTTCTTTAGAAAACAGTATTTTACATAAGGAAATGCCTATGTTCATCCATTGACTTTAGGGTTCTGTCCATCTAGTGACCAGCTTGGAACTATGTGCTTCAATGAAATTCTATGAAACTGGGTGATTTTGAGCTGGTTTTGAGTGCATGGGGAGCCCCAGCAAGTGAGTTAGATGAGAAAATATGAATATGATCATCAAGGTTATAGTCCAATAGACCTATTGCTGCTATAGGCTGCTGACTTTTCCTCCTTAGTATCAACAGATTTTTGTAGGCAAGTTCAGCTACTTTTTTTTACATCTAAATTTACATTGAATATTAAGAAATGATATTAAATAGCTAGGACCAGTGTTGCCAGATGGTGCGCATTTGCGCCATTTGGGCGCTTTTTCGAGACGGCTGCGCTTCGATTTTTTCAGGTGTGCGCATTGCGCCAATTTTGCGCATTCCCCTAAATCTCGGCGCAAATTGGGCGCATTTTACTATCCACAAATTTTAGAAGTGAAGACCAGATATTGACTTGTAAATTCCACTTACGGTAGTAGTTTTATATTCAGATCTCGAGGGTTGCGGGGATTGAAACCTTGAAGAGCGAATGTTAAAAAATTTCATTCGAGAAAACTGTGTAAAAGCCCCGTCTGCATTACCGTAAACCGACCGTTTTACGGCCGACTGTTTGACCGTTACGGCAGTGAAGACGGGTCTTTCTCTACGGACGGCCGTAGCCGTAAAACGGCGGTACTGACCCCTCCGTAACCGTAAAACGGACGTAGTGGAGACTGCTTTTTTGTCACAGTCCCATGTAACTGTTTTTCAACTGTTTTTCAAGTCCCATATAAACTGTTTTTTAAATTTCAACACAAGATCTGCACAAGATTCACCTATTTGGGACTAATGTACACCTCATTTTTGCGGTTACGGACCTAATGAAGACCACATTTTTGCGGCTACGGACCGTCCGTAAAACGGTCGGTTTACGGTAATGGAGACAGGGCTTAAGGGGCATGAAGCCTCGGAATGTGTTATTCTTCTCTACTGCTTTAAGTCTCGGATGCCGGCGAATAGCCGCAAACAGGCCGCAAAGCTGAATGCTACGGAATTTGGCTATTGGTGTATTATTGCATATATTATTTTACGTATGTGCGAGCAGAGGCGTTACTAGCCAAAATATTTGGGGGGGGGGGACAAGGTATTTACAGACTGGCTGGTCATTTTTACCGACTATTTTTGCGGATAAAAACGACTATAATTGAGAAAAAACGACTGTGTTGACGAAAAATCGGCTGATTTTAAGAAAAAACGACTATTTTTACGAAAAACCGACTGCTTATGAAAACGACTATTTCTAAGAAGAAAATCGACTGTTTTTACTAAAAATCGCGGCGCTTCGCGCCGACTCGGCTATTTTGTTTTACCGACTGGCCGACAACAGGGGGGGGGGGGCGCCCCCCTCCCCCCCAGTAGTGACGCCTCTGTGTGCAAGCAGTTTGCACTTCGAAAATCTTTTTTCCAAAAAATTTGTAGCTTTTCGTCACTGTTTCTCCTCTCACAAAAGACAAGAACTTTTCTCTTTCTGGGAACATAACTAGAACCAGAGGCGTTTCTAGCCAAAATAGGTGCAAGGAAGGGGGGGGAGGGTAAGGTCTTTTGCGACTGGCTAGATATTTTTACCGACTTTTTCAAAATAAAAGGTAGATTATTATATAAAAAAAAATCGTGGCGCTACGCGCCGACTTTTTTTTTATTTATTTATTAACGACTGGCTGAAAACATTTGGAGGGTATGGTACCTAAATTCTATCCCAAAAAGCAAAATGGCAAAAATGCGCCGGAGGCGCATTTTTGCTTCTCTTGCTGCGCAATCTTTTGTCAAGAATCTGGCAACACTGGCTAGGACATCTTACTGTTAGCCTTAATAAATAGACAATTTTGTCCTGAATTCAATGGTATTTTTAAAATATTTTTGAAGATGTTTTAGATAGGTAAAACTGATAAGGAAAATTCACAGCAATTTATGCATTCATTACAACAAAATTGCCAATTTTTGCCACTAGGTGTTTTTGTGGCTACCCTATTCTATTTATACGTGACAAATCAATTTCAGCAAACACTTGTCGGGCGCACCCGGGAAGTTCAGGTATCATCGGCACCCGTTTATCTCGCCGTTTATCTGGCGCCTGTCTGGCGCATCCCGAAGGTTTAAGTTTCGTCGGCACATCAACTTCTATTTATTAAGAAATAAAGTCCTTTACAGTTTTGTCGGGCAAAACAAAGAAGAAATCGAAATCTGATTGCTTTTGTCGGGCATCAGTATTCTTGTCGGCACATCAGATTCTTTTTATACGTAAGAACTTGAATTCTGCAAATATTTTTCGGGCGCACCCGGAAAGTTTAAGCCTCATCGGCAGATTGGGATCCTATTACACGTCAAAAATCAAATCCGTAAACTTTTATCTTATCCCGAAAGTTTATGTCTCGTCGGCAAATCGAGATTGTCTACACTCAAGAATCAACTTTGTGCCTACTTTCTTACGGATGGCCACTACTTTTTTGGTGGAAAGATCTGTGATTTGACAGGTATCCTCACTTTTATTTGGGATCACAAAAAAGGCTTGCGGCGCATTTCGTAGTATTCTCTATTTGGAAGAATGGTGTTTCCGTTTTAGGATTGAAATTCTTTGGGCTTTGAAACACATTAAAAGCTAGAACCTGTAAGGTATAGGTACAGAATAGCCTAGAACTCTCCGGAAAAAATACGGATTTAAAAATTTCGCCTGCGCCGCTTGCTTTAAATTGTACTGGGTACAGTCGTTGGTAATTTCGCGTTTTAGCGAAAGGTGAAAAGAAAAGCCAAATACGTAAATTTAAATATACGAATGTACATTAAAGAAATAATCTCAACTGATGCATTACAGTTAGTTTTCTTTATCTGGAAGAACGGTGTTTCATTTAGTTGGCGTTTTAGGATTGAAATTCTTGGGGGTATGAAACACGAAAAAGAGAACTTGTAAGCTGTATTTTTCCAGACGAAAAGGCAGATTTAAGAAATTTTGCCTGCAGCGAATAATTTAACTTGTTCTGGGTACAGTCGTTCGTTGGAAGCTTGGGTTTTTAGCGAAAGCTGCAATGAAAACCCGAATATGTGAACTTAAATATACGAATTTATATTAAAGGACTGATCTCAACTGAAGTAAGAATTATTTTTTCAATTATAGTAACCAGTTAGTTTTACCCCGGTTCTATTCTGTGCTGGCGGGAAATGTACGCACACTTGTGTCGGCAATGTGTCGGCACACTTTTGAGTCCGTCGGCACAAACTGCACGTCCCCCCCCCAAAGGTAAAAGGCTAGTGACGCCCCTGCATACAGTGGAGGTATGCTTCCTAGGCTACATGTAAACGTTTGTTGACAGTGGACTTTGCCATTTTCATGCACTTGCTCTGTTAAAGCTAACTACCAGTTAGCCAAAGTAGGTAATTAAGGCATCTGAAAACCCCTGTAGAGGTATTTTGGGCCTTGATTCTGCCATTTAGCCCAAAATGCACTGTTCACATTGAAGTAACTGTTCACATAAGCATACCTCTACTGTACTGTAAGCTCATGAAAGCATAGAGTCTAGCAGTTGCCCGCAGTCTGTGAGTCATTGCTGCTTTGCAGCAACGGCGTAGATTAGTCCCTTAATGTAAATTCGAATTTAGCTTCTCTCGCTTCGGAACGTCTCCGACAATCAAAGCTTGTTTCAAGTCTGAAGCTTTCCTCAAGTTTTATATTGTTCATGGTCTAAAGATTGGATATGAACTGTTTCGTGTGAATAAGGACAGAAAACTTCCAAGGCGTTGCTTTAAATGTCAGAGTTTTGATCATGTTGAAAAACAATGTATGGCGTCCGTTCCCGTGTGTGCCCGTTGTGCTGGGCCTCACTCGAGCTCCAGGGAGAGCCCTTGTTCTAACCCGGTTGCATGTGCTCATTGCCAGTCGAGTTGCCACCCTTCATTCAGTTTCTCTTGCCCGGTTGTGCGTAAAAACCTAAAATAATATTATGACTGATTCTTTAAATGTCGTTTCTTTCAATTCGAATGGTGTTTCTGGAAAACTCCCCATCCTTAGCCAGTTTGTTTGTGATAATCAGTCCGTACTGTGTTTGCAGGAACACCACCTGCTAGACCATTCGCTCCCTCTGTTAAATTCTATAAGTAATTCTCATGATGTACTTTCGGTTCCTGCTAGACCAACCGGTGGTCGTCCATCGGGTGGTATTTCAACTTTTATCCCTAAGTATCTGAGTGCTTTTGTTTTATTTTCTGATTGTTGTTTTATTGCTGTAAGTTTTCACAATTGTGTTTTAATTAACTGTTATTTCCCCACAAATTATAACGATGATATTTCACTTGAAGATTTTACTGCATGCTGTTTCAGACTTGATCGACACATTTCTCGCGTTAACTCACTTTATAATATTTGTATCATGGGTGATCTAAATTGTAATCCATTAGACCATGACGATCGTAGCACTTGTTTTTAATTCTTGTTTCCCACGTTTTAAGTTATTACCTAAATCCCAAGATTTCACGTACACTCATTGGTCGGGAAGCACGAGTAATCTTGACCACGTTCTCAGTAACAATGATTTTCCATTAAATGTCCTCGTAGTAGATGATTTTCCTGTAAGCGACCATATGCCTATTTCATTTTCTGTTTCATTACGCATTCCAGTGCCGCAAATTTCAAAGAATGGTAGAGCAGCAAAAGCTAAGTTTTCCCGAATTGTTTGGGATGAGTCGTTGAAGCTTGATTATCAAAGAGAAGTTGATCTTATGACGGCAAAAATTCAAATCCCTTCAGAATTTCCTGCTACGTCTAATGATATAGAGCTCGAGTTAAATTGTATTTATTTTCAGCTAGTTCATTGTCTAAGGGTTTCGGCGAAAAAGGTTTTTCAATCTAAGACCGTTGTCGTTGGGACTGAAAAACCTTTTTGGTCGCTTAATTCTTCGTTGGTTGACAGTAACAATGAGGCTAAGTTAGCTTACGTCAGATGGAAGGCACTCGGTAAACCCCGTGATGGACTTTCCTTCCGGTGGATGAAAGAGAAGAAGGCTATTTTCCAGGCTGAACTTCGCCGACACAATAATTGCCTCATGGAAGAAGCGTCTCGTGATGTTGATATTGATAAGCTTAAAATTTGGAAAGCGCTGCGTAGGACTAAGCATTTAAATGAACCTGCTCCTGATTCTCTCCCGTCTGTTGCGGAATGGGAGACACATTTCAAGTCTGCCCTGTCTTCTTCTAACGATTTGCCCTCTGACGTTGCTGAGCTAGACTCTATATTAAGTGATTTTCCGTCTGACCACGTACTTGTACATCCAGATTTACTTTTGGCCCAAAAAAAACTGAAGTTCCAATCATCGCCTGACCATGATGGACTTTTTTCAAACCATCTCAAGTTTGTATCCCCAACATTCCTTTTAACTCTTCTTGCTTTTTTAATTTAATTTTATCGGTGGGTCGTGTTCCCTCATCTTTTAAAATTGGTTTGATTTCCCCTATTTTAAAAAATGGAAAGAAGGATTTAAAATCTTGTGGTTCTTATCGGCCAATAACCAAGGGTTGTATTATCAGTAAACTTTTTGAAATGTGTTTTAAAAATATGTTTGAAGGCCTTGATGTTGGGTTAAACCAGGTTGGATTTCAAAGGGGTATGGGTTGCGATCATGCGCACGCTACTTTTTCCACTTTAATCAATGATGCGCGAGCGAGTGGTCAACCGCTGTATACGCTTCTGATAGACATAAAAGGTGCTTTTGACAACGTTTCTCATGCGGCTGCTCTTTTATCACTTGTGTATAATGGTATTCCTCGTTCTGTTGTGCGTGTTTTAAGGTCGTGGTACAATGGACTTAACGTTCAAGTGGCAATTCGTTCCCCAAAAATTCTGTCCAATTTGATTTCAGTGGGAAAAGGCGTTAGACAAGGTGGAATTTTATCTCCATATATTTTTAATGCATGTTTGGCAGATTGTCTTCGGTCGCTTAAAACTTCTTTGATTCATTTTGCGCGTGATGTAACGTTTTTATATGGAACGCCGTTTGGGCCAGATGGACCGCATTATCTCTCTCTTACGTTCTCAAACTGTTTGTCATGCAGTGTGATCCTCTTTCCGTCTTCATCGAACCTTTTCTCAGATTCAAAAGTGTCTCTCGTGGTCGCACACATTCTCTCAGGTTCTCAAACTGTTTGTCATGAACTGTGAAAGTGTCTCTCATGGTCGCACACATTCTCTCAGGTTCTCAAACTGTTTGTCATGAACTGTGACCTTCTTTCCGTCTTCATCGAACCTTTTCATATTTCTCAGATTCAAATGTGTCTCTCGTGGTCGCACACATTCTCTCAGGTTCTCGAACTGTTTGTCATGCAATGTGATCATCTTTCCGACTTTATCTCAGATTCAAAAGTGTCTCTCGTGGTCGCACACACTCTCTCAGGTTCTCGAACTGTTTGTCATGCAGGTGCATCTTAGTGCGGGCGAAAAGCACCAAAATACTTCCGTGTTTGAGGAAAGCACCAAAATTGGCCGAGATGTACTTTCGAGCATGCTCTTTAATATGACTCGATTACGCAAGCGAAATTTTTCCTCGGAACGCCGCTAGGTGGCTTGAAATCCAAGATGGCGGACGAAAATAGGAGTTTGTCAAAATGAGAAGACATGGCCGTTCAAATAGGCTAGTATGGGGTAATCGATGGCACAGGTTCCGAATATGAGCTTAAAAATAACCTAAGTTGTACCGTAGTGCCGCTAGGTGCCTCAAATCCAAGATGGCGGTCGAAAATATGAGTTTGTCAAAATGAAAAGATATGACCGCTCAAATAGGCCAGTATGTAATCAGTAGGTAATCGATGGCAGAAGTTCCGTATATGAACGTAAAACTAACCTAAGTTGTACCGTAGTGTTGCTAGGCGCTTCAGATTCAAGATGGCGGTCGAAAAATACAAGTTTTGTTAAAACAAGAAGTAATGACTTCAAATGGGCGGATTAGGAGCAATCGATACTTCGGATTCTGAAAACGCACGTATATTCACATAAATATACCTTAGTTGTACCGTTGATCCGCTTGGGGTCTAAAATCGAAGATGGCGGAAGAAAATGTCAGTTTTCCGAATCGCGCGAGGTTCATGATCCCGATATAACAGGCTGGAGTGGAGTAATTAATGCAGCAGTTATAAATATCGTTCTGTCATTCCGACATACGCCTAATAGTAATACATTCTGTACAGTACAAATTGCCTAAGTATGAGACCAAGACGCGTCCATTTATGGCCTTTGTTTACATTTGCTAAACCAAAATCAGTTAAATACTTGTTAACTCTTCATCTCTTTATTTATTGTAAATGAATCAACATAAGCTAAACGGACGGATTAAAGCATTTAAGAATTATAATTTTATCAGGACCACAAAGAGATCAATCGAATCTTCAGGTAAAAAAATAATCACATGTTCAACAATTAAAGCACTTTGATTTGCACCAGCATAGTGGGCTACAGTTAAGGTCAAATTTCCTGCAGCGACACCTTCTTTCACACCCTTTTTTGCAACCACAACGCTCTGTCTCGCGACAGACTTTTGACGCAACCAATTGGGAAGCCACTTTCCACCGGTGCCTCTGACCAGCCAAAGTCAGAACAAGAGCTGTAAGCTCATATGGCACTTGCAAGGGTTGAGATGTATTATTTGATCAAAAGTAATTTTCGACTGTGCGGTTCAGATGCGCACTTTAAAGGTCATCTGAATGAAGTCTAACACCCTAAATTGCCACTTTTACATACTGCTTACCATTTATCTCTCGAAAACCGGACTAAAATCGGACGAAGTTTCACCGTGCTATAATTTTCAGCCTTTTTTCCGACTTGTCTTGATCGTAACACTCGCCGTAACAGTTGTAACAGTCCATGCGTAACAGTTCATGTTCTAACAGTCCACGCCGTAACAGTCCATGCGTTTATCCATCCATGCGCTGTTTATCCATCCATGCGTTATCAACGTACGTTTATCCATGCGTCAATGACAGTTTAAATATTGGCGCTAAATTTGTCTTGGGAGGTCGTAACGAATCGCCATAGGGAGACTTGGAACTTCAAGAGTGGATAGCGACGAAACCTCGGAGCGAAAAAATTCGTCTTCTCTGTACCGGTACTGTGAAGGACGATCTGAGGGGTTCATGGAAGTATGGTAGGATCGTTCAGGTGTCCTTTAAGGGAGCTAGAGAAAAAGTATTTTATCGTCGAACTTGGCTGTAATGATGCGCACTTTAAAGGCACTAGAAATTCATCTGTAAGGAAGACCCTTGAGGCAAAAACGATAGCAGGCTCTTGGGGATCATTGATATATACGTATGATCAAAAGTAATTTTTTTTTCCACTAATGCGGGTAAAATGCGCACTTTAAGGGTGCAAGAAATTATTTTATTTTGCATAACCCTTGTGGGACAACTGATCATGGGTTGAGATGTATCGTTTGATAAAAGTACTTTTCGATCTTGCAGTTAAGATGCACACTTTAAGGGAGCTAGAACTTCATTTGTAAGCAAAACCCTTGAGGCAAAAATGATCATGAGCTCATGGGGATGATGTAAATGCATATTTTGCTTAAAATTATTTTTCTTAATTTGCGGTCATGATTGGTACTTTAAGGAATGGTCGGATTTGAAAAGTGGCGATTTCTAAGCCAATCTTGTCGAATTTCTAATATTCCAGCCAAATTTCATCGTCCTAGCACATCTGGAAGTACCTTAACTCGCGATCACCGGAATTCCGGACCTGCCCCTCAAACTCCCCCCACAGTCGCCGGAGCAAATCCGGTTCAGTTTTGGACTTGTTTGTTATTCCCACAAAGTTCCATCCCGATCTCTCCAGTCCAATCCGGTCACGTATTCCCCCCCCCCCAATTGTTGTCGGATCCGGTCCGGACATGAAAAAGATCACCACAGGCACGCCCTCTGTTCAGTTATTAAATTTCACTCGAATCCGATCACCCGTTCTAAAGTTACGCATGGCTAAATATTCCGGATTCCCCCTCCCTCCGATCCCCCCACGACTATCGGATCGAGTGAATTTTTATTTACAAGTCAGTTTGATCGGGTCCCTGATACGCCTCCCAAGTGTCGTCGTGAAAATCCCAAAAACTGTCATCACCAGAATTCCGGGAAACTCCCCTCCACCCCCCCCCCCCCATGTGTCCGGGTCCAGTCCAAACGTGTAAACGATTTATCTGGAGCAGATTCTTGTTCTTCCCAGCAAGTTTTACTCCGATCCCTCATAGCTGTCGAATCCGGTTCGGACTTCAAACGGAACATCAGAGATATGTCATTCATTCAGGTATTAAGTTTCGTCCCAATCCGATCACCCGTTCGAAAGTTACACAACACTCAATTTTCCATATTCCCCCGCACTGCACCACATACACAAACCCCTTTGACCCACGAATGCACTAGCTCTTTCCAATGTTAACAGAGTGGTCCGATGCAAAGAGTGACGTCACGCCGCGCGCAGACCTACTAGTGTGTAGAAAGGGGTAGGGGTTTTACAAAAACTACTAAATTCTCAGGATTCCCCCGCCCTCTACTCCCTCCACGGTGGTCGGATCGGGGAAGTGACTATTTGCAAGTTAGTTTGGTCGGGTCCCTGATATGCCTGCCAAGTTTCATCGTCCTAGCACATCTGCAAGTACCCTAACTCGCGATCACCGGACCAACCGACCGACCGACCGACCGACCGACAGACCGACCGACAGACCGACAGACAGACCGACAGACCGACCGACGGAAAAGTGATCGGTATATGGCACTTGAGCGAAGCTGCAAGTGCCATAAAAACTGGGAAGGGTGGGTGTTGATTCTAGGCTGCGACTCCACACATGACCTGACTGTAGTGCAGCTCTAAGGATATGTTGTAAAAGCGAATCACTAGCTGGAGGAAGTCTCTGCATGTTCTTGGTCTTTTATCGGAGAAATGTTTCTTTCCTAAATTCATTCACGTCGTCGCAGTCTTGTTTTACGTCGCATGTCTTCATGACAAAGCGTTCAAGGTCGTGTACTTGCAGTTCTGTCACTTGGGAAGGCTGGTTTGTCAGTTGAAGGAAAGTCTCCGTCAGTCCTGGCATATCTTGCCAAGTCGCAAAGAACTGCCTCTTTGAGTGGTGGATAAAAGAAGAAACGGTATCACATCCTGTAAACGCGTGGAAGAACGAAAGTGCCCGTGATTTCGTCGGCCCGAGCGATCGAACTATTTCGTGAATGGGAACGTACTTTAGGTGTGTACCGACACCAAACGCAATAAATAATTCGGATACTCCAATGCGATCAAAGCATGAGGTCGCAATCACAATCACGTCTGTGTCCACCGTTCGTATGAGAATCGACGCATGTCCTTGTAAGATATGCGTCACAAGCGTGACGCAGTCACAACTGACCGCTAGATGACAGGCTTGAACGAAAGCAGTCGACATGGAGGCAAATTTAAGCCGTTTGCGATGTGTCATGTTTGGACGAACGAGCGTTGTTTTTTTGTTGTTTTCTTATTGTGAATATCGGGTTTTTCATGCAAACTGGTTGTATTTTTTTAGTTAGTTTAGTATCAAAATGCTTCTTATCATTATTCAGAGCAATAGACGGAATTCCAGATATTATTACTTTAGTCCACTCTTACTTTCATATACCAGTGCCATCGATTACCCCAGACTAGCCTATTTGAGCGGTCATGTCTTCTCATTTTAACAAACTCGTATTTTCGTCCGCCATTTTGAATCTGAGGCACCTAGCGGCACTACGGTACAACTTAGGTTAGTTTTACGTTCATATTCGGAACTTCTGCCATCGATTACCCCATACTGGCCTATTTGAGCGGTCATATCTTTTCATTTTGACAAACTCATATTTTCGACCGCCATCTTGGATTTGAGGCACCTAGCGGCACTACGGTACAACTTAGGTTATTTTTAAGCTCATATTCGGAACCTGTGCCATCGATTACCCCATACTAGCCTATTTGAACGGCCATGTCTTCTCATTTTGACAAACTCGTATTTTCTTCCGCCATCTTGGATTTCAAGCCACCTAGCGGCGTTCCGAGGAAAAATTTCGCTTGCGTAATCGAGCCATATTAAAGAGCATGCTCGAAAGTATATCTCGGCCAATTTTGGTGCTTTCCTCAAACACGGAAGTATTTTGGTGCTTTTCGCCCGCACTAAGATGCACCTGCATGACAAACAGTTCGAGAACCTGAGAGAGTGTGTGCGACCACGAGAGACACTTTTGAATCTGAGATAAAGTCGGAAAGATGATCACATTGCATGACAAACAGTTCGAGAACCTGAGAGAATGTGTGCGACCACGAGAGACACATTTGAATCTGAGAAATATGAAAAGGTTCGATGAAGACGGAAAGAAGGTCACAGTTCATGACAAACAGTTTGAGAACCTGAGAGAATGTGTGCGACCACGAGAGACACTTTCACAGTTCATGACAAACAGTTTGAGAACCTGAGAGAATGTGTGCGACCACGAGAGACACTTTTGAATCTGAGAAAAGGTTCGATGAAGACGGAAAGAGGATCACAGTGCATGACAAACAGTTTGAGAACGTGAGAGAGAGATAATGCGGTCCATTTGGCCCAAACGGCGTTCCATATTTTTAGCTTATGCTGATGATATTATTATTTTAAGTCGGTCAAAAGAAAAGTTAGTTGAAAATTTTAACATTCTAGTGTCTAAACTGGGGAAGAAGGGTCTAACAATTAGTTCTGAAAAATGTAATTATTTTGTGATTAGTAGTTTGCCGACACTGAATGCCCCTCTGGATTGTGGTGGGGGGATTGTTTTCAGCCCTGTTGAGAAAGTTACGTATCTTGGAATCCCTTATTCTTCCAATACCAGGGAATGGAAACTTATCCTTATTCAACATGTACAAGATAAAATAAGAAGAGCATTTGGTGCTGTTATTCGTTTACGGGGTATCTATCGCAGAGATGTTCTCGGTTCGATTTATACGGCTGTTGCACTTCCTCATATTCTTTTTCCGTCTGCTTTCTTTTCTTCTTTCCGTCCTTCTGAACTTTCTGCGTTAAAAGTTACTTATTACAAATTTTCAAAATTCCTTCTTGGTTTCCCTATTTCTGCGAGTAATTCTCACCTAACTTTCAGTTTTAAAGTGAAGAATCCTCTGGAAACTCTGAACAGAAAAATTCAGAACTTTCATAAAAAGGCTGAAAACATTCTTGTCCATCACAACCTTTTTCCTTTCTTCACTAAAAAAGTGCCATGATTAGTATTTATTTTGATTTTGTGTTATCATTTGTATTTTATTGTAGATATAGAATGATAGTTTGTTTTTAACGGTCAGTTAATTGTTTGTGTACTATCTCTGAAGTGTTTGTGAGATGTTGTTCTCTTATTTTTATATACTCTTCAGTTTTGAAGGAATCAAATAAATGAATGAATGAATATTCGAGTTTTCATTTCATCTTTCGCTAAAAACTAATACCCATAACAAGTCAAATTCCCCGCTGACGCATTACAGAACCGTTGAAAAAATCAGTTGTGATTTATCTGTTGAGATATTTTTATAAGAAAAGTTTGTGAATTTTCAGTTACTGCCTGGCATTAGTGGTGGCTACATGGGCCCAAAAACATGCCATGCAGTCAGAAGTCTAGCAAACCAGAAAAGTCGTGATAGGCACTGCACTAACCAACTTATCTAGTCTTTTTCACTTGAAACTCTTATGGAGCTAGTAATGTTCAGCTCCTGATCGTAGTTGGTCCCACCCAAAATTTTTCTAGTTCGTAAGCCTGAACTAGCACATAAGCTAGGACGTTGAAACTTGACAGTTGTATAGATGACCCGACCAAATACTATCCGATCATTTGTGGGTGAGGGGGTGAAGAGGAATCCAGGAACTTGTGATATGTGTAAATTGCAATCCGATTGATGGCTGGTAGGATAGGTGCGAATGCCCCAGATATACTATTTTTTTGTCCGAACCACATCCGGCAACAGTGCGGGGAACTCGACGGAGGAGGGGCCACGGAAGTTCCACGACAGGCATCATCAAACCATGACTGATATGAAACCTGAATTTCTAGAAAGGGCTCCGAATAGCGAGCGATGTACCGTTCAGAGGCGCCCAGATGTGCCATTTATCCGCATCCGACAACGGTGGGGGCAGTTTCAGGGAGGTGTTGGTAGGGGCAGTACAAATGTGCCCCAGTGTGCAATTTTGAGACCCCGGTACAATTTTCTTTCGAGGTGGGTACCAATAACGGGAATTTTAAAGCCATAAGTCACAGAGTAAAGTGTACTATTTCCCATATTCATTTTTTACCGAGTTTGTTTACCACAACGAACAGACAAACAAACCAAACAACATTCCCGATTTGCCGACAAGGCTTTTTCCGATGACACGGTGTGAGGCACTTTAACCAAAAAGGGCAGTTAGTTGGTTCAAACAGACAAATGACCTAAAAAGTTCGCCGGTGCGGTCGACTTACGGACAAGGAACGGAACGATAAAGTTTTTGTCTGATTTAGGCTACCAACAAGTTTTTTTTGTCAAGTCTAGAAGAAAATGGGAGAGTGTTCCCGGTCATCGGTTTGATTTTTGTCAGTACCAGAAACGGAACGAAAAAAACAGAATTCGTCCGAATCATCGGACTTTTTATGGTGACGGCATCGGAAAATCACCAGCATACGAAACGAGGGATCTTAACCTACCGACAAAGCTTTCAGATCATCGGCTTTACCGACAAAGCTTTCGTCGTTTCCAGAAACGGACCGAGAAACGGATTTGTCAGTGCTTCCGATTTACCGAGAAAGCTTTTTCTAATCATTGTAAAGTAGCAGGATAGGATACATGCCTCGAATGTGGGTAGTTCGTGCGGGAGCTTATTGACAAACAACCAATATACGAAGCAAGGAAAACTGTTCGCTGGTGTGGAGCCGACTTCCTCGTATAAAGTTTCCTGATTTACCGACAGAGCCCTAGTCGGTACCAGAAACGGTATCCGCACCGACATACACTGTCGATTTCCCGACAAAAAGTTTTCTGATCGCACAACAAACTCGGCCGATATCTCGAGAAAACGTTTCGTGGGCGCACGACAAACACTGCCGCTTTACCGACAATATGTTTCCTGATTTATCAACGGAGCTTTTACGGTACCAGAAACGGAAATAGGAAAGCGTTCGTCGGTGCTTCGCACCGACGACCGACGCCAATTTACCGACAGGATTTTTCGTGGGGGGGGCAGCTGCCCCCCACGCCCCCCCTTAGTTTCGCCACTGATCCTAAAACGCCAACTAAATGAAACACCATTCTTTCCAATAGAAAATACTACGAAATGCGCTGCAGGCGAAATTTTGTGGAAACGCTGATGAGCGACCCCAAATTAAAGTAAGGCTACCTGTGAAATCACAGATCTTTCCTACAAAAAGTAGTGGCCATCCATAAGAAAGTAGCCACAAAGTTGATCCTTATGTGTAGAAGATCTTGATTTGCCGACGAGACATTAACTTTCGGGATTGGACAAAAGTTTTCGGGTTTGATCTATTATGTGTAATAAAATTCCGATCTTCCGAAGGGAATTAAACTTTCCTGGTGCGCCCGACAAATGTTTGAAGAATTTGATTTCTTGCAAATACGAGTCAGTTTCTTCTGAGTTTTGCCCGGCAGATGCTTGGCGAATTCGATTTCTTGTGTATTCAAAGAACCCAATATTGTATGTATAACTCCCAATACAATTTTGTATGCTTTCACGCGACGAAAGCATACAAAATAGAATTTCTTCTGTATTTCTTATGTATAAAAAGAACCCGGTGTGCCGAAGAGAATATCGAGGCCCGACAAAAGAATACAGAAATTGATTTTCTCTCGTGTTCTGCACGACAAATGTGTGCAGGATTTGATTTCTTGCGTATGAAAAGAACCCGATGTGCCGACGAGTCGACCGACGCCCGACAAAAACATGCAAAATTTTATTTCTTCTGGGTTTGCAGGCCCTCCGCGCCGACAAACAAGTGAACTTTCGCCGGGCTTCACCCGAAGAAAGTACTTTCTCATGACCTTTGGGGGGGGGGTCCCACCCTCTCCCCCATAGTGACGCCCCTGTGTGGAATAGGGATCAACAATTTGGCGGGTGTGTTTTACCATTCCCTTAAACCATTTAGTTTACTTTTCATCTAGAGGCGCCATGGGCTTGCTGATCCCTTCCTGATTGATGTAGCCCGGACCAAACTGGCACAGAAATGGATGAGTTTCAATCTGTTGATAGAGAAGAGGATTTTGTTACCATAGGAATCGGAGGGGAAAATAATGAGGACTTCCAAACATTTCCTGAAATCCAGGATTCTGACAACTTCCTTCTTGTACATGCTGAACAGCTGGTGAGTTCACAACTTTGTTCACTCTTTTTATGCTGCTTTTGTTGTTTTGTCTGTAATATCCCAGTTCTGCAGCCTTCTAAAGACCTTCTTATACCCAAGGTTCTTTTCAACTGATTTCCAGTGTCTTCTCTGCTCTGGTAACAGAACAGTGCTTTTTTGGGATCCCAAAACGTTAGTGACGGATACCTATGACATCGCAAAAAGTTGTCCGTCTGTACGGTCTGTAACTTTCGAAGGGAATGAGATATTTTAATGAAACTTGGTGTGAGGATTCTTTGGGTCAAGAGTAAGGTCAAGTTCGTAGATGGGCTCTGTAGCCCTATATTTAGGGGTGGGGGAGGGGGTTTAAATTAAGGGGCAAACAAAATATTTTTAAACAGCTAATGTGATAGTCGATTATGGGGTAGACATGCTGAACACGATGGTGAAAACCATTTTGTCACCGGACGAGTAGTTCGCCCGGAATCCGGCCAAAACCGGAAAGTCTGTTAAAAGTAAAAGTTTTATTTGAAGTTGATTAGATGTTCGATTTAGGGGTAAGATGACATGCTGAACACGATGGTGAAAACCATTTTCTCGCCATACAAGTAGTTCGCCCGGAATCCGGCCAAAACCGGAAAGTTTGTTAAAAATCAAAGTTTTATTTGAAGTTGATTAGAGGTTTGATTTAGGGGTAAAGAAGACATGCTGAACACGATGGTGAAAACCATTTTCCTGCCCGGCAAGTAGTTCGCCCAGAATCCGGTCAAAACCGGAAAGTTTGTAAAAAGTAACAGTTTTATTGGAAGTTGATTAGACGTTCGATTAAGGGATAAGAAGAACACATTTTCTACCCGGACAACTTGTTCGCCCGGAATCCGGCCAAAACCGGAAATTTGGCAGAAGTAAAGCAGGAAGTTTACGCACAATTTAGCGTATGCTACGATGTCCGTAGTATATATAGGCCTACCTATAAAAAAAAAAAAAAAAAAAAGTTTCGATCAGTATCGTCAAAATAGATATGGCTTATAGCGGTATATCTGAACTTGGTTTTCTCAGATGATTAGCCTGGCGAAGACTGAATCTGGCGAAGACAAGACCCGATTGTCTGGACCAAATGTTAAATTTTTTGATCCCATCGAAACCTTTGGTCTTGTTTTAATCGCAGAGTGTTGCTTTAAATCTTGTATATCTGTTGCTGATTATCAAGATTAAAGCTGTGTGCACACATGGTCCGATGAGATTTCACATGCGAAAACACGCATGCGAAATTCGCGTCACTATGGGATCTATGAGCTCCTGGGACGCTAAGCGAGGGGTTACCCACTCCTCGGCATTTGGTGCACATCCTTTCCCTGCACCGGCTATAAATACAACACTTTCTAAATGTGCGGATTTAGTATTCCAACACGCGTTCAGTCGGTCCCGGTACCGAAAACTTGCTGTACCGTACATCAGAATCGAGAGTGGGCAACCCCTCGGCAACAAGCGGAAGCGTGATGTGCCTCGTAAGTTGTTAAGATCCAACCATGGAAAATGAAAAATCAGCACAGTACCGTTAAGTTTGGTGCCCACAAACGTGGATTCGCATTCGCCTAGGCGAATTCGGCGTCGCTAGCGGAAAACATACGAGCCACGCCATTTCAGCTCCAAGTCGCTTTTTTCGAGTCGCGGGAAAGATTCGCGTTCTGTAGGCATCAGTCTTAAAGTTTAACCAAATAGGACTGAGATCCGACAGTCTAGTTACACATCACTCATTGACCCGA
Organism: Branchinecta lindahli; assembly: GCA_023053555.1. Lineage (NCBI taxonomy): Eukaryota > Metazoa > Arthropoda > Branchiopoda > Anostraca > Branchinectidae > Branchinecta > Branchinecta lindahli. Next base: position 8,644,091 of record JAKZAO010000012.1, read on the forward strand.
TAAAATTGCGTTACTCTTTTGTCTGCTATCCACAGATAATTGATTTCGTCGAATGAACTTCGGTAAAAATAAGCTGCCTTTTCAGTTACTGGGATAGGAAGTTGCCGAGGGGTTGCCCACTCTCAATTTTAGTGTACAGCAAGTGCCCGGTGCCTCGATGCCCGGTCGGTGCCGGCACCGGCTGAAACCTGTCGGCACCGGGTGTCATGTGTTGAAACATCAAAATAAGCTTTTCTGGAAGCGTTTGAAAGATGAATTGGCCAATTTATAGTCGGCACCGGTGCCGGCACCGCCTATTTCGGTTGGTGCCGGCCGGTGCCGAGTAAAGGTGTACAGCAGGTGCCGGGGAGTGGGTAACCCCTCGGAAGTTGCAATATATAAGATAGGTCTTTCAAAGCCATGATCCAGTTTGATTGAAATTGGTTCGAGAAGAGAAACTAATGAGGGGCTAATCTCGGGGCTAATATCAATACTGATTTTGTATCTGTTCAAACTAGAATACGACCTACTAGGCTCAAACAAAACAAAAATGGGTACATTACCTGGGGAGAGCCCACAGTACATAAGCGTGCCCCACGAGAGCCAAATAGGAAAACTGGGCTGCATATGAGAGCAAGCTATCACCACTAAGGGGGGGGGGGGGGTTCAGAACGCATAAGTCGTATCTGCAGTGATCAGATGCCCGTTTCACTTCACCAAAAGATGGAAGGCCTACATCAACAAACACACCCGTACAACCGAAGTATTAGAATTCCATGAAGATTTTAGAATCAACCATTCGAAAAGGGATTCATAGACATGACTCCGTGGCGCAACGGTAGCGCGTCTGACTCCAGATCAGAAGGTTGCGTGTTCAAATCACGTCGGGGTCATTTCCCTTTTGCTGTGAGAGTTGAAGATTTTTGGTTGTTTTTTTGCGGACACGGATAAACAGATCTCAACCATTTGTGCCGATAAAGATCTGAGATCGTGCCGTAAATATTGAAAAAATTCGTATACTTGAAACCTCGTATACCATAAAGCCTACCATGTGTATAAGGTTTAAAGCCAAGCTAACCATTCATAATGAAAGAACAACAACAAGATTAAATTTTATTTATCTCCCGCTAAACATCTTAGAGGGATAAGTAGCTGATCAATAAAACCCCCGAAAATCTTGTCTTTGTTCATCCCGTTCATCCTACCATGTGTTTTGCAAACATCTATAGGGCTACTGTATTGAACATTGCTGAGACTCCTAGACCCTAGTGGACTAAAATACGATTGGAAACGTTACTCCGAGTTGACGCGTCAAACTCTTCACACAGACAAGATTACAAATTCAGGAAGTGGTAAAGTTCAGCCCAGCTGATTGGTAAAAAGGCTAATTAAAAAGAAAGCTATGGCAAGCTATAGTAATAACCCCTTGAACAGGGCCGTATCCAAGGGGGGGGGGGGTAGGGTTTAGACCCCCCCCCCCCCGAAACATACAATAATAATCGTTTTTAGTGGAGTGTTCCTTGGAAGAATCCACTCTTGCGAGCGCTCTAGCAGCTTTCGGTTTTCGGTTTTCACCATATTTTGTGGAGCTCATAACTCGTGAACCAGTGCAAGTATCAAGTTCAAACTTGGTACACTTGTGTGTATTGGGGTCTAGTTGTGCCTTTTGGGGGTCCCACCCCCCACACCCACCCGGTTGAGGGGCAAATGGGCCCAGATTGCCCAGTGAATAATGTTCATAACTTGACCAGAGTTGGACATAAGACGATGAAATTCCTTGTACATGTAGACCCTAGGGCTGGGAAATTACTTTTAAAGTTTCACCTCCCCCACCCACCACGTTCATGGGCAAATAGGCCCAGATTGCCCAGGAGTAAAGTTCGTTACCCGTGACAGGAATCATCAGGTATCAAGTTGAAACTTGGTAGGTTTGTGAGTATTATGGTCTCTTTTTCATTTTTGCGTGTCCCCAACCCCACCCCCACTTGGTTCAGGGGCAATTGGGCCCACTTGCCCATTTTTTAATGATTTCAACTTGACACTAACTGGAGATAGAGCGATGAAATTCCTTTGTGCTTTTGGATCATAGGGTTGGGGATTTATATGTGGAGTTGAACCACCCCCTGGCCCCTACCCTTCCCGTTCATGGGCAAGTGGGCCCAATTTTCCCATGAGTCAAGTTTTTGGCCCGTGACTGGAATCAAACTCTAAGCTGGTATAGTCGAGGGTATTTAGGTCTAGATATGCAACAAATAAGACGACGCGACGTATCTTTAATGAACGGCTGGAAACTTTACGGTGTTGTCATATGATCGATGATATGCCGTTCTTCATGAATTGTGACAACGGGGGTATTAGGCTGCTACGATTTCGTTATTGCACTCGTTTTATTACCTTGCTAATGGAAAAGAGGTTTAAAGGGTCGGACTGGCTGGCAGACCATTCAGATTCAGTGTTCCGATTCTCTGATCCAGTGTTAGAACTCGTGCTGTTCTTGCAAGATCTCTTTTGATTTATACTTGCGGTTTGTTAACATTTAAAGCTTTTAAAGTGGGATGATTACAAATTAGGTTATTTCAATACTTGTTTGGTTATTGGGGATGTGAAATGTCTTGGTTTTAACGTTGTTTGTATATAAAATATGATAAACATTTTACTTTCACACTCCACGTCTGAGCGCTTGCGCACTTGTTCATATTACCTCTTATTTATATCCTTTTTTACTTTTTGGGATGGATTAGGTCCGACCCACGGGTAGACCCCCCCCCCCCCCGAAGTAAATTCCTGGATACGGACCTGCCCTCGAACCACCAGAATAAGAAACCCAGATTAGGCGCATAGTTGGAGCACCGAGGTCCTGCGAGAAGGGAGAGAGATGGTATTCTAAACAGTATAGTATTATAAGTTTTTACCGAGGTTTTTACTTTAGGGATTGGATGACCCCCAAAATCAACTGGGACATATTTGGGTGGTGGCGCCATCTCCTGATCCACCTGTCGTTGTCGCACGGCCACCAGTTCGGGTCGAAAAACCGGATTTATTCACGCTCAGCAGGGGAAGCAGGAAAAAGCGTGGGAGGAAGACTAACGAAGAAAAGAGGAAGCTGCAAGAAAAGGAGAACCGAGGCGATGAGGTTTGTGGCTTAGATTGTTCCCTTCTGTAACTCACTTCCAAGTTCGTTTCCTGGAGGGCAGTTAAAAAAGAAATGACATTCTTGAATTTTTACCACTTATTGATGAAATTTTGAATGTGTTTGTATTCGTAAGAAATTTTAGTGCATATAGACATTTTTCGACGAAATTTCGTTACTTACTTACCTGGATGTCTCGCTTGTAAAAAATGTAAATAGCCTTCAACCAAGAATTTTTTTCTTTTGGGGGGGGGTATCGGACCTGTCATCTGTTCCTAATATACGCTACGGAAGTAGGTCACATTAAAAGAGATATATTGCCAGGTTAAATCCTGTGGAGACCCCCATCGCAAATTAGATCAGTAAGACGTGTTGGTTTAAAACCAAAAATGTTCATATAGGGGTGAACTCGGGTAAGTCCGGCCACGGGGTAAGTCCGGCCATTTCACCCTTCGTCTGTGTTTTTTTGTATTTACTGTGGCTAACTAGCCTCTTTTCATCCTTAAGGATAGCACTTGGGAATAGTGTCGGAGATTTCCACAATTGTATTTACCTCGCGGAGTTACAACAGGTTGAAAATTTGAGGACGGCCATTTTTATGGTTCCAGGGTAGGGGACTTCACTAAAGTCAGTTTTTCTTGGAGATGCAATCAGTTACAGCTGTTTTTGAAATGTACTTACAATCTATGGTGATTGGAGAGTTCCCCAGAATATTTCCACATTTTTCTCTAGATAGCTACTTGACTTAGAGGGATGGCCGGACTTACCCCCAAAAAACCCTGTTTTGGGAAAGAGCGGCCGGCCGTACTTTCCTCGCATGAGGGAACTTCGGCCACTGGCCAGACTTCCCCCAAACAAGGGATTTTTGACTGAAATAGCCTATTACTTTGTGCAAAAAAAAAATGATTCAGGCCAGTTCAAGCATTTTCAACTTCCTGCTCTTGCTAATCGTTTCAGCATGAGACATATTGACAAGATATTCATTGGAAAAGACTTCAGCTTGACCCACTAAAAAGACGGAAAGTCTGTAAGAAAGTCTTTGTTAATGTGTTAGCCTCTTTCGCAATATTCATCTGCAAAATTCCACCGACGCCATGGGGATCCTTTTGAAAAAATAATCGAGGACAAGGAGGGGGTACTGCAGTTTTGGTGTAACAAAACAAAGAATGTGAAGGGAACGACAATAATGACCATTACCGAGACAATTAATCATTTAAAGTTTAAACGAAAAGGGCTAGGATAGGACAATTTAGTTACCCGTCTCTTATTCACATAACCTGGCTTGAACACCCGCTGAAAACGAGTTACTTCGTTGTTCCGCTATTCACGAATAACCGATTTTCAAATAGTCGAATTCAAACAGTGGAATATGTGGTGCGTCTCTGCGCTTGTATTTTTTTTTTATGCCTTACGAGCCAGATTTATCATTTTTTTTTGTTCAGGCACTAGGCAATCGTCACCAATCTCACCACTGCCCACAAAAAAGCCGCATTTGTGTTGCAATTAAAATTTCCCGCGTCATAGTAGAATTTTCGCTGTGGGGAAGGACGGAGCTATTCTGAGCCTCATAACTAGAGCAAATAGTGGAAAATCAAAAAATCCCTTTGCAGAATCCACATAATTCAATGTATCCAATTAAATGACAAACAAATAAGTTGGCTTTTCAGTTGAACTTTAAAGGGCGAAGTATTTTTCCGAAACAGAAAAAGTTAGAATATCTATACCAAGAAATCCCAGTTGAAGTTTCTGAATCAGGGTCTTTTGAAGTTTAAGTTAATCGTCAAGGGGTCAAAGCGTAGCCTACCAGGCGATCATTGCAAAACGCAAATGAGTGAGCAAAGTTTGTGGACGCAGTTCTGATTGTATATGAAGTTTCCTATTCAAATATATGATCAAGATTTACAAGATACCACATTTTCTTGTGTACCACATTGTCATTGTCGTGCATTTTCGTTCCGGGGTAAGTCCGGCCGGCCGGAGTTACCACAAACTAAGGGAAAATCAATGGTTCTGACATGTGGCGGCTTCTGTTGATGACATAGCCTAATTTTAGAGATGCATTCATATTGATCGCAGCATGCTCTACAAGATATCAGGCTCCAATTATTTTTATCTTCAAAAATAAAAAAGATAGATGGGGTGGCCGTATTTACCCTAAATTTGGGGTAAGTCCGGCCATCCTGAGGTGTCCTAGTTATAAGGACCACGGAACTCAACTGAGTTAAGTTATCATGAAACTAAGATATGCAAAATATTTGCAAGAATGTCAACTACCCTAGAAATACATCAAACCAAGTCCGACACTCAACAGAAAATCTTCCATCATGCTTTTGACCCCTGGATTTTGTTTTTATAAATGGTAAACATGAATTTGGTCTGTCTGAATAAAACAAACAAATGAATGAATAAATTTGATTGACCCATTGCAGTACATGAGAACTAGTGGAGTACAATAAAATAAACTGAAAAAGAAACAAGATCTACGAGCTCATATGGCACTTGTTACGAGTAGGCGGTATAAGAAAGTAGATGAGAACGTCACAAACAAATCCGGCCATCAAGTTACGCGGTTCGGGCCTAGAAATAGAATATGCAGTCTCACTCAAGTCTGAGCATTTCTGGCATCGCCTCGCATCATCTGGGGCAAATGACTGTTGTAACTCTTAAGTTTCAGAACAATAAACCAACTTGTTTGATCCATAGACGTGCCACACGGTTTCCGGTACCTCCCTCCAGCTGCCCCTACCGCGGCCGAATCTGGCTCGGACTCGTAAATGGATATCTGAAGCATCTGCTCTCACCACCTATCAAGTTTCACTCGATTTCTGAGCGTTTTTTGTCTCGTTTCTTGTCTCGTCATTTTGGCGGAATAAAAGCATTTCATTCATTCATTCGTTTTTCGGTAGGTTCCGCCCCCCCCCCCACCATGATCGGATCCGGTTCGGACAGTAAAATATGTCGTCTACGGCATATGTTTATTCTACATTCCAAGTCTCATTTAAATCGCTGCACTCGTTTGACCCCTATGCGAGCCACAAAATTTCCGGAACTCCCCCTACTGTGGCCGAATACGACTTGAAAACATAAAAGTCGCATCTCAGACATTTCCTCTTCCCGTCCATCAAGTTTGACTGGAATCGGAGCGTAGCCTATCCAATTTCACGAGTTTTCCGGTGCCCGCCTCCAACCCCCTCACAAGTATCGGATCTAATCCGGACTTGGCATGGAACATCATAGACGATATTTCTTTCCACATGCCGAGTTTTATTCAAATCCGATGACCCGTTCAAAAGTTATGCGTGCCATTAGATTCCGGATTCCCCATTCCTCCACTCCCGTCACGACGGTCGGATCGGGGAAACGACTATTCTCGTCAGTCTTTTCGAGTCCCTGATATGCCTACAAGTTTCATCGTCCTGGTACATCAGGAAGTACCGAACTCGCGGGATTGCCAGAAATCCGGACCCCTAACTCCCGCACAGTACCCGGATCCGGTCCGGTTATGCTAACGACGTATCTAGGACTAATGGTTGTTTTTCCGACAAAGTTTCATCCCGATCTCTCCACTCTGTAAGCGTTTTCCAATAATTCCGGGGCCTCCAACTCCCCCGAAAGTCACCGGATGCGGATCCGATGAGACGTTTGAGACACGAGGTCTGTCTAAATATCAAGTTTCATTAAGATCTGGTCATCCGTTAAAAAGTTAAAAATATCTCAATTTTCCAGATTCCCCTCCCCCCACTCCCCTTTAGATGGCCGGATCGGGGAAAAGACTCAAATCAATCTGTTGGGGTCCCTGATACGCCTGCCAAGTTTCATCGTCCTAGCACATCAGGAAGTACCGAACTCGCGGGATCACTAGAAATTCGGACCCCCCCCCCCCCAACTCTCCCACAGTGATCGGATACGGCTCGGTTATGCCATTCACGCATCTAGGACTTGTGCTTGTTCTTCCCGCCAAGTTTCATCCCGAGCCCTCAACTCTAAGCGTTTCCCAAGATTTCCGGTCCCCCCCAACTCCCCCCAATGTCACCGGATCTGGTTCGGATTTAAAATGGGGCATCTGCGACACGAGGTCTTTCTATATATCAAGTTTCATTAAGATCCATCACCCGTTCGAAATGAAAAAAATACCTCACTTTTCCGCATTCCTCCTCTTCCACCACCCCTCCAGATGATCGGATCAGGAAACGACTGTTCTCAAGTCAATCTGTTCGGGTCCCTGACACGCCTGCCAAGTTTCATCGTCCTAGCACATCAGTAAGTACCGAACTCGCGGGATTACTAGAAATTCGGATCTCCCCCACAGTGACCGGATCCGGTCCGGTTATGTCAATCACGTATCTAGTACTTGTGCTTGTTCTTCCCACCAACTTTCATCCCAATCCCTCCACTCCAAGCGTTTCCCAAGATTCCGGCTCCCCCCTCCAGCTCCCCCCGAAGTCACCGGATCCGGTCCAGATTTTGGTCGGGTCGCCTGGGGCACGAGGTCTGTCCAAATGTCAAGTTTCATTAAGATCCGATCACCCGTACAAAAGTTGTTAATTCCTAAATATTCCGGATTCCCCCTCCCTCCACTCCCCCCACGATGTTCGGATCGGGAAAGTGGCTATTTCCAATATAATCATTTGGATTCGCTGATGTGCCTGCCAAGTTTCATCGTCCTAGCTTATGTAGAAGTGCCCGAACTAGCAAAACCCAGACCGACAGACGGACCGACGGACGGACAGAAATTGCGATCGCTATATGGCACTTCGCCGAAGGGCAAGTTCCATAAAAACAAAAACACAAAGTACATGAACAAAAACAGAAACACTTTAACATAGACGATAGACGGTACCCAATCATTCGTTGATCGTTCCTGGCCGCACAGACGGGTGATCGAGGGGTGGTTGCAAGAACGAAGGATAAAAGCACGAAGACCTTCCACCGCAGTGACAGGTTCAGCAACTTTAAATCAATTAACTAAATAGGTGTTCCGCGTCCATAGTGGCAATTTTAGCAAAAATTTAAGGTAGCGAAAGAACAGTGAACGGATGTGTTTGATTTCAAAACGGGTAAACATTTTCCAGAAAGGGGTTAGGTGGAGGACGTGAGGAAGGGATACAGAATTGTACAAAATAGCAAGATATTTCTGACAGAATCGACGCTTCTTTGCCACTATGTATGCCACTATTTGATGTATTTGAAACGTACGCTGTAGAGGCCAATGGCCTGTTTTTTTGTGCTTGGCCTGCAGGAGACGTAGAGGTGATGTTATACAAACGTATAAACTCACACAAAATCAAGTCCTGCCTCACCTCTACCTCCCTACAAACCAAGCTACAAAAACTCGTCGAGGTCACAGCAAGAAGATGCCAAAACCATCTGCACAAACCAGGACCCGAAACCACTTCTTCTCAAGCAGAGTGGTGCAAAATTGGAACACCCTGTCAGAGGATACAGTCAGCTCACAGACAGTGGACTCGTTCAAATCCGAGCTTGACAAGGAGTGGGAAGCCAAACCCTGGAAGTACGAGTGGGATGCCCCGGAATCCTCTACCAGACATTAACCAAAATCTAGTCTCAACATCATATGTGACCAAAATCACTCAAACCAGCGACGACCACAGGAGGACCATCCACCTTTGTCGCTGGACAATGCGATTTAAAGGAACAGAAAACTTGACTCAAACTTGACTCGGGGAGCTAGCTAACATATCAAGAATGTACCCTGAGTCGATATTGAGAGTAAGAAAATTCTCGTTACGACCATTGCAGTTTCCTGGCAGTTTCCGAGAATTCGACTTCTGAGCAAAAGGTTTGCAAAAAGCAAAAGGTTTGTGTGCCGCGACTAGGAATCGAACCCCGGCCGCCTAGTCGGGAGGTCGTTACTCTGTAGTCTACATGTAAAAAGGCGAACTTTTACAGTACATGAGTGCATAATTACAGTGCATAAGGGGCAAGGGCCTGCCAGCTAGCTTTGGGAACACTAAGGAGGGGGTTCGAGACAGTTCGAGATGACAAAGAAGGGGGGGCCTGTCGACAATAAGACCCTATATATTTATCCAAGCCCCCCCGGGCGATTCGATGGCCGAAAGTTGCGTAGTCAAGTTTACTGTTCCTTTAAGGTAATTTAAGGTAATCTATTATTGGTATTTATACTACTATTATTACTGTGGTTATTTACACAAACATGGGTTATTTTAGGATGGCGCTGTTTGCTTTGTGTGCCGGCTCCCTTTCCGGTCCCAGGCCGACGTCAAGAAGCACTTGGCAGTTGTCCATTCGAAAGAGAAGATCCACAAATGCAAGCTGTGTCCTCAGATGTATAACGTAGAGGTAAGATGACTTTCAGCCTATAGGCCATATAGCCTACGTGACCTATACGTATCCTAAAACTAATGTCATAATAGGATTCCACGTAAAAAACTGGCCCTAAAATTACCGCCAGAGTGTATAGTGTTACAGTCTGGCGGATAATAGTTTTATTATACGTATTGGGGGCGAGGGGCTACCCACTCCCCAGCACTGCTGTACACCCTTTCCCGGCACCAGCCGAAATAGGCGGTGCTAGCACCGGTACCGACAATAATTAGGCGACTCATCTTTCAAACGCTTCTAAAAATGCTTATTTTGATGTTTTAACACGTGACAACTGGTGCCGGCTTGTTTCAGCCAGTGCCGGGTCCGACCGGGCGTCGGGACACCGGGCACTCGCTGTACACTAAAATCGAGAGTGGACAACCCCTCGATTGGTGGTAAACTGTACGACAATCCAATGCTAGCGAGTTAATTGTACGAGCTATTAAGGAAATTAAAGATTATTATTATCTAACCAGATAACCCTTTTCATCTCCAACCCTTTGAGAAGGGCTATTTTCAGGAAATACCTGACGGTCGTAAGCCGAAACAGTCATTGGAGCGATTTAAAGCATAAACGACAGAAACAGCACTTACTGCTAATTAATTGGACTAATTTGGTATTTAGATTCGTAACAGTAAACGAATGTCGGAAGGAAAAGAAAGAAAAGTGTGGGGGGGGGGGGGAAAGAAGAGTTTTTGCTAGGGGTGATAACAGCTTTTTTTTAAATTGTCTCTACAAGCAATTTACGTCCATGATAAGTGTAACAGGAAGCGAACTGAAGAAAGAGGCGTGAAAGCTTTAAGGTTTAGGGTTTAATGGAAAATTATTGTCACAATAGCAAAAACTAAATAATAGGCAACAAAAAGAAAATAAATAAACACACATTAATAACTAACAACATCTAAATAATTTACCATCAAGAACCGAACTGGCACAAATGAACAACAAACGTGAAAAAAGAGCTTGAGCTTTGTGTTAATCGGGTTATTTTATTTTAAGTTTCGAAAATGTCAAAAATACGAATACTGAGCTTGCGTTCCCGAAACGTTTTCCGAGTGATATTTTGAGAGCCCCGACTGATGGGCTGGCAACGACATGTGACGGAAGTTGGCTCCATGCCTCCAGAACGCGATTTCCTAAAATCCAACTGCCGACGCCTTTCTTTAAGCGGTGCTAAGCTTAACCTCGTGGCTCCTGAGGTTGTTTGAGTTGAGAGCGAGGAGTTCCCGATGAAAAATTTGTACCCTGCATAGTTGTATGATAGTTGTACGAAAAAGTTGCATGTATTTATATGTAATAGTAACGAATTCTATCGTTTAATGTGACTCAGACTGGGCCAGTCTCAAGCAGTAGTATCCAGTAGCACCCTGTCTTGCTATAGTAGCATCCAGTCTTGCTAATATTAGCATGCAGTAGAATGCAGTATAGTATAGAAGCATGTAGTAGCGTCAGTTCGTACTGCGTGCTACTTTTTCGTACAACTTCATACTTCTCCTTTTGAGAAAAAATTTCATCGGGTTTGCCTGCAATCCCATTGTATCATGCTCCACTGCAATTTTGCAAAGCTTGTATACAGTTCTGGAATGAAGTGTTATAATCTGAGGCCATCTTCTAGACGAATCTCTTTCTTCACGAAGCTGCGCATTCCTGCTCTTCGTTGGTCTGTCCTGTTGCTGAATGTTCAAGATCCTTTAAAAGGTCATCCAGCTTTAAAATGCATTTGACCTTCCATCAGGTTCAAGATACTGTTGAATGTCAGGAGTGTCGTGAGGAGTTTGACTATCCGGTAAGTTCACCAGCCAACATGAGACCCTCCACCATAAAATTCCTACAGAACCCCACCTTCCTCTCCCTTCTGCCAGGTCTCTTCCAACTTCAACGTTTGCATGCACAAAGAGAATGTGCGGAACGAGTACCCAAGCTTGAACGCCTTTACTGTATTGAGTAAAGGCGTTCCACCGTACTGAGCGGTATCATATTAGTTTTGTTCCTATAACAGTAAGTTTTATGCCCGGGCCCCACTACGGACACACCTGTTCGTAATTCGGTTTTTAACATTTTTAAGACCAGTTTTTAGCGGGTTTTTAGACGTTATCTCTCTACCCGTTCATAAGATTTGGGGATGGAATAAACCATCTCCCTGTTTTTAATTTGTTATGAACGACCAATGAGAGAGGAGCGTCCTAAACGTCTTAAAAACCGGTCTTAAAAACGTCTAAAAACCGAAATTACGCACAGGTGTGTCCGTAGTTGGGCCCGGGCATTAGCATTCTATGTCCGCTCTTTTAAGATTTATGTTAGACTATTTTCAGTCTGCATTACTTATCTTTATGTTTTAACTTGACGTTATTCGGACATATACATCTTGACGCCAGTCAACACGCCATTTGGCCACAAGCCACGATTTGTGTTGGTATTTTGAAATAAACTCAAACACTGGGCCCTGCTAGTGGTACAGAAATCACGACCAGGTTTTCTAGGCCAGATTTTCTGCAATTTCATCATAAAGTTTGGAAAATCTCAACTTTTCCATGCGGAACTGATGACAGTGCCGAAAACCCTGGCTGGAACTCCATTCCGCGAGAGCCGGATCCTGGCCGTCTGCCCGACCATAAAAAGGTGAACGATGGTATGATCTGATTCCAAAAGAAGCCCATCGGCCATAGCGGAACAAAAATATTGACTCCACAACAACCAGTAGGCTACATTTAATCAACCGAATCCACAAAAACTATCTCGATCTTCAGGAACCTTCCTAGTCCCCATATTTCGTCCAAAACTTTTGTCCTCATCATTTGAACCGAATCCTTTGTTTTGCGTCGGTTCATAAGAACCGGTAAACTAAGTTTGAGAAGCATATTAAAACTTTTAGCACCAGGCACCAGCTTTGTTGCCTATTTTTGTGCAAGTGTTCAACTGCAAGTGAAACTTCTGACGGTGTAATACTGTCGTACCTACGCTCGAGTTCTCCTTCAGGTCGGTAAACGGGAAGCCCGCGATTTGGAGCGTGTTCCACCCCTCTACCAATAGTAACTATTAGTTACTATTTCCGTTCCAGCCTCACGAAAAGTTACTACGCTGACCGTTCCAACCTTCTCAAAATAGTAACTATTTGCTTACCACGCTCGGGAGCGTAGTTAGCGTAGTAACTACGCATCTCTGTAACGTGATTGGTCGGATCACCCCGCGGCCTGATATGTGACCGAAAAATTCAAAAAGCGTTCCAGCCTAGCGTAGTAACTACGGTAACTAGCGTAGTAACTACGGTAAATAGGGTGGAACACGCTCTTGGTCTTGGAATACAGTTTCTTGATTGACACTTTAGCTGGTAGATATGTTTTCGTTGGCTTCTCATGGGATGTTTGTCTAAGCATCCTCACAAGGGAAAAATGAGTCTTAGCTGGGGCTTCTAAATTAAAGGATGGTTATGAACTTGAGGCACCTTGCAATCTGAAAGCAGAAAGAAGCACTATTTGTTGATTCCTTAAAGAAACCCCTTGCACTTATTCTGCCTGTAACATTATCCTTAGCTCCTCTATGGCATTAGTTGCGTTTTTGATCTGAATTCTCCGTTCTCCGTTCTCGATTCTCGCACAAAGTACCGTTTTGCTCTTCTCACTTCTCCATTCTCGCTTTTGACAAAAACACTAATTTGGCAGCTCGTCTGCAACCCGGTATACCTGTTTATGCATATTGAACACCGTACTCTATTGACCAATCAGGGAGGAGAACGGAGAGAGGAGAATCGAGAATTCACTACCGGAGCAACTTCTCGATTCTGCAGAATCGCGAGGCTTTCCCCGTTCTCGATTCAGACAAAAACGCAAGAAAAGAAGAATTCGCTTCATCTGAATAGTCCAGAAAAGAGAAATAGAAGAATTGCGGGTAGAATCCGGATCAAAAAAGCAACTATTGCAAGCTTCGGAAATTCCCGCCCTTCGCAATTGTCTCGTTTTATACCTAATCTGATTTCGGTGAGTTTCTTCATAGGATTGCTGTAGTTAAAGCTGCTCTGTTCGATTTTCTTGCTTGATCCTGAAGAGTGTCGAAATTTTGGACTAAAACTCCTTGAACACCCAACTCTCCGATCCCTTTTACCCCCTGATTTTGAGGTTGAACGCCCAAAGCCACCAAGGCAAGTATCCACCAAAGCCCCGAAGCTCATGCCGATCGCATGTAACCGGGAAAGATATTGTAATAGCTTCATTCCGAAATTTGTGGATTTTTTAAATATTTTTTTTTATAGTTATTTTGTTAGTTTTATTTCGGGTGTTTTCAATGGTTTACCTTTTATTTTGAGTACGAATTCGATTTTAACAATTGTTGTATATATTACCTGACAAAGGTCAAACAATTTGGTTGGATAACCACGAAATTTTGTACCTGAGTTATACAATAAATCAATCAATCAAGGACCCTTGCCAAGAAGGGCCGAAATATCGCTGGATTGAAACTCAGCTGACGTATCCGTTTAACGCAGTCAAGTGTGATTCGGAGTCAGCTTGGGCTGAAGAAATACTTAAAGAAAGTAAAAGAATTGTGCCGGGAACCACACTAATATACAATATACTAAAAACTCTGTAAAAATATGTACAGCACAACAAATGAAGAAAACAGAAACGGCGAGTTAATCAGTGGTCATCCATTGGGCGCACAGTATTTGCAACTACGGGTGTGCGGCTGTTCCAGTTATTCTTTAGTTTTTCTTTCATTTACTCCGTTCTGGTTCAGTTTGAATGTAACGGGTTAAAAAGAATATACGTACATACTTACACATATACATAGTACAAAAAATCTCCTGACCAGTTAGCTCAGGAATGGACCAGAGAGAAATACGAAAGAAATGACAGTAACAACCCCCACCCCATACGCATAATGAAAAGATAGACTAAGAGCGTGTTCCACCCTTTAACTATTAGTTACTATTTTCGTTCCAGCCTCCTGAAAAGTTACTAAGCTGACCGTTTCAGCCTTCTCGAAATAGTAGCCAATAGTCAGTATCTGCTTACCCCGCTCGTGAGCGTAGTAAGCATGGTAAATACGAATCTCTTTGACGTGATTGGTCCGATTAGCCCGTTGCATGATATTTTGCTGAAAATAGAAAAATGCGTTTCAGCCTCGACGTCAAGAAGCCAGAATCAGTGACGTCATGCGTAGTAACTACGGTAAGTAGGGTGGAACTAAGAAAGCGCCTTTTATTGTATGATGCTGTCTGACGCTTCTGTTCAGGTATTGCCACGTATTCCATTTTAATAACATCGTACCTTATCTTACCTTTAGCTCGACCGTATGATGCATGAAAGATCGGTGCACAACCGAGAGAGTGAAGCGCTGCCGACGTCTGAAGTGACCGAAAAGGAGATCTCGCGTTATGGCTGCGTTAAATGTGACCTTGATTTCGCAACAGTCAAAGCCCTACGCGAACACCTGGGTTCACACAGCAAGGTACCCTTATTTTATACAGCTTATGTCTCTTTTATAGTTTATATTGTATCAGGGACCCATAAATTTCCTTTACAGGGGGCCTGTCAATAAGAGATTTCTGATGCTATCTTCAGCGCACGGAAGATAGTTCTAGAAATACCCATGGTCCAATCACGTTCAAGACCAGATAGACAGGATTTGGGATTGGCTGCTGGCGCCTTGAGGGAGGAGTCTCTTTGGCGAGCACGTCCAATGAGGCAAACAAGAATACCGATCGACTCAAGCGGGGTTTTTTGGAAACTGGATTTGGTTCGGTCATCATAGCAATATAGAAGCATAGGAAATGACAAGCCCTCTGTAAAGGAAATTTATGGGTCCCTGATTGTATTTAATAGTTTAATCATGTCGTATCATCTGCCTTCGACCGGTATTTCCAAAGCCTGGAGCATGGTCGGAACCGGGGACACTAGCTAAATAGGGAATAATATTCTGATTGGTTTTGGAGAGCGTTGCCGGGAAAAGTTTGGAATGTGGATGGCATGTTAGATGCGTAAGGTAATGCAGTTCTAGGACCCTTTATTTTTTACCATAAAGCTGGCATTAGGGTCAAGAATACATTAACTACCCGAGAATCTTCTTCTCTATATATAACAGGTCTCTTCTGCGTGACAGCGTTTTCGGTGCTAAGCATAGCGTAGCTTGATAATTAATAATAATTAATAATTCTTTTAATTCCATGTTATCTTTTTACAAAAAAGGGGTTGATTTTCATGCATGGTCAACATAGTCATAAATGATCACATATATGTTACAATTACAATCACATATATGTTACAATTAAAATAAAATTCCGATAACAAACATATACAAAGCATGTCAATTATAATTCAGAATTCCGCGACGTGGTTTCTGTATTGTCCCCAAAGACAATCGAAGCGGAAGAACTAGGAATGCCGATGGAGTGGACGTAGACTCGTAGTGGTCACACAACGATAGCTCTTAACGAAGGAAAGTCAAATTCGTTCCATTATCTTTTGGTTTGCCAAATATATGCTACGCCCTCCCCCCCCCCTGGACAAGGAACAGCCATCTCATTGAAAAGTTCCATGTAGCTGATCCGTCTGCGACTGTCCTGAGATCCATCAAGAGGATGAAGGAAAATTGTAACCACCCATGGAGCTCCTTGATGCTCTGGTTTACTGAACATCACACTGTCAGAAGTTTCATAACAGATAGCGCATAACACTTTCAAGAATAACACCTTTTGACTTAGAAATAAAGTGTTATGACCAATTACGTTTACACCATTTCGTGCTTAGATCTCCAACAACACCTTCAATTCGTAAAAATACTAACGCGAACGAAAGAAACATAACAGATAACATCCCAAAGTGTTATCTGTTGAAACCGGGCATCCTTCTGTTGTCGTTATGTAACTTCTGACAGTGTAGTATTTTTACCAATTGAAGGTGTTGTTGGAGACCTATAGGCACGAAACATTGTAAACTTAATTGGTCATAACACTTTATTTCTATGTGAAAAGGTGTTATTCTTGAAACTGTTATGCGCAATCTGTTATGAAACTTCTGACAGTGCAGTTACTTTGGTTGTTGTTGTTTTGTTTCTCTCTTTTTTTACTTAGACGGGTTATAAATATAATTTAATTTAATTTAAAGACAAGGCCAATTCGGAAATGCTTGTCTGGTTTGTCTTTCCGTCAGAATCCTAGTAGAGTTGTGTAAAGCAGCGGACTGGAGAAGATTGTTCCCACTCGTATGTGCTCGGATGGCGAGCGTTGGCGACCGCTGTTCGGATACACTCTCAGAAGTTTGGTGACATGTAACACATGTTTTTGGCTTCCTTGTGCCAACGTGGGTGTGAAATGTTACCAATGTGGTTTACCAACTGTCAGAAGTTTCATGACAGATAAAAGAGGGATGCACAGTTTCAACAGACAACACTTGTGATGTTATCTGTTATGATTTTGAAAACGTTATGCATTCAGTGTTATGCACAACAAGCATTGCCAGGAATAGCCGAAAAAGCATCTACTGACTTTTTTTTGTCGTCATGATATCGGAAAAGTCAGCAGATGCTTTTTCGGCGGTTTTTCGGCTCTTCCGTTTTCAAAATCACAACAGACAACATCCCAAGTGTTGTCAGTTGAAACTGCGCATCCTTGTGTTATCTGTTATGAAACTTCTGACAATGCAAGTTCTGCCCGACTGTAACGTCCACAATTTTTAAGGTGGCCAAAGAAGCCCTTTTGAAGGTCAAGAAAAAACGGCGTCCCGTTGGAACTGGGAAAAAGGATCTGGCCTGTCGCACTTGCGGGAAACGCTTTCAGAAACGAAGTCTCCTAGTTCGGCATGAACGGGTCCACACGGGGGAGAAACCTTTTAAGGTAAGTGCCCTCTCTGTAACAAAACACGATAAATGATTTATCCCCCTCTCCGACTGCGACCGTGCTGAATTGAAAAATTCCCGATTTCGTGGCGCTTATAATAGGCGTAGTAAAAACTGCTGAGATCTCTCTTCGAACTGCTTTCCAAATTTCCATGCGCAAACGCACATTTGCTCCGCCTCTACGTTCCTTGTATCCGCCCACTGCTTGAATAGGCTTGTCCGGTTTGGCCTTTTGGCCTGACGGTAGATCAGTCTGATACGCTAGAAATCATCCAAAAGAGATGTGTTCTTCGAAGTGGTACTCTTATTCTTGGTATGTTGTGTTATGGGGACTCCAGTAGCACTTTGCTCTGCAATAGTCCTCCTAGTTATTTCCTCCCTCTATCACCTACTTTTCTATATATCGCTTTGGTTTTCGCCACCATCATTAATTTTCCGGAATCGTGACAATAGGTCACTCGGTCTTTATCCCCAAGTTCCAGTTAGCTGCTTTGCTAATCCAAGGTGAGGTTTTGATTCATTTCATTCAAAGTATCCCTCGCCGACCACTCGTCCATCATTGTTAAGACGATGGACGAGTGGTCGGCAAGGATAGCGAAGCTAAGGCTCCTGGGGTGTGAGCTGAAGACATTCTGACACCGTAGGTGCCCACTAGCCCCAGGACCAGTCAGGAAACCGGAAATAACAGACGAGAGGAAATCTCGGTGAATTCTATAGTTCAGCCGCAGTCAATCCAGAAATCCCTAATCAAGCTGGTTCACACATCCTAGCGAAGCTGGAACTCACATATCCAGTCAAGCCCGAGGCTTGCTAGCGGAGATGGACCATAATGCATCTTAATTTACTAATGATGAAACCATGGACAAGAGAGAGCATAAATAACTAAATAGAATAACCCCAACTAAATATATATAACAACGTTTACCGTAAATAATAACAGAGCCGAGAGGTCCTGCTCGGACCAGGGATGAAATAGAACTCTTTTGGCTACGGACTCATTCCGTAGCCGAAATACTTTGAATAAAATGCATCAAAGCCTGACGTTCGATTAGCACAGCAGCTAACTGGAGCTGGTGGATAGAGACCGAGTGACCTATTGTCACGATGCCGGGAAATTAATGACCGTGGTGAAAAACGAAGAGATATATAGACAAGTAGGTGATAGAGGGAGGAAATAACTAGGAGGACTATTGCAGAGCAAAGTGCTATGGTATGTCTCCATAACAGTCGTAAGGCGATCTTGAAAAGTATGCGTCACTTAACTTCGGGAGTGCTGTCTCGCCAAACTAACCATATACAAACCGCCCAGGAACCATCTCCAGTCGATAACGATCAGATTGAGAGTCCTGTATTGTATCCAGCTTTCATGGGATAAGGTGGGTCGAGTCTGCTTGGAATGTTTTACGGGGTTCGTTTATCGACTGATTGAGCCGACAAACCTCGTAAGTTGACTGCCGAAACCGATTGCCACTCTCCGTGTCTTCGAGCTTTATTAGCTAATGGTGTGTTTACACTTTGCGTAAAATCCGAGCGTGTTTTTCGCACTATTTGAGCTAGAAAAGATTTCTAACAACACGGACGTATTTTTATACAAAACCAGCCGATTTCTCAGATACGTCCCATATTGCTAGAGATCTTTTCAAGCCCAAATACGTGCGTAAAATACGCTCGTATTTCAAAATACGCTCGTATTTCAAAATACGCTCGGATTTACGCAGTGTGTAAACGTAGCATAAGTTAACGTGGCTGTTGAATGTCACCGGAAGGAAGACGCTTTACTGTAGAGGTGATCGTTTCCAAAGCGAAAACCTTGTAAATTTTTGATGGAATTACGTCATTTACTGATTTGATTCTTTTACAGTGCAAATTATGTGAGAAGGAGTTCAGCCAGTCGAATACGCTGACTCTGCACATGCGGGTCCACGAAGATTTCAGACCGTTCAAATGCGATAAATGTGAGGCTGCGTTTACCCAAAAAGGTTGGTTCACAGGCTGTTTTCCATCCAACAGTTTTTTTGGTACTTGCGGCCTCCGGCTGAAGTGGTAGGTATCGGTAAATTTTCGTCGGTCGGAAGGGTTAAGCGAAATCGTCTCTGCAATGCCATTAAGAAAGAAACGTCGGGCTCGGGCACAACGAAACTTCTAAGATTTGTCATTGTTACTGTGATAACATAAATAATAACAATAATAAAATCACAGCAAAAAGGCTTTCGCCTATATAAATTTCTCGAGACACTGTGTTAGATTGAAAATTATCCAGGTGCCGCCTGGTGATAAAGCCTGATAATGTCCTCACCTTCAACTACAACGGTCTCAGAGGACACAGCTTGAAACTGCTTGGTGAGAAATTCACAAAAGACATTGGAAAATGGAGCTTCAGAAACCGGGTAGTCGAGTACTGGAATAATCTCCCTGAAAGTGTGTTAAATGCCGAAATATTGAAAGTTCAAAGCAGGTGTGGATCGAGAAATTTCTAGAGGTGAAAGTCTTTTTGATACAGTTATATTATTATTATTATTATTATAACAGATAGTTGTCTTGCCAGAGCAGGCAAGAAAACTGCTCTGTTGGAACTTGGAAGTAAGTTTTACGTTTCTGTTAAACATAACACTAAACATGATTTGCAACGTTACTTTTAGTAAACAAAAAATAACCCTTACAAGGTCATGACGCGAATATTCTGTAACTTCAACAGAAGTTACATCCTGACCTGCCAGCCCATGACATCCTAAAACTACGTGCACACGAAGTATAAAAAATAAATAAAAAAAATAAATAATAAATAAATAAAGTCCATTAAGATTTCGCGTGTGAAATTCGCGTCACTATAGGGAAACCTGCATGCGATACGTCAGAATTTTGGAGCGAAGGAGAAAATACTCTTGATGACTAACTCTCCTTGCCGATGCAAAATCGCCGGGTACCTCGCGGAAGAGCCGGAAGCGGTATCACAGCTGCTCCCAAAGATCTCCGTGGTTGGTTGACACATTTGAGTTGTTGAGTTTGAGTCGTTAGGGAGACCTTTACTCCTTCTTCCTGAGGATCACTGGCGTGTTTTCGACTTAGTCAAATAGAGTAATCGCACCCGACTGCGAAAGTCGGACTGACTGAACACGGACCTTAAATCATTTCTTCAGCGACGAAATTCCGAACGCCGTTTAGCATTCTATGTCAAAATTTACTGTCATTGTATTAAAGAGTTTAAGGTTTTGTTGTTCTTTGTTGTGTCGTGTCTTTTTCTTTATTTGTTACTCCGCTGTACTATTCAAGCGGACTCTAGATACATTGTAATTATAGTGGTGTTATATCATATCTGTTAAAATTGCACATCATTGCGTGAATGTCATGAAACGCATGACAGTCACTAAAATACACAAATATTTATAATCAATAGGCAGATGTATTTGCTCTGTTTTATTTTATTTATTAATTTTGTACTTCTCGTTTTTTTTTTCAGGGAAATAAATGATAATTGCTGGATAAAAAAAATTGAAAAGTGTACAAGATTTCGGGAAAGGATAAACCAGAGCTGCTTGCGAGTCGGAGACAAGTCCGAGTCCTTGAAAAAGGCGTCTCGAGACGAGTCCACCAGCTCGGGGATAAACTAAAGAGAAACAAATTTGCTTGTAGGGAACCTGATGACGCATATGGGGAATGTCCACTTCAACGTCGAGAATACTTCAGTCTCCTGTGGCACGTGCAGTCGTCATTTCAAAACTGTGAATTCATTAAGCGCTCATCATACTAAAGCCCATCCTGGTGTCAAGGTATGAATGAATGAATGAATTTATTTTTCACCCGCAAACACAATTAAGCAAATGCAGAGTACAATATTAAATAATAAATATAAAAAGAAAAAAGAAAGAAACAGACAAGACAAATTAATGTAAACGGCAAAAACATATACAACAAACATTCATTACACATGTGACTGGAAAAAAGTCTGAAGTGGGTCGTATGGACCCAACTGATCTCGCGCCTTACGCACAGCGTTAGACGCAAGTGCAGTCAGCTGTGACGGAGTATCTGGCAATAGATACTTACCGACAATTTTTCTGTTACGGTATGACCGAGGGAGGTACATTAGGTACTTACAGTATCTAAAGTAGCCAACCCTCAACGCTTTATGGTCCTTTTTCCGCAGAATATGGTGAACACCACTAAGAAAAGCAATAGTATGTTTCTGATCGTTATAAGGAAGGCATTTTTTTTTTTGAATGAACAAGAGAAAGGAATAAGGTAAGAACGAAAAGGGCCCTTCCAAACGGAAAGCGACTGACCCGTATCGGAAATTACGCTTTTAGATGACGGTGTTCCAGTTTTAAAAACGTTCATAATTGCATATAATAAACTGAATTATTATTTTCGATCCTATTTGATGCCCCAAACCGGATTTGTCATCTCTGATTTGATCCAGCGGTATTTTGGACCTTCCTGGCAAGGGTCCTCGTTTAATTATAATGATGATAATAATATAATGTTAAAAATAGGTCTCTATACAGTAGGCCTATACCTTCGATTTTGTTAAGAGATGAAATTTTTCTTCATTAGAGAGGTATTACTTATTTTGAATTCCTGAACTGGGCGTTTAGAGCCTTTGGCATGTTGGCAGTTCCGGAATTCATCTGTTGATTTTTTTTTTCGTTTTTACAAATAAAGCAATCAATCAATCAAGTTTACTTAACATAATCTACTACAAATATACTCTCCGCCCATGCCTGGAGTACTGTTGCCCTGTGTGGCATTACGGGTTGACGGCTGGTAGAGCACTGCTAATAATTTTCAAATTTGCGGAAGTTCTCTACTGTAACCTTTAGAAAGATTTCGAAGTTCGAACTAGAAACCCTATTGAACCGCTGTGAAAAACTAAGTCTTGCTTTCGGTCAAAAGCTACTTGGAGACTCCCAAAAACAAAAGAATCTCCCCCCTGCCTATGTCCCCAATAAAGAAAGGTCGGTTAGGATGGCGGCTTCTGCCCACCCCCCCCCCCCCCCCCCCCCCCCCCCCCCCCCCCGAGTTTTTCGTGAACGGTACGAGAAGAACTTCATTCCTTTTGTAAGACGTAACAATACCGGTAATGGGGATTTGTTGATTGTCCCACAAGAATAAATACATAAAATTTAATTTCTAATTTGTATTTCAGTTATTTCTTATTCTAATAATGTCATGTAATGTTTTTATTAGTTGTAGTTTAGTGTTAGAATAATAGTTAGACAAGGAACTGAGTATTTTAAGTTAAGTTAAGTTTTTTTTTAATTATGGCACCCTAGCCTATATACTTTGTACCGTTTCTGATTACGACACAATTAATTCGCAATTGTGCATACATATGTTTTCATATGTATTCCTATCAGAAAGACGAGAAATCCGCTATGTCTGGCTATCGAAAATTTATAGCCTCGCCGGATTACCATATAGGCAAAGTAGGCGCAGATCTGCCTATGGGCCCCACTCCTTTAGGGGACCCCGCCACAGCAGATCAAAATGGTGCTGTTTCGGTCTTAAAAGAAAATTAGCATTCTTAAATTTAAAAATTAAAATTGGCTTTGATGATTTGCGGATAAGAGGACACGAAAAAATGAACACCAATTATAAATAATAATCAGAACAATAAGTACAAAATTATTAAAGACATTTCTTGAATTGATAGGTTGTTTAAAAGTATACAAAATAGTGTTAAATAGTGATAGCTGAATGTTGGAGTTGAACTGGTAAGAAGGTTGATATTTTGAAGTTAAATATTTACGTAGAAGAACGATTATTTTTTTATTTATTTTTTTTAAGAGTATAAGGTGACGTTAAAGAGGTAAAAAAACGTCACCGTATGGAGTCTTAGTCCAAAAGTAAAAATTAGAAAAGATGCTACGGGGGTTTAGACAAAAATGTTTAGTTTTGGGTGTCAAAATTAGCTTACTAGAATATTTTTTTGATAAAGTTGGAAACGTTATTTGTGCGAGGGGCAACGAAATTTTGACTGCCACGGGTTTAATACTGCATTGTTTTTCAGGTTCCCAACTCATTGTACACCTTCCAACTACCAGAAACTTACAACAACATCACCATCTTCACGGATAGCCACCGAACTACGACAGAATCTCCTCAAGAACCGTTCGCAGCTACAGACGAAATAGAATCCACTGTTCAAGTTGGTTCCGAAACTACGGCGCCGCATGAGCAGAGTGGAGTTCGGAAATATGAGAGACAAGTCTTGGTAGTGGACGGATCCCATTTGAGAATGGGTGGAGCAAACCCTGGATCAGAAGCGGCAACTTCCATGGTTTCCGTTACTGCCAAAGGTGCGCTGGATTCAAGGCAAAGCTTTGTTGAACTCCCACAAGTGCTAGTAGTGGACGGATCCCATTTGAAAATGGTGGGAGTGAATCCTGGATCGGAAGCGGCAACTTCCATGGTTTCGGTTACTGTTAAAGGGGCGATGGATTCAACGCAAAACTTCGCTGAACTCCCACGAGTTCAAGCAATGGACGGATCCCATTTCAAAACGGATGGAGCGAACCCTGGATCGGAATTCGCGACTTCCATGGTTTCCTTTACTGCTAAAGGGGCGCTGGATTCAACGCAAAACTTCGCTGAACTCCCACGAGTTCAAGCAATGGACGGATCCCATTTCAAAACGGATGGAGCGAACCCTGGATCGGAATTCGCGACTTCCATGGTTTCCTTTACTGCTAAAGGGGCGCTGGATTCAACGCAAAGCTTTGTTGAACTCCCACAGGTGCTAGTAGTGGATGGATCCCATTTGAAAATGGGGGGAGCGAACCCTGGATCGGGAGTGGAGACTTCCATGGCTTCGGTGACTGTTACAGGGGCGCCGGATTCAGCGCAGGATTTTGCTGAACTCCCACAAGTTCTAGTAATGGATGGATCGCTTTTGAAAACGGTTGAAGTTGATCCTGGATTGAACCTCCCACCTTCTCTGGTCTCTGCGACTGTGACAGGGTACCAGGATTCAGCCCAAAGTTCTGAAGAACCAAAGCAAGGTGATCTGGGTCCTGAAAATTGTCAGCAAGCACCCGCTTTAACCCCACTTCATTTGCAAGGTCCAGTTGAGAATCCAGTTCATTTGAGAATTCTAAGCATTCCTGAAAATGTGAGATTTGACAGTGTTACCCAAACAATAACTGTTAGCTCAGTTGGTTCACATTCTCAAGAAGAAAATCAATTCAGTTTACCTGAGAACGGAGAGCAGCCCGTAGCCACTTCAGGGAATTTCATCATGGGGGCCCTGGATGCCCAGCCTCTTGCCGAGCTGTACCCTGCTGGGCTACATGCTGGAAATTCAGTCATTATGCCAGAGTTTGTATCCCTGCGTGCCGGATCCCTTTGCCTACCTCGTAATGAAGTTGCTTCGTTCCCGTCGGGAACACAGACTCCGAATTTTCAGGAGAGCGGTGGCGGCGTTATTGAAAAGTTTGATTCAGGACTCGCGAAGAGTCGGGCTGAGCCGAAGAGTTCGCCCGACAGACGAAGTGCGAATAGCGCCATCTCTCCACACCTCGTTGTCTATAACCAAGATGTGTCTGGTACCGAACAATTGTCAAACCAGTGTCGGAAGCAGAGACCAATACGACCCAAAGCTGGCCAACGCACAGAAGAAGCAGACCTGCCCGCTAGACTGAGAACGTCTTCGAAACCAAAAGCCAAGCGGCAAAAATTGGAACTAAGCGGAGAGGGGCCCAAGACTACAAAACCCACTACCGATCCTTTATTGACTACCAACCCGTCCATAAAGGAGGCTTTAGAAGTGGAAAACATTATCAACTCCGCACCTGAGGCTGAGATTGCCATCTTAGACCGGCTCCTTGCAAACAAAAACAAGGACAAGCCGTTGGACGGATCTGCCGATGTGCCAACGACACGTGTTCTTACTGATCCCGTTACAAAACGAACTCACGAAACCGGTTTTGTGGTTGAAAACGGCATTAAATTCTCAGCCTGTTTGCAATGCAGAAAAAGGTTTAAGAAGCCCATCGACTTGATTCGGCACTTACGAACACACTACAAAGAAAAACCTTTTCAGTGCTCCATGTGTTCCTACGCTTTTTCTGTTAAGAAGTCACTGGACGACCACCTCTTGACTCATTTCGAGCCGACATTAGGGTGTACAACGTGTGGAAAGAAGTTTGCAACCCTCAAAGCACTGAATTCACACGTGCTGAGCTACTGCAAAGACCCGTCAAAGTGTACAGTTTGTGATTTCACTTCGAAAGAAAAGACGGAAATGACGAAGCATATGGAGGAGCACAGAAGATCCGCTGCCAAGGTGCTAGAGCGACCAATCAGGATAGAGGATGGGGACCCACCAGCGAAAGGTGAGTTGACCTTCCTAAAAATTTGTGAGAGATAACCTATCCCCCACCCTCTAAGTCAGGGATTATAGTTGGCTTCCATGGCTCGGTTGTTCTTAGAAGCCAAGATTTTGAATTATTTTTTCTTTTCCTGTTGCACTATCAGAAGTCTGATAACAGATAACACGTGTTTGCGCGTCCTTGTATTAAATGTTAGGAGAATTTATCTGCTTCGGACCTTTTAAATGTTACGAAACATAACATTTAAAAGGGTCGTAAGAGAAATATCCTTGGTATCAAAAATAACATTTAACAAAAAGTATGCGCAACCATATTTTGTCTTTTATCAGACTTCTGACAGTACGGGCCAATGGTTAGCTCATTTGGAACATGTCTCATACGAGTAGTTTTCTTGCTTAAGAATTTGCTGCCAGAGAATGGAAAAGCAGTGATCGGCAGAAAGCAGAGGAAAACGATTGGTCAGGAAATCCCCCTGAAGCCTTGTACACACTGCTGGAGAAGTTGTCCTGAAATCGTGGCTGATTTTCTCACATTTGTCTAGTTCGTACGGAAAGGTGGAAAGATGCAGAGGAAAGGGAATCTAGGGACGAGGAAGGGCAGGACTCATGTTCCGAATTTTTTCTTCTCTCATAAGATGCAACAACCATTTTTGGTGCCGCTATGACGCATACTTACTTTACTGACTAGGTCCATTTTGTCCAAATTTCTTTTTTTCAGAACCAGGGAAAGTGAGCGTGCGGAAGTACTTCTGCTCCATCTGCGCTGCCACCTTTGCACGCTCGAACCACCTCGAGCAGCACACTCGATCTCACAACAACGAGCGACCCTTCGAGTGCACAGTCTGCCACAAAGCCTTTTTTACGAAAAACCTGCTTAGAAAACACACAAAAAGGCACGAAACTGGACAGAATCTCACTTGCAAATTCGAAGGATGTAGCAAAACATTCCACAACCAGGAGTATCTGAAGAAACATGAAATTTCGGAGCACGGAGAGAAAAAATTCCTTTGTCCCTACTGCCAGGAGATGTATATCACCCAGCGGGCTTGCCAGAGGCATATATTAACCCATTTAAAGGAAGTGATAGGGAAAGAAAGCACGCCGAGAAACTTGCTTCAGGCTGGTAAAGAGGTTACTTTATTGACTGGCACATCAACAGAAGAAGATGCTGCAGAACGCTACGCCTGTGTTTATTGTGACGAAATAATTACTTCGGAATCTGGGTTCAAGAAACATGCCTTGACACATAATAGGGAAGTGGCAGAAGGCTGCGAACGCGATGTGTCCAGAGACGTAGTTGAACAGGAGTTAACTGTACTTCCAAACTATCCTGAAGGCTGCCCAATCTCAGACGACGCTGACAATGTTGCAGATGTCTCTGATATTCTATCGGTTCGCAGAGCTTGTGACCAATCGGAAAATGAGGATAATCCGGTGCACGCTCGAGATCTATCAGAACAACAGGATTTGGAGGAAACTCGGATAGTTCAGTCATCCAGCGTGGCTACGGTCATCGATGTTGAGTGGATTGCTGATGAAGAAGTACAAGAGACCAACTATCCGGAGCCGGAAAGTCCGGTCCGGAACCTGCCGGAAACTAGTCAGTTTCGGGGCTCCCAGAGTTTTCGGTGGCCCAGCAAAGCTCCCAAAATTTTGAGGGCCTATCCACCTAAAAAGAGACCGGATCTACGGAAAGAGATCCATCAAGGGCGAATTTCGGGATCAGAGTTTGTGACGCTTGGTGGTAATACTAAACTGGCAAGGAATACATCCGAGCCTTCAATGAGACTCCAGATCCTCTCTCAGCATAGCTACATTCCAGACAACCCACTTGACAAGACGGAAGGCTATCCGGCTTCCGAATTCCAACCGGAAATTAACGAAGTCGTTGAGGAGTATAATCCGGAACTGAGTTACCTGGAGGAGTCAGAACACTATATCATTCTAGACGATGAAAATCAGTTAACGGATGAGTACATAGAGCTACACACTAATATTGACCCAAGTAATGGTATGGCTTTATTAAATGGTGAATCTGATGGCTATGTCGTTTTCATCGACGAAAATAACCAACCCCTCGATCAGGAGAATATCTTTTTCGATGATACCGCTGATCAAGTCATGATGACGGAGCCTGCAGTCCTTGAAACAAGGGAAATCCCTCCCCAAGAAGAAGTCCCCCCTCATCTGGTAGAAGACAAACACGTGCTTTCTGTTGTAGACGACGAAAAAGATGTCACGTGGGATGTCAAGTCGCTGAAAGCCAAGAAGGCAGTGTACAAGTGTCGACAGTGTAATCGGAGGTTCACACATAAGAAGTTAAAGTTGCATAAGGCGAATCCGGAGGAGTGCGTGACCACGTGCAAGTTCTGTGCAGTGCGTTTTAGGTCTTCAGCAGCGCTTGCAAAGCACGTGGAGAAAGCGCATTCGACGAAGACGTGTCTCATTTGCTCAGCGGAGTTTGTTAATGCAGGTAATTTCCTATTTTCACTACTCGATCAGATAACATCTGGTAACATTTATTTTACTGTAGAGGCCAATGGCCCTTTTTTTACGTTATATTCTTATTTGGCAGAATGATGCCCAGTTTTAAAGAACAACGCTACACGTATTACGGTATATTTCCGTTATGACCTTCTAAGTGTTATATTTTGGTTAAAAGTAACATTATAGTAGGACCATTATAAGATTTGTTTCACAAAATCGTAACACTTTAGGGCTCAAAACACACGTGTCCTGTGACATGAACAGAAATTGTGTTGTCTAGTATCTTTTGAAATTGCGCATTCTTTTGTTAGGTGTTATGAAACTTCTGACATTTTAGTCCGTCCTACCAAAGGCCAAAAAATGACTTGTTCAGCTTCATAAGCTGTCCCCAGTGACAGATCTGGGTTCAGAATGGCACCTCTTGGGTCATGAGTACTTCAGTCGTGGAAACCCATTACGTTTTTGTGTTTCCGAGGACCTAATCAATTGTCTGTACATAAGATTATAGCCGAGGGGTTACCCACTCCCCGGAACCTGCTTTACACTCTTTCCCGACACCGACCGAAATCGGCGATGCCGGCCATAAATTAGGCAGTTCGTCTTTAGGCACCTCTGAAAATGCTTATTTTGATGTTTTAAAACGTGGCAACCGGGGCCGGCTGGTATCAGCCGGCACCGGGCACTTGCTGTACACTAAAAGCGAGAGTGTGCAACCCCTCGATTATAGCGTGCAGAATTCCATCTGCTTTCTGTGATTGTTGCGTGACTGACAGAAGCAAGACAATTGCCAAGATATTATGATGTTATTGGTGTCTTGTATCTGTTTAACCTCTCACTGTGCCACAGCATTAACTTCTTCTGTTTATCCCACGCTACATCTTTCAGGCTATTTCGCTCAGCACGTCGAGCGACATAAAGCGAACGGAGAGAATATTTTCACATGCTGCAAGAAAGCCTTCAGAGACTACGAGTGTTTCACCGACCATTTCGTCACTGCCCATTCTTCGCAACCCACTCCAGGTCCAGCTTTTGTGGTGAGTATAATACAGACCTAGGTTGCGTTGCGTTCCAGAAACTTAACAATTGTTAACAATCGTCAACTTTATTTTGGGGCGGAGCTAACTGCAGCTTTAGCGATCGTTAACTTATCCCAATTCTACAGTTGTTAACTTTTCCCAACGATGCTCACCAACCATCGTTACAAAATAGTGAACGGAAATCGTAGGTGGGCGGAGGTTAAATTTCGAAATCAGAAACCTGGAATGCAAAAAGTTAACAATTATGAACAATTTGTTAACAACGTTCAGTTCTGGAACGCAACCCTAGTGTAGTTTTCACAGCCCTGCGCTAGCTTTGTGCGATGGCCTTGAGATGGGGAAGTGAACTGTTTGGAAGACCTTGCCTCGAGCCGGGTCACTGTTCCTGTAGCCCACTTTCTGTTTGGCGATTGTGGTGGTTCACGAACTATACTCAAGCCAATCAGTAGCTCAAAGGTTGGCACAACGGCAGTCGAGCCCGAAGGTTGCGGGTTCAATCCCGCCGAACGAGCAATTTTGTCTTGTTGATTATTTTTTTTTAATATTTTATCTTTAAACACTAATATTCTGTTATTAGTCCGACCGCCAGCTCGGCAAAAGACGCTTAGTTTCGAAAACACCCGACCCAAAAGGTACAGTCAGTCTGACGACACCATTTTATAGACCAGAAAATCCTGATTCAGAATATGCTTGGAACTCGGGTATCCGACGCTGGCTTCACCCCCTAAAAACACTTTTTATTTTCTTTTATACTTGATTTTCGGAAGTGTGAAACCCCTCTTCGGTGCGTACCAGTTTTAGTTAAGAATTGCTCACTAGGTAGTGCGCAGGACCAATAATCGCCGCTGACGGCTCTAACCCTATGGAGAAGAAACAGAAGAGAAGGTAAATTTGCCAAACAAACAACAATGAAAGCAAACATACCTTTTGTTGCCAGTTTGTTGCTACTTACTAAGAGAAATTAGCCCCAAGAAAGGTAAAACATTTAATTTCTAATTATTAAGAGAGGAAATAATGTAGCAGAACTTGCCATAATACAGGAGGGGTATCCAAACTCGAATTTCTATAACCTCGTATTTGGCCTACAAAGGTTAAGAGGAAAGATCAGCGCAGTCCCAAATGTCACGAAAATACTGGTAAGATACCCTGAATGACCTATGGTAAATTAAGGACTGCACAGAAGTTTGCCTGTAGTATTTTCAGGCCAAGTTCGAGTTTTGATGCCTCTCCTGAATGGTGACTTAGTCAGTTTCTCCTTTGTTTGCACCCATGTTTGCAGCCCAGTCTGTACACTTCAGAGCTCGAAGCTTATTTCAAATAAGCATTTTGTTTGTAGCCTCTTTAGGTGGTAGCATGCTTATATGGCAGGAGGAAAATTGAAAACGGATATTTTTTGTTGATACCTAGAACTGTCTTATGGAAGGCCAAAGTCACTCCTGCATCCTGGATGATATAAAAAATATGTTTTTTTATATTACGTTCAAATGTTTTCGTCCGGAATGTCCGGAAATGTTTTTTTCGTCTGGAATCCTGCCAAAATCTGAAAATTTGTTAAAAGTAAAAGTTTATTTGAATTTGATTAAATGCTTGATTTAGGAGTAAGAAGACATGCTCAATCTGTATATGAAAATTGTTTTCTACCCAGACAAGTAGTTCGCCCGGAATCCTGCCAAACCGGAATTTATAAGTTTTATCTGAAGTTGGTAAGAGGTTGGACGTAATGGTAAGGAGTTATTGTTAATTTTTTGTTTGCATTATAATTATTATAATATTTACATTTTTGGGTGAAAACCAGATTAAAAGCTAGAATTTCTGTGAGATTTTGGTCAATCTTGCCAGTAACTGGATAAAAAAAAAGGTCATTATGGTAGTGCTGCATGAACCACATGAGCTTATTTTTATTTGTTTTGCTTTATTTCTGCAATGGCTTTTACTAACATTTTCAAATATATAACATGATTAGAGTCACATTTATTTTGAAACAGAACCAGTCATTTACTGTGATGTCATTACCGTGCCTAAACACGTCATCTTTTTGGTTTCTGTGTTCCATGTCAGATTTCACAGTATTCTATCTGTGCACTGCCAGTATTGGACAGATCAGTCAGTAACTTATTTTTTTCTGTTCCAGGTGAAGAACGACATGGAAGAACTTGCTATTCAGAGCCTCAAAAGCATCTACAGCCCTCGGAAAAGAAAACAAATAGACTTTTCTCTGTGTCTTGTTTGCCAGTCAACTGATCGGAACAGTTCTGTTCTACACAGAGTGACTGATGTTGCAAAAAAAAAAAAAAATACTGAGTGAAAGATGCTGATGTAACACAAGGTATCAGGCTCTGAAAAAGAGCTGCAACCAGCCTGACTTTCAAGAAAAAACTTTAGTCTGGCATAGATTTTGCCGTCAGAAATTACCAAATACGAACAGAAAACCGCCAGAACAACATACTTAAATATGCTCAGGAGATATGGCAAGACGACCCCCAACTGCTTGCAAGGTGCGTTGGCCAAGATCTCATTGCCTTGGAAGCAAAATATCACCAGAAGTGTATGCTGCTGTTCTTGAAAAGAAAGCCAGGATCAGACCACAGTTTGGTGATGAAAGAAGCTATAGCTGAAGAGCTTCTTCAGAGTATACATCCTTGCCTCGTCGAAGGTAGAATGTATTCTTCTCTTGAACTGAAAGAACGGTTTTCCAGTGTGCTCAGTAGTTCTGGACTTCAGTTATGTAAATCGGATCTTACGTATCTGACTATCAGATTGAAGAAAATATATGGTGATGCCCTTCAGATCAGCGCCAAAAAAGGCCATGTGACCTATTTCTATTTAAAGGACAAAGTTTCAGCTGGAGACTTGGCCAGACAGATCGGTCAGTTGCTGAAGTGTACGGAAGATTCAGTGATGATAGTTGACAGTTATGTTTCTTCAGAAGAAAGTTATGATCCCTCTCTTCCCTCAGAAACAGACACGGATGAAGGTGAAGGGATTAGGATACGGAGTGAAAGTGATGCTAGTGAGCCAACCTCTCTGGAACCAGGAACTTCTTTGCAGAATAGTCCTGAGTCGACAACTACTAATGATACAGATAGGCCTACCAGAAGAAGCAGCGTGAGAATGCAATCACAGGCTAGTTCGTGCACAAATTCTGACTTGAGGAGCTTCTTCTATGTTGCAATGAGGCTTAAGCAGGAGCTACAACAGACAGCAAAAGTGTTCCGCCAGTCTGAAGAAGACATGACAATTTCTTTAGAGTATGCCAGCTCCAAGGTTCCTCCAGTGCTTTATAATTTACTGGCATTTCTGATTGGCGATACGGATGAGCCTCCTGCAGACTTGGGTGATAGATATGCTGTTTATCCTGATCTTGACCGTAGAGTCCTCAGCCTGGCTCAAGACATTCTTTTTCAAGTCGGAAAAATCGAAACTCCAAAACACACTGGTAGTGAAGCACTGTTGGGAAAGGTTGAGATTGATTTGTCCCATTTAACTCGTCTTTTTGTGCTTTAGTTGTTTTTATCACATTTCAATACACGAGCATGTTGTTTGAAGCAATTATACTCCATTTAGTCGTTAATTCACTCCGACATGCCTAGGCTATTAAGCATCAGACTCGCGTCGTATCCTTAAGCCACCAGTGGCTATCCATGTCACGCGTAATCAGCGTATTCAATTTGGTCGGAATAAACTTTTCTGCCAGCGGTAGCCCACTATACATGTGCCTGATCATGGAATTTGTTACTGAGTAAGAGAATAACTGATAAGGTTTCAGCTCTACTTAAACCACCCTTTCGGAAAGTGTTTATTAACGGTATATTCGTCATCAATGGGTTCGTTTTGATCGGAATTCACTTTTCATCCCACTGCGTTTGATACTTGTACGTGTTATTAAGAAAAAAAAATGGAATAGTATCAGGCTTCATTTCTGCTTTAAGCCGTCATTCCCAGAACTTATTCCCGGTATATTCGGAATCAGCGGGTTCGATTTGGTCGGAATCCACTTTTCAACCTACTGTGCTTGACAGCAAAACTTATTATTGAGAGGAAAAAATGGAATAGCGTAAGGCTTCATTTCTACTTTAAGCCATCATTTCCGAAACGAGTTCCCGGCATATTCGGAATCAGCGTGTTCGATTTGGTCGGAATCCACTTTTAAACCGACTGTACCTTTTGGGTTAGGGGGGTGTCACATTTTCATGACCTGGCGGTCGGACTATATCGGCTTTCATGATAGGTCTACTTGCTGTGAAACTCGAAATTATTGTAGTGAGTTTGCAGTCTAGTTTGAGTTACGAGATTATCCCGCATAACACTTGCCTTTACTCTTTTCAGACCGTCGAGATACCATCCGTCAGTACCGCTGAATCTACATCACTTCCTACCCAGCTCGAGATCACCCTCCCACCAGCCGAGGAAGCGAAAAATACCTGCCGTGAATGCAACCGCAGATTCAAAAAACCTAGCGACTTGGTACGCCATCGCGCCACTCACCTATCCGTAAAGGAATTCACCTGTGACATTTGCGATAAGCGTTTCGCTTATAAGAGCTCGCTGGTCTCTCATAAGAAGATGCACCCTTCTGCTAAAGTGCAGTGTCGCCTGTGTGGTCATCGGTGTTACACAACCTCCGAGTTACGCAACCACGAGGGAGAATGTGCAGGCTATGCCCTGCAACAGGAAGTCCCTCTCACGGGCAACTTTGGCTTAGAAAAACGGCCAGAGATGTCGCACTACGATATGCAGCTGGATGATCGGGACCAAATGGTAGTCGACATGGACTGTGGGCTTTATGAAGACTTTCCCGATATGGCGATTCAGCCGGGATTGATACACGATGAGGACGTCGGTGCCGAAGAACCCGCAGGCCCGCCCAGCGCTGGACCGAAAGACGCAGTCGGTGGTTTTGTATGTTCACAGTGCGGTGCGGCCTTCTCGCGTAAAGCAACGCTTCTTCGACACGAACGCGTCCATAGCGGAAAACGTCCGTTTGAGTGTTCGGAATGTCCCGCTAGATTCCCTCATAAGCATGCGCTGGACGTTCATTTCCGTGTGCATTCAGGAGAAAAGCCGTACTCGTGTCCTTTTTGTGACTATAAAGGGACACAGTTGAGTAATGTGCGCACTCATGTGACGAAGACTCATGGTGTTGATGGGAAGATGATGAAGGCGACTAGTTACAAAAGCACAGTGGCACCGGTGGTCGTTGATGGCACGACGTAGGTTTTTCTTACAAAGGGTGGGTCGTAAATTTTGCGGTGCGTTATTTTCTGCTCGGATTTTTTCAACTGAAATTGTAGTAGTCTCGCGAAGTTGTTGAGGAGTTTTAATTCGAGAGTTCTTGCTGAATAAAGGTTTTTGATTTCCAAAGGACGTGAGCCTCTGTGTTCTGTACTGATGATACATATAGACGGCACCAACATCTGCCCACGCGGTTTGTTTGCCAGCTGTTACTTTTTTAGTAAATTAATCCTTGCATCCACGTGGAGACTCGACAATGCAATAGGTGTTGACTTCAAAGCACTTCGGCCTGTGATTTTAGGATACGTGTATGTGCTTGATCACACCGTGTCACCCGGGCGCGCAACCTGGCCTGATTTAAATTTGATCGCCTGATTTGACCTAGGTCTCTACCGGGCGTCTCTCAGCGTAGAGAATGATGTCAGCCTCCGCCTGAGGTCGCCTGAGACTGGAATATTCTTTAACTGCAATACCCTTGACCGGGAATGGTTTCGCCTGCTCAGTTTGCAGAAAATATGTCGCTTAGGATCCCTGCACTCACAAGGCATTATCTTTCTAGTGATCCTAGCCCTGATTCGTGCATACCGAAAGAGGAGACGCATTTTACCCATTCATCTTGAATTTTGTCAGTCGTTCCCCGAAATTGATCAAAGCCTTCTGTGATTAGTCTGCATCTCTAGCGGGGTTTTGGTAGAAGCTGAAACTCGTACAAACATACAGTGGGTAGTGGAAGTGAACAAATCAGCTGGGATTCTGTGGTCGTGACTCGTGGTAGAAAATAAAAATGGATCGTAGGAAGTTCGTAGAATGCCAATAAGCTTAGGACATCGAAAGATCGTGCATAAGACTTAATTGGTATTTAGCCATGAGTAGCCTACATATTTTTTACAACGAAGTCAACACCACTAAAAATTCCGTATTGAATTGAAGTGATCAGCACCGAAAAAAGTTCCTTGTCTCTTTGCCTGGTCGTTTAGTAACATTTTTGTGCAAAGGCCGAAGGTGTTCATACTTCCAGCGGTTGGCCAATGTTTACTACTATACTGGTCTCTGTTGGACCAGTTTACAGAGAAATGAAGAATTGATTAGAACATCACATTTCTTTGCTTAGTTATGGATGTAGTACAGGATATTGAAGGATGTGTGAAAGACTGGACGGAATTGACAGTGGAGTACAAACAGCTAGAGGTAAGTATTTAAGGGAGCTATGAGGCTTATTCTCGCCTTTCCCCGAGGACTCTTTGGGACTTTGGGGAATCAAAGGCAAAGGGAATAGAGCAGTCTAGTACACTAGCCCCTTTTCAGGCACGGTGCTCTAACGTCTAGCACCATGCCTGGGTGCTAGACGTTCAAGCACTGTACCCTGGATTTCATGTATGGTGCATGGATTTCAGTATACAGTGCAAACATGAAAAACACAGTTTCTGTCATCACAACTGAGCACCAGCTCGGACAGGGCTGAAATTACTACCATGAATTAGAGAAATCAAAGACAATCCTTTATATGTTTTTCACAACAAAAACAAAAGGGCTCGGCTGATGACAGATGCGAAAAACCTCATTTCCTTTTCTGCATAGTCAAGGGTTTTGCATGCAAAGTGTCCTGTGCCTCAGCTTTTTCTACCTAGCAGCCAACCAGAATATTGGCTCTTGGGGAATAGATAGGGAAAACACATGGAAAATAGATAGGGTGCTGTTAGGTTTTTTCATCTCCATCATCAGTACAGCCCTTCTGTTTTTGTTGTGAAAAATATATAAAGGATTGTCTTTGATTTCTCTAATTCATAGTAGTAATTTCAGCCCTGTCTGAGCCAGTGCTCAGTTGTGATGACAGAAACTGTGTTTTTCATGTATGCACTGTATACAACTGTATACTGAAATCCATGCAGTTCAGTTCAGTTCAGTTCAATTCAATTTATTAAATTTAAAAATAATTGAACAAAATAAATTTCGGACCCCTACAAAGCTCCGTGGCCCGTTACATAGGGGTTAATACCAAAAATAAACAACAAAAAAACGAGTCTCTTCACTATTAAATCATAATAAATAAAGAACAATAGGAGAATTTGTTTTATTTTTACTTACTGCTTCATCCTCGAGGTTCACCTCCAGGTCCACACCGATCTCCCACAATCACTAATTTAAAAAAAATAAAAAATAAAAAAATAATAAAAAAAATAAAAATAACTCAAGCCTAGCGTCCAGGGATGTCGTCCTACCCTCAATAAAGATATTACCGTTACACATAACTCAAATTAACAAATTCAAAACAAAAAAATGTGTATTGCCGAATGTGATTATTCCCCATTATATTTATCAACCAAAAATATTTTTAGCTGGGTCTTAAAGGTGCCAAGCGACTGAATGCTACGGACATTGTCTGGGAGACCGTTCCATATTTTGCTATATGCAATACGAGGACTGAAATCTGATCTCACAGTCTTGGTTGGAGGTAACTGTAAGTGGTCCTTGTTGCGTAGATCATGAGAACTCCTTGACTGGACGAAATCGGGAAAGAAAGAACTGAAGCAGCGGGGCAGATGCCCATGAAGATATTTGAATCATCGAAGAGCACGAGACGATATACAAGGCGTGGGTATTCATGAGCGGTTTTGGACTTCCTTTGTTAGTTTCGTAGATTAACTGGCGAGCCTTTTGATGGATTACTTTAATCGGATGGAGTAAAGACTGAAAAGTAGACATCCAAATCGAGTTGCAATACGTTAAATAAGGATGAATAAGTGAAAAATACAGGGTCCGAAGAATTGATCCAGGAAAAATGTGTTTAAGTTTTCGAAGAATCCCAAGATTACGGGATATTTTTGCCTGGACCAGTTTGATGTGGTTTCTAAAGGAAAGGTTCTCATCCAAAATAATCCCAAGGAAACGCACGCATCTTTCGTTAGGTCGAAACAAAGGTCCTTTCGTGGTCGATATAGTTGATAAAGACGGACATGCCTGGCCGGTTCTAGAAAATATAAGAAAATGTGATTTAGCGATATTCAAAGCAAGTCGGTTAGCATCAAACCAGTGGTAAGTCCGTTCCATAAGTAAACTAAGTTTCTCTTCCAACGCTATTTCTGTGTCTTCCGCACATAATAGATTACTGTCATCGGCGAAAGCAACTAGGTCTTCATAAGAGGATGACTGCGTATCCGTTGGTGCCAGCTTTTTCTCCTTTTCGTTACAAAGAGCACAGCATACAGAAGGGATCACGTTCTTGACAGCATTAAACAAATCGTTGATATAAATTAAAAACAGAGTGGGGCCAAGAATCGATCCTTGTGGTACTCCATAATTTACACCAATGCAGTTGAGTGAATCAGGGTCCATGGAAATCGTTCTGTCGTGTAGGTAAGAATGAAACCACGATAGGGCTGATCCTCGTATTCCAATATGAGACAGTTTTTCAAGAAGGATCTTGTGAGTCAGACTATCAAAAGCTTTCCGTACATCCAGAAAAATTGCGGCTGCTATTTTTCCGGAATCTAGAGCGGTATGAAGAAAATTGAGGAGTGCTGAGCATGCTTGTTCCGTTGTGTGTTTTGACCGGAATCCAAACTGATGACTGTGCAGAAAATCCTTAGATTCTAGAAAACTCGTAAGCCTTTTCTGCATAGGCTTTTCAAATATTTTGGAAAATACTGAAAGAAGGGAAATTGGTCTGTAATTTGACGGGTCACTTCTGTTCCCACCCTTGAATAGAGCTATCACTCTCGCAGTTTTGAGGGACCTAGGGAACGTTCCTTTTTCAAACGACATGTTAATAAGCTTTGTTAGAGGGCCCAGAATTGAAGGGAGGATAGCTTGCACAGCTTTTGTTGAGATGTAGTCAGGGCCAGATGACGATGCGCCTTTTAATCCTTGAATGTGTCTTGCCACTTCTGATTCCAACACAGGCTCTATAACAATTGATTTGAGGCAAGAGGGTCCCATGAACTTCAGGTGCTGGTCTTTCGCGACGGAAATCGCGCGTCCACTAATACCCTTGACAGTCTTTTCGCCAACTGAAGCAAAGTATGATGCAAGGGAGTTCTTAATTTCAGAAGGGCTCTCGATCAACACCCCGTCAACATCAAGCTTAGCTGGAATATCCGGACTACGAGCTGACGGTCTGATGACAGAATTAATGAGTTTCCATGTTTTTCTCATGTCCGTTTTGCACTCTAAAAACTTGGACGTATAATATGAAGTTTTTGCTCTGCGAACCAAAGATTTATATAAATTCTTATAAGTTTTGAATTCATGTAGGTGACAAGCTGTTGGCGAATTTTTGTATCTTTTCCATAAGTAGAGTTTACGGCTGGAGCTTGTCAGAAGTCCATCTGACATCCAAGGGTTCAAGGGTTGATTTTTTCGTCGAGTCTGATTAGACGGTCTTCTGGCGCAGCATTCTATAAAACAATCTTTCACAGTCGAGTAAAATTTGTCAAAATTAGTGTCCAAGTCATCTTCTTCATCAATAAATTCCCAAGAGCATTCTTGAAGTTTAGTCTTTAGAGCTTCAAGGTTATTTTCGGTTATGAAGTAAGGCGATGTTGGGGGGCAGGATCGTGGAGCCTGCTTGTCCTGCAACAGGAACTCAGATAACACCGGAAAATGATCCGAAATGTCACTCACAATAACGAAGCTATTGTGCAGTGCCAATGACGAAAATATGTTATCTATCAGAGTTGCTGATTTCTCAGTAACCCTAGTAGGAATGGTCACTGAAGGTAGGAGGCCAAACGTCAGCATGTCGGATAGAAACTGAGCAGGAAACGAACCCTCGTAGTCGAGAAGGTTGACGTTAAAATCCCCCATGACGACAGTTTCGCATGCCTGTTTTCCTAGAGCTTCGAGTATTTCACGTAACATTTGTAGAAAAATCACAGAAGAACCACTAGGAGAACGGTACACCTCCCCAACGATCAAAGTACCAGCTTTGCCAAGGTTAATCTCAGCGAAAAGTGATTCTAGAACTCCTTCAACGTTCTTAGAAAGATCATGTCTGACCGTGTACGTAAACGCGTCGGATATCGTCGTGCCCAAAACCAAAAGGCGTATCTAACATTCTACAAATTTTACAGGAGAGCAAAAACAAGGTTTGTGAAGCTGTTCGTAAGAAGAGATTTTTTCTAATGACGTAATCGCAATGTATTTATAGGTTTTTCACTACGAGAAATCGATTGGTGAACAGTAAAACTCTCGGAAGTCCTCAGGATACTAGAAAAACCAGATACGCCCTTTGGTCCTGGTCATTCTAATACATGTCCATTAGTTAAGACCAAGTTATTTTTTAATAAGCTTGTGTAATTTTGCTTCAAATATGTAATTAAAATATCAAAATAAGGCACAAATTCACATTGACATTGACACTGACACGACAGTAACATTGACGACTAAAGTGACAACGGATAGTAATGTGAATTTACTCTCCGTTGTCACTTTCGTCGTCAATGTCACTGTCTTGTAGGACATCCTTCACGGCTTTGCCATGGGGAAGGTTTCGGTAGAATGCATGGAAGTCCGCATGGATTAGCCGTTGTTCGCACAGTGAATGCAAGTCTTTAAATTTTGCATCACTTATCGGCAACTTGTTATCGTAAGCTGGCATCAAGCTTACCATTGTCCCACTCTGTCCAACTGATCGTTTTCCCTTGTTAACATCAATTTCCTTGTATTCCCCGCTGTAGTCGTAGCTATAGAATATTTTAGCCGCATCGTCCACTGTGTAACGGAGAACTTTGATCTCAAGCCACTTAACCTTTTCTCCACAAGTGTTCACCTTAACGTTCTTTACGATCTGGCTAGTCAGCTTCTTGAAGTCCTTAAAGAAGGTATATTCGAGTGTTGTCACAGTATACGGATTGTTCCGCCTCGCTAAAATGCAAATGTTTTTCCATTCAACTGGAGCATTTACAGAGGTATGCCTGGAGGCCCGTTCAATGGCACTGTGCATACTATCTCCCTCTTGCTCTGTGTGTCCCTTTTCCAGATAGACGTGAGTAATCGATCGGACATGACGTAAGGTGCGGACTGCCCATAAGCACATTCCAGAAAAAAATTGATTTCGATTCTGTCCTCCACAAGAGTCAGATACAAAGTAGAAGTCGGAATGATCTTTGTCATTCGAAACAGCATCAAACACTATCGATGCAACCTCGTTTGCTCCTCTTTGTCCATCTGTTTCACACCAGATATTACAAAATCCGGCGTGGCTATTCATATTGTATAGGGTCAAGTTATAGCAAGCAAGCTTTCGCTTGTAGAATATAGGACCAGCTTGCCCTTTCGGGGTTTCTAGAACGCGTTGAAGATCAAAATTGATGAACGTAGCCTTTTCAAAGCCCTCCTCTTCTTCTTTAATCTTCCGAACGATTTCGTTTTTCAAAGCTCGTGCTTTGGTCTTTCTTTCCTGGTGTTCTTCGTACTGCTTCACATCTTTTTCTGATTTGTCTGCGAGCTGGTTATACCTCAGACAAAGTCCACACTGGTCCTTTTTAGGCCTGTGAAACCCAAGGTTGAATTTCTTGAACTCAAGACGGTAACTTTCCAGTGCAAGGGCTACTTTCCTCTCTTCCTGACACTTTTCCTTGTAGAGATCATACATTTTACGCAATGAAAGATTGGCATCCAAATAGAGTTTCTTCGTGCTCTTGCGGCAATAGTGACTCTCGACAGCGGGAAAAGACTTGATGTGATCATGGATAAATCCGAGTTGCTCTGGTGTTACCCGTTTGGCATTTTTATTTTTTCTTCGTTGGTCAGGTTTCACAATTGGTGTAGTCGGTTCTTGAAACTCTGATTTCACGCAACGTCGTAGAAATTTTTCTGATATTCCGAAAGTCCCAAGAAAAAACTTCTTGCAAACTGGCAAGTAGTTCGTTTCGGACGGTAGGCTGTAAACAAGAGTGTTAGATCTTCTTGAAGAGTCTGATACAGTATGTTTCTTTTTAGGAATTTGTTTACACAACCCAGCGATGAACTGTCTTTGCTGATCGTGGTTGTCTGCCTCTTTTCCGAGATTCCAAAACGATGTAAACATGCCGTTCAACATCTCGTCTGTAAAGCCTTTCTTACATTTTTCGTGATTACAGGGATTTTCCGACCTCGCTTTCGCCTTCACAAACTTTCCAGTCGCAGGAGATACGTATTCTTTGCCTGAAACCCGTTGAGTTTTTCTGTGTGCTCTTTTGGATGTCGAACCCGTGGCCAAGAGACTTTCATTGGAGGAAATGATACCTACAAGACTTGCTTCTGCAATATCATTCTGTTCAGAAGTAGCTAAAACTGTCGCATGGGGCTCAGTACCAACATTCACAACCAGCGCTGGTGTAAACTCGCTGTGACTTTCAGAGTCACTAGACGGCAGAAACGAAGGGTCACCATCACTTTCACTGTTGGACATATCTTCTGGTTCGTCAGATTCATCCAGATACTGCAATGCTTCTTCTGTTTTGAGAACTTTCTTTTGTCGCATTTTTCTGAAAGGCAGGGGTATGTTTGAATGAAACAGAAACTAAATAGTTCAAAAGTGGACAGGTGGACAAAAGTGGACGGTGGACAGTTTGCTAAAATCAGGCTCTTACAGCCAAAAGTAAAAATAAGTCAGGCTCGTGCATCCCAGGTCGGGATTTTTCACAGAATTAAGGCTGCGTATCCATGGTCAACAATAATCAACATTTTCAGTCAGTTTTAACAGCAGGCAACATAATCAGTAAGGTACAGTAGAGGTATGCTTATGTGAATGTTTGTTGACTTCGGACTTTGCCATTTTCATGCACTTGCTGTGTCTAAAGCTAACTACCAGATAGCCAAATTAAGTAAGAAGGGCAGCTGAAAACACCTGTACAGGTATTTTGGATCTTCAGTTTACCATTTAGCCCAAAACTGCAGTGTTCACATCAAAGTAACCGTTCACATAAGCATACCTCTACTGTAGAACTGGCCTCTCCCCGACCACTATAATGTACAAACTACCAAAATGATAAGAATGATAGGCCTGGCTTACGACTGTGGTGATGGAACAACTTTGAAGCTCCGAAACTTGATGAAAACTTCACTAATTAGTGTTTTAAGTTTTCCATATTTTTCGAGGCGTATCTGTAACTTAAATCTTTTCTTCGAAAAGTGACAACAACCAAAGGGCGTATGTTCACATACGCCCTTTGGTTCTGGTCAGTGTTTTCAGATACGCCCAGGTGCCTCTGCTGTAAACCAAAAGCGTGTTGATATACGCCCCTGCACATGCGCCCACTGGATAGTACTCCACTAGATGGCTCTTTTGAGCACAGTAACTCGTTTTCGCAAAAAGTGTCAGATACGCCCTTTGGTTTTGGGCACGACGATATGTACAGTGCCAATCCTCCTTTACTCAACTTTTTCCGATTGATTTTTTCGCAATTGTATCCAGGTAGCTCCAGCAACAAATCTGTTCGCTCTGTAACAAATGTTTCACAAATACCCACAATGTCGGGACGTGAAGTGTCTTCGCATAGAAGTTTTAGTTGATCTACGGATGACGGAAGCCCTTGAATGTTAAGGTGTAGGGTCCGTAGACAATCAGATCGCTTTGCAACCTCTCCCACCGTCGAACTATATTTACAATTAGTTATATTTCCCATCCCATTATCAGATTTATTCGGTAAACTTCCTGCTGAACTATTTAATAACTCCAATAAGTCTAGGGGTTTTTTCTCAAAAGTTTTAATTTTAGAAAGCAGTTCGGTGGTATCCCTGGAGCCAGGCTGAGAATAATTAGCTGGCAAAACTTACCAAACTTGTGGGGGCACGGTGTGGA
This sequence comes from Branchinecta lindahli, assembly GCA_023053555.1. NCBI lineage: Eukaryota > Metazoa > Arthropoda > Branchiopoda > Anostraca > Branchinectidae > Branchinecta > Branchinecta lindahli. The sequence goes on from JAKZAO010000012.1 coordinate 8,687,240, forward strand.
ACTGGACCTGAACTCCGAGGATGCGAAGCAGGCGGATACGAAACCAATATCCATACTGTAACTCGTGGTTCACTGAAAGAAAATACACGCCAGAAACTTGAACTGCATTTTTTGAACTTAGATCTAATACACAAAAAAGGAAGAACATATGAAAGGGAGATAAGTACACTGTAGAAAAAAAAACAGAAGAAAACAAGAAGCAAGAGGGAAGAAGAAAAACAAAGAAACATAGAGGAAAATTCAGATTTTTCAATCATTTTCGATGAGACAGCGAACAAAATTAAACAAATAGCAAATCACTTAAATCAAGGAAACGGAATACGAAGAAAGAGTAAAAAAACTTCAAGCATTGTTAATAAGGATACTATCATCATCATCACTTATGAAGATTTCAGACCAAGAGTCAGTATCGTTGCTCCTTTGTTCTAGTCGAAGAGAAGCACCAGCCTGCTTGAGCCGAATAAAGGGATAACTGCCTTTAAGGTCCTTCATCTTAGCAAGAAGCTTAGCACGTTTGATGTTTAGCTCTGGAGGAAGATCAGTACAAATTCGGAGATCAGAGCCTTTCAGATTTTTCACAAGTTTCATGATAGATTGAACGTCATCATCAGAGCTGCAAGTGAAGAGCACAGGCGGGGCTGAAGTTCTGTTTGAACGATCAGATACACGCTTTTCCTTCAACCTAAATACCCTGGAAATCTTGACTTCCTCCCTGAGCCCAACTTTGTCTTTAAGAACACACTGTACTTTCTTTTCTAACGAATCTCCACGCTTCTCTTTGGGTAAACCATGCAGAATCAGGTTATGTCTGCGGTCTCGAACTTCTAGTTGTAACAGACGCTCAGTAGCCTTTTCCAGAGTACTGCGTTGGGCTTCTAGAGTTTCTTCTAGCATGCTTATTTTAGAGTCCTTTTCAGTAATAATATCTTTCAAATCGGAGATTTCTTTCTGAAAGTCAATCTTCATGTTGGCAAAATTTGCTTCCATCTTTTTCGTAAGCTCCTTTAACGCCTTGTCGAATGTTGCTTGTGTGAGTGCCATTTTTTATCTAAATTCAGCTATATCGCCGTCTTCCAAAATTTCTTACATCAACATATCTAGCTGCTCGAACTTTTTCTCTACTTTTCGCGTAGTTGCAGTAGGCTAGGCAACGCTGGTTACCGGCGTTTCCAGAAACAAGACAAGGGTCAGCAATATTTCACTTTGTAATGGCTGAAAAACCGTGTTTTCGCCTCTTCTTTCGAAGCACCAATGTCACATAAAGGCGTAGTTATATGTGGTAGCACGGGAAGGTCTCTTTGCGCTGTAGTTTTTGATAAGTTTCTTACGTCGCCACTGCGGATCCAAAAATGGGGTTGAAATGGATGTGCGAAATAAATGTTCGAGAAAGCCACAAAACGAAGACTTACTGGCAAGGGGGGCACTTGAATGACCCCCCGTTTTCTTCAAAATACAATGGGTAAGGTATCCAAATTTCTTCTGTACGATTCCTTGGAATTGGAAAACGATCAACTTCTTCTTCAATTATCAACTAACAAGCTAAACAGTGTTGCCGAGACCGGTACCTCATGCACCATACATGAAATCCAAGGTACAGTGCTTGAACGTCTAGCACCCAGGCATGGTGCTAGACGTTTGAGCACCGTGCCTGAAAAGGGGCTAGTGTACTAGACTGGAATAGAGGGAGTCACTCCATGTAGACTCCGCATACAGAAACCAGTGAGAACACGGGAAATGCTTCCAAACGTATTTGTTTGGAAAAAAAGGCAGTTGACGAAATTAATCTGGAACCATATATATCAGACGATAATGGCGGGAGAATAGCCTCTCGCATCCTATTGGTCAGTTATGACGAGTTCCTTGAAGTCAACATCACAATTGACCAGAACTGACCAATAATAGGACGCGAGCCTCCGTCTTTGTTTACAAACTTCGAAGCCTTCAAACTCTCATAAAAAAGAACATTAATTTGCAAAAGTTGTAGGCTATTATTCCAACAAGAAGAAGCCAGATAATGATTCCAGCAACTCTCTGACTCACAGCAGCTATCCAAGGTCGGTAATTTAGTCTCAAAGTTGAAAGTCCAAGGTACAGTGCATTTGAGCACCGTGCCTGAAAAGGGGCTAGTGTACTAGACTGTGCTTATCCATAAATATGAATTTGTGGTTCAGTTTTTCTGTTCCAAATCACAGTTCTTATAGCCTAATGTCAGAATCATTTCCAGTATCCTACTTTACAGGCTCAGAATAGTCACCAAATGCCAACAATTCATTCTCACAGTTAAAACTCCTAATGCTCACAGTGTTAAGTTAAACTATTAAATCTATGCCCCTTCCCACATTCAAAGAGAAAAATCCCTTTTCGTTGGGTAAGGTGCAATTTCTCTGTTTATTCTCTGCTTATTTAAGTTTTTTAGTAATATATGGGCTAGTTTTGATACATCGCTCTGCCAAAGTATATGGTGCAGTAAAACAGTAGGTGCATTTCAGATTTAGCCTAAATTTACTTGATTGATTTGAAGCTGATGTAAAAAAATGCTCACCTCCTCTGCTCTTCAGCTGCTGTCGGTCAGTTTGTAGTAGCATTAGTAGAAAACTTAGGAAGTACCCTTAGGTACTACAGATTTGCCAAGGTAGAAAATGACTTATCTTTAACTTGCAAGGCACCAGAGAAAGATGCAGCCTTGTTGAACAGTTCTTGTGAAGCTAATGACATATTCTCCTTTAGGCTACTCACAAACAGTACCAAGAAAAACTACAAGAGCTATCAAAGCTCCAGTCCGACTGTATTAGCCAAATCAAACATCAACGGTATCGCCTGAGTCACATCAACAGAGCAATTAAAAAGTGAGTAAAAGGCTATTTTTTTTCATTTTTCTTTCAAATGTCCTGATGATCCAAGTACTTTTGTGAATGTATTTGCTTTCTCCCAGGAAGTATCAGATCATGTTTTATACAGGGTGGAATTTGAGGTGTAGGCTATAGGAATTGCGCAAGCAGACAGTAAACCTGTAATCCTGTAAACTGTGTACCTATAATCTGTATGTAGATTATAGGTTTGTTATTCCCCAACTTTGATCCTGAAGATTGATCCTGACCCTTGCCAAGAAGAGCTGAAATATAGCTGCCAAAGTATCGTAGCTGACGTGTCCGTTTTATGCATTATTTGAATATATGTTTCAAAGTCAGCTTGGGCGCAAGGAATATTTATTTTTGTGTCGTTTAATTTGAACACACTGAATTATTTGGATTGTGTTAAGCGACTTTTTTTGTTTTTCACTGTATGCCCTAGTTCTATATAGTAGTAACGTTTAGAATCTCTACCGCCGTCCCCACAATGCGAAGTTCTACTATGACGTGGAAAATTTGTGATGACAGTGATGATGACTTGGCTTGCATTGATCGATGACGGGAGTTACCCACGAAGAAAATGTGTCCTTGTTCTCTTTAACAAGGAGACATCATAAATGCTGTATTTAGTTAAAGAAATCTTTCCCATCCCGTGCATTACGAATTTGCGAGGGGTTGCTCACTCCCAACATGGTTGTACTAATTGTACAGTGGTGCCCAGGTGTGCCCACCCTGGTGCCCAGCCGGTGCTCATTCCCAAAATGGTTGTACAGTGGTGCCCGGTGCCCAGGTGTGCCCAGCCGGTGCTCACTCCCAAAACGGTTGTACAGTGGTGCCTGGTGCCCAGGGAGGGTGTACAGTGGTGCCCAGCGAGTTAGCAACCCCTCGCGAATTTGTCTTCCCTGCCGGGCTCTGAACCTTTTGTTATTTAATTTGTTGTTAAAAAGAACCTAAACCTGAACCTTCCCAGAGACTAATAGCCGATACCAATTAAGCCGCATACTGCGGTAATGTTCATCTTTCAGTTTTTTTTTTTTACTTTTCAGACAGAAACCACAAGACGATGATGATGAAGAACGTCTTGAATGCCTAGCCAAAGATGTGGAGAAAAGACGTTCACAGCTCAACGAAATAGAAGACGATTTGCCAAGAAAGAATGGATTGTACTTGAGGATTATTCTTGGGTCAGTCAACGTCAACATCCTGAACAAAGCCGATAGGTAAGTTAGCAAAGCCAGGGTAGACCATTTTAGTAAATACATAAAAGTATTGGAAATCAAGAACATGCCTCTAGCATACCTCTAGGATACCAGTTTATATATCATGTGAGGACAGTTCGACCGACGATAATTCGTCTCATGGCCAGTCCATCTCACGGCCATTTCGTTTCGTTGACAGTTGGTCATACAGAAGCTTCTTCTCCCATATTGAGGGAGTTAAACCACAAGTTGGAGTAGATACAGTTTTGTTCCAGTATATTAAACGCACCTGCCTGCTTTGAAACTGTGCTGTGGTTTTCAGAAAACGATTGACCCATCCCGGGGGTTTCTAGCCGCTGACCAATGAACTTCTCGGAGGCAGTAAGCGGGAGCCTGCCCCTCCTCGAAAAGAGCCTGACATAGGAGATGCAAAAACGATTGTTAGGGTTGTAGGGGTGGGTAAAAAATGAAATCGGAATAGTGGATGAAACGATTAAGGACGTGGAGTGAACAGTAATGTAGGTACAACAGGTCCTTTAATACTTGTAGCCTACAATAGGTTAAAAAGTTTATTTCGGAAATAACTGCAGAAAAGTGAGAAATTTAAATTGATTTTTTTTTTCAGATTCAAATATAAAGACGAGTATGAGAAGTTCAAGCTTGTCCTCAACCTTATTGCTCTGTTCCTGTCAGTCGTCAACCTACTTACGAACCAGAGGTATGCCCCCCCCCCCTCCCCTAACGCAGGAGCCAGTTCTGCGTTTACAGATTCTGTAAGGCTGTGACAACTTTCAAGCGAAATCTTATCCAAGATGGAATATGTCGATTCAGAATCTGCTTGACGATGTTTCATTCTGTACAATAATTATTGTCACAGCAGTTTTCGATACCTACGCTGAGTCCTGACTGAATTTACAAAGAAAAGCAATTGAACGCACCATGTGAGGCTCTTGTCTTGGATGTATTATAATGTGGACATGGACATGGGACATGTGAACAATATGTTCTTAGGAAGGCTTCCGAGTTACATGAGTAGTTCAAGGGACAACGACGGGACTAAGGAGTGATTGTTTGGGAACTAGACAAGTTTGGAGCCCCTTCGTTTGCTTCTTGGTATGGCGGCCTTTGGGGAAGATAAATCGATACTTATACACCACAGATCATCACACGACAATGGAAACGCGTAACGTTTAGGAAACGTCACAGGACCTCGCCCCGCTTGGCTGCGTTTTTAAATTGAAGGTGTATAAACATCAATGAAACTTGCATACAGAAATCGATAAAATTTATTTTACTTCAGAAAGCTGGATGATCAATGAAGTTTGATTTATGTCCGCATAAAATTACCATATAAGGACCAGAGTCAGAGCGTTACAGTTTTTGTCTCTTATACTTTCTGGAAGCCCCCCCCCCCTATATTGTTCGCCTTGTTCGGGTTTTCAAAGTAGAGCAAGATGAGAAGTAAACACGAACAGGAGAGTAAGATTGCAGTAGCAGTGATGTCTCAGAATATCTGGGCCAGCGATAGTGTCACAATCTCCTTTTCTAGGGTCCTGGACTTGATCTTCATGTTTCTAACCGTTTGGTACTACTGCACCCTTACCATCCGTGAGTCAATTCTTAGGGTGAACGGTTCCAGAATCAAGGGTTGGTGGCGTACGCATCATTTCATCTCTACTGTTGTTGGCGGCGTTCTCCTCACGTGGCCAGATGGCGCCCCCTACCAGCAGTTCAGACAGCAGTTGATGTGGTTCCATGTTTATATAAGTACGTATTGCATAGGATTTGTGATTCCCAGCGAAAGTAGATGCGCTGAAAATCTGGTTGAGTTGAAGGAAATAGCAACTGAGAGGCCATGGTTTTAAAATTGTTCTTTCGAACTTTCAAAAAGACTTGGCGTTGACCATTCGGACAGTCTGGCCGTCCCGTGGAGCTCTCCACATCGTTAATGCTTTAGCTTGGTTAGTCCTAAAATTTTCACGATTCATAATGCCAAAAAATGCCCTGATTAGTTTATTTGTTTTGATTTTTGTGTTTTCATTTCTGTTTTATTGTAGATTTAGTAGGATAGTTTGTTTTTAACGGTCAGTTAATTGTTTATGTACTATCTCTGAAGTGTTTGTGAGTTCAATTGACATGTTGTTCTCTTTTTTTTATGGAATTGTCCAAACCTCGTAAATACACTTTTTTACGATTCTTAGGTTCTTATACTGTCCGATGTAATTTTTCATGGCGGATCGAATGGTGCAAACCTTGTATTTTTATATAATTTTCTTCGTCGTCAAATCTCTGAAAAACTAACCACCTACGCATATATACGAGGTTTGCAATTCTATGCAATTCTAGCGTATTTACGAGGTTTGTACGCAATTCTAGCGTATTTACGAGGTTTGCAATTCTATCGGTCACTCAGACACTGTTTTTACGAGGTTTGCAGGAGTAGGGAGTCGTTGATTTTCAGACGGCCCCAAATCAGTTTTTTCCTTCTCCTGAACAATTTACTATTTTGTATTTGCGAGGTTTGGACAATTCCACCGCGATATACTATACTCTCCAGTTTTGAAGGAATCAAATAAATAATAATAATACTAACGATTTTTTTCTATAATACAGACTGACAGACTGGCACAGAAAATCCGTTTAACTCATTTCAACAGATACCACTTTGGGTGTTATTTGCAGGTGTAATAGAAAATTTCTGTTATATACCTTTACGTGTTACGTTTCCGCAAAATGTAACATTAAACATGGTTTGCAATGCTTCTTTTAACGAAAACATAACACTTAAAAGGTCAATAACATAAATATTCTGTAAAATTTCTCGCACGACATTGGTTCCACCGAAGTCCAAAGGGCTTAGGGTATTGTAAAAGGGCTATTCAATAGCTTTATTTAGTTTCTCGTACCTGGCGACACTGCACCCCAATCCGCATTTGATATCACTTCTTCCATTTTAGGCTGCCTCCAGTATCTCCAATTCCGTTACCAACAAGGCTGTCTTTATCGCCTGAAGACTCTTGGAGATCGTCATAACATGGACATCACTCTTGAGGGATTCCACTCTTGGATGTGGAGGGGGCTAACGTTTCTTCTCCCCTTCCTCTACTTTGGGTACTTGTTCCAGGCCTACAATGCATACAAACTGTATTACCTTTGGTCAATGGAAGACGCGACTTGGCAGGTAAAGTGCTATCTGTGAATGTCTGAGTTTGATAAAAATCTGACAGAACGATGCGCAAATTTAAACCGACAAAACATCTGCAACATCTGCAACGGGTCTGCAACTTTTACAGAATATTTCCTGATCATCTTAAACGTTATTTTTTCGATAGAACTAACGTTGCAAACCATGTTTATTGTTTTACAGAAACTTAATACTACCGTCATCATAGGGGGCACGCGTTCAAGCTTGTAAAATAACGATTTCACAAGGACGAGTATGTAAGTTGAGTTTTGGGAACGTAATTTTTGGTCCTTGGAACAGCCTTACCGGTGATGCGATAAATGCTGAATTGATCAGTAGTTTAATATTATAGATAAGATTCTCAGCTCAGCTTAGTATGATTACTCCCAGTTTATTAAAGTTATTTGTAGGCGAAAGTCTTTTCTGTTGCATTATATTATTATTAAAGAATTGTTACACAAATAACACTACCAGATATTATCCTGAAGTGTCAACTTACGCATCGCTGTCCTAACTGAAGGAACCTGCTGACAGTGTTGCGTGGATCATTCTAGGGAAATGTGACATCGCATTCGAATAGGCTTCCCAAAGGAAATGACAGAAGAAGATCAACCGGAAGGCGGAAAGGGTCGCGCTCTCCAGCTGTCCCGATGCCATTAACGAATATAAGAAGAAGAAGAAGAAGACCGATGGAATTAATCCTTGAAAAAAAACTAGAAAGATGCGGTCTTGTCCTCAGATGAAGCGTTCACTTCATTCCCCTCTCGTCGTCCTTCCATCCGTCTGAGAGGAAAATAGGTCATCGGTTCCTGCCATGTTCAACATGTTCTTCTAGTCGTATTCTTAAATAGTTTAATGTCACATGTCGTAAGTTTGGTAACATTTACCCAGGATGCGTAACCTTTAGAGATAACACTTTGGGATACTGTCTTTTAATGTTGCAGAAAATTTGTTATGAGCCTTAAAATGTTACTTCTACGTAAAACATAACACTTTAATGGTTTGCAGTGTTACTTTCTACGAAAAAGTACACAGAAATGTTCTGTAATACTTGGCAGTTAACATCCAAAGGGCATCTATTTCGATTCCGCATCCTTTTATTGAATGTTATCAAACTTGTGACAGTGCAGCACTTACCTTGGAACGTTCTCTGTGAGTTGTCAACACACAACGTGATGACTCACAGTCACCACAGTGAATGGGAAGAGATACACTCATACGTTCGAAATTAAATTAAGGCTTCGGCAGAAACAGAAACTGTCCGGCGAGAAGCTGGGCGAGTTTTCTTCTTACTCTCCCTGTGGTGCCATGCTAGATCTCTGTACGCCTTTGAGCTAGTTCGGACTCTTCGGACGCATTAGAGAGCGATTCTGGCGATCTCTTGGATTCGCTTTACGAAAAGCAAAGCGAGAATCCGCCGAGCGCAAGAACAAGCAAAAAGTCGTTGCGCCTCAGTTGCACCGGCTAACTTGCCGAAACCACTTACCACTCGCGAAGTGGATTCGCTTTCCAAGTGCTGGTGGAAACTAGCGGAGCGCCGGAACAGCTCTGGAAAGCGAAGCGACTTTTAGCCGAAGTGGCAGGAACAACCGGCGCATAAGCTCGCGGAGCTTTCCAGACCGCCAGAATCGCCCTTAGATCAGTTTACAGTGTAATGCAGCATGTCTCCAGGGCTGTGCGTGTTCTTGAACAAGCTGCATCCTGGTTTAACTGGGTAGCTCATTAGATCAGTTACAATGCAATTGAACGGGGCTTCTTGACTGTGCGTGTAATGGTCGTTCTTCATGTGTAGCCTAGGACTTCCGTTTCTAGTCGACGTTGAAAACGTTAGGATTGTTTATTTCAGACAGTCATGTTTTGCTTTTGTAGGTTCCGGCGTTGTCTCTCCTGTTTCTCACCCTGTTCGTCGGAAACGCCGTTACGACCAGTCTGGTTATCCCGCAGAAAATCAAGGAGCGGGTGAAGCTTAAGTACCGATTCATCCCTCTTAACAAATACCTTTGGAGCCATAGTAAGCGCCGTGCGCGCCGCATAACGGTCTCCGACAGCAGTAACGTCACCACACCAGTTACAGACACGGAGAAATTAACGCCGGAAGAGTTGGAAATGATCGCGGAACTTTCAAAATTATCGCGACACGTGGACGGGAAGCATGTTAGCTTTTCCGATGAAGAGACGATCATTGATGATGATATCGATAGAAAGTTGGAAAATGTTGAAAACGTCGGAAGGACGGACAGTGAAAACGGAAGAGCGAATGGGATAGTGAACGGTGAGGAAGAAACTGAAGACAAGAAGGACCAATAAGAAACGCGACTAAGTAGAGTAGAAACAACTATGGGAAATCGCCAGGTTTTGGTAGTGGGTTCCGGCTAAAAACCCCCCGGCTAAAACCCCCCCGGACAAAACCCCCCGCCAAAACCCCCCCGGCTAAAACCCCCCCGTTACCAAAACCCCCCCGACCAAAACCCCCCCGGTACCAAAACTCCCCCGACCAAAACCCCCCCGGTACCAAAACCCCCCGGTACCAAACCCCCCCCCCCGCATAAAAAAAGACGGGTATGCAAGAGTAGAGTAACGGGTAGGTATAGAGTAAGAGTAGAACAAACTTCTTTCGCAAACTTGACCCTACAAGAATGTCTGAAGTACAATGGGTATCAGAACAATGATAAACAAAGGGAGTGTAAGGTGAAGGTGAAGGTTGATGGTGACAGACTAATTGCTGAAGTCACCAAACACCCGCATTCAACTGAAGCTGTTGTCAGTGAGGTGTTAAATGTGAATGATCAAATCAAAGCCAGTTCCACTCTGTCCCCCCAACAAATCCTTTCTCAATGCCTCACCGTTCTTGGCGAGGAAGCTGCAGTTACGATGCCACCCATTGGTGCAATGGGAAGCTCCCCTTGCCTGATTGCTCTTTAGTTATCCCTGATTCATACCAGAAACTCCAAGATGGGCAATAAGCGGAGGGATACCTATGACACCGCAAAAGTTGTCCTGCTATCCGTCTGTGAGCAGGATAACTCTCGAAGGGAATGAATATTTGTATGAGACTCGATGGGAGGATCCCTTGGGTCAAGGGAAAGGTTGAGCTCGTTTTGTGATAGCACTTTCAAGATAGTCCGAGAAATATTCTACCAGCTGTTCACCTTACTCGTGCTTGTCAATGGTAAAACTGTCACATGGTTGTTCGTTTTGTTGCCCAGTAAATCCCTGTCTTAATATGTGTGAGTGTCCAAGGATTCGGGGGGGTTTTCGCAGGGGGGGTACCGGGGGGGGTTTCTATTATTCTCTTTATCTCTACCTACTAGTTAGTCTACTCTTACATACCCGTCTTTTTTATGCGGGGGGGGTTTGGTACCGGGGGGTTTTGGTACCGGGGTGGTTTTGGTCGGGGGGGGTTTGGTACCGGGGGGGGGGGGGGTTTGGTCCGGGGGGTTTTGGTAACGGGGGGGTTTTTGCCGGGGGGGGGGTTTTCGCCTAGACCCTTTGGTAGTATAGCTAAGGTGGAAGAACTTATAATGCCTAATCTGGAGAACTTTAAGCCTTGCGGGATGCTTCGTCGGCAACCTCCAGTTGCTAATCTAGCAGTGTTCTTCGTACTTCCGTATTCGTTTAATTCGTTCTTGTTCCCGAATGAAAAAAGTGTTGTGCCTGAAAGGTGTTATAAGTTCTTGGTAAAGTCAAGGGCTACTCAATTATCCACAAGGGCCTATCACGACCGATCCAATTAAGTGATCTTCACCCTTATTCAGGGTCAGTTTCGTCCACTGCGTAGTTTGGCGCTGTGGGCGCCTTTTTGGGTCAGCGTGAATACTTCGTCCGTGGGAGTCCGTTTGGTGTTCCGTAGCTGACTGTCATCTAGCAAAAATTTAGGAAACTTATAATGGGGCTAGTGGAAGATCCTGATGAAAAATACACCCTGTGAAAATTGCAGAGTAGAATATTCGTTGTTTTTAGTGCAGTCTCGAGACCAGACAAAAAATACGGGAAAAATATACCAAACAAGGTAAAAGCTTCAGTGAATGCAGTGGTAGCTGATGCTACTGCAGAAAGACTGGAGGGTACTGCATACTGCCGCTTACGATTAGCCTAGTCTGAAGCACAGTTAAAGAAATGCATTCAGCACTACTACATACAACTACACAGGCTAAGCATTTTTCATTAGGCACGGACAGCAGATTTTGGGCCCTTGATCAGAGTTAGCGCTGCCATGCGCCCGTGAGTTGGAAGTGAGGAAAAGTGTTATTGTAAACTTGGGCACTGTTTCGGTCATTTTTGGTCGTTGCAGTGAATTAGATTTAGAAGAAACAGTCAAAAGCATCTAGTGTCGATCGTAGCAAGTAGGGCTGTGTGGGTTGGGGTATGTGTTTGCTTTCGCGCTAGCCTGCATGCTTGCCTTTGTTATTTGAGCCAGCTAGTTTTTTTTTCGCATCGACCAATTAAATGCTTAGATTCATGTCTCGAGCGATAGCTCGAGAAAAAAATAATAAGTGGTTAAAATTAAAATTACAGTCGGTATTCCAGAAAGTGATAGGACTGATCACCATTCGAGTTTAAGTTCAAAGTTATTCTTCCACAAATCCCTGATTTTTGATAGGATGTGCTCACAGTTCGGAATAGCCGCTACCGTACGCTGGTTTCCCTACTACAAATGTTGGTCACCGTTTACCCAGTAAGACCAAGAACAAGTAATCTGATAGAACCTCCGTCTTTGGTCCCATGCAGCGACTATGGATACCCCGACTAAATTTGAGCAGAGGTACTTGCTCTAGCTTCGAGTTGGTCCTCGTCTACTTCCGTCTTCGCCGTTCCTCATAGCCGAGGAATAAGTGCAGGGGGCACGCTGAGCGGCTCTGGAGCGCGTCCAGAGAACCAATCGGCTTTGACTTTGAAAGTTTCTCCTACCCAGGTTGACAGCGATATAGGTATTTGTAGCGGTAACGAAACGTGATGTGCCGCGTGGCTCCTAAGCTTCGCTCGTTTGCATGGGGCATGGTATGGGGAAATATTCGAGTCCGCACTGTCGTATTATAGAGATAGGAGACGGAGCTTCTGTCAGATTATTTGTCCTTGGTAATACTAATGATTAGAGTGTTAGGTCAGTTTTTGTTGTGATGGTTAGGGTTAGAGTACCCAACATCTGTCTTGGGGAACCTGCGTTTTGCATAGGCTACTCCAAACTGGGGGCATATCCAGCGTTTGACATAGCCTAGCAAATCGTTTGGAATTCCTGGCCGACTGGTCAAAGCTGCTACTTGCTTTGGTAATTAAACTATTCTAACATAGTGTCATAGATGGCGTTGAAGCTGTGCTTTGTCAGCTCATTTCTGCCAAAGAAGAGACTGTCACGATTGGCCGAAAACAGTGTTTGTTCAGATACTCATTTTTTTGAGGCCATGCAGTGACCAGCCGTTTGCTTTTCGCTCAGGGGGCTTTTTTTGTTTTTGGACTTTTTGGAGTCGAATCAGTGATATTTTCATTTTTGTGATATATTGGTTAATAACATTCTACCCTTCACAGTGAGCTGATTGTTTATTTCCGTCCTGGCCGAATGGTTAGCACGCTGGTCTCACAAGCGAAGGGTCGCTGGTTCGAGTCTCGATGGTACCTACCGATTGGTTTGGGGTGAGGGTTAGTGGCATTTACACAATCCAAAATCCACCCAGCTTCAAAATGGGTATTTAGATAGATCTAGGGAAAGGCATGGAAAGCGTTGGATGATTGCCCTCAACTACGCATCGCACTTCCGGCCGAGGGGAGTGAATCAGGAGACCTAATCAGGTACCTACCCTGATGGTATAGACCCTAATCAGGTACCTACTCTACGTGAACCTTCGATGGTTTTCATGCGAGAGTTTGCTTTTTCGCTTTCGTCCTAGCTTGTTGGCTGCAAATATTCTCTGCGTGGGGCAATGGCCTCTTTCCGGGTCTGTTTTTCCACGCTACGCTAGTTGGCTCCGTCCACTCCCACTCACCTCCTTGGCTCCACTACTCAGGCCCTGCCCACTTTCCGACATTAGGACAATCTTCAAGAAGGGCCAATCGGGTCACTTTGCCCTCTGAGAGCAAAATAACACTAGGCATAGCGCCGAGACCTATGCTTTCCATGCATCGAAAACGGTCCTTACTCGTGGCGCTGGCCACTACGCTCAGGACATTTGGAGCAAGGCAAACTTGCGGGTTATGAAAATTCTACTACGGCCTAGTGTTATTTTGCTCTGCGTCTACGGTAATTGGGCGGGAACTGACTCCATAGGGCTCGAGTCAAACCACAGTATCATATCGTTTTCGGTGGACAGAGCTTGTAGCTGAGTTTGTGGACTAGCGGAGCCTGTTCCTGAAAACTGGAAGCAATGAACCCGCTTATCACGGTGCTAAGGAAGGATACTTGAACCTCCAAGAGACCCTTGCCGAGAGAAAGCATTAGTCAAGACGAACGAAAAAGCGCCGAATCATCGCAAAAGGTTCACTGGGAAAAATGGTTTTGGGGTAAAGAGGGTCCAATCGGAAGAGAAAGGCATGAAAATTGGTAAAGTGGGTTGTCGACGGGGCTCTTTCATTTTAACATTAGAGACGGTGACCTGCACTTGAGCCCTGTGCTTTTGGGAACCGTCTACTCGAACACCGAGCACTTGCGCCAGTGTATGTTAGAGCATTTGTTTTATTTGAGCAGTACATTGCCACTCGGTGCCGTGAATTTGCGCACATTTTGCCAGCGCGTATTTGGGCACACTACTTATCATCCCCATGGAAACCTCTTTGCTCCCACCAAGAATCTCCTACGAAGGTTTTTACTGTGAATTGAAACCTTAGCGACTATTCACGCCTCATTGAGCTTACCTTCTTTCCAGGTTTTCTATGTAAAACTCCCTTCTATGAAGCGAGAGTTCGTGCTGTTGTTTTCGCTGCGTAGCTGATGCTATCCATATAATAATATCCTTTCTCTCGACGGGGTCCTTTTTGGGTTGGAGTCCATCAGTCCAAGGACTTCACCAAGCACGACAAGAGCACGAACATTCGTCGAGATATATTGGGAGTGAGCCGAAACCAACAGAACAAGTCAGGGTTATGCCACCTGAACACCGTGGATAAGCCTCTCTAACTTGGATCTACATCAAAGGTTTAAAAATACGATATATTTGATATGGCATTTACGTAGTGGCGATCCTGACAAACGAGCTGTTCGTAACGAAGCCTTTCTTTCGTAAGGATATTCTCTACTCGACTTCGGTCTAAAAAAAAACGACGAGCCAGGAATCATCTCTTCACAGTTCTCCGTAAAGGAGCTCACATCCGTTCTGAATTTCACCATTATTTTGTATATCATTTCCTCAAACAGAGTTTTGGCGTGAAGATGCAGCACTGCTGACAGAGTTGTCGATTGACTTGACTGGGTCGTCGTGACCCAGCTTGGCTGTAAGACAAAAAAGGAAGTTAATTTCAGAACGCAATTTCTGTTACCTTATCACAGCTTGGAGTGAAATGAGACCTTCCTTCTTGTTGTCAGTCAATGGAAGACTCTTGGGCTTGCCAGTCATACTTCCATGGCTTGTCCCTTTACTTGTTATCAGTGTTGCCACTTTTCTCTACCGTAACCTGTCACATTTGGCCGCCAAAACCTATGATATTCTGGCACTAAAAAGTCAGTCATTTTTGCCATTTGATAACTACATGTCTCGCTTTTTCAGTTTCATAATCATACGATTTTTACCTTCCTACTGCTTACCGGTCGCAAAATTCTGTCTCGCTTGCCGAAGCCGTCGAAACCTGTGACAAATCGCGGAATTCAACGACTAGTGACAACACTGCTTGTTATTATTTCTGCTTTAAGATCATTCCACAGATCCACACAAGGTTCGGGGAAAAAGCTACATCAGGCTACTGTCTTTGAGCAGAACTTTCTTTTGTTCTACTCTATCCTAATTTAACCATAGACAACAGAAAAGGAGCATAACAAAATTAAATAAATAAAATTTCTACTGGTACATAGTACAAAGAATCACCTGGGCTGCGGAGAAATCATAGTTACCAAGAATAACAAAAGGAACATGTAATTCTTTACTGAACGAAATGGGATGATCGATATGTTGAAGGACAGTTCACAGTATAGGCTACACAGCTTATATTCCGAATATTGCACTCTTTTTCTCTAAAGGGCTTCACTACCCAGATTTTTCGCCCGGATTCTGGATTCCGTTTTCTTCGATATCGGTGTGGGTAGTGAAGACAGGTCTGAAACGGTCTGAAAACACCCCGGACCCGTCCGGGAATCTGGTAGAAAAATCTACCAGATTCCCGGATTCTGGGTGAAAAGAAACGGGAATTTCAAAATAGTTTTCATTTGACTTGGAGAAATTATTGTGCTGAGGTGGTAAAATCAAAGAAAATGACAGAAGTGCTGAAAAATACCCAAAAGTGGACTGTTGAAAAGACATTTGATTTGATTTCTGTTTGGGACCGTCTTCACATAATCCGGACCCCAGATTCTGGGGCGTCTGGGTAGTGAAGCCCGACCTTAAGTTTTGCTAATCTTCAAATCAAAAAGAAAATCGCATTGACTTTTTTTTTTAGCAAGTTTGAAAAGCAAGAAACCGAACTACTTACCCCGAGCCACTATTCCATCCGCCTTCGCCTTATCCTTTTCGAAAAAGAGGGCTGCGTAAAGAAAAAACGCACCAGCGAAAACGGTAACAATGACATTTATGTACATGGCATACTGCAGCGGCCGGAAATCCGCGGAGTCCAGCGTCGATCCGGCACACGCGGCAAGTTGAACTTTTATTGACTTCTCCAAGTCACCCTTTCCGTTGAGTATGGGTTTCAGCGCCTCTGAAATCTAAACGAAAAAAAAATTTGATAGAAGCAGCTGCTATTTCTCAAAAGCTTGCATTTCTGAACGCTGCATGCTCCTTTGGACGTTGACCAGTGCAGTTTTGACCAACGCACCCATTTCAGGGGTTCTTTGGAACTCTTAATTAGCTGCTGGGGCTGGCTCGTAACAGCAAGTGGATGAAAATGGCAAAGTTTAAAGCACACCTCGCACTATTTACTGTTTATGTTCCAATATTCAAAACTATCTGAATATTGTATATATAGGTAGGTTCTACTTTTGACAAATACTCTATATGACCAGGGACCCATAAATTTCCTGTAATGACTCGCCATTCAGGGGGCTTGACGATAAGAGATTTCTGATGCGCTCTTGACCGTACGAAATACCCACGGGGACAGAATACCCGAGTCGACTAAATACGAGAAATACCCACGGGGACAGAATACCCGACTATCCAGATAGACAAAATTTGGGATTTGCTGCTGGAGAAGAGCTTCCGCTTTGAGGGAGGAGCCTCTTTGGCCTCACGTCCAATGAGACAAGCAAGAACGCCGATAAGACCCAAGCGGAATTTTTGGAAACTAGGAGAGGTTCGGGCAACATAGAAGCATAGGAAATGACAAGCCCCCTAAATGGCGATTCATTACAGGAAATTAATGGGCCCCTGATATGACTAAGTTCAAAACACGCCAGTGATCCTCAGGAAGAAGGAGCAAACGTCTCCGTAACGACTCAAATCCTGTGTCAAGTAATCACGGCGATCTTTGGGAGCAGCTGTGATACCACTTCTGCCTTTCTTCCGCTAGGTACCCGGAGAGGCCGGAGATGTTGCATCGGCAAGGAGAGATAGTCATAGAGAGTATTATCCACGGCCTCGGCTGTTTGACGCATCAGTAGCATGAGACGCGAACACTTGCCGAGAGTATTATACGCATGGAAATTAGGAAATCGCGACAGGTGCAGAGATTAGTGAGGTGTTCGTTGGCGGGTTCAGAATGTAACACACGAAATTTGGGTCTCCGGGTTAAGAACTAATGAACCTTATTACCGAAGTAGGTTGCATTGGCATTTAGGTACGACTGGTACTCTAAGGTTAACTACCGTTCAAGGAGAGATAGTCATAGAGAGTATTATCCACGGCCTCGGCTGTTTGACGCATCAGTAGCATGAGACGCGAACACTTGCCGAGAGTATTATACGGATGGAAATTAGGAAATCGCGACAGGTGCAGAGATTAGTGAGGTGTTCGTTGGCGGGTTCAGAATGTAACACACGAAATTTGGGTCTCCGGGTTAAGAACTAATGAACCTTATTACCGAAGTAGGTTGCATTGGCATTTAGGTACGACTGGTACTCTAAGGTTAACTACCGTTCAAAGAATATACCCCTGAGCCAGTAAACAAGCCATGATTGTATGGTACCGATGAACTTTGTACGGTCCAAGTTTCGTAACTATCCGTCCTCTCGTTCGGTCCCTAATCACACAAATTCAGGCCCCCATCTAACTTCCACCACCGTGACCACATGCGATTCGATATCACATCTACGGCATTTGCTTCTTAGAAAAGGTTCAAATTCAAGCGGACCGAGGTCAAAATGGTGATCTTCAGAGGACGATAAAAAGATGAAAGGGTTTTCTTATTCTTAAAACCCTTCGAATAATTGTTAGGGAGGCAGACGCCGATCGGACGCCGCAAAAATATGTCCCTTCTTTTAGTATAAAATACTCCATATGACTTAGTCCAAATGCCAGTGGACCTCGGGAAGAATGAGAAACGTCGCCCGAACGATGACTCAAATCCTGTGTGGACCAATTACGGCTTTCGTTTGGGATAGCTGTGGTTACACTTCTGGCTCTTCCACTAGGTACACGGCGATTCTTCATGGACACGGGTAGTTAGTCATCAAGAATATCCCAGAACTTCCCACCCTTGGATTTATTATTCTAGTCATTCTAGGTTTGGGGGGGGGAGCAAGTATCCTATCCAACAAAGACACACTGTTCTAGTTGTTATTATTTTTTCTGACAGACGCGACTGGATTCATCTAGTTAAAGTCTGAGTATAAAAGCTGACTTACCAGTCCTACAAAATAAGGGCTTCCGCAGTCGCCTAAAGCATGTGACAGGAAAATGTTGATTGCTGTTGCGGTAGCCCGTCTGGTCGGAATGACGACATTCTAGAAAAGTAACGTTTATTACTTCATGACCTCTCATCCCAATTCGTGGCACGTGGTTGGTCTCTTTTTAGAATTTTGGTTAACTTTGAGTGGAGCAGAATTCAATTTAATTCAAAAATGTCTTTCACTGCAATGGTGCCGAATTCGCATTTCACGTCAACATAAATTATATATTAATACATATTAATTATATTTGACAGTTATAATGACAATGTCAAATATAATTCGCAGTCAGCTTGGGCTGAAGGAATATTTATCAAGCAAAGGCTTCATCATCGAAGTACGGAACTTCAAATAGCCCATACATGCCACCGACAAGTATCCATCTTTGCTGGGAAGAAGAAGAAGAAACAGGTGACTCCAAAAGCAAAATGCGGAAGAACCTCTACCCTTTCGAAGACCCAATCGAGCAGCCGTTTCCAAAATGAAATCATAACACCAATCTAACTCCAAGCAGTTTTCCGGCAAGAAGTTCACAAAATAGGATATTTAAGGAATAATCTTTTGTTTTTCTACAAGTTCATTTTCCAGCTTGAGCCTGAAGAGGACCCTTGCCAGGAAGGGCCGAAATATAGCTCCAATAAAATGTAGCTTACTTATCCGTTTTGCTTTGTCAAATACGAAGGCTTCGTCAGTTAAACGTTTGCATCAGATTCACAGACGTACAAGTCCATAAGAAATCAAACACAACAAAAATTTATAAACTCAAATGAAATAACGCAAATTTATTTCTGGCTGGGAATTTATTATACGAGTCATGAAAGATGAGACGAGGCTTCTCTTTGGGGACTTTCTGGCATCCCCCCCCCCCCCCATGAGTGGGTGGGAAGAGATCACGGAACCTGAGGTCACAAAGGGTGCGAATTACGTAGCCTGATTGTAGGACAGCTTGAGTCTCATTTCCTCAAGCGTTGTGAGCTCCCTGTGTATCTGTTTGACGGCTGAGGTGCAACTGAAAGACCCCGGATTGCTGGTTGCCAATGGCTTAATCGCAATAAACCGATGGCAATAAACCAATGGCAATAAACCGGATTGCTGGTTGCCAATGGCTTAATGGCAATAAACCAATATGCCAATGGCAATAAACCGGATTGCTGGTTGCCAATGGCTTGTTTATTGACGAAGTCGGTGAACCAACTTGTGAGGAACCACACAATGATCGATTATGCTGCAACATACTGAGTTTTTGAGTGATTTATTTTGTTTACTTGTTTTCCCCCCATAGCCCCACGGGCTTTTTGGGATTAAATTCAATCAGTCATTCTAATACATAGATGGCACTTTATACAACGGACTTTTACCGTGACTAATAAACCAAGAGCAACTTTTTGAATTTAGTGTACAAGTCTAGGACTCCAATGTCGGAGCCACGTAGACAAACCAGGACCCACTTGGCGGGGTCTCATGGTGAAAACCAAACAAAACCAAATGTAATTTTTGATGGGGAATACGCCCTTGAGATGGAAATATCTTAGAAGTAGTGAACTGAAAGACAAAAATGCTCCTCAGCCGGGATATGAACCCAGGACCTTCTACTTACAGGGCAGACACTCTAACCATTTGAGCTACCGAGGGGCACTACTTCTAAGAATCAGTCATTCATTTCCGTCGAAAACAATTGCTCGGGAATACAGTAAAAGTCCAGTGCTTAGACAACGCATCATATTTCTTCAGATAAGATCGAGCATCAGTTTGTTTAATATTTGCCTATGATTCTATTTTTGAACAAAATTATGATACCCTTATCGCATCCCGTCTATTTGTTTACATCTCGGAAACTATATACACAAGGAAAATCTCAGACTCGAAAAAACAAGAGCTGTAAGCTCATATGGCACTTGCATGGGTTGAGATGTAGTGTTTGATCAAAAGTACTTTTAAGGTTACCTTTGCGGTTCAGATGCGCACTTTAAGGGAGCTCGAGAAAACGTATTTTGTTTTAGAACTTGGCTGTTATGATACGCACTTTCTAGGCGCTAGAAATTCATCTGTAAGAAAAACTATTGAGACAAAACGATCACAGGCCCTTAGGGATCATTGATATATACCGTTTGGTAAAAAGTTTTTTTTTTCACTTTTCGGTTAAAATGTGCACTTTAAGGGTGATAACATAAATTTTTAAGCAAAACCCTTGTGGCACAAATGATCATGGGTTGAGATGTATCGTTTGATAAAAAAAAAAGTAGTTTTTGACCTTGCGGTTCAGATTCACACTTTAAGGGAGCTAGAACTTCATTTGTAAGCAAAACCCTTGAGGCAAAAATGATAATGGGCTCATGGGGATCATGAAAATGTATAATTTGCTTAAAAGTATTTTTCAAAATTTACGGTCAAGATTCGTACTTTAAGGAATGTCGGATTTGGAAAGTGGCGATTTCTGAGCCAATCTTATCGAATCTCTAATATTTCAGCCCAGTTCCATCGTCCTAGCACATCTGGAAGTACCTTAAATCGCGATCACCGGAATTCCGGACCCCCCCTTCAAACTCCCCCACAGTCGCCGGAGCCAATACGGATCTGTAAGTGATTTATCCAGAGCATCTCTTTATTATTCCCACAAAGTTTCATCCCGATCTCCCCAGTCTGAGCCGGTCACGTATCCCCCCCCCCCCATTGTAGTCGAATCCGGTCCGGACATAACAAAGATCACCAGAGACACGTCCTCTGATCAATTATCAAATTTCACTCAAATCCGATCAACCGTTCCAAAGTTACGCATGACTCAATATTCCGGATTCCCCCTCCCGCTACTCCCCCCGCGACTATCGGATCATGTAAATTTTTATTTATAAGTCAGTTTGATCGGGTCCCTGATTCGCCTCCCAAGTTTCGTCGTGAAAATCCCCAAAACCACCATTACCGGAATTCCGGGAAAATCCCCTCCCCCCCCCCTAGTGTCCGGATCCAGTCCAAATGTGTAAACGATTTATCTGGAGCAGATGCTTGTTCTTCCCAGCAAGTTTCACTCCGATCCTTCCATTCTAACCGTTTCTTGAGATTTCCGGTCTCCCCCCCCAACTCCCCCATAGCCGTCGAATCCGGTCCGGACTTCAAATGGGACATCCGATGTATGCCATTTATTCAGTTATTAAGTTTCATTCCAATCCGATCACCCGTTCGAAAGTGACACACTACTCCAGTTTTCCGGATTCCCCAGCCCTCCACTCCCCCACAGGTGGTCGGATTGGGAAACTGATTATTTCCAGGTTAATCCGGTCGGGTCTCTGATGCTCCTGCCAAGTTTCATCGTCCTAGCACATCTGGAAGTACCCCAACTCGAAAAAGTGTGACAAAAACTACTTAATTTTCAGAATTCCCCGGCCCACCACTCCCCCCCAGATGGTCGGATCGGGAAACTGATTATTTCCAGGTTAGTTTGGTCGGGTCCCTGATTTTCCTGCCAAGTTTCATCGTCCTAACACATCTGGAAGTACCCTAACTCGAACATGTGGGACAAAAAAATTCGGACAGACCGACCGACCGACCGACCGACCGACGGACGGAATTGCGATCGGTATATGGCACTTGAGCCAGAGGCTGCAAGTGCCATAAAAACGAGATATAAGCTCTCGTGTCAATGATCGAACTGTTCATCCAAAAAAGCAATTGGAATCGGAAGTCTCCGCACTGTTTTTTTCCCCCATCAAAAAAGCAAAGAACAAGCTGTCTTATCGAAAGCTTAAGGTCGGGCTTCACTACACCCAGATTTTTCGCCCGGATTCTGGGTTCCCGTTTTCTTCGATATCGGTAAAGGTAGTGAAGACAAGTCTGAAAGCACCCTGGACGCGTCCGGGAATCTGGTAGAAAAATCTACCAGATTCCCGGATTCTGGGTGAAAAAAAGCGGGAATTTGAAAGTAGTTTTCATTTGACATTGTGTGGAGGTGGTAAAATCTAAGAAAATGACAGAAGTGCTGAAAAATCCCCAAAAGTGGACTGTTGAAGAGACATTTGATTTGATTTCTGTTTGGGACCGTCTTCACATAATCCGGACCCCAGATTCTGGGGCGTCTGGGTAGTGAAGCCCGACCTTTAGACGCCTGACTCCGAGAGGACGCTTGCGAAGAAGGGACGAAATTTCACCGGATAGACAATTCGGCTGACTACTCCGTTTACGAACACCAAGCGTGATTTGAAGTAAACATGGGCTACTTCGGCTGAAGGGATACTTGCAGCATCAAAGACCCGAATAGCGTTTTCCTGCTGTTTTTGTGGACCCTTAAAGTGTAACCGATTAGGGCTGAGACCGATTATCTAGCTACACATAATTTATGCACTTAAATCGGCCAGAAAACCCGATAAAAATGCGTTACTCCGTTTGTCCGTTATGAACAGATAATCCATTTCATCGAATGAGCTTATTCTTTTCGGATTAGTACTCTTTGCGCCAGTTACTCTGTGGGGAACATCCTAATTCATAGTGATGATGAAAGCCGAAGAGATTTAAAGGTATATAGGCGAAAGAGGGTGGGAATAAACTAGGAGCAATTTTGTATAGCCAAGTGATATGGAACTTGTCGAAAACATATCGACTCACCTACACTCTTAATCCAAAATGTCTTACCATACAAATATCCACCGTCAGTGACCAATTCAGGTTTACCAACAGCTCCCCGATGGTTAGCATAATCCACACGATGTCCGTATTCGTCGGGGCACAATACACAACGGCAAAGAAGAACGGTCCAGCTGCAAGTAAACCATAGCCACCCACAAGTGCTTCAGAAGCGGGGTACCACTTTTTGAGCCACCGGCCGAGCAGCGCGCCACCAGGTACCGCCACCAACCCGCAGACCATTGTGATAACACCGAAGAGCAAGGAGAAACTAAAATGACGGGTTTCGATTAGATACAGTCAGCGGTGGTAGCCACTTATTTTATATTGCTATTCAAAGTAATTCCACAAGTCAGCACATTCTAATTCTCCACAAAGCACTTAAAAGTTTACCGAATAGGGCTGAGATCCTACATTCTATAGTTACACTTCACTTATTTATTAAAATAAGCCTGAAAACTCGATAAAATGCGTTACTTTGTTTGTCCGCTATCCAAAGATCATCGATTTCATCAAATAAACTTACTCTTTCGGATTATATATTTGGACCTCTATGTATTCGTCCCTCTATGCTTGAAATGTTCTGCGACTACAAAGGTAAGCCATTGCCGAAAAACAACACATAAAACAAAAAGACATATCTTATCACTTTCCTACCCCCGAGCTTAGCGTCCGAATCATCCGAGCTTAGCATCCGTGACACGTGGAAATGTAGGCTTTTGTTGAAATTCAAATTCTCCGCGTCTCGATGAATTTTGGTTTGCGATACAAGCAGCGCACATTCTGAACGTTATTAGGCTACTCGAGCCCCGGGTGAAAAAAATACAAAATCCCTTACAAGATTCAAAATATTTCAGTGTATTCAAATGTCAGATGTAAAAAGAAGCTGCCTTTTCAGTTAAACTTTAATGGTGAAGCTAAGCTACTTAGGGCCCTCGATTTAGGATATACATACCCTCCAATGGAAAGTTCAGGATCTTGTGTCTGTACAAGTTTACCAAGGGCGAGGAACTTCGGCCCCCACCAGGCTACGGCACCGGCGAAAAATGCCACAGCGGCAGCTGCCAACGTTATTAGAATGAAACTCCAACTGAAATAAAATAGTTTAGTGTTGGTACAACGGGGTGACAACAAAGCATCAGTTCTATCCTCGAAACCATGTAAAAAATCGGTCAGTGTTCATTCGTCAACAAGGTTCCTGGACAATTCCAATTTCAAACACCTGTAGGCCTAATGGTTAAACCCAGGTAGTGTGCAGGTGTTTAAACAGGGGCGTAATTTGCTATAGGGCAGGGGGGGGCGAGATACGTGCTTTTGTGCCACCGTGATTTTTCGCCACTGGGTATTATTCGCCACTACAGGTAACGCGACAGGTAAAAAAAGGTCAAAAACAGATTACAAATAAGTGGTGGGATTAGCGAAAGAATCTCAGAAGGATTTTGCGCCACTCCTCGCTACGATTTATAAAGGATTAGCTCAGGAAAAGTATTAAAAGAAAAACTGCTGAGTTGATAGTATCTAACTCTGTCTACTCTTCTAACCGATAAGGATGGAAATTGGTAAAACTACGAGCTGCCAAGACAATACGATTTATATCGCTGACGGATTTTTTTTTCGTTACAAGTCCAACAATGGAGACAATAAGTACTATGTCTGCCCCAAGGTTCTCTGTAGGGCAAGAGTGGTTTTGCGAGCTACTAATTGGGATTCGGTAGTTATCTGGTATATTCGGCTACCACGAATTATACCGAATATCGGATTCGGTATTATTATTCGGTACTCTTTTGATCCCAAAACAAATCGGTATAATAACCGGGATACGGTAGTTATACAGTATACCGAACATTCTGTCGGTCTAAACCTTTTCGGTATAATAACTGGAATTCGGTAACTTATTCGGTATATTTGCCAGGATTCGGGAGTTACCACGAATCTCGAAACTCTGAAGAGGTCGAGTGAAGCACTGGTCGCAGACGAAAGGACTGTTAGGACGATAGTCCTTACTTTTATCTTAGATCCCAAAAAGGAGATCTAATCATAAATGTTTCAAAAATTCCGCCTGCGGCGCTTTTGGTAATATTCTCTATTTTGTGAAAGGGCGCGTCATTTGACTGGGGTTTTAAGTTTTAGGATTGGGATTTTGAAACACTAAAAGCTAGAATCTGGATGGAAATAGTTAAATTTGGCAGGAAAAAGCTAACTTACAAAAATCTCGCCTGCGGTGCTATTGACTAGACTAGAGTAGTTGCCGCTGCCGGAACGTCGGAACTTGTTTGAGTCTTATATTTAATCCACGGTAAATGATAGAATTTGTAAGAGAAGCAGTTAACGCCGCCTAATAGTTGGTTTATCGTCTTTCATACTGCCCTTTAATGTTACTCATCCTTCGTAGTCATTTCATGATCCATAATTTAAAGCTCGAATTCTCAGTTTCTAGGCTTCCGCAAAATTTTTGAGAGATTCGGTAAACTTTCGGCTCTGCAACCCCCCCCCCCCCACCGAAAATGCACTTGGGACGCCCCTGCATCTACTACACTTGGACTTGGCACTTAGCAAGTTTTAACGATGTTTTGCCAGTTTTCGTATTTTTACTGTTGATTTTGCTTGTTGAATGGCTAGGCTAATTGGATTATTTATGAGTTATGAGAGTGGCGAAAAATCCTAGGTCACTAATCCCACTAAGCCTTCAGGTAACTACACAAGGTTCAGACCGTCATTAGGATTTGGGTCGAAACCCAGAGTGGCGAAAACTACCCACTACCAGTGGCGAAAAATCACGGTGGCGCTAAAGCACTGCTACGGGGGGGGCAACTGCCCCCCCCCCAGCTTGATGTTTGCCCGTTCGGTCCTTGAGGCGCTTGACCTAATTTTATCGCTTCCTGTGTCGTTTTCGCCTTGGTCGATTAGTAAACTATCTCTTTGTTTCTTTGTTTTTATTACGTTTTTATTCTTGAAATAAAACTGCTCACTTTCACTTGATTTGGGAAGATCGGCTCCAACTTTGCCCCCCCCCCCAGGATTTTGACGAAATTACGCCCCTGTGTTTAAAGCGTGATATAGTAGATATGTCTACTCCTCTTTATTTAGAAACTTATTTCAAAACAGTTGAGCCTGAAGAGGACTGAAGAGGAAAAAATTCATCCAACGTTTTTGTTTTCTACTATCAACAGTAATATAATAATTATCTATTTCCTTAGCTAATTGCTAACTACGGATCGTCAATATAAAAACATTGACATTGGTAAAGTCATGTCCAGCTGAAATAACGAATAAAATTAGCCACAAACGAAGATATACGTTGCCTGGGCAACGCGAAGTGTCGCAGAAACCTTTGTTCGACTGCTCTAGCCACCCTTTGATTTCGTTTCTTCTTTATCGGTTATATGCTCAAGTTGTCAACCCATCGAAAAAGTAGACATCGTGACGGATAAAAAAATTGGACGTCCACACTTTCCGTAAAAACCGCAGAGGTACCTTACTACTTTCTAGTGATAAGCCGAGGTCTGAAGTCTTTCTAGTAATAAGCGAAAGGGGTATCTTTCGGTTTGAGTTAGGGGTCGAACAAGTTGTTGTTTTACAAGAGTAGTACGTCTCGGCCAAGGAAAACTGCCGTACTGCCGGAGAAGAACGGAAATATTCTAAGCAGGGTTTCGGGACTACCATCGTCCTAGAAGCTTTGAATTGGGTTAATCGCCTATCCGTTTGACGTTACGATAGTGAACATAAATCAGTATTATCATTTTCTTACTTTTTTGCTAAGTCCTTCAAATCCAACCAGTATGATGTCGTCTTCAGCTTGCTTCCTTCGGCGATGCCTCGGACAGGGTCAACTATGACGAAAGCAAGGAGGGCAGCTTCGATCCAACCCAAGAAGGGAGTTATCCTCAACCCCCACTCCCAACTGGCTCCTAGCTCAAGGGGTAATGCTCCGACGACGTAACCGAGTCCACTGGAAAACAAAAGGGTCTGGTTTAGGCGGTGAATATAATTTGGAAAACTTTTGTTCAACTGTTTATGGAACTCTTTGCTGCCAAAGTAAATGGCTCAACATGCGGACTGACTCAGTTATGCAAAAATCACTAGCATAGGAAAATTTCAACAAAATACAATGACATGCAGTAGTATGCTATTACTTTACATGATCAAACATCAATGCACAAATCATCAATTTCTGGGCGCAGTTTTCATTTTTGTAACAATTCTTCCTTGGCCGATTTTTTTAGCATACTCTTGCTAATTCTAAGACATCTTTCACAAAACGGGGAGAAGGATTCACGCTTATTTTTTGCGCGGACAAGAAAAAGTCACAGTACAAGGACGATGATATTAAACTTACCTACCAACCGGAATGGCGAAGTAGAACATGGCCAACCACTTCGACCTCGAATCACCGACAAACAGGTCAGAAATGATTGTTGGAGCTATCGTAGTGAACGAAGCCTCAAACACTCCTAGTATGCATCGTAGAACGACGAAAAGCACGTAGTCCTAGAACCAGAGCGATACTATTTCATTCGACCAGAAAAAGGCCAAATATTTCTACCAACTACATGGCTGATTGGGATGGAAACCACATTATGTTCCTATTCAGTTTCAAACTTCTCAGAACTATACGACCATTTGACATTAGTTATTAATTAATTAGAAGCATTTATTCAGCCAAAATGACGAGACAGAATAAAAAAGGTACACTGACATAGGCTACATACGGTAGTTTACTTCTTCTTAGACCAAATAATCAATACGTTAGAAACTGAATAACAGATTACAACTACAAAATTAAAGAATATAAATAAACAACAATGACAAATAAAACTAGGAAAGAACTTAAGATGGTCTAGAGTTGGCTCAAATGGTTGCCAAGATGATCATGACGGGCGTTTATTTTATCTTGATTTTCCGAGCTTACCTTGATCGGGTGGATTCATCGAACGATCCAGTGATGTTGGTTACGCCTGTTCAAAGTCCAATGTTCCTTTCTTCAATCGGGTAGCCTATGTAGCATTTATAAGTTTTTGGGATCCCAAAACGTAAGCGAGGGATACCTATTACATCGCAAAAGTTGTCCCACTGTCTGTCCGTCCGTCCGTCTGTAAGCACGATAACTCTCGAAGGGAGTGAGATATTTTTATGAAACTTGGTGTGAGGATTCTTTGGGTCAAGACTAAGGTCGAGTTCTTAGATGGGCATTGTAGCCCTAAATTTAGGGGTGGGGGAGGGGGTTCAAATTAAGGTGCAAGCAAAATATTTTTAAACAGCTAATGTGATAGTCGATTATGGGGTAAGAAGACATGCTGAACACGATGGTGAAAACCATTTCTCGCCAGACAAGTATTTCGCCCGGAATCCGGCCAAAACCGGAAAATTTGTTAAACGCAAAAGTTTTATTTGAAGTTTAGATAGATAGATAGATAAGTGTATTTCAAAAGCCCAAGGGCCATATACACAAAAAAACAACAACAAAATATAACTTAAACAATCAGACTCCTTCTTAACTCTAAACATTTATCTATATACAGGCCTACTCTAGTAATTACGGTAGGGTTGATATTAGTCAAAATTTCAGGAAGTGCCAAATTTATACCTTCTAGATACATTTTTCTTAACTCAGAAAGCTTCGGGCATCTGCGGAGAAAATGTCCCGACTAAAAGTTTTATTTGAAATTCAGATAGATAGATAGATAAGTGTATTTCAAAAACCCAAGGGCCATATACACAAAAAAACAACAACAAAATATAACTTAAAATATAAAAAAATATAACAAAATATAACGTTCGCCCGGGATCCGGCCAAAACCGGAAAATTTGTTAAACGCAAAAGTTTTATTTGAAGTTTATTAGATGACAGACTTGAGGGTAAGAAGAGACGCTGAATCTGTATATGACAATCATTTTTTACCCTGACATATAGTTCGTCCGGAATCCGGTTGAAACCAATTTTTTTTTATAAGTTAAGGTTTTATTTGAAGTTGATATTAGGTGTTCTTTGTAGGGATAAGAAGACACGCTGAATTCATTTCTGAACTTTCTTTTTTTTGACAAGTAGTTCGCTCGGAATTCGGCCGAAACCGGAAATTTGGCAGAAGTAAAGCAGGAAGTTTCGATCAGTATGGTCAAAATAGATATGGCTTATACAGGTATATCTGAACTTGGTTTTCTCAGATTAGCCTTGCGAAGACTGGATCTGGCGAAAACAAGACCTAGTTGCCTGGATCAAATATTAAATTCTGGGATCCCATCGAAATCGTTGGTCTTGTTTGTATTGCATCCCGAGAATACCTTACTAAGCCCGAACACTCTGGGGTAATTCATCGAATCATACGAATTTAAAAGAGCCTGATTCGTTCAAACTAAATTCCTGTCAATGTAAATGCCTTCTTAAAGCTCACCTCGCAGTCCTTACTGTTCATGTTCCAGTACTCAAAAGTATTTGAATACTGCAAAATAGGCTCTGCTCTTAACACATGTACACGGTTGGGACTGTTTTAAGCCCTTTCTCAGCCACCCTTCCAGCAAAAACTTTCGGCGAAATTCGGAGAACCGATTTTACGCATTGATAGCATGATACGCGAACACTTATCGGGAGCAGAATGCGCATGGAAAATAGTGAACCGTGGCAACTGCAAAGATTAGTGCGCTATCGTTAGCGGGTTTAAAATGGAGCATACATAATTTGGGTCTCCGGGCTTAAGAATTCATGAATACATTTACGCAAGTAGGTTGCAATGGCATTATCAATCAATCAAACTTAAGGTTATTATAGGTACGACGGGTCCATTAAGTTTCAATCTCAGCAAAGCCATATATCATGCACAACAGACGGATGAGGGTGGAATAAACGGCGTTACTGCTCAATAAGTTTTGTTGCATTTATCTGTTAGTCAGATCGAACCGCAAAAATATCTTGTCGAATGCTTCCCTTATAAATCTTGGAAAATGCGACGGGTTGCCCACTCTCGATTTTAGTGTACAGCAAGTGACCGGTGCCGCGATGCCCGGTCGGTGCCGGCACCGGCTGAAACCTGTCGTCACGTTGTCTATTAATCGCCTATTTCGGTTGGTGCCGGGGAGTGGGTAACCCCTCGGGAAAATGTCATAAGGTTTAACTTACATTAGGTCCCATGAAAGAACTAGCCATCCCTGCAGCACTCCACAGTATGATTCCTCCGGTAAGAATGAAACGCCTGTTATACCTATCTCCAAGGTAGCCGAAAAGTGGAGCGCATAATGTATAGGACGTAATAAACAGAGTCTGGATCAGACCTCCTTCTGCATCTCCAATGTTGAAATGACACTGTATGTCAGCTAGTGTACCTGAACGATTAAGACATCTTCAGCTTTTGTTTCGTACAAATCCTCCCCCTGTTGAGGGTCACTATCACATGATTTTCGGCATCGGACATTTCTGTCCTCAATAGAAGCACATCTGAACATAGACAAAACAAGACCAAAGGTTCCGATGGGATCCATAAAACTGAATATTTGATCCAGACAAATAGGTTTTATCTTCGCGAGATCCAGTGTCCGCTAGACTTCTTGAAGATTTTTACTGTATTAACGAGGCAGAAAGGTGGAACATACTCCATAAGAGCAGCGCTCCGTATTGATTAGACTTGGCAAAACTAAATTGACAACAGATGGCATATTGATCACTACAGACGGACCATCTGAGAAAACCAAGTTCAGATATACCTGTATAAGCCATATCTATCTTGACGATACTGATCGAAACTTCCTGGTTTTCTTCTGCCAAATTTCCGGTTTCGGCCGAATCCGAGCAAACTACTTGCCCAGCAAAAACAAAAGATAGTTCAGAAACGAATCCAGCGTATCTCCTTATCCGTATAAAGAACATCTAATCAACTTCAAATAAAACTGTAACTTCTAAAAAAAAACCGGTTTCAACCGGATTCCGGACGAACTATATGTCCGGTTAAAAAATGATTGTCATATATAGATTCAGCGTTTTTCTTACCCTTAAATCTATCATCTAATCTACTTCAAATACAAATTTTGCTTTTAACAAATTTTCCGGTTTTGGCCGAATTCCGGTCGAACTCTTTGTCCGGCAAGAAAATGGTTTTCACCATCGTGTTCAGCACGTTTTCTTACCCCTAAATCGAACATCTAATCAACTTCAAATACAAATTTAGCTTTTATCAAATTTTCCGGTTTGCGCCGGATTCCGGGCGAAGTACTTGCCAGGCAAGAAAATGGTTTTCACCATCGTATTCAGCATGTCTTCTTACCCCAAAATCAAACATCTAATCACTTCAAATAAAACTTTTACTTTTAACGAACTTTCCGGTTTTGGTCGGATTCCGGGCGAACTACTTGTCCGGCGAGAAAATAACTTTCATATTCGGATTCACCGTGTCTCCTTACCCCGAAATCAACTATCTAAACAGCTTTCAAAAAATATTTTTTTTTGCCCCTTAATTTGAAACCCCTCCCCCACCCTCAAATATAGGGCTACAGAGCCCATCTTCGAACTTGACTTGTACTTTGACCCGAAGGATCCTCCCACCAAGTTTCATCAAAATATCTCAATCCCTTCGAGAGTTATCGTGCTAACAGACGGACAGACAGACGGAAAACTTTTGCGATGTCATAGGTATCCCGCCACTTACGTTTTGGGATCCCAAAAAGGAAAGACGAGATCCAAGCTATTCACAAAGATTAATTGTTCATAAGATGGTGTCTTAAACCAAGAACAACTAATCTAATAGAACCGCCGTCTCCCTATCTCTGTAATACGACCATTTGGAGTCGAATGTATTATGTTGCAAACGAGCAGACTCAGCAGAGGAGGAGCTACGCAGGACATTACGATTTATGGGTCCCTGTCACTACCCCCACCCGTCGATTCACCCACCCGTCAATACGCCCAATCCAAAAATCCGTCGATTCACCCACCCGTCGATTCGCCCACCCGCTGATTCGCCCACCCGTCAATTCGCCCACCCGTCGATTCACCCAACGTTCTGTTGCTTGAGCGTCGATTCACCCAATTCTATGACCCGTCGATTCGCCCACCCGTCACAAGACCCAACAAATCCGTCACAACCCCCACTTTTTACGCCAGCTCGCTTACCCGTCACAAGACCCCAAAAATCCGTCACAACCCCCACTTTTTACGACGGATCGTCCACCCGTCATAAGACCCAACAAATCCGTCACAACCCCCACTTAATACGGCAGCACATTTACCCGTCATAAGACCCAAAGAATCCGTCACAACCCCCACTTTTTCCGTCGATTCGCCCACTTCTCAAAATCGACCTCTGATCCAGTTGTCATTGAACGCAACAAAGAAAGGGACCGAGTCGCAGGGGAGCAATTAACAAGGATACGATACCGTCCGATTTAAATAAGGGTGAAGTCAATACAGCTTGAGCCAGAATGATCAGAAGCATTATAAAAGACCTCGGTTCTGATAATGAAAGATGGAATGGAGAGGATGAATGCGAGAGTAAAACATCAGATGAAGGGGCTACCGTATTTTGAGGTACAACATGTACCGACAGCGGTAGGCTACGTATTGGAAATACGGATATACAAATGTGAACTTAATCACTCAGCTTTTAAGCCTTATAAGAAACTTTACTATTTTTAATCCGATTAAAATTTGATTGGTGCTCCCCAATACTTTTGGTCGGCAGACATGACCAAAGGTTCCGACGGGATCCCAGAGGATGATACTTATGAAACTAATATAGCTGGAATCCTGAAGCTCAAGGGATATTATGATCCATGTTATGCTTCCTGATCAATGGCCCTTGTCAGACGAATCGGAAGACGATTGCACTAATTGGTCGGTATCTTTACAAGCTTTTACAGAAAAGCTGGCCGACGACAATGATAAGTCAACTTTTTCACTCAAGTTTTTACCGGATTTATGTGTTATTGCTGTAGTTCCGGGCTGTGCCTGACTTTAGCTGAATCGGTCTAGCATGAAAAATGGGCTGACACTCATAATGCCCGCGATCACAATGCCCACGACTCAAAATGCCCACGGCTCAAAATGCCCACGGTTCACAATGCCCATGGTTGTACAGTTTGAGGTGTTCAGGCCGTAGTAAACTGGAGCTAGTGATGAATGTGACACAAAAGGAGCGGACCGAGTATCAGAATGGCGATAATCTTCCATTGAAACTTTTGACGATTTTCGTCTTCCCTGAGAACTTTTTAAACTGTGGGCATTTTGGACCGTTGACATTTCTGACGATTTTGATTTCATGGTCAACAACCTGAATTATGGCATTTTTAACCGTTTGCATTTTAATCGTGGGTATCGTGATGATTTTGTGACCCACCGAGAAATATATTTGATAGACCGATTTTTGCTTGTTTGTTTAAGGTTTTCTTGCCCCTATCTCTGCACTCTAATCGATTCTGATCAAACTTTAACAACATATTACTTATCGTTATTCTACGCCACGAAAATGAGTGTTAATTGTTCAGCCTGTTACTTGGCCGTAGAACAAAGCTTTAATCAAGCAAGAGAAAAACTGGAATCTCACATCGGCTTATTCATATTTTAACCAACTCATTTGTGTGTCATTTAAATGGATACACTGAATTATTTGGATTCTGCAAAAAAAAAAATTTTTTCCACTATCTGCTCCAGTTATGAGGCTCAGAATATCTCCAGCCGTCCCCAAAGCGTAAATTCTACTATGACGCGGGAAATGTTAATCTCAACACAGATGCGGCTTTTCAGTGGGCAGTGGTGAAATTAGTGAGATTGCTTAGTGCCTGAAATAAAAAAAATTGATAAATCTTTCTCGTAAGGCAAACAGCAAAAATACAAGCGCATAGAGGCACCACAAATCAC
Organism: Branchinecta lindahli; assembly: GCA_023053555.1. Classification (NCBI taxonomy): domain Eukaryota; kingdom Metazoa; phylum Arthropoda; class Branchiopoda; order Anostraca; family Branchinectidae; genus Branchinecta; species Branchinecta lindahli. The sequence goes on from JAKZAO010000012.1 coordinate 8,720,877, forward strand.
ACGGAAATTCCACTATTTGAAAAATCGATTATTCGTAAATAGCGGAACAACGAAGTAACTCATCTTCAGCGGGTCTCCAAGCCAATTTAAGTGAATAAGTGATGGGTAACTAGATTATCCTTTCCTAGCCCTTTTTGGCTAAACTTTAATATCCAGTTTCACAGAAGCGCAAAAAGTATCACAAGTAGATCGCCAGACTGCGTGTGGAATTGATGAAAAGCTCATTGCGGGAGGTGTTACAGTGGGACGACATTTCCGGAAAATGCATGGTTCAAATAAAAGTTTTACTTTTAACAAATTTTCCAGTTTTGGCCGGATTCCGGACGACCTAATTGTCCGGCGAGAAAATAAGTTTCAGATATGGATTTCCTTACCCCTAGATCGACTATCTTATTTACTTTTATAAACATTTGTTTCGTCCTTTAACTGAAACCCCTCCCCCACCCCCAAATATGGGGCTACAGGACTCATCTACGACCTTGACCTGTACTTTGACTCAGTCCATCCTCATACCAAGTCTGAAGAAAATATCGTACCCCTTCGAAAGTTATCGTGCTGACAGACGGACAGACAGACGGGCAACTTTAACGAAGTCGTACATATCCCTCCACCTACGTTTTGGGATCCCAAGAAAACTTCTCTATATAACACTTGGGATATTACCTATGACGATTTTGCAAATGTTGGGAATATACTGAATACTATAATTAATAAGCATTATTATGCATGTGTTCTGCATTGTTGTGTGCGGTATGAGTTGAGACGAAACTGAGCTTAATTGCAGGAGAAGTTTGGGGAAGATATAATAGGGAACCGCTTACACTCTACTGAGACTTGATTGATCTTGTGGCATCATAATTCTTCTGACGTACCACATAATCGCAATATGTAGCCCACCTCTTTCGGTACACTTGTACCTAAAAAAGGTAGCTCTTTTTTCGGAAACTTTACTCTTGCATTCATCCTCTTTATTTCCTCTTTTGTTATCATCACCGATGTCTGACGTAATGCTTCTGATCAATCTGGCTCAAGCTATATTAACTAGTTTTCACCCTTATTTAAATCGGACGGTATCGTATCCTTCCTAATTACTCCCCTGCGACCCGGTCGCTTTCTTGCCGTGTTCAATGATAAGAGCTGCGCTGGATCAGAGGTCTATTTTGAGAAGTGGGCGAACCGACGGAAAAAGTGGGGGTTGTGACGGAATTGTTGGGCCTTATGACGGGTAAGCGCGCTGTTGTATAAAGTGGGGGTTGTGACGGATTTTTTGGGTCTTATGACGGGTGGGCGATCTGTCGTAAAAAGTGGGGTTGTGACGGATTTTTTGGGTCTTGTGACGGGTAAGCGAGCTGGCGTAAGAAGTGGGGGTTGTGACGGATTTTTTGGGTATTATGACGGGTGGGCGGCGTAAAAAGTGGGGGTTGTGACGGATTTTTTGGGTCTTATGACGGGTGGGTGAATTGACGGGTGGGCGAATCGACGGATTTCAGAAGTGGGTGAATCGACGCCTCTTGAAACCGAGGTTGGGCGAATCGACGGTGGGCGAATCGACGGGTGGGCGAATCGACGGGTGGGCGAATCAACGGGTGGGTGAATTGACGGGTGGGCGAATCAGCGGGTGGGCGAATCGACGGATATTTTGGGTCTTGTGACGGTTAGGCGAACTGTCGGAAAAAGTGGGGGATGTGACGTATTTTTTGGGCATTATAACGGGTGGGCGAATCGACGGGTCCCCCGATTTATTTGATTCAGACAGTCTCTGTGAACCAAATGAGAAGCATATATATAATTTTGCCAGAAAAAAAATCAGCTGAAATTTAGGTTGTTCTGACCAAAACGAGATAAAAACCTGCGCAGTGAGCGTCAACCGAACTTTATTTCACGGGATGTAAAACATGATTAAATGAACTAATTTCTAAGAACTACTGACCTGTATTCAAATAATACATAAAATGGATACGTCAGCTACGATGCATTGGCAGCGATATTTCGGGCCTTCTTGGCAGGAAGTCTACCAATGAATCGTATCTGCCTGATGAAAAATTCTTTGACTGTGTAGTTGTACGAAAAAGCTGCGTGTATTGATGTGTGGTAGTATGGAATACTTGATTTAGCACACCTCCGACTGGGTTAATCTTAAGTAGTGGTATCCGATAGCATCCAATCTTGCTGTAATAGCATCCAGTTTGCTAGTAGCAGCATGCACTGGTAATAGTTACTACTGCATGCTACTTTTTCGTGAACAACTTCATACGACCAGTTCTCGAAAAAATTTTATCGGGTGACGTATCCGTTTTATGCATTATTTGAATATAGGTTTCAAAGTCAGCTTGGGCTCAAGGAATATTTATCTACTGACCTGCCGTAGTATACCTGTCCATAAAGTTGATGAGATTCCCAACACATAATATTGCCGCTGTGAAGTATTCCAATCTGCTATTTTTTCTCACACTACTGTCATCACCTTTTCCTTTGTCCATTTCTACCTCTTTCTCACTTCCCATTCTCCGGTTATTCTTGCTATGTACTTCTCAACGAAAAAAACGTCTTTCTGACTGAACAACGACCGAATTTTCGGTCAATCTTTCAAGTCAAGTGCAGACATCACATTCACAAGGAATACTCTCGAGGTATTATTATTTGCTTACGTTCAAGGCTGCATCATTCTTATCACTACTTGGGATGGTTGGCAGCTATCTTTAATCGTAAACGAAAGTCAAAAACAGGTTTCATTGGTTAAGGTTTTTATCGCCATTCGTCGTCATAACCGAGTCCGAAAAGTTTAATATTTACTGGACTTTTTCATCCAGACAATATTACCTTAATTACCTTAATTTGCACTTCGGAGCAAATTAAGATCGGTAGATCTGTTGAATGCTCCTGAGTTGAATCGGTGGTATCTCATAGCAGGTATGAGCAGGACGGGATGTCCCACTCATACTTCCAGTCTTTCGTGGCCCACTCTTTGTCCAGTGCCTTCTTGAATGCTTCGGGGGTGGGGGCTGAGACTGTTGCTTCGCACAGTTCATTCCAGGGGTTGACGACTCTGTTGGTGAACGTCATGGTAATATGGTCTTGTAGATATCTAGTCTTTGCCAGAAAAAGGGCTGAGATAGAACAATCTAGTTACCCATCGCTAATTCACTTGAAGAGGCTCAAAGACCCAATGAAAATGCGTTTGTTCGTTGCTCCGCTATTGATGAATGATCGATTTCCATATAGTGGAATTTCGCTGTCGGATTTGTGGTACCTATATGGGCTTTTACCTGTGTTGTATGCTCGACGAAAACGATTTACGAAAAATAAGTGTTCATCCAGTTAGCTACCTTCCACAAGCTGATCACTGGCCGCTGAAAAGCTTTGTACTAAGATTCAAATTTTCCGCGTCATAGTAGAATTTTGCGTTGTGAGGACGGCTGTAGATATTCTAAATATCATACTAGAGCAAATAGTGAAAACAAATCCCTTAACCCAAGCCAAATAATGCAGTGTATTCAGTTAAATGATATAAAAATAAGTTGGCTTTTCAGTTAAACTTTAACATTTTACTCTTTACCACGAATCAGCCATTTGGAAATAAAAATACGGCCAAACGACTATTCATCTGAGAAAATGAAGTTCAGACATGGGTCCAGCATGTATCTCATGAATCTCTGAAGAAACGCGGTCGGTGGTGTCTGGATTGCAGCGTTGCCATACGTCGCACGATAGTGTGAATTTTTCGTTTTGCCACTCATGTCCTGCGACATAAAATTCATTCTATTTCACAAAACGTTCAGATTGTGTCATTTTTGTAGCGGTGACTCGACCAAAAGTGACCATCTCACATTTTTTTTTTTACGAAATCATCACTCATAATTCACTCTCTGTTTTCGGCCAAAATTGACTATTTATTTATTTTATTTTGTTTTAATTGGCAACCCTGCTGGCTTGAGAAGCAAGTCGGCCGTATATTCTAGCTTTCATGCTGCTAAAGGTCGGGCTTCACTACCCAGATTTTTCGCTCGGATTCTCGGTTCCCGTTTTCTTCAATATCGGTCTGGGTAGTGAAGACAGGTCTGAAAGCACCCCGGACGCGTCCGGGAATCTGGTAGAAAAATCTACCAGATTCCCGGATTCTGGGTGAAAAAAGCGGGAATTTGAAAGTAGTTTTCATTTGACTTGGGACAAATTGTGTTGAGATGGTAAAATCTAAGAAAATGACAGAAGTGCTGAAAAATGCCCAAAAGTGGACTGTTGAAGAGACATTTTTTGATTTCTGTCGGGACCGTCTTCACATAATCCGGACCCCAGGTTCTGGGGCGTCTGGGTAGTGAAGCCGACCTTAAAGTTTAACCGAAAAGGGCTAGGATAGGACAATCTAGTTACCCATCACTTATTCACTTAAATTGGCTTGAAGACCCACTGAAAATGAGTTACTTCGTTGTTCCGCTATTCACGTATAATCGATTTTCAAATAGTGGAATTTCCGTGTGATTTGTGATGCCTCTATGCGCTTGTATTTTTGCTGTATGCCTTACGAGAAAGATTTATCATTTTTTTTTTGTTCAGGCACTAAGCAATTTTTACCGATCTCACCACTGCCCACTGAAAAGCCGCATTTGTGCTGAGATTAAAATTTCCCGCTTCATAGTAGAATTTTCGCTGTGGGGACGGCTGGAGATATTCTGAGCCTCATAACTAGAGCAGATAGTGGAAAATCAAAAAATCCCTTTGCAGAATCCAAATAATCCAATGTATCCAATTAAATGAGAAACAAATGAGTTGGCTTTTCAGTTAAACTTAACAGAAGATCAGGGTCAGGTGCTTGCGGACTAAAATTCCTGCCCAGATTTCGGAAATCGTGCCAGGATTTTCATTCATCATTAATCTTGATGATGAAAGTGCGGAATCTGGCAGGAAATTCTCCTCGTGTTTCCGCATAGTTGTCTGGAATTGTCTGTCAAGAAAACGAGTACAACATAAAGCCGCTTTTACATTGACGCGTTGAGCCTTTCACACTGAGCTGCGCATCCTCTGCGTCGCGCTTGCGGCGACGATACGCAGACAGACGCAAGAATAGAACCGAGTTCTATTCTAAAAACGAAAGTTTTCGAAGAAAACTAGAGAAAAACTTACCGATGATGAAGAAGAACTTACTAATGATGAACGAAACGAAAATTCAACACAAGAAAGGAAAACGTAAACACGCATCCAGCGTGAAAGCTTCACGCGCAGGTGTGAAGTAGAGACCACGCAACGCATACGCAACGCACTTGCAACTTTTCGAAACAGACATCTACAGTCAATGTCCAGGAAAAACGCAGCTGTTTTCCGGCTCACCGGACATATAAGCGTGGCCCGAAGGTTGCGTGTGCTTCTACATGTGCCTGGCCGGACGAACGTACTCGATCAAACCATCCAAGAAATAAGGGGGAAATTTGGAAAACTCCAAAGCGATGTGGCTCGCCGGGCAAAGATAAGCGCATGTTTTGCTTTAGATCTGTCATTTCGAAGCGCTGTGTTCGACTTTCTTTATAAAATGTAGCAAGTATATAAAAATAAATTATAACCAACAAGAAAACAGGTATAAACCCGATGAAAAAATTTCGAGAATTAGTCGGATGGAGTTGTACGAAAAAGTAGCATGCAGTAGTATCTATTGCCACTGCATGCTACTACTACAAACTGGATGCTACTACAGCAAGACTGGATGCTATCGGATGCTACTTAAAGGGCCGCTCCAGCATTACCACTCAGATTTCTTAAGAATACTATCTGCCCCACCTGGGAATGATACAATTTTTTTTACCTCCATAGTCCCAAAAATAACGAAGATGCGCTAGAAGACGTCTACAGGTGGCAACGCTGGCATTTTTCGAGTCTGGCGGTGTTGCGATTCCCGAACGATAAGGTCCATTCGCGATTCGTCTGTCACTTTGGCTCCTCCCACAGGTGGAGCCAATTACTGCAACGGCCAATCCCGCTCCAGCAAAAACTTTTGAAAAAATCTTTTGGAGAATCTTCTTTCGGGCCCGTTCACCCTAGCGGATAATTTTCTGGGGAGCAACTGTGACTGTGAGGTAACCGGGGTGAATTCACGAACAACGAAAACAGTTATGTACTGGTACAGACAAGATACTTCAGGAATGCTATCGCGTTTCCCGTCCGTGGTAATGCTGGAGCGGCCCTTTAAGATTAACCCAGTCGGAGGCATGTTAAACCAAAGTATTCCATACTACTGTATTGATATGTAGTAGTCTACTACATATCAATACATGCAACTTTTTCGTACAACTACCACAAAACTACACAGTCAAAGAATTTTTTATCCGGAACATAAACCTTAAGACAGCCTCCGCCCGAATTTACAAAATAAGGCAAAATATAGAAATAAATACATGTCTTATAACAAAGAAAGACGGAAATTTCTACCTTACAATGGTCTCCGCAACAGATTACACACCATGCTTTGATTTGCGATACTACTGCCACGCTTGGATTCGTGACTGGGACAATCGGGAAATTCCCCACACCATACTGGCCAAACAGTGTTGTCCACTATACCAAATTACGTACAGGTGTGACAGAATGTGGCCCGGCCAGAAGCCGTTGAGGAAGCTTCTGCGTTCGGGAACTTAGTAATGTTCTTACATCGTCTGCTCGTCCTCCAATGCGACAGGGTTGTCATGCCCAACATCTGCAGGAATTTGAGTATTATCAGTGTTTCCAACATTGGAGATCGAGGCTAGAATTAAGAAAGAAAAGTCAAATTTCTGCCGAGATCGGATGCTCAGGATCAGGACTGTTTACCGACAGGATGGACATTTTGGAAGTCATTTCTGGGTGACCCGCGTAACCAGGCCAACTTGATAATATTGCGGGGGCTTTGCCATTTTCCCACTAAGTGTTAGCAGCTGCAACACCGGAGGAAGGAAGTGCTGGGGATTGTGTGGCTGTGTTCCCTGGACTCGGCAAGCACCCAACCACGGACGGTTTGTGTGGATGGGATCTCCCTGTATACATCTTCTAACGAATCATGTTGTTTATATGGTCTCTTCCGCTTTTCGACGATTCAGATCAACGATATGGTTCACGCTTAACAGCCCATTATTAATATACGGCGTACCAACTGTCGGGCACACTCTGTACCGGGGAGTGGGGCACACTATATTGTCGGGCACACCTTTACCCCAATTTTAGGAGTTGGTACCCCCGAGGGGTTACCAATAGTCGTGCACACTATACCGGGGAGTCGGGCACACTCAGTTGTCGGGCACACCTGTACCCCAATTTTGGGAGTTGGTGTCCCGTCGACACGTGACGCTTTGTAGAATATTCGTTTCTACGGAATTTGAAAGATCTGGGGAAAGAAATGAACTGCAATTCCTTTTTAAGATGTTCCTTTTTAGTTCGTAGCGATTTTGATGGATCTGGGCGAAATAAGTAACAGCATCGGCATCTTTGTAGCCGGATAATGCGATTTAAGGTAATACTCTATATGACTAATTCCGAAACACGACAGTGAACCTCGAGAAGAACAAGAAACGTTACCCAAACGAACCCTTAAAACTGGTTCAAATTATTTGTAAACAAATCAACAACGTTTGTTGTCGTGAAGTTTCTGGCTCTTCGCTGGGCACACGGCGATTCTTCCTCGGCACGAAGAGTTAGTCATCAAGAGTATCCAACATGTCGTGAGAAGAATCACGATAGCCTTATAATTACAAATCTGTCATTTGTACTGTATAATCGTTACTCTTATTAATAGCAACAAATAGCATCAAAGCGTTTAGAAAATTCATAGTGCCGTCTCCAAGATGCTCGTGCAGTACCTTTTCGAATTCCTCCTATAGTCCGCAACGGTGCACAGGTTTCTTTCCTTATTGCTCCTGCGTTCGATGCCTTGGGGCGTTACAGCTACTTATTATTAGTGACGATCGTTACTATTCTTGTTACTGTTGCCGTTTCATAGACCGCCGTTCTACGTTCTACGACTTTTACGATCGTTACAATTTACTTGTGATGGTCTCGAGTATCATAAGCGATAATAACTATCGGTTCTGCAGGAACTCCCGTAAAAGTGATGACGTATGTCTGCGTTGTTATTATTTTCGTTCCAGAGAAGCATTATACTATCACAACACAGCGCACGCCCCTCCTCTTATCATCATAACTTGTAATAACTCACTGGAACGCTACTTTGGTCTCTAAAGTTGTAGCAAGAGTTGTAGTCAGTCGTCAGTGACCAGTCAGCCTATTTCAAGCGGTTTGGCCAAATGCCAATCGTTTGCCCGGGTTACCGCGCAGTGTTGCCACTTTTCTCTGATGAAACCTGTGTCCTTTGGCTTCAAAACCCAGTGACATCCTGGCGCCTTCGAAACTAGGTCCTTTTTACCAAGTATTAACGAGAAATCTTGCTTTACTATCTTCATAATTATATGCCTCAACTTTAGTGCTTCATTTTTGTATTTACTGGTAAGGAACCGGTCGCAAAATTCTGGCTCGCTTTATCAAAGAGGCGAAAATCCATGGCAAATCGCAGAATTCTGCGACCAGTGGCAACACCGGTTTCGCGCCTCGATTGTGTTCTCCACCCAACACAACACAGGAAAACTCGCGCAAATTACCCAAGGGATATTGCCCCAACTCCTGTATTCTTCAAGGCCTAACTTGGATAAGATTTACAAACAAATTCTTGGAAGCACATACGAAGTTTTTAATTTCTCAACAAATTCCATCATACCACAACTACAAACTAAAAGATCTTAGAACAGATCGAGGTAACACAGAAATGAGGACGAAAAGGAATCACATCACAATCTTCAATTTAAACCTAAAATACACATAGGGTCTATAATATTAATCTAGTCCCTGACATGTGACGCATTCTACAGGTTCTTGAGGGTAGGTCCTTTTCCTGAATATACCTACAGCACTTTATCCTGTTTGCATTACGGATCTACTGCAATTTGCCGTTGGGCGAACGGAACGGTGGTTCGCAGCGAAACCAACAAGGAGCGTGTTCCACCCTTCTAGCAATAGTAACTATTATCGTTCCAACCTCGTAAAAGTTACTACGCTGACAGTCCCAACCTTCTTAAAATAGTAACTATTTGCTTACCACGCTCGGGAGCGTTAGTAAGCGTTGTAACTACGATCTCTGTGACGTGATTGGACCGATTAGCCCGTGGCACGATATTTTGCAGAAAATAGTAGAAAAATGCGTTCCAGCCTTGAGCCGTGTTCACATGCATGACTAGCCAAGCACAGAAGCCTAGGCACATGCCCAGGCTTAGCCAGGCACCGAGTTCTAGGGCACAGAACTCCTTGCCTGGCCTCTGTGCCTAGGCATGGGTGAGAACGGTGATGCTAGACATGTGCTCATGTATCTGTGCTTGGCTAGGCATGCTCGTGAAGGGGGCTTTGACGCCAAGCAGCCAGGAGCCGTGATGTCACGCGTAGTAACTACGGTAAGTAGGGTGGAACACCATCTAGATCTGTCTATTTAGATTTACATACTGACCAATCAACTTGGCTAGGAGGCTCCGATGACGACCGACCATAAGCCTAAATATCAGACTTACGAGCGATACAAAAAATCTAACATTTCAATTCTAGCACATCAACGAAAAGAAGAAATACATGAGGCGTTGAGAGGAAACGAGGAATTCGACGTTCCAAACATGGCCCATTGACTACTAGCAAAAACTCGGCAAAATTCAGATAACCGATACGCATCAGTAGCATGATACGCGAAAACTCGTTGGGGGCGTAATGCGCATGGAAAATAGTGAATCGTGACAAATGCAAAGATTTGTGAAGTAACGTTATTGGGCTAAGAATGCAATGTAAGCAATTTGGATATCCGGGCTTAAGAATTAATGATTGCAATTATGGAAGTAGGCTGCATTGGCATTATCAATCAATCAATCAAATTTAAGGTTATTATAGGTACAACGGGTCCTTTAAGCGGTCCGAAAATACGGTACGACTCAACCTCGCATAGCGTCCAACTTTCCACTCAACGCCTCACCCATTCGTAGTTCTGAACAACCCCACGAAAACTTCTATCAATAAATTACTAAGCAACTTAACACAGATCAAAACCGATTTGAAATTTACAATTAATTCGAAGGTACTCCGCAAGATCATTGCACACCCAACAGATACAACAAACAAAATGTTATAAAACACTTTTCTCTACGGTGGGGGATATGAGTAGATGTACATATCTTTGGCTCAAAGCTTGGTTCAGGAACACTTGATGGGAAATAGTTGTGTATGTTTACGCATAGTTCTTACTCTGTCTGTATACCTCCAACCTTTGCGCATATCCCCACAGGTTTAACACTTGATCTACCGATGACACTGACACAGTATAACAGTCGCAAGAGGTGGCTATTTGAGCAACATCCAACCTCCTCCATTTCTACTGATGTAGCTTAGTACGAAGTTGTTTCTGTTTTTGGATCTCGACACATGTTTGTTGAGGGGGAGGGGAGATTTTGATATTTCCAAATCAATTCCAGAACTCATCTTTTCGAAATTCATCGTCGCATCCGCTAACGAAATTCACATGATGGTTTTACGACCTTTGGCACTGGTCGAACGGGGGTATGGCAGGGTTGTAAATAATAGCAATCGATTCCAGAACTTTCCAAAAACCCTTATACAATCCACAAGTTCACATTTTGGGTGTACTGGAGGAAGTTCGATTTTACCCGGTTTGAATTTAGTATTTACCATTGTGTTGCTGTTTATTTTTTGTTGAAAGTCTATGTGGTCACTGCTGGCCGTTTATAGATTTACAAATAAACATGCACGTCATCAGTAAGGGAGTTCATATCACACTGACAATAATCTCAGAAATTCTTCGACTGAGTCAAAAAGGCTGTCGTGACACTCTAGCCTTCAAACACTGTCAACGATAGATTAATAGTAAAGAGCGATTCGTAAAGCACAATGTACCAATGATTCTTCCGAAATAGCCAAAAACAGTGCCGAAAACAGCGCTCCCAGCGACTGACTGGGAACTATTCCAAACATCAGCAACACTGTCTGATTCTCATGCTCATTCAGTTTTCATGGGTTGTACGTCTTTCAATTGCTACGTCATTTTTCCGCACCATCATCAAAATGTGGGCACGTTACGATTTATTTTAACAAAACAGTATCAGGAATTGGGTACTCTGTGAAAGTAGGCCCTTCGTTCCATCATATTCGCTTTCCGGATTTTGCGAAAACCTCATTAATTCTTTTTGTTCGCTTACATTTGCGCCGAAATAAACCGTTAACACTTGAAAGACAATACTAACCAAAGAAATCACGATGATGAGCAACTGTCACGACATTCTCTTTGTTCTAATTGATTTCACCACCAGCCGCTGGGTGACTCTGAATGTTTGGCTCGAAGTGCCGTTAGGAACCTCTATTCACTCTTAATCTATACTCTCCACTATAACGCAATCACGTATCCACACTGGTGGTTCAAGACCACTGGTCCCATCGGGTAGGGATGCTTAGGCAATCATGGTAATTCCACCGTCTTCTTCTGAAGGTGGTGTCCTCTGGCCAGTCAGGGCTTCGCTCTCCTCCGTCATTTGCTCAGAACCTGACAGAAATACGAAATGTTAGGCTTGAGCGAGGCGAGCCTTTAACTGGCGTCTCAAGTGGATAAAGGGCTTGGAACTCCAGGAATTTGAAAGGGGCTTGATCGGAAGACGTTTCCTTGGGTTGTCGGAATTGACACACAAGCTTATAGTAGCCAGGCTGGACGGAACGGAGATGATCACACAGAACTGCAAGCAGTAGGCGTACAGGGGGTAGTTGCTTCAGCACTGGTGCGTGAGGCATAAGAGAAAAGCTCGACAGAGCAGGCAAGTAACGTAAATAAGGTCAAACAAGCAACAACACAACAGCTTTAAAGTTCGGCTCCACAGTATAACTATTCCCACTTTGAGACCAGACTGGCTTACCAAGGGCCGATCAACATCCAGTCCCAAACAATTATTATTTTTAGGCAAACTGATTTTTTTTATAATGCTTCGACAAATCGCCACAGAAATAGAAAATCACTTAAAAGCTGAAGGAATATTCCTGGGTCGTTTAATGCATCTCGGTGCAGGGCTATTATCCGCCAGTATCCGTCTCAGAAGCCTTCAGCTATTTATAGGCTATACAAAATATTACTGAACAGAAATATTTTTTTTTTCTATTTCAAATCCGGATGCTTAGAAGTGAGCGAAAATGCTGTTAGACTCAGGAGCCCAACTTTAAAACACACCCATTTGTCAACAAATCAAACATGCTCTAAACCAAATCTGAACCAGCACACAGAAAACAAAACAAGAATAAAGAAAACACGAACAGAGTCAAATAATCACTGAAAAGTATCTAGGATAGCAGATAACAAACACTGAAGCTAGACTATTCGAGTAAACAAATAATCCTTCAGTTGAATTTCCGTGTCCAATGAAACCATGCATCGAGTTTGAAATTCATTGCTTCTCGGTGTAGCCTACCAGTAGGCCTACTGTCCACGGAGCATTTACACTCTTTACATCCAGAGAATTCCCGAAAGTTATCCTTTTGCTGCTATGCATACGTACTGTTTAAGACAGGGATCGGCCGAGAACTGTGACATCTCGCGAGCAAGAGACAGAGGTTCTCCCACAAGATTACAGGTTCCTGCAATAATTTAAGCCGCACACGGATGCCTGAACTTCTGGCCGGATCTCCGGAAAGGCAAAACATTTGGAAAAAAACAGGAAAAAAATGTCCGACTTTCCCGCATGTTAAGTTTTGAAACTGCATAATCGGTCAAGTTCCCAGTCTTTATTTAAAGGACCTGTCGCAACTATCTTACTGATCAATTATACGTCCCTAATCACTCCATTCATGAGGTTTCGAACTTCCGATGTCATATCTATCCACCCCAAACTACACCGATTTTTTCATTTGCAATATGTGGCTCTTTTCGACGCAGATCACGCTTTCGCTTATTGCTACCGAGGAGCTTACTGGTCAGAGAGACCGACTATACAACTTTTTTCGTGTTTCTCGTCAAAGTCAGAGGGGCCGCGCGCGGATTGAACAGCTGTGATGGGTCTGTAATCTCTTAAAAACGCAGCAGAGTTTGTTAGGTATGTTAGAATGTTGGAACATAACGTCTATCTACTGCGCCTCGCACTTTCAGGCTTAAAGCTATTCTATCAAAGTTTCCGACTAAACATGCACAAAAACAACATAAATCCAAACACACTACGACAACAAACGAGGCAAAACCGAAAGCCAAGAAATTCCGTCAGCAAGAATACATAGAGCTACGCATCTTCGGATCCGACGAGAGGAAGCTAATCCCCCCCCCACACACAAATAAAAGGTCATGCACCTCCCCAGTCGCCCGGCACCGGTCACCCCACAAATCACCCTATATCCAAAGGTCCACATATTTCTGAACTGACCTAATCCCGACTCACTCGTAGGAGTCATCGGGGTTTCATTCAAAGGGATTTTTTCGAAGAGCCAGTCGCGGTCGACCGTTGGGTCTGCAAGTCAAAATTCCGTTATACGGCATCACACTACTGGTCGACGTGACACTACTGGGCGACGTCACACTACTGGGCGACGTCACACTACTGGACAATAAATTGATTCTTGTAAATTTTAATGTATCTTCCTCGTTCGTGTCGTAACCGTAAGTTAATTCAGAAGTTCGGCGTGCAAGATGTCATTCGGTCACTGGAAAGGACGTCGGCGTCTCTGTTAAAAACATCTACTCATCCGGCTCATCGTCTACATGATGTTTCCCACGAGTTTTTTTTAGGCCTAATTAGAAATTTAGTCCGAATTGTCGTCATAGATGTTGATTGTTGTTTGTGTTTCCTTATTTCCTTTTACTCCACTGTCGCCATTTGCATTTGGTTGGTTATAAATTAAATATATATACTCTCAGCTTGATCCGCTCGTAATACCATTTAGCTTCTCCATTTCACTTCCTTGCCGATGTAGTGGGTATACTGCAGGTGCCGATCCCCTGACAGTGTAGCCCGCGGTTGACTTGCCGGAATCTGGCCGAATAATTAATCCGACGAGAAAACGACCCAAGAAAAGATTCAGCATGTCTTTTATGTCCTATATTCGTAAATCAAATGACTCGATAAAGAAACGGGTAGGTCTGAGGAATTTCCGGCTTCCGAGCCGCCAACTAGCAGAATATCCTCCAAAACCAATTTGTTTCATCCTAAATTTCCGGATTCCGACCTATTATCCATCCAGACACTAAATCATAATCCGGATCCACCAGGTTGCTAGTTTACCATGATGCCGACCACCCCCCTATCAGACTCATCGCGTTTGAATCATTCATAAATCTCCGGTTTTGACAGGACTCCGGTCACTATCCATCGAGGCCAGAACTGTTAGCATCTTCTGGTTCAGCAGGTATTTTTTCCAGAACATATGCTGTCCATCAAGTTGATCAAAGAGGTTTTCAATCAGTAAATTTCTTAACAACCCACCGTCCATAAATGTTTCCATGTACGAACTCAACCTCTGACTCGTGACATGAGAAATATATACCCAACTTTAATCTTCAATCCTTACAGGTTTTATCGTGATAACAGCCAGATGAAGTGAGACGGAAGGACATATTTACGATTCCTTCTGTTTGGGATAGCAAATCTGCAACATATCATTCATGGGCGACGATTCTACGTTGGGAAGCATTGGCTCGTGTGGGGGGGGGTCTCATTCCAGATTCATCGAAATAACAAAAGACGATTATTTTTCCCTTTATTTTATATATATATATTAGGGTGGAGCTTATTTTAAAAATTTTGGAAATATTATTTTCTTACCCCCCTAAGTTGTTCCATATCACATGAAAACATCGTAGAACAAGTTTGAGCCATTTATAATAATGTTTAGGGGTAGCTCAAGTACATCAAAGATTCGGAAAAAAAGAAAAAAAGAAGGATTTCGAGCAACTTTTATTTTGCTTAAAAAACACAGTTAAACAAAATTGTAGTTCCTATTTATGGTTGACCGGACAGAGTCTGTTACCTCCTATCGGGATAAACTCTGCAGTGTTCATAGACAACTTGCAGCAAAAATTGCAGGGCCTCACCATCAGTCTTTTCGTTGACGAACTGACGTGACTGTCGAAGAAAGCCAAGCCAACAAGTTCGGGTGACAAATACCGCAAGTGACCGGAAAACTTGTTTGATTTGGCCTTTGAGATTGCCAAATGGATGGACGAGTACTCGAGCAGCGACTTCAGTAGTAGTAGGTCACTGTACGGAGCACCTGGCTAAAGGTGCAGAGATCCAGGCTTTCAGGTACACATGTACTGCAAACACACACACATCATTCAAAACCTCTTTGTTCTGTGAGAGTAAGTCTAAACTGAGCCTTGAAATCCAGATCTTTAAACTGTAGCCTATATCACTTTGCTCATCCATCTGGCATGGTGCATCTCTCCGGGTGACATGAATCGTACTCCTCTCGCAGGAGTAGCACCAAGAAAAATGAGCACAAGTTCCAGGAATTCCTTGTAATCGTCCCTCGGCTGGCTCTGTTCAAGGTGCTTGTTAGCCAAATCGATGGTACTTTGTTTGATGTCATCCACTAGACGTGCCACATCATCAGCTGCAGTTGCTGTTTCATATTTATCAGTATCTATGAATCTCCAATAGTCCTAGAAGCGTTTGAAGAGTGGAACCTCAGGAGAAGATGTCGATCCCATGCACACTCGCAACGCAGCACCAATGACGAGTTCCATAATATGATGTCTACAAGCCACTGACAAGAGTTCCTTACCTAGCTTCTGCTCCAAAAGAACACAAGCATCAGAGATCCTGCCAGTGTTTGAGCTTGTAGTATCGAAACCCATAGCTCGGATGCTGCCGGGTATGCCCCAGTCTTCAGTAGCTCCAAAGACAGCAGAAGCCTGAGCCTCGCCTGTTCTGGATGGAAGCTTGGCTACTGTGAGTAGCTGTAAAACCCTGTACAGAGCCAGCCGAGGGATGATTACAAGGAGTTCCTGGAACTTGTGCTCATTTTTCTTGGTGCTACTCCTGCGAGAGGAGTACGATTCCTGTCACCCGGAGCGATGCACCATGCCAGATGGATGAGCAAAGTGATATAGGCTACAGTTTACAGATCTGGATGTTCAAGGCTCAGTTTAGACTGACTCTCACAGAAGAAAGAGGTTTGCATGACGTGTGTGTGTTTGCAGTACGTGTGTACCTGAAAGCCTGGATCTCTGCGCCTTTAGCCTCAGGTGCTCCGTACAGTGACCTACTACTGCTGAAGTCGCTGCTCGAGTCCTCGTCCATCCTATTTGGCAATCTCAAAGGCCACATCAAACAAGATTTCCGGTTACTTGCAGTATTTGTCACCCGAACTCGTTGGCTTAAAAGTCGCGTCAGTTCGTCGACGAAGAGACTCATGGTGAGTGCCATTCAGAGTGACGACGACCAGGAACAGGACCACCGTATCACCGTCAGGGTTCCGTTTTTGCCGGCTAAAACTGATTTTTACCATACCGGCGGTTTTAATCGGCTTTTATCAATAAAAACCGATTTTTGCCGGCTAAAACTGGCTAAAATCAAATCGCACGGATCTTTTCCACGTATCAATCTTTACTGTTGTTTCTTCGTTGTTTTCCGACTATTTTTCAACCAGGGTTGATTCCCGGACAAATTAGCTCGCCTACTCCAGTCCAGAAAACCGGTTTGGGGTTGACACGATCAAAGGCGTTTTTCCGCGACAATCCCGGATTGTAATCCTGGATAGCTGATTCATCAGAGAAACGGCGGATCGACAATCCCAGATTGTACAAACGACGATCCGACGATCTTACTCCGTTGCAAGATTCTCGAATCGACAATCCAAGCACGAATCCGGATTGTCAGAGTGTCACAGAAAACGATTTTATATAATCTGGATTGTCAGAGAAAACGTACTTTGGAGAATCCGGATTGTGAATCGTCAATCTGGATTGTCACGGAAAAACGCCTCAAGTCGCATTCACTTTTCAAGCAGCCGTGAGCGATGCAGGGAGTCGTCAGGTCACGTTGATTCCTCCGATTTATTTATACCGGGAATTCGTACCGTGTTCTATTAAAGCGAGAAGGCTATTAGAAACTGAGGAGGCGTTTTGTCGTACATGTTGATACGATACTTGATGAAATCATAGTGAACATAGACCCGGCCACGTTCTGGAAGTCCATGACATCTAATCCAAAAATCAAGCAGGAGTTTGTAGAGCTAATGCTTGTTCTCCAGCTCTGCCCATCTAGTTCTGCAGGTTTAGAACGCCTGTTCTCGAGCCTGAAGATTATACATACCGACCTTCGTAACAGACTCAGCATGGAGCGGAGTGCTACCAAAATCACATAGTAGCAGTTAGAAATTTGATTTTAGCCAGTTATTTGATTTTATCCATGCCACTTGATTTTAACCATACCGGCAGAAATCACCTTTTAGCCGGTATTAACCGGCTGGTATTTTAGCCACCCGGGAACCCTGATCACCGTTGATCTTGATTCAGCCAAGAACAAAAACCTGGAACATTTTGTTACAGCAAAGTCAGCAATCAAATGATGGATCTTCCGGATGGATTTCTCACAGTTGATCCAGACTTGTGGAAGGATAGACACGACTACAAGCTAGCGTCAGAAACTGTGAGGTCACTCAAAGTTGTCAATGGCCACGCTGAGCGAGGAGTAGCACTCATTCAAGAGTACAGCGGTTTTATAACCCAAGATGAGTCCCAGCTGCAATTTCTGCTGCAAGTTGTCAATGAACACCGCAGAGTTTATCCCGATAGCAGGAACACCGCACAGTTTATCCCGATATCAGGAAACAGACTCTGTCTGCAGTGGAGGTACAGACTCTGTCTGTTTCCCATAAATATGAACAAAACAATTTTGTTTATGTGTTTTTTAAGCAAAATACAAGTTGCTCGAAATCCTTCTTTTTTCTTTTTTTCTTAATCTTTGATGTACTTGAGCTACCCCTAAACATTATTATAAGTGGCTCAAACTTTTTCTATAATGTCTTCATGTGATATGGGACAACTTAGGGGGGTAAGAAAATAATATTTCCAAAATTTTTAAAATAAGCTCCACCCTAATATATATAGAAACAAGATTGCTGCCGATTTCTTTTATTCTACCCAAAGAGATAGCAGAGATGGACCTCTACTGCCACCAGAAACATACGATCATGTAGGTATATACCGTAACGCAGACTCAAGACGGAGCGAAGATTTCGGATTGCCCTCAACACCTGTCTGATCGCCTCCCTCGCCGCCAGAGACCACCCCGGCTGTAGAAAAAGGTCTCTCCACATGATTTCCATACTGAGCAGAAGCGGTAATAGTTTTGCTACTGATTTCCGATGAGGTTCATGATCGACTACTTCAACATGATTGCAATTAGTATCTGAGTTTGGTGTCTGACGAAAAACAACGCAGGGCAGTAGCGATGTTTTAATACACTTATTGTTCTTCTTCTTTTAGAGTTGAGGGGAGGGAGAAAAAAGTTCTTCCGGAAAGAAGGCTGAAATAGGCCGTTTTCTCCGCATCACGGTCTTGTCCGTTTGTTTGAAGTGTAATTTTGTATTCCAGTTTAAGTTGGTATTCTTTCTTTATTTCTATGTACTTCACTATTTCTATTTTACAGAAGTGGGTAAATAAAAAGATTCATTCATTCATTCAGTATCGCCTAACGGTATTTTATCTTTATTTATTTTTATGACCCGTTTTTAGGTACCGGTACAGCGGAATATATCAGTTTACCATAGCATCAGCAAACATGATCTGCAGCCAGTTTAGACTGAATGGATAATTATCACCTGAGCAGCCTACTCTACTACAGCAAAATCAATCAGTGCAGTATCTTGGCAAGACTAGCAAGATCATACAGCGCAGTATCAAACAAAATGTGAGACATAAGAAGGGACAGTGCAAGAAAATGAATCGGCAAACAGCAGGAGCAAGGAAAACGAAAAAGCATATTCTGTGAGTGAGATCGGGGGGGGGGGGCAGTAATATCAATTAACAACATCTGCACTTGCATCTTAGCAAGACTAGAAGAGGTTGTGAGGTTGTGAGAACATGCCCAGCGAATTGCCAACAACTCGGGCTATGCAACCCTACATAATCGAAGGTGCTTTTTCAAAAGTTTATAAGCGAAATTTTTCTCGCATTAAGTTACTGGCAGCGCCCTATCCGCAGCTGTGACCTTTATTTCTCGTAGAAATTTCAGCCAAATCGGAGTAACCGCTACAGAAATACGTAGTTATATTTCTGTGACTTTTAGGCCTTTCTCTATTCCTGTAAAGTTTGAAAAATGTCGCGTAACCTTTTGGGAAAACACCGTCATTATGGTGGCGTTGTTAAGGTGATGTCTCACTGAGCGGATTTTAGTGGAATTCGGACAGAAGAAAAATTCTGCCGAAACTTATTGAATGTGTCCGAAAGCTTTCAGGACTGTAAATGCTGCATTTAATGCTACATTTTTATTTTTATTTTCGTCCGAAAGCTCTTACCGTATATGCAGCATTAAATGCAGCATTTACAGCACTAAAAGCTTTCGGACACATTCTTTATTTCTTCTCTGACACTTCAAATTCCGAAATTTAGCCTTAATCGCCAGCTCCCCAGTTTCTTCTTGAAAATTCAGCGTAAAATTTAGCATCTTCGCTGAATATTTTGATGAATTTTATGCTGAATTAATGCTGCATTAACTGAGCGAAAATTTAAGTCCGAAAGCGAAATGCTGCATAAAATGCTGAATTAATTCAGCATTTTCGTTCATTTCCGAGCTTTCGGACACGCTCATTATGCTGGCGGGAACACGGAATAGATAATAAGGCTACTCCTACTGCGGTTGAAAAGTTGCAACCAATCAAATGCGCCCACCAGAGGTTTGCAAAGAGTTTCGTTCCCTCTTTTCTAAGGTTGTATAACGAAGTGTAAACTGAGCTGCTTGTTAAAATTTTAACGATATTTATGACTGTTGTAACCCTATATAGGTCTATTATGATTTATCTGTAGGCTCATAGGCTACTGACTATACCAAACAAATTTGGCGTAAGCCATGAAAGGTTTTTGGTCAATTAAAAGATGTTTCTATTTATCTATCTATCTACCTACTTATCTTATTAAACATTATTCGGTTACAGAGCTAAATGGCCCTGGGTACTCAGAAGGCCTCATCCACACCGGTGACGCTTCAGATACCTCTGCACTGTCAGGAGTTTCATAACAGATAACAGAGGGATGCGCAATTTCAACAGATAACACATAGGATGTTAGCTGTTATGTTTTTCAAACGTTACGCATTCAAACGTTATGCATACAAAAAGAATCAAAACACAGCCGAAAAATGTCTGCTGACTTTTTTGTTTATCATCATGATATCGGAAAAGTCAGCAGATGCTTTTTGGGCTCTTTCTGGCAATGCTTGTTATGCATGACGTTTTAATGCGTAACGTTTTGAAAAACATATCAGCTAACATAGCAAGTGTTATCCGTTAAAACCGCGCATCCTTATGTTATTTGTTACGAAACTTCTGACAGCGTGGTCAGCGAATTGTACGATTTCAGTTTAAAAAAAAGACCCTACTCAAGGTCAGTATAGTTATCCTACTGAAAACAGTTTTAAGATTTTAAAATTCGACTTACCAGTCGCCACCACTCTGTCCACCTTCTCCTTATCTTTCACTAAAAACATGGCAGTTACCACAAATAGAACACCACCCAGTACTTCCACAACAATGCACATCCACAGCGAATACTTTAGTGGCATAAAGTCCGCTGGGTTTAATGTTGAATCACTACAGTTGGCTACGGGTGGTATGATTGTGGTGGCTGCAGACCATTCGGTGGTCCCATTGGAGGATATGGCGGAGAGAATAACTTCAGATGTTGAGTTGGGGAGGGGCTTCAGGTATTCAGACATCTGAAAAATGAGGGAAGGTGAGCTAGATGGCATTCTGTGGCGTTCTTTTCCATTGAAAGTAAATGTATACATTGCTGGTAAAAAACCTTCAATGGGTAAGTAAGGTAAGGTAAGGTACAATTTTATTGACAACTTTTTGAAACCGAAATAGCATAAAAGCGACAGACATTCCAGTGGCATAAGAAGTTAAGTAGGTACTCTTTTAGCCCAAGCTGACTGCGAATCATATTTGATGGCGCTAAACTGGTATGTCAGCTGGAATCTGTTCCAGCTATGAACACATCCCAAGCTATTGGAACAAACATTAGCTGACTCTTCGCTCCAACGCCAGCACAAAAGGAGTAAGCAAGCTGTGCTTGAGATCTTAGATAGATAGATATCGCTTTTATTCTTTTCGAACTATCATGGAGAAATCCAAATTTGTCGAAATCTTCATATACATGTAACACTAACAAATAAATATGTCAACGCAATATATAAAAGTAAAAACTAAATAAAATTAAACATTTTAACGAAAGACGGTACAAACGTCTTTTAATACCGTACATGGTCACAATTTACGTGTTGGAGTTTTGGGATCACCACTGAGGCCGCTCTTGCAGGTCGTTTGCGAGCAGTCTCGAAGAGAACGATTCTGAGGCTTACACATACACTCGAAGGGACAGAGTAACTACGCCCTAATTTGGAGCATCATTATACGCTCGAAAGGACATAAGAACAACGCCCTAACTTGGAGCCTCAATTTGGGACGAAATGTTAACTGTTCCAAGCGGTTTCCTCTTCAAAAGGTCAATCCCTCAGATAAGTTATACAGAATACTAGCGTTGTAACAGCACAACCTTTGTTTTTCCTGCGTTTTGTAGACGGCCGTAACTCCTGGCACTCGACGTCCTGGGCCACTGTTCTTGGTGGAATAGGCAAGCCAGTTCAATTCATTCCTGATTGTTTTAGTTGCGATCATGGGAGCGATCTCGCCACGAAGGCTGAAACTCTGCATGGAGTGTTGGTGTTAAATCTTTGAATCACCCAATCCATCGATGTATATTCCCGTCTTAAAAGCTGGCGAAAGGGCTCCCTTGCAAGGTGGCTATTACTACAGTTTAAAAATTGCAGCCAATTTAATTTGCCCACCAGAGGATCGCAAAGAGTTTTGTCCCTTCTTTTAAGTTGTATAACGAAGCTTAAGCTGAAATTTTTGACCTTTTGGTAAAATTTATGACGTCATATTTATGATTGTTGCACAAGATGCATAGTATGATTTTTATTATTTAAGTGTGTGCCTATGAGCTGTATCTATGACGTTATTAAACAAATCTGGCGTAAGCGACGAAAGATTTCGGTCAGTAAAATGATTTCCCTATCTACTTATAACATGCCGATAGCTGGCCCCGATCCGAGGTCCTTTGTACATGTGTTTCTCGACTAAAATATTGCATGTTCATCTTCCTGTCAATAAACAAGGAATATTTTTAAACTTTTTAAAAATCACATTAATTGTGTCTCTTTTACAAGTGCTTTTCCTACGTTCATCCTCGAGGCTAATGCGTCTATTGTTATGTTAAAAATACTAACTAAATTTAAGGTCCCTGAAAAAAAAGATGTTGCGTCTGTATTGTACGTTTGTTCGTCCTCTTGTGGAGTATGCTTGTCCGGTTTGGCACTATGGTATTACGAAGGATGAATCTGGTCGTATAGAGAATATTCAGAAACGTACCCTAAGAATTGTGCACAGGGGCCCTAAAATCCCGTACTCTGGCCTTCTTTCTTTATTTGGACTGGATGCTCTGTCTAATAGGAGGCAGAAGTTGTGTCAAAATTTTGGACTAAAACTCCTTGAACACACAACTCTCCGATCCCTTTTACCCCCTGATTTTGAGGTTGAACGCCCAAGGCCACCAAGGCAAGTATCCACTAAAGTCCCGAAGCTCATGCCGATCGCATGTAACCGGGAAAGATATTGTAATAGCGTCATTCCGAAATTTGTGGATTTTTACAATAATGTTTTTCTTAGTTATTTTGTTAGAAAATTTTATTTCGGGTGTTGACTTCAATGGTTTACCTTTTATTTTGAGTACGAATTCGATTTTAACAATTGTTGTATATATTACCTGACAAAGGTCAAACAATTTGGTTGGATAACCCCGAAATTTTGTACCTGAGTTATACAATAAATCAATCAAATCGAATCAATCATTACTTACAATTCCGATGAAATACGGACTTCCGGCATCGCCTAGGGCGTGTGAAATTAGGATCTGGAAAGCTGCGGCGGTTGCTCTTCTGGTCGGAACTACGACGTACTACGGAAGAAAGTCTAAAATTAGCTTAAAGATCGAGAAATTGCATGTAACCCATGGATGCGCATCCTTGTGTCAAATGTTATGACGGATGCCGAGAATATTGATGTTATCATCCTTCCAGGTGTTACCTTTGTGGGTAACACCCATAACACTTAAATGATCACAAAATAAATATTATCAGCACTCGTCATAACGTAAGACTTAAAATGGTCGTAACACAAATATTATCGGCATCCGTCAAAGTGCGTGTGGGTATGGCGGGGGGGGGGGGACCAATAAACACTCGTCTTCCCTGATATTTCCGTTTTACAGAGGCTGACCCAACATTGGCCGCAGGGCTTTAATGTAACAAACTACTATTACTACTACTACGTTAGTCGCATTTTCTGCCAATAAGAGTTCACATGCCTCTCTCCCAAGTCCTCTGTCACTCCTTACTGCTAATCTGCCCTTTGCCCGTTTTTGGTAGAGAGGAGTCCGGTGCCGTTCTCATGACCGGATTGGCCAACTTACCTCGGAGCTGCTGATCGCATTTCTTCGCTGCCCCGGGCAGAAAGGACAAAGGGCCTGGTCAAAAACGACCGAAGAGCAACGAGAAGTAAGCACTTGGTGCAAAAACGGGAAAACGAACCAAGGCCTCGGCAAACAGCTCAAAAACGAGACTACTATTTGCTTCATGATACCACTACAACGCTTATGCGAACCACTTTAGCAATACTGTTGGGAAAGGGGGTCTGCAGGGATTGGTTACTCTACACTGCAACTACACTTCCAACCGGGACTCGATACGAGCGTCGTAGCATCTAGTGGCGAGATTCGGAAGCACCCTTATGGACAAGCTCAAAATGCATCTTGACAAGTATATCAGACAAAGATAAAAACATTTAGCTGAGATGTGGATAAAAAGTAAGAAAGTTGCATCTAAATATTTGGCAGTATCTACTTCTTGCAATAATCTGTTTTGAATGTTTTATTTCATTCCGCCTAACAATCAGCAATGTTCTCATTAAGAAAAGGCGTGTACAGCATATTAATCTATGAACTACCCACTGAACAATTTATGGGCGGGTGAGACTGATAGACTCGTTGTCAGAAAGGGTCAATTCAGTTTCCTTGGATTCAAAATCATGTTGGCTAGAGTTGGAATTATAAAAGAAAGAAAAGGTACAGCAGTCGTTTATGCCGACTTCATTCCGACTGGTAATGGCTCCTCCCAGTTTCCCGCTGTAACGATCAACTTTTGAGATTCTTCTCTCAACGCACACATCGCCTCAACCAATTATTAAAAGTATACCAGCCACACTATCGGAAGTTTCATAACAGATAGCACAAGGATACGCAGTTTCAACAGACAACACTTGGGATGTAATCTATTCTGATTTTGAAGATCTGCTCACTTTTTTGTTTGTCGTTATGATACCGGAAAAGTCAGCAGATGATTTTTCGGCTCTTCCCGGCAATGTTTGTTACGGATAACATTTAATGCAGAACGTTTTCAAAATCACAACAGATTACTTCCCAAGTGTAGTCTGTTAAAACTGCCCATCCTTGTGTTATTTGTTATGAAACTTCTGACAGTGCACGATCAAACGATTCAAATTAAAAAAAAAATGTCTTTCAGTTCATTACTCACTGTCTCGCAGAAAGATCTTGGAAATCAAATAAGAAGGTAAACATCACGATCTAGAGCGGAAATCTTCATAGCCTCTTCCAAAAAACGTGGGATTTATGGTAAACTGAGTGGAGTTTGAAGAGGGAAGGAGATTCTCATTCTTCCCTCTTAGTAACAAATCGCACAATCTTACAATAAACAGGAAGTACTTACCAAAAGTATATCAGCTACGATCGCCCAATTGAGATTTAAAAACACCTGACCGAAAAATGCAAGAACAAACGTAACATCAGTATTGACACCTGCGATTAGGAGAACGCCCAACATAAGGGGCGCGCTGGCAAACAGGCCAAAGGCACAAACAAGGGGATCCGCTCGTGGATATTTGATCCTCAATTTTTGGCTGGCGTAGGAGCCAAAGGGCACTCCGATAATACCCGCGAGCATGGCGAGTACTCCAAATATGAACGAGACCCTAGAAAAAAGTTGGTTTTGTTAGGCTTAGGTTTAATTTAACAAGCCCGCGTTTCGCAACAGGAAAACTATGTTGTCAGACTGATCGGAATAACTCCCTGTGTATTGCGAAAATGCTACACTCTTCTTTTTAGGATGGTCCTCTCTTGATTTTTTTCTCTTCTCCTTTCCAATATCACGTTTATTTTCTATGTAAAGTAAAGTGGATTAATGAATTCACTTTAAAGGTCATCTGAATGAAGTCTAACACCCTAAATTGCCACTTTTACATACTGCTTACCATTTATCTCTCGAAAACCGGACTAAAATCGGATGAAGTTTCACCGTGCTATAATTTTCAGCCTTTTTTCCGACTTGTCTTGATCGTAACGCTCGCCGTAACAGTTGTAACAGTCCATGCGTAACAGTTCATGTTGTAACAGTCCACGCCGTAACAGTCCATGCGTTTATCCATCCATGCGCTGTTTATCCATCCATGCGTTATCAACGTACGTTTATCCATGCGATAATGACAGTTTAAATATTGGCGCTAAATTTGTCTTGGGAGGTCGTAACGAATCGCCATAGGGAGACCTAGAACTTCAAGAGTGGATAGCGCCGAAATCACGGAGCGAAAAAATTCGTCTTCTCTGTACCGGTACTGTGAAGGACGATCTGAGGGGTTCATGGAAGTATGGTAGGATCGTTCAGGTGTCCTTTAAAGGACACGTCCCGGAGATTCTTAACTTATAAGTGTATCCTATCTCGTTTATTTGTATCACACTGATTAACTTCATAAGTGTATCCTATCTCGTCTATTTGTATCACACTGATTATCACGGTTGCCACGCTGTTCTCGTTAAGTGACGTATTAGGCTCCCAATCACTGTATCCGAGAAGCTTATTGGTCAGAAGACCAGTTATGCAAGTTTTGCCAAGTTTGTCGTCCAAGGCAAGGGACATGGAAAGAGGCTAAAAACAGCCTTGTGTAATTTTTTGTAAGCATAGCTAACTTTCTAAAGTAGTCTCCTATCTCAGAACTTCTTAGCAGGAACACTATAGGCGTATTCTCGCTGTTCCCCGAGGACTCCTCGGGAAAACGAAGGAAACGGCGAGAATAGAGGGAGTCACTCCACGCGGACTCCGCGTACAGAAAACAGCGAGAACACGGAGAATGCTTCAAAGCGGATATTGTTCGAAAAGAAAATATGCAGTTGACAAAATTAGTCTGGATCCACTTTATTTTTGGTTTTGTTTTTTTCTGATTGTTTTTAATTAATTTCACAGTGCACCAACACCAGCAAAAATTGATTCCCCTCTGAATATGAAAGGGAGTCCTTTTTTATCATGGTGATGATAATCGGGGCATTCCCCGTCGTGGGGACTCGCGAGAATACGGGGAGTGAGTCCCCCGGGCAAACAAAAACGCGGGGACTCCTCAAGTCGAGTCCGGGAGGTGGGGAGGGCGAGAATACGCCTTATAGTGCGAAGTGTCCTTTAAGAAGTGCATACTTACTGCCCCATGTCCACCGACGAGTCTCCAGTATGCACAGCTTTGCCCAGGGCAATATACTTAGGCGCCCACCAGGCAAGAGCGCCAGCAACGAAGGCCACAGCAGTGAATGCGGCAGTAGACAGAATATAACTTGGACTGAAAAATGGAAATGAACGATTAGAGCATTCTTCCATTCTCTTCCTTTGCAATTCCGACCCGAATGACCATTACGTCTACTTTTGCGTTCTCATATCTCTGCGACTTTCGAAACTCTAGCCCTATGCGGAACCGACGGCAACAACATTGGAATGTCCCCTTAACCCTGAGAAGTGCCGGTACCTATGCTTTAGTTCGCCTATATCTTTCACTTCTTCTCTTGAATTTTGGTTATTTTCAAAAGTTTAAACAAGTTTTAATAACAACAACCCCTCAATATCCTTCCTTTCGAAATTAAACACTTCTATTCGCTATTCTTTCGTTATCTCAAATTTTCGCTAAAATTGCCATTATGGACGAGGAACACCTATTTAGTAAATAGATTAGGAGTTTGCAAGCCTATCACCGCAGTGGAAGATCTCCATGCCCGTATACTTCGTTCTCGCAACCATCCCTGGATCACCCCTCTGTGCGGCCGGGAATAATCAACCTCCGATTAGTTTCCGTTGATGAATAAGTGTTACTAATTCACTCATTCATTCCGCACTGTGCGTCATAAATTATTTTATTCGTTCCTTCACTAGAAATGCCAAGAGGATGAGCTCTAGTCAAATCGTCTTCGATTTGATCTATGTAAGCTTTTGCTCAAGGACAATCATCTGAAGGCAGGGCCATCACTCTCTAGCAGGAAACCACCCGCTACACCGTATAACCGGTTTCTTTACAGCGCATTCCCATTCGCTTACAGGAAGCGAGGGCGCTACATAGCTCGGTCAAATGGTGATGTATGCGTCACTCATTCTAGCGCAGTTTTATGTTCTTGGTTTGACACTGCACTCCTGAACACATACGAATACTAACCGTCAATGCTCCTGCTCTTATTGAAACTACGGCTTCTAATGTAACCTTGACAAATGAAGCCCTTCATTGAGCAAACTTGGCAGAATGTATATCGGATTTGGAGAATTTCAGTACGATTCATAATCTCGCGTCACGGGACTAGGGGTTCGAGGGCACTAGGAATTTCCTAATGATCATAATCCTGTATTCAAATAATTCATAAAATGGATACGTCAGCTACGATGCTTTGGCAGCTACTGAAGAGCGTGACGAGGACCCTTGCCAAGAAGGGCCGAAATATCGCTGCCAAAGCATCGTAGCTGACATATCCGTTTTATGAGTTTGAATATATGTTTCAAAGTCAACTTGTGGAATACTTCCCTACCTATATCTTTTTAGATAGACGTTTTTTTTGTAAGAAAAGGTATGAAGTATACAAATTACTTGAAGAAAAAGGGTAAAGCACGGATTTCTGGATGGATTAAGGATGGTATATAGAACTTAGGGACCCGCACAGCATTTTTCCTAACACCTTTTCTTCATAGCCACCACAGTTGGGGCTGGTAGGATGCACCACTCTCCTGCAGTCGCATAGTACACATTTCACGTTTCTTCACTGATGTGTGTAAGTCGAATTTAGCCAACAGAAGTATTGGTCCCGGAACAGCACTACTGAATATACGGTTGATGCAGAACCGATAATTATTTCAAGTGTATTACGGATCAGTTTTTGGGATCCCAAAACGTAAGTGGAGGGATACTTATGGCAACGCAAAAGTTGTCCGTCTGTCCGTCTGTCTGTCTGTGAGCACGATAACTCTCGAAGGGAATGAGATATTTTGATGAAACTTGGTGTGAGCATTCTTTGGGTCAAGAGTAAGGTCGAGTTCGTAGAAGGGCTCCGTAGCCCTACATTTAGGGGTGGGGGAGGGGGTTCAAATTAAGGGAGGAGCAAAATATTTTTAAACAGCCAATGTGATAATCGATTATGGGGTAAGAAGACATGGTGATCACGAATATGAAAACCATTTTGTCGCCGGACAAGTAGTTCGCCCGGAATCCGGCAAAAACCGGAAAGTTTGTTAAAAGTAAAAGTTTTTTTTGAAGTTGATTAGATGTTCGATCTAGGGGTAAGAAGGCATGCTGAACATGAATATGAAAATCATTTTCTCGCCGGACAAGTAGTTAGCCCGGAATCCGGCCAAAACCGGAAAGTTTGTTAAAAGTAAAAGTTTTATTTGAAGTTGAGTAGATGCTTGATTTTGGGGTAAGAAGGCATGCTGAACATGAAATATGAAAACCATTTTCTCGCCGGACAATTAGTTCACCCTGGATCCGGCCAAAACCGGAAAGTTTGTTAAAAGTAAAAGTTTCATTTGAAGTTGATTAGATGTTCGATCTAGGGGTAAGAAGGCATGCTGAACACGAATATGAGAACCGTTTTCTCGCCGGACAAGTAGTTCGCCCGGAATCTGTTGAATCATGAAAATATTATATTTGTTTTTACCATGATTTCTAAAATTCGTTTTCTTAATGATTAGTTATTTCACCTTAATCCTTTTCCAAAGTTCAACAGTAAAAATCTTCAAGAAGTCTAGCGAACACTGGAGAAGGCAAAACCGATTTGTCTGGATCAAATATTCGGTTTTTGGGATCCCACCGGAACCTTTGGTCTTGTTAACTCTGCTCTAAAAGACCATTCCCAATATCTTCGAGACATTTCAAGGCCCTCTGTCAATGTTTTATGGGAAGGTTGTCCGTCAACGTGTGAGTCATGGAAGTCTTATTATTTGTTTATGTAGTTCGTTACAAACTATGTTATTGTTGTAATCGGTTTTTGTAACCTTGCATCTCTGGCTTTGATCCTCCATTTATATTTTATTCTTTTCTGAAGTTTTAAAATTAAACCTCGAAGTCTTTTATGATGCAACAATTGTCAGCTATGATTTGCTCCCCCTGATATTTTGGCCCTTTTTAGCAAAGGTCCTCGTTAGGCTGTTGCTATAAGAAACGAACCTGCAAAATGTCGCTGTAGCAAATCTTAACTCTATTTTTATAATTAACCGACTATGTTAATCTGGTGTGAATAGTCAAAGTAGTTACTTATAGTTCCATGGGCGGATCAAACAATCATGATGCCACATTACCACCTCCTAGAAACCAGCAGATTCCTAGATAACTTATTTACGCTAATATATCGTTGGCGTTTTTTGCTTACTGCCATGCTCCGATTTACTAGCTTCGACAAATATAAGCGGAGTTTCTTTTTTCTTATCCATTCATTGTTATTACATAGGCTACTAAGGATTATTTGTACTGTTGACATATATTCATATTAACGGTGTTAACTGAGAATTCCTTGTAAGCTTTGGAATCAGCTGCAAGAAGGTCGGTTATGTTTGTACATTTTTGGCAGTCTTGTAACTTTACATCCAGAAAAAAAAAAACTTTTCTTCGGTACTATAAACAACAGAAAGATTCATCAGATAACACTAGAGCAATCTGCCAGCTAGAGAGACTGTTTATTTTAGCAGTCATGGCACTGTCATCACTCAGCTCTACAAAATGACCGATTTTCGTACATGGCCGAGAGTTTTTGAATTTCCGCGCCTTGCAATACCATGCTCTGAAATCGTGTCCGCCGATACGCCGACGAGTCAAATGAGAAGCGATAACAAGAAAACGGCTTATTTTTGAAGCGCTCTCTAGTGGAAGTCAGAAATGTGTATGTGTGAAGCATTTTATAAAAATTAAAGCGTAGTTAGTGCCCATTGTGCTTTAAGGCATCCTAGAGCTGACGAGGTATTTGAAGTTTACAATCCCATTTAAAGGACAACTGAACAATGAAACCATACTTGAACACACCATGGAGAATGCATTTACACACATAGCCACGGAGAGCATTCTTCTCCTGAGCGTGACGTTTTCAAAATAGGGATGTTCGTTTCTGGAGGTTTGCACATGCAGACTCCAAGACAAAAAGCGCAATTCATTCAAATCTTGTACAGCGCTGGCGCTGGCGTATTGGAATTTCTTCTAGATATACGTTTGGGCTTAACTGGTTAAAACATATTCTAGCAGAAGGGTTGATTGGAGACATTTGTTCATTTCTAAAATTGTTCGGTACTGAAATAAGGACAGATGCAAAATGGAGCAAAAATTATAGCTTGGAAACACTATTTCGTATTTGGATTCGGTTTTCTGCAGGCAATGATAACGGAAGTCATACAGATAGGGATGATACTTGGTACTCTTCATTCAGGTGTCCTTTAAACTGTAAAAAAAAATCTTGCAGTATTTGCTACTGGGATTAATCTTGTCTCAACTGAGATAAGATTATCTCTAACTCGGATTAATCTTATCCTTGCTGTAGAGATAAGATTAATCCCAGTAGCAAATACTGCAGTTAACTTTAATCCTTACTCGGAAATAAATGACAATCTCACGCTACATACATCTACTGCAGCTTCTGAAAAGTGAACTTACTTCCTGGCAAGAGACTTGATATCCTCCCAGTAAGATGTCGCTTCCATCTTGTTTCCTTCTGCTTGACCTCTAGGTGGATCCACCAACACGAAAATAATCAGCAGGGTTGCGATGGTGCCGACGACTGGTGTTATCCGGAGGCCCCATTGCCACTCAGCACCGAAAGCGGATTTGGGAAGGGAGCCAACGACGTAGCCGAGTCCGCTTGAAATTTAATTAACAATAATAAATAATCATAGCCTATATAAAGACAATTCCAGTACAGAACTGCACCATTTGCAACTGATACTCTGTCCTGGCTCCTGAATACAAACTCAGATACTCAATACTGTTACTTCAACCTATGGACTATGTGCTGGGCACATCCAAGACTAGTCAGTCTCTCTCTATTTACTCCCAAAAAAGCCCAGGGGCCATGGCGGGAAACACCTGAACACAAAAAAACAAACTAAAAATCAACACCTACAGAAATAGTTCTCGTCAGCCTATTCTCTACCAAGTTTTCGGAGGTTACCAAAACACTTGAAATCATCCCTTTTTTCCCAAACCTCCAGATCAAAAGCTTCCTTTTTCAAATCTTTCAACTCCTCACACCAACCCTTCAGTACCACACATTGGGCAAAAGTAAGCCAAGCATACACTGATACACGGAAGCACGGACTGACATGAATGTCACGTTTCTAATGCACCGCGTTCCCCGTTCTCGTTCGATATTTTAAGCGAATCCGTGTTCTACATTAGCTTCCAACAACGATAATAACAATTTATTTATTATCAGCTGCACAAAAACAGCGAAAGGATATTTCTAATGCACCGCGTTCCCCGTTCTCGTTCGATATTTTAAGCGAATCCGTGTTCTACACTAGCTTCCAACAACGATAATAACAATTTATTTATTATCAGCTGCACAAAAACAGCGCAAGGATAGTTTAAACTTTTATTCCTTAACCACTGCGTACCTCTGCTCGTCTGGTAAATCCAACTTCGACTAAACCTGTTCAACTGATCAACTGGGATTAACATTCATTTCAATTCCTGTCTCAGCGTAACAGTTCATGCATAAGTATACTTCCGATACATTCTGTTACAAATTAGGTATAGCCTACTGTGAAACTTCTATCTATTTCTTACCTTCCTACTGGGATAGCGAAGTAGAACAGGGCCAGCATCTTGGACCGGAGATCACTTACGAAGAGATCAGAGATGATCGTCGGGGCAATCGTGGAGTAACTGGCTTCGCCTATGCCAATGAGACATCTCATAATGAGGAACCACATGAAATGCTAAAATATAAAATAAAACATATAATGATACTAAACAAACATTTGTTCCCGAACTCTAACATTCTCGAGAATCTTCCAATTTGTGATGTATCTGCTATCAAAGCATCGTATTTTTTACTTTCTTTTCCGAATTTCTCAATTTCTTCTGGAAAATTGGTTACTCAATTCTTTTTCCATTACATAGGGTATTCGCTTAGTTGATTCTGTTTGTTTTCAATTAATATAGGCTAGGTTATTTCCCTGCCCCTAGGCAGGCACTTCTTTTGTACTTTCCTGGCAGGAACGTTTTGTTAGTTGTGTATTTTTGTCTTTCAATACAGCCCAATGAAAATGAAACTGATTAGTTTCTTATTCAAACGTAAAGACACACTTTTGTTATAAAAACCCCTCTGAAGCCCTCCCAACCCAGCTTTTACTCATTACCTCAGAAACGATCAATTTAAGACGCCGCTAATTTTATTCGAGGCTCACGGCAATACATCAAAGAGACCTAGAGTTTTCCCCAAGTGTATGTGACACTAAATGTATAAACAGATTGAGGAATGGTGATTTGCTTTATATATTTACGACAGAACGAGTAAGAGTAAAAAAGAGTAAGAGAATCGTTTCTCGTGTCATTAGTGCTTTAACGCAAACATTCCGTTAAAAGCTGCCCATGCATAACATCTGTTGTGCTATCTGTTCAAACTTCGCCTCCTGTGTTAGATGGTTATCAAACTTACAACACTAGTGACCCAAAAGTTGCATATGATGTATTATTCACATGTGCTATGTCAATCGGCAAAAATCGAACATCTGACACAGAGAGAAGGTGAGATTGCTGTGTTGTCAAATACAAATAACCGCAAACTACGCGAAGCATAAACATGTGGTTCAGAAAGGTAATATCGCTCCAATTATCAATTTTTTGCTCAATTATCACCTGATACTGCCCTCTGCACAGCAAGAAAATATTTTAAAGCACACACGACACCATTTTTTTGTATCTTCACGCTGATATATACTTGTCCTTTAGCTTATCTTAACATGAAAGTCACCAAGAACAAATAATCTAATAGAACCTCCGACTCTGGTGCGACGCAGCGACTATGGATACCCCAATCAATCAGCTGTAAAGGACGACTCGGACGGTTTTCTTATTCTTCTGCGGGGTTCTGGGTTCTACCGCGATATAGCTGTTAGCAGAGGTAACAAATTACGATGTTCTGCGTAGCTCCTCTTCCGTTCGTTCGCATCGGGTAGGGTCATCGGAGATCGAAGGTTCTATTAGATTATTTGTTCGTGAAGTCACTGATTAACACACAAGATACGTTTCCACAAGTAAACCAAAGGCCCATTTCCGTGACAATCCAGTATTATAACCCTAGATAACTGATTCATCAGAGAAACAGCAAATCGACTATCTCAGATTACGAAACGATGATCTTGAATCCCGAATTTCACTATGTTGCAAGATTCCCGAATCCAAGGACGAGTCCGGACCTGGATTATCGGAGAAAACGCATTTCGGAGAATCCGGACTGTGAATCGTCAATCTGGATTGTGATGGAAAACGCATCGAGTGGAGGGCTTACCGGTCGGTCTGATAAAATTTGTGGGACTCGTTGGCGGGAAATTGAAATACGAGATCAAGGTGATAATGGGGGTAAACTCAGGCAGAGATACGCCTAACAAAGAAAGAAGGAGCAAACGACGCCGACTTCGCACCCATTGGCTTGACCTTTTGGATGATGATGAATTTTTGGCACTATAGGCTGCTTATGTTGTACAATGAATGCTGACCAAAAATCATCCGTTTCGGTTTACCTGTCTAAAAATTTGGTGGGTCAAGTTTGTGATGGCATGTATTTTGCACTTCTTTCTCCTTCTTTTCTTTTCTATTGTCCGAAAAGGAATAAAGTCAAATTGTAAATTTACGCGTATGGGTTTTATAATAAAATTCTCCTAACTTCGACGTCACTTTCGACCTCATCGGTTTCCAGGTGAGCGTTCGACCGAGATCAGGACAAAACATTTTGCTCAAAAATATATAGCAAAGACTGCTGCGATCCAAGATAGGAAACAAATTATGCGCAAATAAGAATTTAGTGACTGAAAATACACAACCGGAGCGGAGGCAAAGAAAAAATTAGCATAGTTAATGGCATGAATGTTTTAACGTCAAAAGGGGCGAAATACTTACGAGGATCCGTCGCACCTATTATGTCCCTAATCGTTTCATCCATTTAAGAACTTCCTGTGTAATGTTCGTCCACCCTAACGGCGACTAAACGGGTTCTTGCACTTGCCTTGTTTCGCTCGAGGGGCTGCCCACTCTCTGCCACTTGGTGTACACCATGTTGCGCCACCCAAAGGCCACGCGCGCCACTCATCCACCAAGCACGCCACTCATCCGCCACGCGCGCCACTCATCCGCCACGCGCGCCCCTCTTCCGCCACGCGCGCCACTCATCCGCCACGCGCGCCACCCGCCACCCGGTGTACACCGATTCTGAGAGAGTGGGCAACCCCTCGGTTTGGCTCTTTTCGAGCTAGGTCAAGTTCCCGCGTATCGTTTCCCAGGAGCTGACTGGTCAGAAAAACCGGTTATACAAGTTTCTCCGTGTTTCTTATCAAAACAAAGGGGGCTACGGGAGGCTGACAACAACCGAGACGCGTTTTTGATATTTAAGAAACCTAACAGAAGGTTTGTTTTTTACAGTTACGCTCAATGGCTGGCAAACATGTCTGTAAATCTTTTTGTCGTTTTCGCTAGCTATTTTACCAGCTACGGCATAACTGGAGCGAAAACGACAATTCCTATCTTGGTCAACAAAAACCTATATAACCTTTAACATACCACTTTTTAATTTAATCAAGAGAAAGCTGTATTTTTTCTATCCAAGACTTCTACAAAAGTAAAATGACTGCTTGTTTGTTATCTTTCCGCTGAGTGTCTTTATTTCCCAAGTCTTTATTTCCCAAGAACATAGTAATCCGCCTCAAGACCTCCCTGGAATTAATATCCCTGAAATAATATATCCGAGGTGAAATTTAAGCTGTCTAAGCTAAAACGAACTGCAGTTACGCCTGTTGATATCCCAGTGACGTTAATTAAGGCTTTTGCAGCTGAACTGGCCCTTCCTCTGACCAACATTTATAATAAAATATCACGAAGTGGCCAGTACCCTATAAGAAGTGGAAAGTGGGATTTATTACACCAATACCGAAAAAGGGTGGTGCTAATGATTTTGCTGGTGTAGGGCCAATTTCTGTGACTTCAATTTTTAGCCGCGTGTATGAAGGTTTTGTTGCTACTTGGTTGAAAAAATATTTGGCATCAATTATTGACCAGTGTTACGGTGATGCCATATGCACTCCGTACGTTTTCCTTATGCCGCCGCTAGGCAGCGTTACTCCCTTCCGTTGCTTGTATCTTTTATACTGTCGCGGCCACTCTTTCGATTATCTATTAACTCTTTGGTCATTGTGACTCATGCGGTGTGAGTCACCTTCTTCTCAACACTTCTTTCCGGGTTCCCGACCGGGTAACAACTCTTTTCACTTAAAGATTGTTCTTTTGTGAGTATTTCTATTAATAAAACCTTTTGTTTATTTATGGACAATAGGTCACTACTATGAGTCTCATTTAAGCTCCTTAGAGTGGGCTGGCCTGTAGGGCCTAGTGTATGATGGGTGGTTGATAACCTGTTGTGTGTTCGGTATGCAAACCATAGTGTGAATCGACCAGGGGAATCCATAATGAACCCGTGAAGTTCTGCACGTGTAGTAGGCCACCAACGCCTTAGGCCATCCTGACTCCGATGATTGTATACCTGGACATTTACCATCTTATGTCCGGCTTACTACACCCCTCGCCATAACATCAGGTTGAGAGTGCAAACTCCATATATAAATACAGTCATCGTAACACCAGCATCAATACGGAAACGTCCCGAAGGCTTCTACAACACATTATTTAGCAAGTCTTATTGATTTTATCCTAAAGAATCTGGATACCCCAGATAAGTGGATTAACCTTATAGCTATCGATTTTAAGAAGGCTTTTGATCTTGTGGACCACCAAATACTATTAAATAAGTTAATTGAGAATAATGTACCTGAATTTATTGTTAATATAGTACGGGGATTTTTAACGGATAGATTGCAAATTGTAAAATATAAACAGTGCATGTCAGATGCGCTTCCAGTTTTTTGTGGGGTTCCCCAGGGAGCTGTGCTTGGTCCTTTGTGTTTTCTTATTATGATAAATGATTTTGCTCAGGATACTGATGAGCGATGGAAATTCGTAGACGATTTGTCACTGGCAGAAGTTGTGGGAAAGAATTTAACAAGAGCTGTAAGCTCATATGGCACTTGCATGGGTTGAGATGTAGTGTTTGATCAAACGTACTTTTAAGGTTACCTTTGCGGTTCAGATGCGCACTTTAAGGGAGCTAGAGAAAAAGTATTTTGTTTTAGAACTTGGCTGTAATTACGCACTTTATAGACGCTAGAAATTCATCTGTAAGAAAAACTATTGAGACAAAACGATCACAGGCCCTTAGGGATCATTGATATATACCGTTTGGTAAAAAGTATTTTTTTTTCACTTTTCGGTTAAAATGTGCACTTTAAGGGTGATAAAATAAGTTTTTAAGCAAAACCCTTGTGGCACAAATGATCACGGGTTGAGATGTATCGTTTGTTGAAAAAAAAGTAGTTTTCGACCTTGCGGTTCAGATGTGCACTTTAAGGGAGCTAGAACTTCATTTGTAAGCAAAACCCTTGAGGCAAAAATGACAATGGGCTCATGGAGACATAAAAATGTATAATTTGCTTAAAAGTATTTTTCTAAATTTACGGTCGAGATTGGTACTTTAAGGAATGTCGGATTTGGAAAGTGGCGATTTCTGAGCCAATCTTGTCGAATCTCTAATATTCCAGCCTAGTTCCATCGTCCTAGCACATCGGGAAGTACCTTAAATCGCGATCACCGGAATTCCGGACCCCCCCCCAAACTCCCCCACAGTCGCCGGAGCCAATCCGGTTCTGTAAGTGATTTATCCAGAGCATCTCTCTATTATTCCCATAAAGTTCCATCCCGATCTCCCCAATCCGAGCCGGTCACGTATTCCCCCCCCATCCCCCCCCCATTGTTGTCGAATCCGGTCCAGACATGACAAAGATCACCAGAGACATGTCCTCTGATCAATTATCAAATTTCACTCAAATCCGATCAACCGTTCCAAAGTTACACATGACTCAATATTCCGGATTCACCCTCCCGCTACTCCCCCCACGACTATCGGATCATGTAAATTTTTATTTATAAGTCAGTTTGATCGGGTCCCTGACTCGCCTCCCAAGTTTCATCGTGAAAATCCCCAAAACCGCCATTACCGGAATTCCGGGAAACCCCCCTCCCCCCCCTCTATTATCCGGATCCAGTCCAAATGTATAAACGATTTATCTGGAGCAGATGATTGTTCTTCCCAGCAAGTTTCACTCCGATCCCTCCATTCTAACCGTTTCTCGAGATTTCCGGTCTCCCCCCCCCAAACTCCCCCATATCTGTCGAATCCGGTCCGGAGTTCAAACGGGACATCAGAGGTATGCAATTTATCCAGTTATTAAGTTTCATTCCGATCCGATCACCCGTTCGAAAGTTACACATTACTCCAGTTTTCCGGATTCCCCAGCACTCCTCTCCCCCCCCCCAGGTGGTCGGATGAAACTGATTATTTCCAGGTTAATCCGGTCGGGTCCCTGATGCTCCTGCCAAGTTTCATCGTCCTAGCACATCTGGAAGTACCCCAACTCGAAAAAGTGTGACAAAAACTACTTAATTCTCAGAATTCCCCGGCCCACCACTCCCCCCCAGATGGTCGGATCGGGAAACTGATTATTTCCAAGTTAGTTTGGTCGGGTCCCTGATTTTCCTGCCAAGTTTCATCGTCCTAACACATCTGGAAGTACCCTAACTCGAACATGTGGGACAAAATAATTCGGACCGACCGACCGACCGACCGACCGACCGACCGACCGACCGACCGACGGACGGAATTGCGATCGGTATATGGCACTTGAGCCAGAGGCTGCAAGTGCCATAAAAAGTCAATCTTTGGGTATAATTCAGGATATCGTTACAGAAGCTTCTCGGTCGAATATGGTAGTGAACAGTGACAAATCTACAATATTAACAATTTCATTTCTTAAAACTCTCCCACAATTCCACCCTCCCATTCCTGATAACCTAACTTCTGATCAAATTACACTCCTTGGCATTATTATATCTTCTGATATGTCTTGGGAGGAAAATACCAAGCATATTTTAAAGAAAGCTAACTCTTCCATGAGTATGTTAAAAATCCTAAAAAAATTCAAAGTCCCTAAAGAAAGAATGAAAGAGTTGTATTGTATGTTTGTCCGTTCACTACTTGAATATGCTTGTCCAGCATGGCATTATGGACTTACAAAGAGTGATTCAGATAAGTTGGAAAGAATCCAAAAACGTGCAGTCCAAATTATAATCGGTGGCCATAAAATGCCGTACTCGTATCTCCTAAAGGAGTGTAAGCTGGAACCCCTTTCTATACGTAGAGAACAGCTGTGTTAACGTTTCGGAACAAAGTTGTTATCCCACCCTATCTACCGAAACATCCTTCCTCCACCCTTTAAACCGGAAAGAACCAGACCTCCAAGAGAAGCAGCTATGAAAGTACCAAAACTTACACCTGTCGCTTGTAAAACTGAAAGGTACCGTAATAGCTTTGTGCCTCAGTTTACCTTGTATCATAACAACCTAACCTGAATTAGTGTATTTATTGTAAGACAATTGTATATATGTTTTAGTTGTAGGTTAATGACAAGTGCCAATGAATTTCCTCGCGCATGAAATGTTGTGCCGCATTTATTTGAAATTAAATTAAATTAAATTAAAGAGTGTGGTGCTGTTACAAGCCTTGCTACAGAGCTGGAAGCTCGGTAACTGCGTAACAGCTACATAGCACCGATTGAGCGTAACTAATGGCTGGCGAAAACAACATTTTCAGTTTCAGAATTACAAAGCGAAACCGAAAACGACTTTATCAGTTATTTTATTAGCTACAGACCCGAAATAGTAGCCACAGTTAACTATCTGCTTACCGCCCTCGGGAGCGTAGTAGGCGTGGTAACTATGATCCCTGTCATGTGATTGGCCCGATTAGCCCGCGCATGATATTTTGCCGAAATAAAAACTGGTTCATGCCTTGGTGCCACGAAGCCAGAATCCGTGACGTCATGCGTAGTAACTACGGTAAGTAGGGTGGAACCCGCCCTGTACCTAGTACGACTTGTGCTTCAACAAGCTTCACAGATATAGGCAGAAAGGATCCCCAAAACCACAGGGGGGATGAATTTGCAATCTTGGTATGTACAAGGCTACTTACATTATCGGGAACGAAAGAGCTGACTAGCGCCGCTAGCGTCCAAAACGCCACTCCCACAGCCATAATCAGTTTCCTTGAGTACCTATCCCCTAAGTATCCAAAGATCGGGGCGAAAACCATATAGGCCAAGATGAAGACAGTCTGGATTAAGCCACCTTGTGAATCATCGATTTGGTAGTAGCACTGGACATCCGATAGAATTCCTGAAAGAAAAACAATATCAGCTTAGAGCACACCTCGCACCATTTACTGTTCATGTTCTAGTATTCAAAACTGTTTGGATAGCCTACTATAAAACTAGACTGATATTAACAAATTATCCACGGGTTTGGCTCTGTTTTAAGCCTTTTCCCATGCCCATTTACTTCAAGCAAAAACTCGGCAAAATTCAGATAACGGTTTTACGCATTAACAGCATGTACGCGAACACTTGTCCGGAGCATAGTGCGCCTGGAAAGTAGTGAATCGTGTCAAGTGCTAAGATTAGTGAGGTATCGTTAGCGGGACCAGAATGTAACATATGAAATTTGGGTCTGACACGACGGGTCCTTTAAGACTATTTCTAGTAGAGCAGTAAAAATGGTCTGTGGTTTATTCTTCTGTCCTTAGCCTACAGGCCTTCACCAAGGGTTTAAACACTACTACAGGGCCCATAAAGATGCTCTACTAAAAGGACAGATAACTAACATATCTACGGCCTATTTTTAAATGTTCCGACTGTCTCTGCTATGGCAGGGAGTTGAACAGGAAGGCGACTTAATTGAAAACGCCAAGCAGCTGATGTCTACTGCCATTTAGAATTTTGGCATGAAGAAGAAGAGAATAAGGTCCCACTGACCTCATGAGTATTGCGGAACGAAACTAATTACAACGCGGACATACGTCATCACTCTCACGCGAGTTCCTGCTGAAAAGATATTTATTATCACTTTTGATGCACCCGACCATCATCAGTAAATTGTAACGATCATTACAGTCGTGGAACAAAAATTAAGAGGGAGGTTAATTTCCTTAAAGGACACCTGACTGAAGAGTACCAAGTATCATCCCCATCTGTATGACTTCCGTTAACATTGCCTGCAGAAAAC
Organism: Branchinecta lindahli; assembly: GCA_023053555.1. Taxonomy (NCBI): domain Eukaryota; kingdom Metazoa; phylum Arthropoda; class Branchiopoda; order Anostraca; family Branchinectidae; genus Branchinecta; species Branchinecta lindahli. The sequence goes on from JAKZAO010000012.1 coordinate 8,761,956, forward strand.
CCAATCCAAATACGAAATAGTGTTTCCAAGCTATGGACTTTTGCTCCATTTTGCATCTGTCCTTATTTCAGTACCGAACAATTTTAGAAACGAACAAATGTCTCCAATCAACCCTTCTTCTAGAATATTTTTTAACCAGTTAAGCCCAAACGTATATCTAGAAGAAATTCCAATACGATCCGGCCAGCGCTGTACAAGATTTGAATGAATTGCGCTTTTTGTCTTGGAGTCTGCATGTGCAAACCTCCAGAAACGAACATCCCTATTTTGAAAATGTCACGCTCAGGAGAAGAATGCTCTCCGTGGCCATGTCTGTAAATGCATTCTCCATGGTGTGTTCAAGTATGGTTTCATTGTTCAGGTGTCCTTTAATACAACGGTGTCTGGAACGAAAATAATAACAAGAATAGTAACGATCGTTAGTAATAATAACTCGGTGAAACTACCGTATTCTCTAAAAAGGTCTTCTAAAAATCTTGTAAAATCGGACTGAAGAGTAGAGGGGGGAAGGGGGGTCACACTTATCATACAAACCTCAAAAGAAAACAAAGTATAACTACCTGCCACAGTGAATCGGTCCATATAGTTGATCAGATTCACAAAGCACAAAATCGACACAGATATCAACTGCTTCTTTGTAAGTTTCTGTTCATTGTTATTTGTAGCCACTGCTGTTCTTTTGAGATCATCACTACTAGTTCCCTCAGTATAGAGGGACCGGGCAGAGGGAACTGCACTAACACCACCCAGTGCTTCACTATTCAGAAGTGCCTGGTTCGACATGTTGGCTCTCAGACTTTTGGAGTCCATCTTGGAAGAGTGTACTGGATGGTCCCTGAAGAGAAAGTACGAAAATGAGCTGGCTAGGCTTTTGCATATTACAGCCCGTGAGTAGGTCAAGGGTGTTTCAGCCTTCTGCTAGGAATGACTCAGACACACACAAATACCCAATTTTGGGCTACAACAACTGAAACTGGGGTACCTCAGGGCACAGTACCTAGGTGTTGGTAGCACATGTTCATTTGCAAGGGTATCCCCATGAAAACAGAAGAATAACTATGAACATGAGTCATGAAGATATCACGCTGACAACGATTATTTAAAAGACCTAATCAAATAGGAAACAATCCCCAACCCCATTGATTTAAGAGAGCAGGTGGGTCTGATCAGGCTAGCATTCCCCATTTAGTTTTCAGCTGAGTTGTGTCTGATCTTGGTACCAATCTCTGGCAATCAAAAGTTTGATGGCCCAAACTAATGCCAACTTGTCTGGATATCTATTTGTTTGGATTAAAGAAGACCTGGGGGTGTTAACTAATACAGACTTTTTTCCTTCAATGGTTGGTGAGGAATCTGGCAATCCACATTTTTCCCGTGAAAATTTCACTGGATACAACGCCATTGTGGCTGGGCAATGTTCCACACCAACCATCAGGCACTGTGCACTTGTATTTGGGTCTAAACTCCCTCCTTCTTTCCACTTATACCTTGACTCCTTAGGCTTTTTACCCAATGCTTACTATGAACTACCCCCCCCCCCTCTCTCTAGGGAAAGAGTGAGAGCCCAAAGTGCAACAGCTGCAGAAATCTCAAAAAAAAGTCCAGCTAAAAAAAAAAATTTACTAGACTGGAGTAACTGTGCATGTTTGTCTGCCTGCTGGAGACGGCCCGCAGAGGTAAAGAACAGAGGTTAAGACATTTACAGAGAAGAATAAAATAATATTTATACTATAGACCTGACACAGGTGAGGTTATAACAGCTTTTCCACTCCTGTTTTTGCAAAATCCCAAATATAAGTAGGCAAATCCCTGGAAATTCCTTTTTGCTTAAAGAATAATCCTTTGATAAGCCCCTTGATAATGGGGGGGGGGGGCAAAACATACGACTGGCTAATGCCCGGCAAGGCTCAAGAAAAAGCCTTTGCCAGTTAGAAACTGTGGTAACAGACACACACACAGACAAAAATAAATTTCTATGGATTTCAAGAAATATTAACAATGATTTTGTTAAGCCAACTGTCAACCTTTACGAAAAAAGAGTATTAATAGTATTTACAATATTATTCTGTGCCATTTTAAAACCTAAGTCTGTCATTCTGACAAGCTCAAAACTTTCGATCGTCTTTATATCATTCTCGCAAGCCAACCAGACCACATTTGCCCAAAAGGCCAAAACAGAAAATAACAGAATGAGGACAGAAGCAAAAGAAAACACACTTCATATGTACATGTACAGGATGCCTTGCTATTTGCGCCACCCCCGTGAATGAAATATATGCATGCAATTCCCACTGTTTCTTTTTAGCCTCTACACAAACCAAACGTGTGAAATTGTGCCATGACAGAAAGGTCCAACTATTCTCTACAAACTAGTATTTTTTTCCGTTTCCGTTGAAAAAAGCTGCAGCGTTGCCAAATGCCTTTCTTCTAAACACCTGCTGCCCATGGCAAAATTGTTTTTTCGCCACCTTCTGTTTCCAATTTTCTTTTGCACCTATTGCAAAACTATTTACGCTACCAGGTTAACCCAAATAGCTTGAGCGTGACTATTTGCACCAGCATTTTTCTGTTGCTATGTATTCGACCTTTTTGCTTTGTTTTGCACCAGGCAATTCTTCAAAGAAGAAGTAAAAGTAAGCAGATGACATTTGATATTAATTAATTCAATCAGGATGGATGTACAGTATTTTGATGTTCCACATCCGATCCCTGCGATTTAGTCTTTATTTACACAAGTTTACTACTGTACGGGAGGTACCCAACCTCAGACAAGATTTCAAATTTCCAGAGAAATCTTTTTTTAGTGAGATATATCTGGCTTAAAAAGGAACCAAAAACCATGACAAAAATACTAGAGTGAAGCTAATAGAATGGTTTACGTGTCGGGGATATAAATTTTACTTCAATATTTCCAGTTAAATATAATTTTCTTTTCAAACAGTTTCACCCATTTTTACATGAGGTCAGATTGCTTGCAAAGTGATAAAAAAGATAGAGGTAATAAGGCTAATAACCAGAAAATCTCTTTTTAAACAGGTTCAAAACAAAGAAAAGACAAATAACTGTAATATTTTGGGACATAACTGTTGAAAAAAATTCAGATTTTGCTTCTTGACTGTCAGGATAGCACTGAACTTTCATTTTAACATTTTCGCGGCAAAATTCGAGGTTGCGTAAAAACGAGGTCAGGTAGGCCTACCCTCCTGTACTCAGGCATCCTGTATATGCATTTTACTGCAGTTAAAAGTGAACTTGGAGGATTTTTTCTTGATTGAGACTGGAATATCATCATTATAATAGGGAAAATCCCTAAATACATCTCAATCATCCCTGAAAATCCCTTATCCCTTTTCAGAATAAGAAATCCAGCAGAAGGCCAGAAAATCCCTTAAACCAGGATAAATCTATAAATCCCTCACTCAAAGTGAAAAAAGTGTGGAAGAAGACTTGTACAGTAGAGGTATGCTTATGTGAACATTTGTTGACAATGGACTTTGCCATTTTCATGCACTTGCTGTGTCTAAAGCTAACTAGGCTACCAGTTACTAGTTAGTCAAAGTAAGTAATTAAGGGCAGATTAAGTGCAGTCATGCACAAATCCTCAATTTTTGGGCATGGTGCCCCAACGTCAGGGCATGCCCCAAGGTATGGGCATGGGCATGGTACATACTAGCATGGGCAATGGCACAGTAATGGCACCCAGATGGCACCCCCATGATATTTGGTTGAACTGAGATTGATTACATACAGTACAGTAGAGGTATGCTCAGTCTAGTACACTAGCCCCTTTTCAGGCATGGTGCTCAAACGTCTAGCACCATGCCTGGGTGCTAGACGTTTAAGCACTGTACCTTGGATTTCATGTATAGTGCATGGATTTCAGTATACAGTGCATGCATGAAAAACACAGTTTCTGTCACCACAACTTATCAACGGCTCGGATAGGGCTGAAATTACTACCAAGAATTAGAGAAATCAAAGACAATCCTTATCATATTTTTCATAACAAAAACAAAAGGACGCGACTGATGAGGGAGATAAAAAACCTCATTTCCTTTTCTACATAGTCAAGGGTTTTGCATGCAAAGTATCCTGTGCCTCAGCTTTTTCTACCTAACAGTCAACCAGAATATTGGCTCCTAGGGCACTGTACATGGAAAATAGATAGGCTGCTGTCAGGTTTTTCATCTCCATCATCAGTCGCGTCCTTTTGTTTTTGTTAGGAAAAATATGATAATGATTGTCTTTGATTTCTCTAATTCTTGGTAGTAATTTCAGCCCTATCCGAGCTGTTGATAAGTTGTGGTGACAGAACCTGTGTTTTTCATGCATGCACTGTATACTGGAATCTATGCACCATACATGAAATCCAAGGTACAGTGCTTGAACGTCCAGCACCCAGGCATGGTGCTAGACGTTTGAGCACCGTGCCTGAAAAGGGGCTAGTGTACTAGACTGGGTATGCTTATGTCAACAGTTACTTTAATGTGAACACCGCAGTTTTGGGCTAAATTGTAGACTGCAGATCCAAAATACCTGTAGTACAGGTGTTTTCAGCTGCCCTTCTTACCTACTTTGGCTAACTGGTAGTTAGCTTTAGTCACAGCAAGTGCATGAAAATGGCAAAATCTGAACTTCTGAAGTCAACAAACGTTCACATAAGCATACCTCTACTGTACCTAAATAGGGCTGTCTTCCTCTCCTAGACCACAAGAAACTTGATCTTATGTTCTATCTAACCTCTTTTTCCAATTTTAAAAATATTAGAGAACAGTTAGAGAACTTCCAAGAAATTTAGCCATGATTCATGATGAATGAATTCCCCTTTTTCCCTGGAAATGGATAGGTAAACCAATAGGAAAAAGTGGTCTTCACTGAACGCTTAGACTTACCTTAAACTGTTCTTCCAAGAAATCCACTAGACAGAACCACAGCAAAATTAGAACCAACTGAACTCACTGAATTTGGAACCTGTCTGTAAAAAGAAAACCCTTCCCAATTTGAAACTTCTGTTCTGTAATCTGTTGTATGGACAGTATCGTGATCGTGACTCATTGGATTTTGTATCGATACACTTATGAAGTCTAGGGCGTAATGCTCCGCTGTATTCAACGTCAACGATTATCGTTTATCGCTCACCGCAGCTAATCAAAGTATCGTATCAGAATATGTATCGAGCATCGGGCGATCGTCTGACACTACTCCCATCGTACGACGCCTTTAAATCGATAGGCTGAGATGACGCCAGCAGGAACCCGCCTTCTTTCTGATTGGTTGCTCCGGCCATTCATAGAAAAAGAAAAAATCAGAAATGCTCAACATCTCATAGCATAAATCAGTAAAAGAGTAACCGGTCCGGTACAGTGTTGCCACTTGTCGCAGAATTCTGCGATTTGTCACAGGTTTTCGAGTTCTCCCCAGATTCACAGCTGTGACAACATTTGTCACAGGAAATCGCACTTTTGCCAAAAATGTCGCAGAATTCTGCGACATTTTTTCATTCTGCCAGAATTCAGCTACTGGCGAGACAAGAAACACAGAAAATTGCTCTATGGAACTTTTCGCTCTCGGGATTCAGTCATCGGCGGGTGTGGAGGAATGGGCAATCTAGAACCTTTTCGTATGCGTGAGTTGAGAAGGGTTATCAGATTGAGTAAAACTTGATGGGTGGTAAGAGAAAACGCCTGTATGATCTAATTATGTGTCCGAACCGGATTCAGTCATTGTTGGGGGAGGGTCCCGGAATTTGTGCGGATCACCGAGGGGTCAAATGAGTGGAGCGATTGGACTGAGACTCGGAATGTAGAAAGTTCATACGCCCTAGATGATCCATTTTGGGGGGGGGGGTACGAGGATTTCCGGAACAGTTCTCAGACTTCAGAACTTGACCCTAAAATACCCCAAGCAATATACCGAACATGATCAAATGAGTAGGGCGATTCGGATGAAACTTGGAAGGTGTAAAGGTCATAATATGCTCTAGGTGAACCACTTTGGTGTCCCGCCCATATTTAGCCTCGGTGAGGGAAGTTGAAGGGGATACAGCAAATATCCCAGGATGCTCAGATTCGAGTGAAACTTTATGAGTGGTACGATAAGCCCTGGGTGATGTATTTATGTGTCTGAACCTCTTGGTCTACCTCTCGTATTCGGCCTTGATGGGGGAAGTTGAAGGGGGTACGCAAATAACCCAGAATGCTCAGATTTGAGTGAAACATGACGAGTGGTACGAGAAGCCCTGGGTGATACCAAGAATAAATAAGGATAACATAACGTTTATGTGTCTAACCTGATTCGGCCATGGTATACCGGTGTACCAAAATACCGAACGTTGAAGTACAAAAAAGTATATGATTACGAAGTTCAAAAAGCGACATTTCTTGTTAACAGTGTGCTTATTTAGTGGCGTACGCAATGTCATGGGATAAAATAGTTGGGTGCAATTTAGTGGACTGACCCCTTCATTCTTTTCCTGACTAATGATCAAGTTATAAAACACCGCCCTTGGCGAGGGTCCTCTTCAGGCTCAAGCAAGAATAACGAACCTGTTTTCTTTTTGTTAAGTTATTTTAATTTCTAAATTTTATTTAGACTGTACGTATTTCAGTCAGTAAGTTCTTCAGTTCAGTCAGTTCTTTTCAGTAAAGGAAGAAAATAAGTTCAAGACGATACGGTACCCTAAAGCTACCTGTAGTCACATTACGATAAAATTTCGCATCATTTGCGTCAAAATTTAAAATGGCGAAAAAATTTGTATTGGTTTTAAAAATTTGTAATTTGGTTTGCCCCTGGTTTAGACTGCTGCGTCAGATGCGACGCACTACACTCTAAGGACTCTGGGGACGATCTTACTATGGGAATCTTAGTCTAACTAAATATTTTCGTCAAGTTCAAATGAGGTTAAATGAAGGTTTATTGAGATGATATGTTCTTCCCGTCATCCAAGGATTGATGTTTTCCTTCATGAAAAGTAAAAAAAAAAAAATCTCAACATATCCATGTTTTTCCCAAACATCGCATGCATTTTGTGCTTATCGCTCGATTTGTGGCACATGTCGCAGAATGCAAAATCGTAACAGGTTATAATAACAAAGGATAGCAAAAATATAGTATTTTTCGAAAACTAAATATTTTTTTTCAAGTTGAACTGAAACCAAATCTCGATTCACACACGGTGTAGCATTTTACTATATTAATTGATATACGCACTCCTTCAACACCCAAAATCTTTGAGTTTTTTTCGAAAAATGACCGATTTTCGTTTGTCACAGATTTTCACAGATTTTTGCGACCAAATGTCACAGGTTCGGTAAAAGAAAAGTGGCAACACTGGTCCGGTACGTTTTTACTAAAAGGGATACTAGCTATAGGGATGGGATATGTAACGGCTCATGGATGACGGGATAACGGAAGGAGGTGTGGTCTGTAAATCCTCCCCCGAAGGGTTGCGTACTCCCGAAATGGCTGTACGGTAACCAAGGAGGTCCACGGTTCGATACCACCTCTGGACATTTTGCTTTTGCTACACTTATTACTAGTTTTCCGGACTCTCGGGTCCGGGGAAAGTCGGATCGTGGAAGTGATTATTTGTAGGTTAAAATCTGGTCGGGTCCCTGATATGCCTGCCAAGTTTCATCGTCCTAGCTTATGTGGAAGTGCCCAAACTAGAAAACCCGGACAGACCGACAGACATCACGATCGCTATATGGCACTTGAGTAAGCTCAAGTGCCATAATTGGACGGCACAAGTAAATAATAATAATAATAACGTTTATTTCCTGAATAGCTCATATAATTACTCGCTAGCATCGGATCGTCACACAATTATTAACACGGCTAAAACTTAATAATCACTTTTCAATAATTGCCTTAAAATATTTATATGTATGTACAATTAATAACGAATATATCACAGTTCAGAATTGAAATACTTCACGAAATATGGTACAAATGACGAAAGATACCGGTCAGTAGAGCGGATGTCGGGGCGAACAAGTCTGGTACAATTACGGGTTGCAGCGCGAAGCCTTGTTTCAGGTCGAGTCGGGTTTGGGGCTTCGTAATCCGGTAGGAGGGATCTATGAAGATCAGAGGACAAACATTTACGTCCAAAATCCATTGTCAACTTGTGTCGTCTTTCAGACAGAGTGGAGAGACCAAGCCTCTCTAGACCCGCTTCATAGGAAGTGTAGGTCGGGCCAAGCATGATCTTCACCGCTCTCTTCTGAATCCCTTCAAGTCTGTCCCTCTGACCATCATTAAGTCCCGGATGCCACACTGCACAAGAATATTCTACACACGGACGGATGTACGTACAATACAATGACCGCATAACTCTTGGCGAAAGACCAAACCTACGAAGGATAGAATACGACTTAAGGAGTGGAGCTGCCTTCTGGAGTATCATATCAACGTGGGAATTCCACTTCAAATCATTATCTAAAATAATGCCAAGAAGTTTTAAGCTATCTCTACATTCCAGACCAATGTTCTCCATAACTGGAAGATCTCTCTTAAGGAAAGAAACTCTTAACACAAAACTCTTAGTAAAACTGACTGACAAGTTAACATCAGCCAGGTCCTTCTTCATTATATCAAATATAGTCGAAAGTGTTTGCTCGGTCTGGATTGGAGGGATAGTTCGAAGTGACAAAGACGACAGATCGTCAGCGAATTTGAAACGATTAGAAACAGCTAGCAAAACTTTGTTAAAAACAATTAAAAATGTTAAAGGTCCAAGCTTTGTCCCCTGGGGACTACCACAGAAAATATCTAGAAAATCTGAAATATCACTTTGACTTAGCATTACACACTGTTTACGTCCTGTTAAAAAACTAGCTAGCAATCGGACCAAAAACTGACGGGCTCCCATTTCTTTAGCTTCATTGATTGCCACCTGGTGATCTAGACTATCAAAAGCTTTCACAATGTCGCTCAACAATATTTCCGCGTACGCACTATCCCCTTCTAAATGCCTCATAACATCGTCAACTAGCCTAATCAAATAATGGGTGGTACTGCAACCAGGTCTAAATCCAAATTGTCTGGAGTCTAGCCTTGCTTCAATATCTTCAAATAAATGCTCAAAAATAAAACTCTCAAAAACTTTAGACAGAACAGGCGTTTTTGAAATCGGTCGAAGATCACTAACAGATTTAACATTTTTACATTTGGGTATAGGTGTAATAAAAGCATTTTTAAAACAATCGGGAAAAATTCCATCCAAAAAACACTGGTTAAAAATCGCAGCTAAAATAAGGCTCAATTCTTCGGCACACTCCACAACAAGCTTTAGGATGCTCTTGATATAAACTCTCGGAATCCAATTTCCGTTCAGATCTAAACTCGGATCTAAATGAGACTTTGGCATAGGAATCAAACGGATTAAAAACTGGCAATGTACGAACGGATATGAAGACATGACACAATTGCGCTTAGGTGCCAAATTTGCAATCGAGCATCGGAAACAACGCAGCAAAAGTCAATAAATCAAGGTTCCATGGTTTTCTTAATGTGCAACCCTCTTCAGAATTGCAACTATTGTTGTCACTCTTGATTAACAAGACCAAAGGTGTCGATTGGATCCCAAAAATCTAATGTATGATGTTGATAGCGGTTGATAGATCAATACTCTTTACTTGTAATATTTAGAAACAGATCAAAGTTTCAAGCCCCTCGCGAAGCCCTTCTAGCAACCGATTCTTACTTACAAGTCCATCTCCCCGTGACAGAAATGGTACCGTATCGTTCTTACCATGAAGTACACTGGCAAAAAATAAAAGGTATACCAACTAGCAAAAGTTGGCATCACCAAAGATTCTAGCAACCGATTCTTACTTACGACTCCATGTCCTCGTGATAAATGTGGTACCAAATTTGTTCGTACCACATAAAGCAAGAAAACAAATTGTAGGTACACCAAGTAGACAAAACTGCTAACCCCTCATTGCCGAAGACGATTATGGTCTAACAGCCTATTATTAGACCATGAGACCATTAGAAGTCCCCTACTTGTCTCACAATTGAGATCGGCCTATTTTTGGTTTCAGTGTGTACCCTACTACTGAAGCTGTCAACCCCTCTAAACTTTCTAACTGTTATGTAGCCCGCAACCACCTACTCTTTTCCCACATACCAACCCCTTCGACCTTGATCGCACTAGCTCTCTCTCTCTCTCTTACGTTAGCTCTGCGCAGAGCTATACTAATCCCGCGCAGAGGATTCGGATTCAGGATTCAGCATGTGTCCCTACCCCTAAATCAACTATCTCAATAGGTTTCAAAAAAAAAAATTGCCCTTAATTTGAAACCCCTCCCCCACCCTTAAATATAGGGCTACAGAGGCCATCTTCGAACTTGGTACTTTGATCCGAAGGATCCTCCCACCAAGTTTCATCATATTTCAATCCCTTCGAGAGTTATCGTGCTAACAGACGGACAACTTTTGCGATGTCATAGGTATCTCTCCACTTACGTTCTGGGATCCCAAAAAGGACTCTTCGTACATAGTGGTACAGATTCTGCCCTTTACATTGTCCCTAGCTCACCGAAGAAATAACAAGCTTCAGAAATCGCTCTTCTTCTCTGTTACGTTTATCAGCCAAAACTTTTTAGCACTTTTTTGGTCTAGCCAAGTTTGCATGTGAAATGCGCAAACTTTGCCGAAGTGCTGATAAGATAAAATCATGCTTCAGTGTTTTGTGCGTTCATTTTGGCAGACATGAGTCTGGATTGTCGGCGAAACATCCCCATTCGAAACCTCCCCGTGCGTCCACATGTCCACATTGAATTTTTTCATCGCTGAGGGCAGGGCTGTATCCAGGAATTTATTTCGGGGGGGTTTTGCCCTTCGGTGGGGGGGGGGGTTTGCCCGTGGGTCGGATCAAAAAGTACAAAAAATACATAGATCAGATTTTTAAGCCTACAAAAAACGATTACTTTTGTGGGTTTCGGGGTGGTTCGAACCCCCTACCCCCCCCCCCCCCCCCCCCCCTGGATACGGCCTTGGCTGAGGGATAGCTAGGTCTATAAGATTACTGATTGCGTCATCAGTTCAGACAAAAATGTCCTTGGAACATAACATTTTTAAAACCATGATGGGCTGACCTTCGGCATTTATAGTGAAGAAACAAACCAAAGTGTTGCTCCCGGCTATAGCCATTTCTTAAAGAAAACGCAAAGATTCATTGGATTGTCAGGTTTTTAATTGGTTTATTTGTGTGTTAGTTTCCGCTGCGATATAACTCATTGATCTCGCTTTTGTTCGATTAATTTGGTGATGTTTACTATCAAACGGATTCTATTCAAGGATCAAACCGTCTAACCTAGATTTACTGTGTCTCTCTAACTTACTAATCGTTCCATCCGCTTTCGTTTCCTCGCTTATCATGTAATTTTTATCCACCATAACGGCACTACGCTAATTTTTGCATTCTCCTTGTTTGACTCTCTTTGAGCCGCAGGCAGCCGCAGCGGGCTTCCTCTTTCTATGAGGAGGTAGGGTCCTTCTATTTGTAGAGATGCTAAGAGTAGGCCTGCCTAGGGTATTTGTAAGTCTATTAGCGGATATGTATAGGGCGACGAGAGGCATTGTCAGGATATTGGGAAAAGGTACATCATCACCTTTCGAAATTGGGAAAGGAGTAAAACAAGGTAGTTCCCTGTCCCCGCGAATGTTCTGTTTATATATTAATGATATTGTGGATTTTTTTCAAAGTCGTTGGGCTCCAACAGTTAGTTTAGGGAATTTTGCTTTATCAGTGTTGCTTTTTGCTGATGACGCAGCGCTGTTCGCAAAGACACCACAAGATCTGCAAAACCTTTTAAATATTCTTAATGAATATTTAGACAAAAAGAAGCTGACCCTGAACGTTAAAAAAACTGAAGTTGTAATTTTTTCTGGAAAGGCCAAAAAGCAAGATAAAAATTGTGTCAAATTTTATTTCAATGGGATAGAGTTGCAGCAGAAAACAAGTTTTAAGTATCTAGGTATGATCCTCCCCAGTAATGGTGGGTGGAAAGAACACATAAAGGAAATGGTAAAACGAGGGAAAGCAGTGTCATCGGCGATTTTGAGAAATCCAACTGTTTCAGGGATAAAAGAGCTCAAGATGCAAAAACAAATTTTCGCGACTAAAGTTCTTCCTACAATCCATTACGGCGCAGAACTTTGGGGTTTCGATGCGGCAGTGCAACTTGAATCGCTTCAGCTGCAACACTATAAGAGAATTCTTGGAGTTCACATTACCACTCCTACACAGGCTTTGAAAGGAGACCTTGGAATATTTTCGCTAAGGAAGCAAAGGTTAGTCCAGATAAGGTTTTGGATCAAGCTAGTTCAATTACCAGAGGAAAGGCTGCTGAAAGGTGCGTATTCATTGTTGTTACAAGAAAGGAGAGCAAGATCGTGGCCGCTTCAAGTAAAAGCTCTCCTGGACCACGCAGGATTGTCTTATGCATGGAATGAAGGATTAGGCCCGACACAAGATCAGGGATACATTTTAAGGAAGTATGAAAAGATAATCGAAGACCAAGAAATCCAAGATTGGCAAGTAAAACTCCAAACTTCAGAAACTCTTAAGTTGTATGCTGAAATAAAAGATGTGTTTGGTTTTGAGTATTATTTTAAGCTGGGTCTGGATCGTGCTACTTTAAAAATTTGGTTCCAGCTCCGATCTAACAGCCTGCCGATCCTTAGTAAAAAGAAACTTTTCAATAGGAGGAAAGCTGGCACGGGAGAGAATTACCTTTGCCCTCTTTGCAAGGTGCAGGAGGAAGATTTGAACCACTTCCTCTTAGAGTGCCAAGCGCTTTCGCATTTGAGAGTAAACATTTTTGGGGGAGGGTTGGTATCGCTTCCCCGTATCCTGAAATCTACGAACCCCAAGTGTATCGTAGATATAAGCAAATATGTGACTAGAGGATTTAGTCTTAGGAGTGAAAGTTTAGCATAGTGGTTGATAGAGGTTTATTTGTAAAGTGAAACGTTTAAAACTTGTATGGCCTTTTGGCTGAATAAACAAGCGTTATTATTATTGGTGCTCCTCAGATTGTGCATGTTGCTTCAAATGACCTAGAAGTGACCAGTTACGAGTCCATTGCAAGGCATTACACTGTATATTTTAACTGGAAACAATACATTTATGGAGCAACTGGCCTCTTGTCCGATCTTTCCTGTTTATAAAGAATGTTCCCGGACATCCTGTAGTGGCACACTCTGAAGTTGTTTTACCTCGATTATGCACCTGAAGATCGAGGCGAACTTAAAAATCTATGCTGGGGACGTTTTTGCCATGGGGATGTTTTGTCACGGGGACGTTTCGCCACGGGAACGTTTCGTCGGGGACGTTATGTCATGTGGACGTTTCGTCGGTAAGCCGGTAGTCTATCCGATGAGTTGCCCACTCCTCGACACCTGCTGTGCACCCCCGACTCGGCACCGGCTTTTTGAACCTGTTCAGAACAAAATGATTTCACTAAGAAGGTTTCGTTCACCATGAGAATTCAGGATTTTAGTTTTGAAAAATAGCGACTGCAGCTTTTTGGGATCCCAAAACGTAAGTGGCGGGATACCTATGACATCGCAAAAGTTGTCCGTCTGTCTGTAAGCACGATAACTCTCGAAGAGATTGAGATATTTTGATGAAACTTGGCGGAGGATTGGTTGAGTCAAAGTACAGATCAAGTTCGAAGATGGGCTCTGTAGCCCTGTATTTGAGGGTGGGGGAGGGGTTTCAAATTAAGGGGCAAACAAAAATATTTTTTTTAAAGCTATTTAGATAGTTGATATAGGGGTAAGGAGACACGCTGAATCCGAATATGAAAGTTATTTTCTCGCCGGACAAGTAGTTCGCCCGTAATCCGCCAAAACCAGAAATTTTTTTAAAAGCAAAACTTTCATTTGAAGTTGATTAGATGATAGATTTAAGGGTAAGAAAAGACGCTGAATCTGTTTATGACAATCATTTTTTACCGGGACATATTGTTCGTCCGGAATCCGGTTGAAACCGGATTTTTTTCAGAAGTTAAAGTTTTATTTGAAGTTGATTAGATGTTCTTTATAGGGATAAGGAGATATGCTGAATTCGTTTCTGAACTATATTTTTTTTTTCCTGGGCAAGTAGTTCGCTCGGAATTCGGCCGAAACCGGAAATTTGGCAGAAGTAAAGCAGGAAGTTTCGATCAGTATGGTCAAAATAGATATGGCTTATACAGGTATATCTGAACTTGGTTTTCTCAGATGATTAGCCTGGCGAAGACTGGATCTGGCGAAGACAAGACCTAGTTGTCTGGATCAAATATTACATTTTTGAGATCCCATCGAAACCTTTGGTCTTGTTGTTTCAGAAGAAACAGAAGAAATGTGAACCCTAAATGGGACCTAGTATTGACAACTTAGCCGTCCTTTAGACTAAGTATTGTAAGGTACTGAAACAAGTGTCATTTCATCTGTTAAGGTGACAGTAGAGGTATGCTTATGCGATCGGTTTTTGGGATCCCAAAACTTAAGTGAGGGATACCTATGACATCGCAAAAATTGTCTGTCTGTCCGTCCGTCCGTCTGTCCGTCTGTAAGCACGATAACTCTCGAAGGGAATGAGATATTTTGATGAAACTTGGGGTGAGGATTCTTTGGGTCAAGAGTAAGGTCGAGTTCATAGATGGGATTTGTAGCCCTACATTTAGGGGTGGGGGAGGAGGTTTAAATTAAGGGGCAAACAAAATTTTGAAACAGCTAATGTGATAGTCGATTATGGGGTAAGAAGACATGCTGAACACGATGGTGAAAACCATTTTCTCGCCTGACAAGTAGTTCGCCCGGGATCCGGCCGAAACCGGAAAGTTTGTTAAAAGTAAAAGTTTATTTGAAGTTGACTAGATGTTTGATTTAGGGGTAAGAAGACATGCTAAAGACGATGGTGAAAACCATTTTCTCGCCGGACACGTAGTCCGCCCGAAATCCGGCCAAAACCGGAAAATTTCAAGTTCAAGTTCAATCAATTTTAACCCGGACATATGGTTTGTCCGGAATCCGGTTGAAATCGGATTTTTTTTGTATAAGAAAGTTTTATTTGAAGTTGATTAGATGTTCTTTATAGGGATAAGGGATACACTGAATTCGTTTCTGAACTTTCTTTTTTTTTTTGCTGGACAAGTAGTTCGCTCACAATTCGGCCGAAACCGGAAATTTGGCAGAAGTAAAGCAGGAAGTTTCGATCAGTATCGTCAAAATAGATATGGCTTATACAGGTATATCTGAACTTGGTTTTCTCAGATGATTAGCCTGGCGAAGGGTGGTTCCCAAAATCACCACGATCTTTTTGCCCACTCTCACAATGCCCACGCTCAGAATGCCCACGATTAAAATGCCCACCAGCCGGCACCGGTCAGCACCAGCTGACACCGGTCAGCACCAGCCGGCACCAGTCAGCACCAGCCGGCACCGGGCACCTGCTGTGCACCCAAAAACTGAGTGGGCAACCCCTCGAGTCTATCTTTCCTGACAAATTCAGTCTCCTTTCCTTTAGCTTGGCTTTTCTCACTCTTTAGACCGAGCTTTAGACACGGCTGCGGCGCTCAAATACTTCGCGTCGAAAATCCGCTTTGGAAAGCGGGAAGTCTATACAGAGTCGACAAGTCCTAAGTCCTAACAATAAAATCACTAATTTCACGGGGCAGGTAAACGTTTTATCGCCACAAGATTTCTAAACAAGCTCTATCGTCAGGCTATTTGTCTTTTCTACTTATGAGGAACAAATGCCATCTACATTACACAAGCGAAACCAAACATTTGTGGAACGACTAAAACCAACTTTAGTTTGCGCATCTGAGAAAGTAGCCAATGCAAGACAGGGTTACTGCGAATTGTAGAACTTTTCAAAAAGGGAAAAGGGTGATACCTGGATTGGTAATCCTCATTCAGCGGAATTCGCGTGAATCGCTGTTGGGCTCGACAGAACGCGAAAACGTCACTGGATGATGCCACCCAGACGACAACAGGTTGAGACAGAGTTAGATGAGATGCCATCTTCCTCTACCCGTTCAACAGAGCCTGAGGAGCGTCGTTAAACGGGAGACACCCATCCAGCTGGATGGTGACGTCGCCTGTCGAGCTTTTCAGGCGAAAATTGCCATTGAGCAAGATGGCAACTACACCCATCGTGATGATAGGACCATGATGGGACATAACGTCCAGCACAGCCATCCACGTGAAAATGTCCCTTTCGTGACAAAGTGCTTTGCGACGAACAACATGGGTTTCATCCTGGGCAGTCATGTCGTGACTTGTTTTAGTCCACGAGTTCTACTAGACTAGAGGAGTAAAGTTTCTGTAGATTTTTTTAAAGCGTTTTTTTAAAGCGTCGGCCGTGGAAGATTTTATTGGTATGTGGAATCCCTGATAAAACTGTCATTGGTCTACGAATATGTTGGTGAAACGAAATCAAATCGCGAAATCAATTCGATTATAAATTCGCTAACCACAGGCCTGAAGACAGATGACGAAGCTGTAAAAGAAGTTAGCGGATTCCGATATCTGTGTAGTTCGGTGACCCATAATACGCCCTTCATAAAACTCCTTCCAGATGTCCTTTTTTTGCCACTAGATGCGCTAGCATGAAGTAAACAATGACACGTTACTTCTTGGTGTACGTTAAACCAAGTTTGTTTTCCTATTTTCAATTCCTCTTAGGCCTAGCCGTGTTTGAAACTGTTTAAAACGACCTGCCTCTATGTGTGCCTACCCAACTCTGTTCTGACAGACTTCATCAAGTTTGTCACTTCTGGCTTCCGACTTCATCAAGTTTGTCAATTCTGGCTTCGACTTCAGTGCTGACTGCTATAGCTGGCTTTTCTACGGGGCTAAGCGCGACTCGGTATGAACCGGAAGCCTTTTCGCTCATTTCCCCCTTTAGATAACTTTAGATCTAACGTGGGATTGTTATTGTTTCTCT
The DNA here is from genome assembly GCA_023053555.1 of Branchinecta lindahli. NCBI lineage: Eukaryota > Metazoa > Arthropoda > Branchiopoda > Anostraca > Branchinectidae > Branchinecta > Branchinecta lindahli. The sequence goes on from JAKZAO010000012.1 coordinate 8,778,907, forward strand.
ACCAGATCTGGCGGCAATTCGTCATCGGATTTTATGAAGGGCGTTTGGTAGCTGTGGCAGGGAAATTATTCTACGAATAACACATCGAATCGACTATGTGGTGAAGTGCAGCAAGCGGCAGCAAATTTACCCAGAAGCTAAAATTACGTAGACTTTAATCGTAATGCTAAATCGTTGTAATGTACGGATGTAAGTAACAAGTCCGTCACGTTATGCCAAAAAAAGACTGCTCGGATTTGAATATAAGCGTATAAGAAACGATGCATTAGATTGACAGAATGACAAACCTGCGAACTGAGGAGATACAAAGAGACGATGCAAATACGGGGTCCAAGGCCGTATCCAGGGGGGGGGGGGTTAGGGGGTTCGACCCCCCCGAAACCCATAAAAGTAATAGTTTTTTTTGTAGGCTTTAACCTCTAACCTATGTCTTTTTTGGTCCGACCCGTGGGCAAACCCCCTCCCGAAATAAATTCCGCGGGCAAACTCCTCCCCGAAATAAATTCCTGGATACGGGCCTGCTGGGGTCACATGAAGGTAGAAGAAGACAGGCTGCCATTTGATTTACGGTTCATACCCCCCCCCCCCATTTCTACGTCATTTGGATGCCCCCATGTCATTTGGACGCTAAAACACGATCTCCACTGGCAATCATAAGTCAGCGTAACGTGTCATAAGCGAAGTTTTCAGCAAATTTAAGACAATGAGACCACGACGTGTCTGGACAGTAAGGTCACGACGTCCGTACGATTGCCTGCGGAGGTCCCGCTTCACTTGTATACTCTTGATGACCAACTCTCCTTGCCGATGCAAAATCGCCGTGAACCTAGGGAAGAGCCGGAAGCGGCATCACAGCTGTCCCCAAAGATCGCCGTGATTGGTTGACACAGGATTTGAGTTGTTGAGTTTGAGTCGTTAGGGAGACGTTTCGTTCTTCCTGAGGATCAATGGCGTATTTTGGACTTAGTCATATAGAGTATCGATAAAGAGGCTATAGCAGGGCCGTATCCAGGGGGGGGGGCTAAGGGGTTCGAACCCCCTCCGAAATATACAAAAATAATCGTTTTTTATAGGCTTTAACCTCTGATCTATATCTTTTTTGAACATTTTGGCATGGACTAAGTCTGACCCGCGGGTAAAACCCCCTCTGAAAGAAGTGCCTGGGCTGTAGTGCTGCAGTCGCAAATTTAACGCTTGAGAAACTGTGGGGATCGCGACCAAGGTCGGTCAGACTAGAGGTCTACTGTTGGTGGTTGCGCGAAGGGTCTTTTGTTCACTTGCTGGTCTGGCGTTGAATCTTTTGGTCACGTGGTCAATTTTTTCACAGATTTTTTTTTTTCGACGGCACAAAATCAATTTATAAATCTGTCCAGAGCAGAGCGCCTTTTCTTTTTGTTCTGAACGTCATCTAGCGGGAACGGAGAGAACTCACTAATCGGTTCGTTGAGTCGTCCGCTGTCCCAAGATTCGACAGAGGTGGGTGAAAGATCAATCGTCCCACGGCGATTCAGCTTATGAAGCTCCTCGTCGTCTTCCACTGAAATAAAAATGAAATAAATATAGGTGAACTAAGGATGATTTTTATGGTTTTCAATTGCTCATATTTATTTCACTCCAGATGATAACAATAAAAGCAGAACTACAGCAATGAGCTTCCGTTCCTTACTGGGAAACTTCAGCTGATCTTGTTTACGCGAAAGACGTCAATTTTCACTCAGTGGCAGGCAAGTTTCGGGAACTTCAGGGGTGTCGGGAACTCCCGAGCTATCAAAGGCTCTCCCCTTAGTAGAATTCGTAAAGCTTACCGACGAAACGTCCCCATGACAAAACGTCCCCGACGAAACGTCCCCGTGGCAAAACGTCGCCGTGTCAAAACGTCCCCGTGACGAAACGTCCCATGAAACGATCACCACTTTGGTTTGTTTCTGGACTATAGGTTAAATGCTAAAGTAGTCAACCCATCGTGGTTTTAAAAAGTTTATATTCCAAGAACATTTTTTGTCTGAACTGATGACGTAGTCAGTAATCTCATAGACCTAGTTATCCCTCAGCGATGAAAAAAAATTCTGTAGCCGGGGACGTTTCGTCATGGGGACGTTTTGCCAGGGGACGTTTTGATCGGGGATGTTTCGCCACGGGGACGTTTTGTTATGGGGCGTTTCGAATGGGGACGTTATGTCGACAACCCATTCGTAAGGTTGTAAAGATGATCTGATATGAATTTATCACTATTGATAATAGACAGGGGCACGGTGGAGCCCCTTTAAAAACCTAAAAATCTTAGGTTTTTAACTTGGAAGGCGTCAGCTGCCACTGCTTTTTTTGAGTACTCAAGTTGAGTTTTTGAGACTAATGGGAGTAAAATCGCCAGACTGGATTGACTTGACTGCTGATGCCTCAAAAAAGCCGGTGATAGATAAGAGGTCGTAAAATGTCCCCAAAAGTTGCACAGGAATGCACCTGAGTGAACTGCACAATTGTTGTTTAATGCGCCTTCGTTATTCTTGATTTGCTCTACTCTGTCTCAACTGGCTAAACTAAAATTTTAGTCGGTTGATAGCCTCGCTGAAGGGAACAGATATATGAATGAATTCATAAAGACAGACGTGATTCAACCTTACGGCATTTCTTCAAACTAACTAAACTAAAACATTTAAAATCTTGTTCTTCAAGCCATTGACATTTCTCTTCTATGTTATGCCGATGATATTTTTCAGGTCAGTCCAACGGGTAGAAGAAAATTTTAAAATTATGCAAAATGAATATGTTCATCTAGGTCTTGAATTTAATTCGGCTAAGTCAGACGTTGTACTATTTAATTGGAAAGCAGAAGGCCCCTTGCCGTCCATTGCTTGTGGTGATATTAATGTAAGACCCGTTGAAAGCATTGTATACCTTGGTCTCCCCATTGGTTCGTCATTAAAACACACCCGCCGGCTTCTATCTGAACACTTTGAAAGAAAAATATGCACTTCCTATGCCCTACTTGTAAAGAATGTAACCCATTTCAACTGAAAAATCCTGGCGTCCCTGTATAACTCCGTTGCAATACCCCAATTTCTTTATCTAGCTCCCTTCTGGCAAATATTCTCAGCTAGTGAAAAAAATAAACTCCGTTCCACCTTCTTCAGATTCTCTAAATACTTGCTTCGTCCCTTGGACAAGAAATACCAAAATGATGAAATTATATAACATAGGAGACCCTGAGCTTTGCTATTTCTAACCTGATTAGCAAGTATGTTCTTATGAAAGTGTTATGTTTTTCTTTGTTTTGCTTTTCTTTTCGTTTTTGTACTCCGTCCTTTTTCTTTTTGGAATGGGGTGAGAAAAAAAAACAACAAAAAAAACTACAAATCACATCATTTTGTAACAACGACCGAAATAAGAAACAAAAGAAGAATACACAAGAAGAAAAAAATACACATCGTATACCCCATTTATCGACTAGAGAGCCCAAAACAGGCGTAATGTCGGATATAGGGCAGAGCAACCGCATTAAAATCCTTTCCCAAAGGGCATGCCCGAGTTTAGCTGAAACAAAATTGGGGTTTTGGGAGGCAAAAAAAAAATAAATAAAAAAATAGTAACTACTCATTTGTATTCACCAACATGTTTGAGCCACATAAGTTGACCTTTGGGACATCAAAACGGACAAAATGTCTTTACCTCAGCTTGTTACTCACCTGAATCGCTAATAGCTTTGTCCACTTTCGCCTTATCCTGAACGAGGAACAAAGCAGCAGCGATGAACAAAAGCCCACCAAGGACCTCAATCACAATTGCAATATAAGAAGCATATTGCAGAGATTTGAAATTTATTGCTACTTGATCATAATTAATCGTGGCGTTTGATGCAGTGGTATTCAGTTGGGTCTCGACTAGAGGGCCAGATTGTGCCATCGTATTTTTGAACATATCTGAGATCTAGAAACATAGATTGCTTTGGATTTGCAGCTTCGTAAACAATCCTACTGTAGAATAGCGGACCGCAAACGAGGACGCAAAGCACTGAACGGAAGAAAATCGAATTTCGCTGTGTAACTGGCGGCAGAGGCGTTACTAGCCAAAATGTTTGGGGGGGGGGACAAGGTTTTTACCGACTGGCTGGTCATTTTTACCGACTGTTTTTGCAGATAAAAACGACTATTATTGAGAAAAAAACGACTGTGTTGACGAAAAATCGGCTGATTTTAAGAAAAAACTACTATTTTTACGAAAAACCGACTGTTTTTAAGAAAAATCGATTGTTTTTAGGAGAAAACGACTATTTCTAAGTAAAAAATCGACTATTTTTACTAAAAATCGAGGCACTTCGCGACGACTCGGCTATTTTTTACCGACTGGCCGACAACATTGGGGGGTCCCCCCTCCCCCCCCCCCCCCAGTAGTGACGCCTCTGACTGGCGGTGTACAAAGGCAGCTCTCTGCATAATGTACTCTCATGAATTGGCACCTCTAGCTCCGTTGTAAAATCCCAACAGCTGGGCAGGCGAATGTTCGATTGTTTTACTCGGACCTAGAGGGAAAGCCCAAACGACTGGGTCAATACATACTCATGCACCTAATCCTCTATTTGCTTCAGGATTTTACCTCTGGATTTATTTCGTTACGTCGCAAAGCAGTAGTTCCATTTCGTTCATTTTTTCTTATTCCAGAAATCTACTTCTGTGTCCCATCGCTAGCCCCAGGAAGCGCCCCATGCTCTTCATAGTAGAAAAATACTCATCCTTAATATCTTTTTAACCCCTCTTTGTCAAATTTAAGCACATCATACCGTTCTTTCCTCCGTTCACTCAGCTCTATACACCCGCAAACCAAGTGAACCACACTCTCATCCAGTGAACCAGTCACCCGCACGTCGGACAGAAGCAAGGATAGTGGACCAGGGGAATGACTTTCCTGAAAGTGTGCAATGGGAACCTTGGACACTACGAACCAGCTAAGAGCACACCGTCACCTGGATGGCATTAAATTTAGCTGTAAGAAATTTCAGACAAATATGTAGCTGCAACACCTCTTTCCTTAAAGTTTAACTGAAAAGCCGATTTAAATTGTGTCATCTAATTGAATACACTGATTTATTTGGTCTAGTTATGACGTTCAGAATATCTGCGGCCGTCCCCACAGCGAAAATTCTACTACGACGCGGGAAATTTTTATCTAAACACAAACAAGGCTTTTCAGTGGGCAGTGGCGATATTGGTGAAGATTGCTTAGTGCCTGAACAGAAAAAAAAATCATAAATCATTCTCGTAAAGCATACAACAAAAATTCCGTACTATAAATCACAAGGAAATTCCACTATTTGAAAAACGATTATTCGTGAACAGCGGAACAACGAAGTAACGCATTTTCAGCGGGTGTTCAAGCCAATTTAAGTGAAAAAGTGATGTATAACTAGATTGTCCTATCCCAGCCCTTTTCGGTTAAACTTTAAAATACCCTTCTTGCATATTCTGACTTTTCTATATTATTCCTAGCTCCTTTTTGGATTACAAGGTTTGCTGTACCTATGATTTTTTGCGCTTTATAGGCTGAGCCGCGTCTTGCCAGTCACGCAACGCAAACTTCGCCGAAAGCTTCGTGGTCCGTCGACAACTCTTTGCTACATAAGAACGTGGGAAACTTCAAAGTGTTGTTTTTCATTTGGAAGACGTGGTAGACATCAGGTCTATCTTCTGTTTTGGACTTCTTTTCTTTTCCTTGGTCTTACCACTTTTTGAGCACAGCTCGTTCAGATTTCAAATATTTTGCGTTCAGTCGCCACGTCGGAGAGCGGGAAGGCTGGATAGAGTCGACAGGCGATAACACGAAAATAACCAGTTTCACATGTCAAGTAGTTCATCGCGAAAAAATCTTTTCCTGTGAGAGTTGTGCTTAATTAGTATGTACGGCAGCTGTAATGTATGTTTCTACTTTACGAGGGTTTTTGTTTTCTACTTGTTCCTCTCAAGATAGAAACCTACTTAAAGTTTAACTGAAAAGCCGACTTATTTTGTGTCATTTAATTGAATACACTGACTTATTTGGATTCTGCAAAGGGATTTTTTCATTTTCCTTTATCTGCTCTAGTTATGACGTTCAGAATATCTGCGGCCGTCCCACAGCGTAAATTCTACTGTGACGCGGGAAATTTTAATCTCAACACAAACGCGGCTTTTCAGTGGGCAGTGGTGAGATTGGTGAAGATTGCTTAGTGCCTGAACAAAAAAAATCTTAAATCTTTCTCGTAAGGCACACAACAAAAATGCAAGCGCATAGAATACATCGCGAAAAAATCTTTTCCTGTGAGAGTTGTGCTTAATTAGTATGTACGGCAGCTGTAATGTATGTTTCTACTTTACGAGGGTTTTTGTTTTCTACTTGTTCCTCTCAAGATAGAAACCTACTTAAAGTTTAACTGAAAAGCCGACTTATTTTGTGTCATTTAATTGAATACACTGACTTATTTGGATTCTGCAAAGGGATTTTTTCATTTTCCTTTATCTGCTCTAGTTATGACGTTCAGAATATCTGCGGCCGTCCCACAGCGTAAATTCTACTGTGACGCGGGAAATTTTAATCTCAACACAAACGCGGCTTTTCAGTGGGCAGTGGTGAGATTGGTGAAGATTGCTTAGTGCCTGAACAAAAAAAAATCTTAAATCTTTCTCGTAAGGCACACAACAAAAATGCAAGCGCATAGAATACCACAAATCACAAGGAAATTCCACTATTTGAAAATCGATTATTCGTGAATAACGGAACAACAAAGTAACGCATTTTCAACGGGTCTTCAAGCCAACTTAAGTGAATAAGTGGGGGACCCGTCTTTTCGCCCACCCGTCGATTCGCCCACCCGTCATAATGCCCAAAAAATACGTCACATCCCCCACTTTTTCAGACAGTTCGCCTAACCGTCACAAGACCCAAAATATCCGTCGATTCGCCCACCCACTGATTCGCCCACCCGTCAATTCACCCACCCGTCGATTCGCCCACCCGTCGATTCGCCCACCCGTCGATTCGCCCACCGTCGATCACCGTCGATTCGCCCAACCTCGGTTTCAAGAGGCGTCGATTCACCCACTTTTGAAATCCGTCGATTCGCCCACCCGTCAGTTCATCCACCCGTCATAAGACCCAAAAAATCCGTCACAACCCCCACTTTTTACGCCAGCTCGCTTACCCGTCACAGGACCCAAAAAATCCGTCACAACCCCCACTTTTTACGCCGCCCACCCGTCATAATACCCAAAAAATCCGTCACAACCCCCACTTCTTACGCCAGCTCGCTTACCCGTCACAAGACCCAAAAAATCCGTCACAACCCCCACTTTTTACGACAGATCGCCCACCCGTCATAAGACCCAAAAAATCCGTCACAACCCCTACTTTATACAACAGCGCGCTTACCCGTCATAAGGCCCAACAATTCCGTCACAACCCCCACTTTTTCCGTCGATTCGCCCACTTCTCAAAATAGACCTCTGATCCAGCTCGGCTCTTATCATTGAACACGGCAAAAGAAAGCGACCGGGTCGCAGGGGAGTAATTAGGAAGGATACGATACCGTCCGATTTAAATAAGGGTGAAAACTAGTTATTATAGCTTGAGCCAGATTGATCAGAAGCATTACGTCAGACATCGGTGATGATAACAAAAGAGGAAATAAAGAGGATGAATGCAAGAGTAAAGTTTCCGAAAAAAGAGCTACCTTTTTTAGGTACAAGTGTACCGAAAGAGGTGGGCTACATATTGCGATTATGTGGTACGTCAAAAGAATTATGATGCCACAAGATCAATCAAGTCTCAGTAGAGTGTAAGCGGTTCCCTATTATATCTTCCCCAAACTTCTCCTGCAATTAAGCTCGACCGTTTCGTCTCAACTCATACCGCACACAACAATGCAGAACACATGCATAATAATGCTTATTAATTATAGTATTCAGTATATTCCCAACATTTGCAATATCGTCATAGGTAATATCCCAAGTGTTATATAGAGAAGTTTTCTTGGGATCCCAAAACGTAGGTGGAGGGATATGTATGACTTCGTTAAAGTTGCCCGTCTGTCTGTCCGCTTGTCAGCACGATAACTTTCGAAGGGGTAGGATATTTTCTTCAGACTTGGTATGAGGATGGACTGAGTCAAAGTACAGGTCAAGGTCGTAGATGAGTCCTGTAGCCCCATATTTGGGGGTGGGGGAGGGGTTTCAGTTAAAGGACGAAACAAATGTTTATAAAAGTAAATAAGATAGTCGATCTAGGGGTAAGGAAATCCATATCTGAAACTTATTTTCTCGCCGGACAATTAGGTCGTCCAGCCGGAACCCGGCCAAAACTGGAAAATGTGTTAAAAGTAAAACTTTTATTTGAACCATGCATTTTCCGGAAATGTCGTCCCACTGTAACACCTCCCGCAATGAGCTTTTCATCAATTCCACACGCAGTCTGGCGATCTACTTGTGATACTTTTTGCGCTTCTGTACTGGATATTAAAGTTTAACCAAAAAGGGCTAGGAAAGGACAATCTAGTTACCCATCACTTATTCACTTAAATTGGCTTGGAGACCCGCTGAAAATGAGTTACTTCGTTGTTCCGCTATTTACGAATAATCGATTTTTCAAATAGTGGAATTTCCGTGTGATTTGTGGTGCCTCTATGCGCTTCTATTTTTGCTGTTTGCCTTACGAGAAAGATTTATCAATTTTTTTTATTTCAGGCACTAAGCAATCTCACTAATTTCACCACTGCCCACTGAAAAGCCGCATCTGTGTTGAGATTAACATTTCCCGCGTCATAGTAGAATTTACGCTGTGGGGACGGCTGGAGATATTCTGAGCCTCATAACTGGAGCAGATAGTGGAAATTTTTTTTTTTTGCAGAATCCAAATAATTCAGTGTATCCATTTAAATGACACACAAATGAGTTGGCTTTTCAGTTAAACTTTAACAGTTACAATATGAATAAGCCGATGTGAGATTCCAGTTTTTCTCTTGCTTGATTAAAGCTTTGTTCTACGGCCAAGTAACAGGCTGAACAATTAACACTCATTTTCGTGGCATAGAATAACGATAAGTTTGATCAGAATCGATTGGAGTGCAGAGATAGGGGCAAGAAAACCTTAAACAAACAAGCAAAAATCGGTCTATCAAATGTATTTCTCGGGTGGGTCACAAAATCATCACGATACCCACGATTAAAATGCCCACGGTTAAAAATGCCATAATTCAGGTTGTTGACCATGAAATCAAAATCGTCAGAAATGTCAACGGTCCAAAATGCCCACAGTTTAAAATGCTCTCAGGGAAGAAAAAAATCGTCAAAAGTTTCAATGGAAGATTATCGCCATTCTGATACTCGGTCCGCTCCTTTTGTGTCACATTCATCACTAGCTCCAGTTCACTACGGCCTGAACACCTCAAACTGTACAACCATGGGCATTCTGAACCGTGGGCATTTTGAGCCGTGGGCATTTTGAGTCGTGGGCATTGTGATCGCGGGCATTATGAGTGTCAGCCCATTTTTCATGCTGGACCGATTCAGCTAAAGTCAGGCACAGCCCGGAACTACAGCAATAACACATAAATCCGGTAAAAACTTGAGTGAAAAAGTTGACTTATCATTGTCGTCGGCCAGCTTTTCTGTAAAAGCTTGTAAAGATACCGACCAATTAGTGCAATCGTCTTCCGATTCGTCTGACAAGGGCCATTGATCAGGAAGCATAACATGGATCATAATATCCCTTGAGCTTCAGGATTCCAGCTATATTAGTTTCATAAGTATCATCCTCTGGGATCCCGTCGGAACCTTTGGTCATGTCTGCCGACCAAAAGTATTGGGGAGCACCAATCAAATTTTAATCGAATTAAAAATAGTAAAGTTTCTTATAAGGCTTAAAAGCTGAGTGATTAAGTTCACATTTGTATATCCGTATTTCCAATACGTAGCCTACCGCTGTCGGTACATGTTGTACCTCAAAATACGGTAGCCCCTTCATCTGATGTTTTACTCTCGCATTCATCCTCTCCATTCCATCTTTCATTATCAGAACCGAGGTCTTTTATAATGCTTCTGATCATTCTGGCTCAAGCTGTATTGACTTCACCCTTATTTAAATCGGACGGTATCGTATCCTTGTTAATTGCTCCCCTGCGACTCGGTCCCTTTCTTTGCTGCGTTCAATGACAACTGGATCAGAGGTCGATTTTGAGAAGTGGGCGAATCGACGGAAAAAGTGGGGGTTGTGACGGATTCTTTGGGTCTTATGACGGGTAAGTGTGCTGCCGTATTAAGTGGGGGTTGTGACGGATTTGTTGGGTCTTATGACGGGTGGACGATCCGTCGTAAAAAGTGGGGGTTGTGACGGATTTTTTGGGTCTTGTGACGGGTAAGCGAGCTGGCGTAAAAAGTGGGGGTTGTGACGGATTTTTATGGCACTTGCAGCTTCGCTCAAGTGCCATATACCGATCACTTTTCCGTCGGTCGGTCTGTCGGTCGGTCTGTCGGTCGGTCGGTCGGTCGGTCGGTCGGTCGGTCGGTCGGTCGGTCGGTCGGTCGGTCCGGTGATCGCGAGTTAGGGTACTTGCAGATGTGCTAGGACAACGAAAATTGGCAGGCATATCAGGGACCCGACCAAACTAACTTACAAATAGTCACTTCTCCGATCCGACCACCGTGGAGGGAGTAGAGGGCGGGGGAATCCTGAGAATTTAGTAGTTTTTGTAAAACCCCTACCCCTTTCTTCACACTAGTAGGTCTGCGCGCGGCGTGACGTCACTCTTTGCATCGGATCACTCTGTTAACATTGGAAAGAGCTAGTGCATTCGAGGGTCAAAGGGGTTTGTATATGTGGTGCAGTGCGGGGGAATCTGGAAAATTGAGTGTTGTGTAACTTTCGAACGGGAGATCGGATTGGGACGAAACTTAATACCTGAATGAATGACATATCTCTGATGTTCCACTTGAAGTCCAAACCGGATTCGACAGCTATGAGGGAGTTGGGGTGGGGGAAGACCGGAAATCTCGAGAAACGGTTATAATGGAGGGATCGGAGTAAAACTTGCTGGGAAGACCAAAAATCTGCTCCAGTTAAATCGTTTACACGTTTGGACTGGACCCGGACACTTGGGGGGGGGGAGGTGGAGGGATGTTTCCCGGAATTCTGGTGATGACGGTTTTTGGGATTTTCACGACGAAACTTGGGAGGCGTATCAGGGACCCGATCAAACTGACTTGTAAATAAAAATTCACTCGATCCGATAGTCGTGGGGGGATAGGAGGGAGGGGGAATCCGGAATATTTAGCCATGCGTAACTTTGGAACGGGTGATCGGATTCGAGTGAAATTTAATAACTGAACAGAGGGCGTGCCTGTGGTGATCTTTTTCATGTCCGGACCGGATTGGACTGGAGAGATCGGGATGGAACTTTGTGGGAATAACAAACAAGTCCAAAACCGAACCGGATTGGCTCCGGCGACTGTGGGGGGAGTTTGAGGGGCGGGTCCGGAATTCCGGGGATCGCGAGTTAAGGTACTTCCAGATGTGCTAGGACGATGAAATTTGGCTGGAATATTAGAAATTCGACAAGATTGGCTTAGAAATCGCCACTTTTCAAATCCGACCATTCCTTAATGTACCAATCATGACCGCAAATTAAGAAAAATACTTTTAAGCAAAATATGCATTTCCATGATCCACATGAGCTCATGATCATTTTTGCCTCAAGGGTTTTGCTTACAAATGAAGTTCTAGCTCCCTTAAAGTGTGCATCTTAACCGCAGGGTCGAAAAGTACTTTTTATCAAACGATACATCTCAACCCATGATCAGTTGTCCCACAAGGGTTTTGCAAAAAAAAATAATTTCTTGCACCCTTAAAGTGCGCATTTTACCCGCATTAGTGGAAAAAAAAGTACTTTTGATCATACGTATATATCAATGATCCCTAAGAGCCTGCTATCGTTTTTGCCTTAAGGGTCTTCTTTACAGATGAATTTCTAGTGCCTTTTAAGTGCGCATCATTACAGCCAAGTTCAACGATAAAATACTTTTTCTCTAGCTCCCTTAAAGTGCGCATCTGAACCGCACAGTCGAAAATTACTTTTGATCAAATAATACATCTCAACCCTTGCAAGTGCCATATGAGCTTACAGCTCTTGTTTGGGTATTATGACGGATGGGCGGCGTAAAAAGTGGGGGTTGTGACGGATTTTTTGGGTCTTGTGACGGGTAAGCGAGCTGGCGTAAAAAGTGGGGGTTGTGACGGATTTGTTGGGTCTTGTGACGGGTGGGCGAATCGACGGGTCATAGAATTGGGTGAATCGACGCTCAAGCAACAGAACGTTGGGTGAATCGACGGGTGGGCGAATCGACGGGTGGGCGTATCGACGGGTGGGCGAATCGACGGGTGGGCGAATTGACGGGTGGGCGAATCAGCGGGTGGGCGAATCGACGGGTGGGTGAATCGACGGATTTTTGGATTGGGCCTATTGACGGGTGGGTGAATCGACGGGTGGGGGTAGTGACAGCGACCCAATAAGTGATGGGTAACTAGACTGTCCTATCCCAGCCCTTTTCGGTTAAACTTTAAAGATTTGCTTCGAACCTGCTCACTTCTGATGGCATCGGTTTGAAATGAACGGCGTAAATTAAATTCCCACGCAGTCTTCTTCTTTCTGTAATCTAAACATAAAATGAACGAGGAATAAAATCTCACCACTCCAATTAAGTAGGGGCTAACTGCATCGCCAAGGGCCTTCCCCACGAATATCTGTAGCGCCGACGCAGTTGAACGGCGAGTGGGAACCACAACATACTGCAAAGGAAACTGACGTCATGAGCTAAGAAGGAAGGAGGCCACGGCGAAAATTATCCTTTCCTCATTCCGTATCTGGTACCACATTCCGTTTGAGGTACGACAAAGTCGGCAAATCATCGGTACAAATCGCGCTCATGAACGACCCACATCTGAGTGATCACGCTGCACTCCGATTGCCGGAAAAAGCCTTGTCGGCAAATCCTCCTTTCGTTTTTGGTCACTTTTCGATGCGGTGACCGGAAAAAGTCTTGTCTACAAACTGGAAGCACCAACAAACCGCGTTTTTTCGTTCCGTTTCTGGTATCGGCTAAAGCCTCGTCGGTAAATCTAGTAATCAGGATAATATTTGTCCGTGGTTCGCATCTCGGTTGACGGTTTACACTTTTAAGGCTAACAACGAGGATTAAGTGTAGCAGACTTTGCGAGAAATGCATGCATGCGGTACACAAGATGTCGCGTTGTTCCGGGAGATCCGGAAATCGGAATTTTCGCAGGCAGCACGGGTTAAAGAAACACGTTCAATACAGGATACCCGGTTTCTTCCCAACGACTTACCATTCTAATATCAGCCGCCACGGACCAGTTCATATTCAGGAACACCTGTCCGAAAAAAATCAGAACAAAACATGCAGTCGTATCAGAATCAGCTAGCAGCAATCCGGTCAGAATTAAGGGGGCGCTTATCAGCAGCCCAACCCCACAAATGAGAGGGTCAGCTCTAGGGAACCTTGGACGTAGCTTCTGGCTTAGGGCAAGGCCTAAGACAACGCCTGTGATCCCAGCCAACATGGCAATCAGGCCGAACTTGAAAGACACGCCGGATTTTGCAGTACTAGAAAAAAAAAGTAATTACTTTTTGATTTTCTAGCCACTGTCTTTGGGTTAGTCGTATTTTAAGTTGCGACTAGTAAGGCAGCTGATCAAAAATATCGGCAACCGATTACGAATCTGCGAACGCCGTGGGCGCCAGACTCTGTAGTTCAAAATGCCTGTTTTCGGTCGATTATGGCCTAACAGATGATCCGCTGAGGAAATTAAGTGCGGATATGGATTCAGCGTAAATTATTGCCCAACTTGAATCAAATTTCCGGTTTTGTCCGGATTCCGGGCGATGTTCTTATCCGACAAGAAAATGAAGTTTAAAAACAGTCTCAGCATGTCTCCTTATATCAAACCTCGAGTCTTACTTTTACTTTTTACCAAATTTCTGGTTTTGACCGGAATCCAAACGAACTATTGTCCGGATCAGATATGAAGATATGAAGTTCAGATATGGATTCAGCCTGTCCGCTTGCCTCTGAATCGAAATTATTATTAGCTTTCAAAAAAATTATTTTGTTTGCCCCTTAGTTTGACCCCTCCCCCCAAATATGGCTCATTAGGAACTTGACTGTATTTTCACCCAAAGAACTTTCACCCTGAACACGTTATTTCAACTCCTAGATATCGTGATAGCAAACGGGCGGACAACCTTCCGAAGCAATGGGTTATCGCGCCATTAACGTAATTAACGTTTACAGGACGTGAAATGGCCTCTACTCCAGGCGAAGACGGAATAGTTGACCTGGGATTACAAATAGGGTTTAGGACAGAATGTACGTCGTGTCGTTGAGACGGCGAGGAGACAAGAGTGGCGTTTTTGATCGCCGATTAGTTCGGCGATAGCGTAGCCGATTGACTTTTTGGCATTTATGACGTTCGCCAGAAGCCGATAGCCGTAGCTGGTTCTTCTAGTTTCTGTTTTTGTGCTCAACGGCTAACGTCTCTCGCCTAAACTCCTGTCCATCGCCTATCGGCCTAGGACTCGCCGATAGGCGATGGACGTTGCCTCCAACTCCAACGGCTATCGGCTATCGAAAACAGTAAAGAAGCACGAATCGGCAAACTTCCTTCGTCTACCGGGGAAATTTCATCGGCGATCAAAAAAGCCACTAAGTTCATAAAAAATATTCGATCTGCCAAAGTAAGGTACTTACACAGAATCACTGCCAAGCTGCTCGTTTTGAATTTCTTGACCTAGCTCCAAGTATTTTGCTCCCCACCAGGTTAAAGAGCCCGCAATGAAATTGACAGCAGTGACGCCAAAGGTAGTCAAGATGTATGTTGGACTGAAAAGTGAACCAAGATATTAATCAGTGAGCTCCTGGAGACCAAAAAAGGGTAAAGAAAAGGTATCAGTATCAACTTATACAGGCTTAACTGGCGGTGCTGATCTACAGTTCTCGGCCATCAGCCAGGAAGAGCAATGGCCGGCTGATCCCGGTGCTTTCGCACACCCTTCTTGTCACCTTCCCTAGATTTCTCCATGTAGGGGAGAGGGGGGCAGGTTCGTTATGTTTTTGCTTTTTTGCATACCAAGATTTCGTTTTAGGTTCTATTGCTTCAATTGTTTTTCTGACTGATAGAACCATCTTTTAGCTATTATTGTTACTTTGTAGAATCGTGTTACATATTACAGTTTCTTTGCAAATTCCATTTTTCTGTTAGCCACTTTCGTCCGGACCTGCCCCCGGACTGGGGGCAGGTTCGGACATGGCTGGGGCAGCTTCGGACAGAAATTCTTTTCAACCCAGGAAGGAGCTGTAGACACGTTTTTTTATTTGCTTTCGTTGCCTCAGTTCATTTCAGTTTGTTTGCTTCCGTTTGGAAAAACTTTAACCTGTATACCCTCACTTGATCAACATATTTGTTACTGTCATCTGGATATACTGTTACCGCTAGATCTGAATATGACTTATTTTCTTCCGGAATGGGTCGTAAATACTTTCTGAGCCTTTCTGGTGACTTTTTTCCGTCCCTGGTACGATTTCCTCTTCTTTCATTATTTTTCTTTTTTTCCCCTTCAACTTCCCTTTCTTTCTAGTCCGAACCTGCCCCAAGTGTTTTTGTCCGGACCTGCCCCTGGTGCTGTTTTCAGAGATATAAATTAGTAACTCTCAACCTTTTGTAGAAATTACGGATTTTCATTTTTCACGTGGTAGAGCCGGTCTTGAACTACCTAAATAAAAATCACCAACGATGTAAGTGGCTTTGAAACTACCAAAAGGAGGTCTCAAACCCATGGCATAGAACTTCATTTCGTACCAAAAAAGTGACACTAAAATCGGTTTGCTATGCTTGCATCAGTGCAACTGCG
This sequence comes from Branchinecta lindahli, assembly GCA_023053555.1. NCBI lineage: Eukaryota > Metazoa > Arthropoda > Branchiopoda > Anostraca > Branchinectidae > Branchinecta > Branchinecta lindahli. Next base: position 8,794,847 of record JAKZAO010000012.1, read on the forward strand.
GGAATTTTTGACAGTAGAAGCGTCTATATGTAACAGCTCTGAAAAACAATTTTGCGTAATTTAAATTTCAATAGTGAGGTTTGCAGAGCTGATGTCCGGACCTGCCCCTATGACGGACCTGCCCCCCTCTCCCCTACCCATTCGAATGTGGGTGGGCTTACAGGGTGATGCCACAAACCCCCGCCACAAACCAAACTGTAGGCACCGCCGGTACTCAAACCATCGAACCTAACCGTTCGGCCACGACGGACGAGTTGAAGACCAATGCTTGCACGAAAACATTCAGTCATAGTCATTCGATGTATCTAAAATTGACATAAATACAAAGAATGACTAATATTTATTCAGACAATTCGTAAAAATCGTTCCGAAACCAATGCTGGTGACCATCTAGATATTTCGAAACCAATGCTGGTGACCATCTAGAAATTTATCAGAAGAAACGGTTACTAAAGTGCTTTGCATAGCTCAGGCTGCCTCAAAATGTGAGGTCTATTGACTACTCAGAAACCCCACAGTAGCAAGTTGCCGTGACGGTTCGTTCGAAACTCACTCTTACAAGGGCTTTCTTCCGCTACGTATTCTTTGAAAGAGCGACTTTCTCATCGGAAAAGGTCAGACAGGTATTGTTTATTTCTGAAGATGCTGTGCTTAACACGCGTCACGCCAGTGACAACACTGTCAGAAGTTTCATAACAGATCGCGCATAACACTTTCAAGAATAACGCCTTTTCACTTAGAAATAAAGTGTTATGGCCAATTAAGTTTATACTATTTTCGTACCTAGATCTCCAACAACACCTTCAATTGGTAAAAATACTATACTGCCAGAAGTTACATAACGACAACAGAAGGATGCCCGGTTTCAACAGATAACACTTCGGGATGTTATCTGTTACGTTTCTTTCGTTCCCGTTAGTATTTTTTCCAATCGAAGGTGTTGCTGGAGATCTAGGCACGAAATAGTGTAAACTTATTGGTTATAACACTTTATTTCTAAGTGAAAAGGTGTTATTCTTGAAAGTGTTATGCGCTATCTGTTATGAAACTTCTGACAGTGAAGTTGTTCAATATCGCTATTTTTAAAATGTCATACTGGGCCGATAACTGGAATAATTTTCCTGAGTCATTAAAAGGTCAGCAAATTGCGAGTTCCGCCGAGATATAAAAATCCTTTGTCGTAAATATGAGTTTTCTGGCTCGTTCAAAACCTTTGTTTGTATTATTTTTTAACGGAAACATTTTTTTTTTGTTTCTTATGACACGCAGCCGTCGCAGCCTTGGTATAATTGCGGTAGTGATGTCTGTCCGTCGGTCTGCCCATACCACAGAACTTCCGAACGTGCGATAGGATTCGAGTGAGCTTGATGGGTGGTGGAGCAAAGCAGATACCCAAGATGTTCCGTAAATGTGTCCGAACCGCATCTGACCATGGAGCGGGGAGTCGGAGGGGGAAGAAATATTAGAACATGCTTAGGGACCAAACGGATAACGGGATGGATAGGAAACTTGGACGGTACTAAGGTCATGGGCCCCAGATGTGTTATATTGAGGTCTGGACCGGGTTCGGAATTCGGCAGCGGGAATGAGATGCGGTAAACGAGAATTTACCGGAAGTGCTCCGATTCGTGGTAAGAGCAAATGTCCTATATGTGAAATAAATTGTATTCGAATCGCATCCGACCACTGTAAGGGAAGTTGGAGGTCAAGAAATTTTGTAATACAGCTGGAGGGGTTGGACCGGAAAATGGACCGTACAATGGTCATGAGTCGATCCGAGTGAAACTTGGTGCGTGGTAAGACAAATGGTCTAGACGTAACATCCATGTGTCCGAAATGAAGGGAGGGGATTATCAGATTCGAATGAAACTTGATGGGTGATAGGAGCAACTGCTCTACGTGTGACATTTTCGTGTCCAGTTTGGACAGATATCCGGCATCGGTGTGTTAAGTTGGTGGTGGGGGGGGGGGGGACCGAAAATTTTCTGGAAGTGCTCCGATTCGAGTGAAACTTGGTGGGTGTTAGAAGCAAACGCCCTTCATGTAACACTTTGTGTCCGAGATGAAGAGGGGGGGGGGGGGGGGTCCGAAAGATCTCAAGTTAAATTTGATGAGTGATAGGAGCAAATTATGCTCTAGATGTGACATTTATTTGTCCAATGCGGATTCAATCTCTGTGGGGGATACTGGTGCAGGGGGTTACTAGTTATATCTTGTGACAAGCATAGCCCTCGAACGCGAGAATCCGGATGCGTATGTCTACAATCCTCTATTAAATTTCTTCAGCCCAAGATGACTGTTCTAACAAGGACTCCCTGATTAGACGAGTAGAAAATAAGCTTACTTTCCAAGTAGATACTTGACATCCGCCCACCAAGAGGTTGCCTCCATCTTCGGTCCCCCATCAGCTTTCCCTCTCTCAGGGTCAAGGGTGAAAAATACGAAAAAGACACAGAGGAACCCGATCCCTGGAGTGACCCGCAGGGCCCAGTTCCACGATCCTCCAAGTCCTGCCGCTGCAGAGCCAACGATGTAGCCGAGACCACTGTGAACATAAATACGTCCCTCATAAAATCCAATGACGCTCTAGAGAAACAAGAACAATCACACGTGAGATCTTTGTCGAAGTTATCTGAAGAGGAAATAAGCGAGTAGGCTTTCGCTACTGGTACTTATTTTTGTCCAATGTGTGGTATTGAAGGGGGGGATGCGGTACATTTGATATGTTATTGCGAGGAGATAAAAGAATTAAGAAAGGAAGTGTTTGGTCGGAAGGTTTGGGAGGAAAGGGGTTTGGTTTCAAGTATGGGAAGTAAGTGTTTTGGTGACCTCGAAGGCGGGTAGGTTCCTGAAGTTAGCTATGACCCACCGTGAACCATTTTTATAGAAGTTGATTTTTGGTCTGTTTTCAGAGTGTATGATATTTTGTTTTTTTGTTATTGTGTTATGTTTCCCGCCATGGCCCTTGGGCTTTATTGGGAATAAATTCATTCATTCATAAACCAATCACATGTGAGATCTTTGTAGAAGTTATCTAAAGGGGAATATCGCGCGTTAGCCCCGTGGGCTAGGCTTAAGAGAAATTGAAAATAGCCAAAGAAATCTGGATAAACGTACATCAAGAAGTAACGTGTCATTGTTTACTTTATGCTAGCGCATCTAGCGGTCAAAAAATAACTAATCTGGAAGAACTTTAATGAAGGGCGTATTCTTAAATCAAGTTATCGAAAATTCTTACTTCCCTAAGCCTCTAACACGCTGGCAGATCTAAATGTCAACTGAAGAGCTACAGGGGAAGCATGTCAGTCGGCAAGTCGATTTCGGCAGTTCCCAGTAGATCATAATAGATTTTCCTACAATGCCCGTTTTAACAGTTGTTCAAGCAAGCAATTTTTGGGGCATTTCATCACTAGGTTTAATCTTTCAGTTACTCACGCACCCCTTATTTCAGCCGATTACAGATTAAAGAAGTTACATCTGATCTGAAGCATTTGCAGTGTCTAGGTCAGTGGTTCCCAACTGGTGGTACGCGTACCCAACCGGCACGAGAGCCCCTAGCAATGGGCCCGCGAAGATCCCAAAATCAAGTTGGTCTATAGCTTTAATACCTCGCTTCAGTCATTTTTGGGTCCCCTAGCTCAGTTTCAGTGTTGTCCTCAATATCAGATACCCCATTACACGCAATTTCAGATCTACGTGTCTTATCATTGATGAATAATATCGTCATTTTTAGTTCTCATCGTGGTAAAAAAAATTTGTAAAAGAACAATCCGTCAAAAACGGGGTTCGGTACTATTTTGAACCTTGATTAGGGGTACGCGGTATGGAAAAGGTCGGGAACCACTGGCCAATTTCAACCCCCAATTTCAACTTGGCACCTGAAACAAGAGTACGACCATGGGGTCGTCTAGTGGCGTGATCCGGAAGCTCAGAATAGATCTTAACAAGAAATTCAGACAAAATGAATATCATTTAAATAGTATATGAATAAAAAGTTAAAATATACTTCTAAATATTTGTATTATAATTTCTTTCAATTTTCTTACAATTCAATTTTAAGTTTAGGGGGCCTAGACTTTGGACTAGCCTATATAGATCCGGACTTTACAAACACAAATTTTCTACTCCTCCTATCCCTTACAACTATCCCACATCAAACCGGAAGCTTGATTCGGCAGAAACTTTTTCTTCTCCGGAAGCTGAGATTAAGAAATTTCTGTCTAATTATAAAATGGCCCGATATCAATCGTATCTCACAATGCAAACATTGACTTCATTTATATGATCTGAGGTAATTTGAGTGGGTGTTAGAACAAAGGACACAGTGGCAAAAGGAAAATCCGAATGGTTCACCAAGCCAAGAGAGCCAGGTCTGAGCAGGTCTGAATAGAGATGATATATTTCGATTGATAGCGGATGGAACTGCTAATATAATAGAGTGTCCCGTTCTTGGGAGAGGATCAATTGGCTTCTTTTTTACGAACGACCATTGTTATTTTTTTTTTTCACGGCGTAACCTTCTACCGGTCGAAAGTGCTGTAGGCCTATGCTCTGAAGTGACCTAACTATATTACACCCTGGCACCCGAAGGGGTCACATATAGGGGGAGACGCCGCCCCAAATTTTTTCGGCCAGTCGGTAAAAAAAAACCGTGTGCGCTATTTTCTCTTGAAAACGGGTCGTTTTTTTCTGAAAAATAGTCGATGAAAAATCCCCCGCCCCACACACACACAAAGAAACATTTTTGCTGCTGACGCCTATGCTGACACCTTAGGAAGTTACTACGATAAGTAAAGTACAAAAAACGGCGAAGGTCCCGTTTACAGGAAAAATAATTATTTTTCTTAGTTTGAGAGAAAATGTACTGAATCTGGTATAACTGTACCACCCATCGCAACACTGAAAGAGGGGCTTGGGTCTTCGGGGAACACTTCTTCAGCACCCCAAGCTTACCGCTTACACCGCTTACCTTCCGACAGGGATGGCAAAGCAGTACAACGCTAACATTCTTGATCGCATATCTTTGGTGTAGATGTCACTAATGATCGTTGGCGCTATGATAATGAAACCAGACGTCCCAGCACCGAAAAGAATCCGCGTACCAACAAAAGGCCAAAAATCCTGGAAGAAAAAGAAAAATTATCATAATGAACGATAGGCAGGGCAGACCATAACTACAAAATGGACTGTACAAGTTTATCGGATCTGGCTCAAAGACTGCACACAGCATTCTAAAGGCGTATTCTCGCCGTTCCCCAAGGACTCCACTTGAGGAGTTCCCGCGTTTTTTTTTTGTCCCGGGGACTCACTCCCCGTATTCTCGCGAGTCCCCCACGGACGGGTAATGCTTCAATTATCATCACCATCATCAAAAAGGACTCCCTTTCAGATTCGGAGCGGAATCAATTTTTGCTGGTGCTGGTGCAATGTAAAATTAATTAGAACAATCAGAATAAACAAAACCAAAAATAAAGTGGATCCAGACTCTTTCGTCAACTGCATATTTTTTTTCTCGAACAAAATCCGTCTTGGCGGCATTCCCCGTGTTTTCGCTGTTTTCTGTACGCGGAGTCCGCGTGGAGTGAGTCCCTCTATTCTCGCCGTTCCCTTCGATTCCCCGAGGAGTCCTCGGGGAACGGCGAGAATATGAATTAACCTTCAGATCGCCCATGACTGAGTCTTGGACAAAATAAAACTACGCCAAGACACAACTTCCCTGACCCCATGTTTGAAGCGGTACAGAGTGGGGTGGTCTCTGGGGTGGGCCACAGTAAGAAAATGGTCTGGAGAACGACATCTTTTACAACCTGCTTAGTGCGTGGTCGGTGGCGCCAAACGGACAAATCAGTTTACATCAGTTCCAGTGATGTTTTGGACATTCTTGGCAAGGTTCTTGGTTGGCAGATTCGGTCTTCTGTCTACAGCCTGGCGAGGACTCTTGAAAAGAAGGGCCTTATTAAAAGGATTTATATAACAACGCAAACCGTGGCTTGAGGCCAAATGTCGAGTTGAATAGCCAGGTATAAACAGTTAAACGCCGATCATATACGGTAAACATGCATCCCCTCTATGTTGTCGGCCAGTCGGTAAAAAATAACCGAATCGGCGCGAAGCGCCACGATCTTTCGTCAAAGCAGTTGATTGTTTTCATGAAAACAGTAGTTTTTTTTCTGAAAATCAGTCGATTTTTCTTGAAAACAGTCCGTTTTTCTGAAAATCAGTCAATTTTTTTCAAAACTGTCGTTTTTTTCTTGAAAACAGTCGTTTTTTCTGCAAAATTTCCAGACAGTCGGTAAATACCTTGTGCCCCCCCAAACATTTTGGCTAGTAACGCCTCTGTCTACCTGTTATGGGTTCTGCAGTGGCAGTTCCAATAGTTTTAATCAATTACGGCTACTCATTCTAAGTATTCATGTCCTACCATAGACAAAAGAAAGACAAGCTGCTGATAAGGACGTAGAGCAAGATCTTACCTCCATGAAAGAACCAGCTAACTGACTCGAGCTACATATCACAATGCTTATAGCAATTAGAAGTCTCCTGGAATATCTATCACCAAGATACCCAAACAAAGGGGCGAAGGCCATATAAGAAACAGTGAAGAGGGTTTGCATCAAACCACCCTCGGAGTCAGTAATGCTGAAATATTTCTGAATTTCAGAAAGTACACCTGAAAAAAGAAAATCTAAAAATCTAGGATGCATTTTTTGGATCAACGTGGAATTACAATGGAAGATTAGATCTTTATAGAAAAAAATTAGTAGGCAGTGATCAGTTCACACGTTTATATTCCACGTAAATTTTATATTCCACGTAATGTTTCTGAAATACTGCCGGGTTTCCCAAAAGATTACAAATCCGTCCAAGCTGTTTGGCCTCACTCGCCCCTCATTGCTTTCACGGGAACCATGAAAAACTTGCACAACCGGTATTTCTCCCAATGAGCTAAGCGTGTCTTTGATCCGGCTCGAAATGACCAAACACGGCAAATGCAAAAATAAGCGTAGCCTAGCTCCGTTCGAATGGATCGACATGAGAAGTTCGAAATCTCAGAATTGAGAGGGGATGGAATGATTCGGGCGTAGAGAGAACTAGCGATACTGGCAAGACCTCAACGAATCAAGAAAACAAATTGCATTTTTTCTGCCAATTTTCAGACTTTTAGTCTCTTCGCTTTCAGACAAAAAGTGTTTTTTCTTCTGGATTTCTACGATCCAGTAAATATTCAAAACATGTTGATTTACGGAGTTAAAGCGGGGTTTTAAAGAACTCGAAAGCTTTGGCAAAGAAGATGAAGAAAGTATTTCGTGTTTGTGCTCTTATGACCAGTCACGTGTAGAACCTTTGGTGCCTGCAGTTTATCGATTCGAACTGGTGACTGAGATACACAGAACAAGACTGCGATAGACACACTGAGCAGATGTGGGCAAGAAACAGATAAAGTAAGAACAGACATGTCTGGAATCATGCAATTTCTAAGAAAAAGGCCGATTTTCGTTTACCGGGCTTGTAGCACAGCCGGTGCCTGCCCCGACCACAGAGTAATCATCGCTCGTCTATTCTTCTAATCGTCATTCTCCCGGTCAAGCAATAAAAACAAGACCAAAGGTTCCGATGGGATCCCAAAATTTCAATATTTGATCCAGACAAATAGGTTTTGTCTTCGCCAGATCCAGTCTTCGCAAGACTCCTTGAACATTTTTAGTCTTAAAATTTAGAAACAGATTAAGGCCAAACAGCTAATCATTAAGAAAACCAAGTTCAGATATAGATTCAGCATGTATGTGCCTTACTTCTGCGAATTTTCCGGTTTCAGCGAAATTCCAGAACTACTAGTCCGGCGAAAAAATAATGCTCAAAAACGAATTCAGCGTATCTCCTTATCCCTATATGCAACATCTAATCAACTTCCAATAAAAATTTAACTTATAACAAATTTTCCGGTTTCAGCCGGATTCCGGGCAAACTGTTTGTCCGGCAAGAAAGTGGTTTTATATTCGTGCTCAGCATGTCTTCTTACCTCATAATCGACTATCACATTAGCTGTTTAAAAATATTTTGCTTGCCCCTTAATTTGACCCCCACCCCCACCCCTAAACATAGGGCTACAGAGCCCATCTACGAACTCGATCTTACTCTTGACCCAAAGAATTCTCACACCAAGTTTCATCAAAATATCTCGTTCCCTTCGAGAGTTATCGTGCTCACAGACGGACGGACAGACAGACAGACGGACAGACGGACAACTTTTGCGATGTCATAGGTATCCCTCCACTTACGTTTTGGGATCCCAAAAACATTAAACCGTTTGAAACATGTTGGTGCAAACGAAACTAATTTCCAAGGCATCGATGGAATCCAAAGGAGGTAACATAATCATTGCGAAGTTTGACAAAAATTCAGTGAGTTTAGTGGCCAAACCTTTTCTTCTCGAAAATCTGGCATTATTTTAAAAAATGAAATACACAATCTGGAAACAGATCAGAGACATAAAAAATGCTGCCTATATCTGCCTATATCTGTTTTTTCATAAAAAAAAAAAAAAATGTTCCGGGATGTATCTGCACAGCCTTCAGCCACGCACTCATGAATCGTGACAGATCTTGTGATCATGTTCAAATAAAGCACATTGGTATTTTCAAAAATAGTAATGTTGATGATGATGAAATTTCATTAACGCAGTAAACAAGGAAAGGGAAATAGCGCAGTATAAAAAAAATAAAGGAAAAATTACAACGAGCTTTCGATAACATACTAAATGCCCAGGAACAAACAAGCAAAACACAAAAAAGGGATTAACTGGGTCTAAAAAACCTTGTTCCCAGATGAAAAAGTAAGGCAATACAAAAATTAGGGCATGGAAGGGCATTAGGACAGAAACCCCAAATTTCTGTCTGTTAATTCTACCAGAGTCATCAAAGGTCATATTCCCATGGGTTTGAGTGTCCTCGCGTACGGCACCGATAAAAATAAGCTCCACTTCCCAATTTCGCAGAAAGTACACTCGTTTTCGCCCGTATAAGCTGCGGAAATCACCGATGTTCGAACAATCTGCATAGTCTTATTAGGGTGCGTGACGATTCACCCCCCTCGCGTAGAGATAACATCTTAAAATCTAGGCTGATTGAGGCGACGGGCTCGTTTCAGCGAAGCTCCACCCCCGGCCAACTTTTTGCATACAGGATGCTAATATACGAGTTCATGCAAGTTCCAAATGGCAAAGTCACTAGTCAGTATACTCCCAGACACACTGTTCCCACTACTAGATTTTCTTGGAAATTTCCTGAGCCGGGCCAGAATTTAAACATTCTTTGCTGGATTCAAATTTACATCAATTGCTCAGCTAACACAAAAGTTAACTCAAGAGTGTAACTGAGTGGAGTCGAGACATATTTAGAGAACAAAGTGAGGGAAGAGATAGCTGTAAAAGCAATAAATCAATTAATATCATGTATTTGATTTCTTATTTCAGAATACAACAGCAAAAATTAACTAACCTGCTAAGCTGAAGCGGTCCATGAAGCTGAGCAGATTTCCAAAGAAATAAACTGCCATAGTAACGGCTCGCTTGTCGGCACACCCCATCTTGACTGAAATTTCCTAGAAACACAAAAACATAGAGTACCATAAAAAAATGACTAACGACTTACTTCTGTTCGGTGCCCATTCATACCAACATTCGCCCAAGTTTATTTGATAGTGCCGGATGTCTACACTGTATCTTATTTGTGTGTTTATTTACCCATCGTAATACCAATATGGTAAAGATGGAGTACGAAATAACACAAAAAGAGAGAAAAAACGCTTATAATAAATTATGATGTAAAAGGTAGTACTAGAAAACAGAGAGGTTGTAGGGATGATGGGTAGAAACTATAAACTTTGAGAAGGATCTAACGAATCATTAAATTTCAACATCCGTTTTTAGCGGAAACAATAGGATTAGTGAAAAGTTTAAATGACTTACCACTTTCTGTGATAATAGGTAAATAAAAAAAAAGGGACTCAACACAGTGCAAAGTGACACTGTCCACACAGGTTGCGTTCGGATCGTTTTAATTATGTTATTATTTTCGTCCCACAGCCCCGAATGATAAGAAAATTAGCTCCTCCCTCTTATCATATTCGTTCCAGATGAGTAACGATCTTTACATAATTTACTTACGATGGCCGGGAGCTTCATAAGTGATAGTTACTATCTTTTCAGACAGAAAAAAGTTGAAGCGTCTTCTTAAAGTCGTACGTATTGGCACCTGACATATTGCACATGTTTTCGCTTGAATTTAGTATTAAAGCACACCTTACACTATTTACTGTTTATGTTCCAATATACAAGACTATCTGAACACAGTAAAACCAGGGACCCATAAATTTCCTTATAGGTGGTCTGTCATTTCCTATGCTTCTATATTGATATGATGACCGAACCAAATCCATTTTCCAAAAATCCCCGCTTGAGTCGATCGGCATTCTTGTTCATTGGACGAGCGCGCCAAACAGACTCCTCCCTCAAGGCGCTAGTAGCCAATCCCAAATTTTGTCTATATGGTCTTGAACGTCATTGGACTGTGGGTATTTCTCGAACTACATTCCGACCGGTCAAGAGCGCATCAGAAATCTCTTATTGACAGGCCCCCTGTAAAGGAAAATAATGGGCCCCTATTTAAACTAAGCTCTGCTTTAACAAATTATCTACGGCTTTGGCTGTTTCAAGCCTTTTCCCAGACCCATTGACTTTTAGGAAAAGCAAAAGTAGAAATCCAAGTTAAAAAATTCAGGAGATCAATTAGAGCGAAATAGCGTGTATAACTATGTTACAGGAACCCTAATTTGCCCCTAATTGCAGTCTGCAATTGACCCTAACACTTGGCTCATTTCCTGGCTTTTTGTGTTGCAAAAGTAGAAAAAAGAAAAATAACAAGATACAACTAATTTTGAATGATGTCGTGTTAAATTCAGGAGATCAATTAGAGCGAAACAGCATGTATAATTATGTTACAGGAACCCCAATTGACCCCTAATTGCAGTCTGCTCATTCTTCCCAAGCTGCCATGAAGCCCATCAAATCTCACGTCCCCTAGGGATTTTCAGTTGTTTGTCGAATAGGCTGGTTTTTGAGCCCAATGTGACAGGCTCTGAGCGTGTTCCACCCTTCTAACAATCGTAACTATTGCCGATCCAACCTCACGAAAAGTAACTACGCTGACGGTTTCAACCTTCTCGAAATAGTATAATGAGTAGTAACTATTTGCTTACCATGCTCGGGAGCGTAGTAACTACGGATCTCTGTAACTTGATTGGCTGGATTACCCCGTGGAGCGATGTTTTACCGAAAATTAAAAAATGCGTTCCAGCCTTGACGCCAAGAAGCCAGGATTCGTGACATCATGCGTGGTAACTACGGCAAGTAGAGTGGAACACGCAAAAAAAAGTTGTAACTGGGCGGTGCGGGGATTTTGAAAATAATCCTTTCCCGCTGCCTGCCATGAAAATTCCAGCGAAACTTTCCGCCATTTATGGAGCGAAAACGTTAGCACCCGTTAATAAGGGTTTAAATAAAATTATTATTATAATTAATAAGCCGTCAGTTTTTGTCATAAACTGTTCGTTTGTTTTGTTCAGTGGAGCTTCCAGAAATTTCTTCTTTGTGCTCCAGGATCCTTTTTCTTTATTTGTCTCCAACCTGGAAATGACAAATTTCTGATTAATATTACCTTTGCCCCCCGCCCCACCATCACACATGCATGATGTCATAAACTTGCAGATAACGACCGGATTAATCGATAGCCTACAGACCTGGATGCCCCCAAACTGGGACTGAGGACATTTTTCCACATTCCCGTTTATTGGCTAGATGGCGCCAAGTTTGGGATCCCAAGAAGTAAGTGGGACATCGACTTCGTAAAGCTTGTGCGTCCGTCTGTTGGCACGAACACTCTAAATTTCTCAAGGAGAAACATATAAAACTAGTCTTCGTAGTTCTTTGATTGGTGGTGGAGCCAATTTCAAAAGTCCAAGTCCCAGGAATGTCCATGCTACACTGTAAAAAGTTTCTCCGAGTAAGGATTAAAGTTAACTGCAGTATTTGCTACTGGGATTAATCTTATCTCTACTGGGATAAGATTAATCCGAATTAGAAATAATATTATCTCAGTAGAGACAATATTAATCCCAGTAGCAAACACTGTCAGATGTTTTTTTTACAGTGTATAGCAGGGATTGCAAACTCGGCGCTATGGTATCAGTCGGTGGCAAACGAAACAATAACTATAACTCAACGACTTTATAGATACAAAATAACCAAACACAACACCTGAGAAACACCTGGAGACTCGCAATTTCCAGTTTGATTCATTTACACCTAGTTGGTGGATTCACACTTTGCGTCAACCCCAATAAATTTCACCATCAGAATCTCTAGCGGCAAAATGGACGTGAGACTGACCTGATTTCAAAAACCCGCTTTGGTTCTACGCAGCGTGTAAACGCACCAATAATCTAGGTTCCAAAATTTCAACCAACCATCACAAATCTAAAAATTTGAGCTATAGACATATACAACTGCATTAGAACGTTAGCTAAAAAATAAAATATACAAATGTGTTAGAACGTTGTAAAAAACTATGATCTCATTTACCAATCTACAAAACTAGAAAAATATGTTAGCTTACACCGTGAAATGTAAACACAACTGGACCTTCAGAATATTAGGAGAAATAGAAGATGGGCCAACAGAATGATAAACAACTTCTTAGAGAAATGAAGTCCTTAACTGTTAATTATTAAGCGCTAAATTGTTTTTGGGCCGCCAAAACTAGCCAAGTGTTCTATCTAGAATCTGAAGCCACGTTTTCTTTGCTGAAGTTATGATGTCACTCTTAGGTGGCGTTCCAGCGACGTAATTTTAGTTACGATCGTTATATTCTTGTTATTACTGCCGTACCGTAATAAGTAAATTGGCTCCTCCCACTTATTATTTTCGTTCCAGCACTGTTACATGGTTACGATTTCTTATGATGGTCGCGAGCATCATAAGTGATAATAACTATCGGTTCTGCAGGAACTCCCGTAAGAGTGATGACGTATGTACGCGTTGTTATTATTTGCGTTCCAGAGAGCGTGATAACTACCACAATACGACGATCGCCTCTCCTCTTATCATCGTAACTTGTAATAACTTAACTGGAACGCTACCTTAGGCACGCTCCATTAACGTCATTTTATTTGCTAGTCCTGTCTGCTTAAAGCAGAACTGAACTCTACCCTATTCCATTATTTTCCTTTCCAGTAGCCAGTGCTATCGTCGGTCCGCTTAGTTTCAATTTTTGTTTTACAGTCGCTTCCGTGCTTTTACTCTGAAGCCAAATTAAATCTCCGCGAGGGGTTCTTTTCACAGTTAAGCGCCGCCCCTTTGTTTGTGATTGGTTCAATTCGAGGTGCTAACCATACAAACTAATCATAGATTATGTTTTTAGGTGACGTTAGTCAAGATTGCAGGTATAAATAGGTAGTGTCTTTTACAGAAAAGACACATTGCCAGACTTGATCCTTAGGAAGTGCTACGTTTTTCCTTCTGGTGGCTTTCTACTGAAATGCAGCAACTGTTTGGGCTTGTTTCAAAATTAGACCGAGCTTTAAGTAAACCTTTACGTGCGTTTTATTTTGTCCAGCCGCGGAAATGGAGTTCCCTCTAGACCAGCTATGTCTATTGTTAGACAGAACTAGGAAAACCAGAACTTCATTAGTTGCGTTTTTGCAGATACCATGGTATCTGATATACGGTCTAAAGTCATTTTTGCAGTTATCGTGGTATCTGATACCACGGTCAAAAGGCGTTTTTGCAGTTGTCGTGGTATCTGGCCAGTTACCGTGGTAACCAGGTGGTAACAGATATTCAGATATTACGGTACGACCGTAGTATCTGGTCGTGGTATCTGAAAAGTTATCTCACTTTCATCAAAATTGTATCAAATTGGTGAGAAAGAAGTTCAGCACTTAGTGATGTAACTGGATATCAGTTTTTCTTTTGGGATGACTTCGAAAAGTGCAATTTCGGCAATAGTCGTTTTTGCAGTGGACCGTATATCAAATACCACGGTAACTGCAAAAACGACTAATTGCAAATCCAGTTACCGTGGTAACAGATACCATGGTATCCGCAAAAACGCAACTACTGAAAAGCAAGTTTTCAGTCCTGTCTGGTTATTACGTCACAACTCCAACACTGATGGTATTTAGGCAAAGATAGGACTTGCAATGAATCATCGGACTAGGAAAAAATAAGACGCGGCTTAAGGAACAAGTAAGGGTCGAACAAAGCCTCGCCAATCAGAGAGAGGCAGGGCAACAGTAATCCCCGGAACTGATATCCCTATATACCCTTCCCCCCAAGAAGCTAAAAACGTGCTTTATAAAAACCAAGGCACTTTTCTTGTACGGGTTGCTGGGCTAACGGATACGACGAAAAAAGCAGATATCCCAAATATAAACGCTCGGTATCGAATTTCCGTTCTGACCTAAATGAGACTTTGGATTCTAACGGGTTAAAGACTGGCTATGTACAAAAGGATATGACGGCTTGACATTGGGACGAATCTTCGCGTGTGCGTATTTGAGCTCAGCTGCCATAGTTGCAATAAAGCACAGGAAAGCAATGTCAAACGATCAAGGAAAAATAATGTTCTTACATTTTTAACTCACTTCAGAGCTACGGCTTTATGCCCAGGTTCTTAGAACATAAGAACAACTTTTCTATATTATCTTGTGTTATGGAGAAATTCGATAGCATTTTAATTTGTCCAATCGGCCAACATCTGTTGGCGCAAGCTTGGAGCTGATCTCTCTAATCTATCCAATGAGAGTTCACAAATATACCTCGCATCAAAGACCCATACTTTCTCAATCAACGCTCGCGCTCCTTAGAAATATTTAGTTTCGTTCAAGCCCAGTAGATGACTCCCTGTAGAGTGCGGTAAAGAAGACCTCGCACCCATAACAAGCGAAGTGTGGTGAAGACAAACTACGGAACTCAACTACTTGAGAATAGAAGGCAATTCGGGACCGCGGGCGATGTCAAAAGAAAAGTAATGTGCTTTTGCTCTGAGCGTTCGTTTCGCTTTTGTCTTTGGTTTGTGGAGCAACTGAGTTGTACAATAATTAAAAAAAAAAGACTGGCCCTTTAAAGAGATAAGCAAATGTCACCAACCCTTCGCAAAACTAGAAAGAATCAAATGTACCGCTAAAGATGATTGTCACTAGTTCGATTTGAGCTACAGCTGCTTTCAAGTAGTAAAATCACAATAAACACAACTCATAGACGGGATCCATTACAAACTGTACATAACTTAATATTCATGAGGATCTTCTGCTACACTATCAGATGTTTGATAACAGACAACACGTCGTTCCACATCCTTGTGTTAAATATTATCTTCGATGCTAAGAATATTTCAGTTAAGACCCTTTTATGTAAAAGGGTCATAATAGCTTTATGGTGGGTTTACACTTTGCGTAAAATCCGAGCGTATTTTGAAATCCGAGTGTATTTTCCGCACGTATTTGAGGGATCTGTTCGACTCCGCATTGTCGTACTACAGAGATAGGGAAGCGGTTCTGGTGCTTATTTCTTCTTGTTAAAAGTAACATCACAAACCTTGTTTTGTTTTAGACTTTGCAGAAACGGAACACTCAAAGGCTCATATTACACTGCGTAAATCCGAGCGTATTTTGAAATCTGAGCGTATATGACGCACGTATTTGAGCTTGAAAAGATTTCTAGCAATACGGACGCGTTTATATGTAAAACGGACTGATTTCTGAAATACGTCCGTATTGCTAGAGATCTTTTCAAGCTCAAACACGTGCGTCAAATACGCTTGGATTTACGCAGTGTGTAAACGCAGCATTATTCTAACAAAGTTTACTACACGGATGCGCAAACATGTGCTAAATATTAGCAAACTTCTGACTGTGTACCTATCCATTTCCAAGGCGATGTTCTTCCCCCTTTACCTAGTGGCACTTTCTTGAACGCCCTAGTATTACGCTAACAGATATGTCGCTAACCTTTGGTATCTCATTCAAGAAAATCTATTTTCTTTTTTTCGACAAGACCAAATCATTTATCTTTCCAAAGAAGTGTTCATTTCTTTCTATCATAGCTGCACGTCATCTAGCGGGAAATGAAGAAACTCAAGGGGGAAGATCGTCCCAGAAGAGTACACTGCCAGAAATTTCATAATATCCAACACAAGGATGCGCGATTTGAACAGGTAGGCCTAACACTCAAGAGACTATGTGTTAACGTTACAGAGAAATTGTAATATGAGCCTTTGAGTGTTCCGTTTTTGCAAAGTCTAAAACAAAACAAGGTTTGTGATGTTACTTTTAACAAGAAGAAATAAGCACCAGAACCGTCTCCCTATCTCTGTAGTACGACAATGCGGAGTCGAACAGATCCCTATACCCTGCCCCATGCAAACGAGCGGAGGTTAGGAGCTACTAATTCATTACCTCTACAAACCAGTATATCGCAGTAAAGCCCAGGAGAAGAAATTTCCAAAGTAAAAGCCGATTGGTTGTCTATCATTGTGACGTCATATGTGACGGCGCTGCAGAGCAGGTCAGCGCGCCTCCTGCAGTTTTTCTTCTGATATGCGCAACAGCAAGGAGGGAAGTAGACGGGCATCAACTCAAACCTCAGCAAGTACCTCTAGCTCAGCTCAGTTTTGTTGGGGTATCCATAAACGCTGCCCGAGACAAAAGTTGGAGGTTCTATTGGCTTATTTGTTCTGCTTTTAACGGGGAAATGACACTTAAAAGTCATAACGTAAGTATTCTATAACACCGAAGTTCAAATCGTACATCCTTGTGTTAAATGTTACCAAACTTCTAACAGCAGCAGACCCTTCTGAATAGCTGTGAACAACAGATAAGGGCCCCAAGTTACAGTCACAAAATTCACAAATTGGCCACTAATTTTTGCACCAGCTGAAAAAACGCGCACAGCTGCCTAAAGTCCGGTCTTCACCTCCCGGAACTTCCGGAATCTGGGCTTCCAGATTATTCTTTGACTTCTTTTTGCATCTGGAATATGAACCGGTCCGAAAGTACATCAAAATAATCCGGAAAAAAGGGGCTTTTGAATTGGCCACTAATTCAAAAAAAATCTCGGAAAATCTGGGAACCCAGATTCCGGAAGGTGAAGACCCGACTTAACTCATGCATGTAATTTTAGCGGAAGGACAATTCAGTGCGAGAACAGCGTATTCAGGCCTTGACTCACCGAAAGATCCCCGAGCAATACTATTTGCGTTTTTGCAGATACCATGACATTTGATACACCGGTAACTGGATGTGCATTTTGTCGTTTCGTAGATAAAGTGGTAGGCTATCTGATACTACGGTTACTACAGTCTGATACTAATTCAATGAATTCGCGTTTTCTTATATCTCCAGGAAATGCTTACCTTCACTCACATCACAAATACCAAACGTTTCCCCCACCAATTTGACAAAAACCTAGGCTCTTGTTGGTGATCATGAAAGTGAGATGACTTTTTCAGATGCCACGGTCAGATACTATGGTCGGGACCGTGGTATACCTGAATATCAGATACCAAAGTCATGGTAAGATACTAACAGAAGTTTTGACCGTGGTGGCAGACACTACGGTAACTGCAAAAACGACTTTAGACCGTGGTATCAGATACCATGGTATCTACAAAAACGCAACTATTGATAATTCCGCTGACCCGAGCCGGCTCCTATTTAATACGCATGCATAGCATACGCACGACTGGGGGTCAAGCACCGAAGCTTGTATGAGATTTTGCGGGAGATGACTAGGTCATCAATAGCCTATTTCACTCAAATTTGTTGACTGCACGTCACCATTTCAGTAAAACCCAACTTCTTCACGACATTTTCACAAAATTTGGTTCACTGTTTATTTATCGATTGCTTTTCTTTTTCGTTGGTCCGCTATTTGGCTTCCGCTGTAGCGTCGCTGATTTAGCGGGTCATTAAAGGAACAGTAAACTTGACTACGCAACTTTCGGCCATCGAATCGCCCGGGGGGGCTTGGATAAATATATAGGGTCTTATTGTCGACAGGCCCCCCCTTCTTTGTCATCTCGAACTGTCTCGAACCCCCTCCTTAGTGTTCCCAAAGCTAGCTGGCAGGCCCTTGCCCCTTATGCACTGTAATTATGCACTCATGTACTGTAAAAAGTTCGCCTTTTTACATGTAGACCACAGAGTAACGACCTCCCGACTAGGCGGCCGGGGTTCGATTCCTAGTCGCGGCACACAAACCTTTTGCTTTTTGCAAACCTTTTGCTCAGAAGTCGAATTCTCGGAAACTGCCAGGAAACTGCAATGGTCGTAACGAGAATTTTTCTTACTCTCAATATCGACTCAGGGTACATTCTTGATATGTTAGCTAGCTCCCCGAGTCAAGTTTTCTGTTCCTTTAAGTAAAATCGTAAGCACTATTTAGTTGACGTCGTTAACTTTCCGACATACAAGGCCATAATCCTGTTCTCCGTTTAAACACCAATTTCACTAAACTAAAAACCGAGGCAGTCGCCAGTACCGTCAGATAACTTCTCTTTCTGCTCTTCATTGTCACTATAGCTGTCACTAAATTTCACTGTAATAAAAGTCACTATACTTTCGGCATACAGAGGAAGACATGATGATTAGAAAGATATATCACATGATATGAACGGAAATTATGTTGGTGCGTTGAGTGGTCCGCTGTCCCGAGATTCAACAGAGGTGGGTGAAAGGTCAGTCAGCTCACGCTGATTCAGCTTTTGAAGCTCCTCGTCGTCTTCCCCTGAAATAGTTAAAAGGAATAAATATAGTAAAACGTTGGTAAAAACACAAATATAGTAAAAATTGACGACGAGTCACTTCCTTTCAAATAACAATCGGAATGTGTGAGGCATACAAGTTAAAAAACATTTAACGGGCTGAAAAATAATATAATAAAAAAAAAAAAACTTCAAGTAGAGACGAGTAAGCTTCCGGCACTATGCGATTTTCTTCTCTTTGTGTTGGTCAAGTATAGATGCATTCAGGCGGCTCCCTAGTCCCGCATTCTGATGTTGTGCGGTGTTACATACAATGGGTTGCATGTAAGAACAATAGTTGCGTTTTTGATCCGAATTCTCTTCGCGATTCTCCTCCGAATTGTCTTATTTCGCGTTTTTGGACTATTCAGATGAAGTGAATTCTCCTTTTCTTGCGTTTTTGTCAGGATCGAGAACGGGGAAAGCCTCGCGATTCTGCAGAATCGAGAAGTTGCTCCGATAGTGAATTCTCGATTCTCCTCTCTCCGTTCTCCTCCCTGATTGGTCAACAGAGTGCGGTGTTTAATATGCACAAACAGGTACACTGGGTTGCAGACGAGTTGCCAATTTAGTGTTTTTGTCAAAAGCGAGAACGGAGAAGCGAGAGGAGTAAAAACAATAATTTTGTACGAGAATCGAGAATTCAGAATCGAGAATTCAGAACGGAGAATTCGGATCAAAAACGCAACTAATACCTTTTCAGGTTCCAAATCCTTCGCTTGAACGGAATCGAGAGCTCAGCTACTACCTATACTATTTTATAGACATTACTAAGCTAAAACCATAGACACTCGTATATACTCAACATAATCATGTTTTCCCTCTGACTTTTCTACACTAAACTTCACACAGAACCAGTTCAGTGCCGTCTTTACCCTTAGGCCGGTGCTGGGGGGGGGGGGGGGGGGGCAGGGGAAATGAGAGGTCAAGCGGCCGGTGTAAATTGCTGAGAAATCAGGCTACATGTGTGACCAGCTACGCTGCACCGTCGTCATTTACATTACCGAAATTATGCTATGCGACCATAGTGTGGCTCGAACAAGAATCATATCAATCAAGAATCATCCACGAAAAGCGGCCAAAGCCCATGGATGGTCTAGGGTCCACCAAAAGTAAAAGACGGCCCTGCACACAGAACTATTCAGAAACTGGTTAAATCACTCCCAAAGTAAACCCAAGCTAAACCCACCGGATACTCGCAGAATAACGAAAACCCCCGTGAAACTAAAGAGTGAAACTTGCATCTAATTAACCTAGACTAAACCCCAGCGTACAACACCGGTCTCCTTGTCAGGCGCTCTTTGTCAATATGCATATTACAGAAGTGAAAATTACTGTCCACCTTTTCTACAGCTTAAAGTCCCAATCAAAAGCTGGACATAATAGTCCTAGCCCAATCTTAAGCTTCTGCATTTTCTTTTCACACCAACATTATCTTGTAAGTCACCACCAATGCCAGACGAGGTTTTGGGCATGAAACATTCTTGTCCTACTTAGCAACCAATTTCGGGAAGGAATATAAGGAAGAGGCAAGAATGAAACGTCACAATGGCAATATTCGCGATATTCTGACAGTTCAACTTAGTACATGATGCTATTCAAATCTGTCAGATTTTGAACAATTAATTACTCACGATGATTACTATGCTCATGCAGGTGGCATGATTACTATGCTCATGCATCATCCAGGTGGTGAGCAAAGGGGTTAAGTGGAGTGGCATGCATACATGAGCTATTAGTAATAGTTACAGTAATGGTAATAGTAATGTTCCTTTTTTTCCAGTAATAGTAATAGTAATAGTTTTCGCTATTAGTTTTTTACTAAGTAATAGTAATAGTAATAGTTTTACTATTATCTATGAAGTAATAGTAATAGTTTTACAAGATGGGAAACTCGGTTCAAGTTTCTTAAGTTCAGCAGCACCCTCCGCATGCCCTGTCAGTGGTATGAAGATGACCCGACGGAGGTCGATCGTAGTTCCGCGTACAAATACTACCGAGTTCTTTCGCTGCGAGCTGCGTTCCTATAGCGGGATTCTCATCTTGTAGGATATAGTTAATACATTACAAATGGGCAATATGGGTTCAAATCATATACACACAAAAGTAATAGTAATAGTAATAGCTTTTACTATTACTTAAAAAGTAATAGTATTACTTTTTCGGTCAGTAATAGTAATAGTAATAGCTTTGCTATTACACTACAGTAATAGTAATAGTAATAGCACGCTATTATTTTTCCGAGTAATAGCTCATGTATGGTGGCATGCCCCTCAAGTGGCACGCCATTAAGGAACCCTTTTACGACAGTGGTAATGCACAGGAAAGACTGCTAAAACAAACAGATTTGGGGTTTGGGAGGGGGCTATGCCCGTTCAATTCTTTTTTCTGGCAGGACTGGGGACAGCAGGACTAATTTTGAGTATGTAAGGGTCTGAACGATGAAGGTCGTCTCTCTGTTTCCTTTGGTCTTTCGACACAAAAGTGTAGAACTTCGAAACTGGACAGCTTTCAGTTCATCAACCTTGCTCAAACTCGATTTTTGAGAAAAAACAGACACAAAGAGCGTGTTCCACCCTTCTAACAATAGTAATTTAGTTACTATTTTCGTTCCAGTGAAAAGTTACTACGCTGACCGTTCCAGCCTTCTCGAAATAGTAAATAAGAGTAACTATTTGCTTACCACGCTCGGGAGCATAGTAAGCGTGGTGACTACGAATCTCTTTGACGTGAATGGTCCGATTAGCCCGCGGCAAGATATTTTGCTGAAAATATAAAAATGTGTTTCAGCCTCGACGCCAAGAGGCCTGAGTAGTAACGTAGTAACTACGGTAAGTAGGGTGGAACACGCTCAAAGTGTGCCTCTAGAGCTGGTTACTAACCTGAGTCGCTAATAGCTTTGTCCACTTTTGCCTTATCCTGAACGAGGAACAAAGCAGCAGCGAGGAAGAAAAGCCCGCCAAGAGCTTCAATCACAATTGCGATATAAGAAGCATACTGCAGAGATTTGAAATTTATTGACACTTGGTCATAATCAATCGTAGCGTTCGATGCACTTGTAATGAGTTCGTTCTTGACTAGGTGGTCAGATGGCGCCATCGTATTTTTTACCATGTCTGAGATCTAGAAATATAGATGGCTTAAAACTGGAGCTTCGCAAGTAATTCAGCTGTAAACCGAAATGAGGAGCCAAGCACTGACCGGACGGAACGGTATTCAAAGGGAGCTCCCTGAGAGCGTGCATCTGACCAAACATTGACACAACCAGATAACTCTAGTATAAATACCTAGGAACAGTAGTAGTATAATCAACACTAGCGAACCGACGTCGACTATATTTGTCGGGGTCGAAATTTTTGGGGAGCGAATTTGTGGGGAAGGTTGGTTGGTTGAAACGTCAACCAGACACAACCAGATAACTCTAGTATAAATACCTAGGAACAGTAGCAGTAGCCTATAATCAACACTACCGAACCGACGTCGACTATATTTGTCGGGGTCGAAATTTTTGGGGAGCGAATTTTTGGAGAAGGTTGGTTGGTTGAAAAGTCAACCAGACACAACCAGATAACTCTAGTATAAATACCTAGGAACAGTAGCAGTATAATCAACACTAGCGAACCGACGTCGACTATATTTGTCGGGGTCGAAATTTTTGGGGAGCGAATTTTTGGAGAAGGTTGGTTGGTTGAAAAGTTTAAGGATACACATTTTTTGGGGGGTTAGGCAATTTGAAGGTTTATGCGGGTAGGTTGGACGCACAGAGAAGAGTTTTTGCAGTTGCAATTTCTTAGAAGAGTTGTTTGTTTGTTTTTATTTGTTTTGTATGCGAAGATCCTCGGGCTTTGTTAGCAATATATTGTTTTCATCGCGTAAACTTTAATATCTCTATGTAAAGATCAGAGGAAGATTACAAGTGATTTCTCGTCGAACTACACGGTAAATTATTTCAGCTATTGATTAATGTTACAGTTTTGTTTTATATTGGCAATATGGGAACTTAGCAGTTTTACAAGGGGAGGAATAAATTATGTTCGCGTGCTGTTTTCTTCATTTCTGTAACGTGAACATATAACAAACAAATAGTCAAACCTTACCACTCCAATTAGGTATGGGCTAACGGCATCACCAAGCGCCTTGCCTACGAAGATCTGTAGTGCCGACGCAGTTGAACGGCGTGTGGGTACCACAACATACTGTAAAGGAAATTAGAATCATCAACTCTGTAAAGTCAAGTAAAGAATACAAAAATTATTAGCTAAGCGACACGGATAAATTCGACACGAGAGTCGAAATAACGCGACATAAACATTTCAGCTAGGGGGTGGGAACCCGCGTTCTTTGGCCATGGTATTTCTGTTAAGCTTGGTAGCCAGTATATTATCCCTACATGATGCCTCACATATCTTCGTCTGCCCATCTGCTCAGACATGAAATCGACAAGGCATGGTCAACTCACTGACTTCAGAAGAAGTACGAAAGTGTTTAGGTACCCTAGTTTCCTGTGTGTGTATAACCGACATATTCTTGCACGTCTCTACAATGCTGTGGCTCTGCCGCATGTTATAGCATTGGCACCATTCTGACTACAATCTCAACGTCACACTAATAGATACGCCAAGTATCTGCTGAGCCTCCACCCGTTGGCAAAAAATACAAAGATCAATGCCAAGTACCGTCTGGCCGACCCTGTGACTGCGATTGAGGCAAGCATAAAGAAGTTTGAAAGCTCTTTAAACAGATCGCAAGGTTTATCCGACTCATTTACGTGTTAATGTACGTTTTCTCTTACATTGTTCTTGTGTTGTGAGAGTTAATAGTGTATTGTGTTGTCTTTTTTTTTTTTTTTTTTTTTACTTCACCTATGTCCTTCTGGGCCAATTTTGATGGGCGACAAATTCTTTCATTCATAATGATTTGACCTCATGTGTGACTTTTGTGGCATTGTTCGTAATTTTTGGCAGTCAGGGAGTCAAGATCTTCATTACGCGAAGCTCTTTCCCGGCAAGAGCAGCTGACGGACCAAGTAGTGTCTTCGAATGCAACACTTGCGTGTATAACACGCAAGTTATTAGTATAACACTAATAAGTGACAGATTGTCACTTATTATTTTACCATATTACCATATCACTTACCATTTTAATATCAGTCGCCACGGACCAGTTCATATTCAGAAACACCTGTCCAATAAAAATCAGAACAAAACACATCGTCGTGTCAGTTTCGGCCATCACCAGCCCAGTCAGAATTAGGGGGGCACTTATCAGCAGTCCAGCTCCGCAAATGACAGGATCTGCTCGGGGGAACCTTGGTCGTAGCTTTTGACTTAAAATAAGGCCTAAAACGACGCCTATGATGCCAGCCAACATGGCAATCAGGCCGAACTTGAACGACACGTCGGATCTGGCAGCGCTAGAAAAATAACAGTAATTAACTTTTAGTTTTTTTAGGCACACATCTGGGTTTGTCGTCCTTTCGGTGCAAACTCCCTTAGTCCTATGCGGCGTTTAGAAGTAGAGGAAAACTTGAGCGCAATTCGGTCTTGGTGACAAGATTACGTTTACACACAGCGGGAAAAAATTGGTTCTTCAAGCCAGAAAATCTGACAAAAATAAATTCACTAAATTCATTTCTTTAACGTGCTGAGACGTAGGACTTTTGACTACAGCATTTGAAGAAGGAACTAAAAAGTACTATTCGTGATTTCATACCACTATTCCTCTTTCTCTTTGTTGACTCACTGTTCAAAATCGGAAGGTTTGTCAGAGTAAATGAATGAATTAATTCCCAAAAAAGCCCGAGGCATGGCGGAAAAATGACTGTTGGTGTATTTCAGTGCAGCGGTATGAATAATTATGTTGTATAGAACTTAGTAGTATAAAACTTTCAAGTTATCCGCTTAGACGACGATGTCATGAATAATGGTTCTATTTCGCGTACCGAGTCGGGAAAACGATCGGCTTCTCCGATACTGTATATGACTATGCCCGAAACGAAACC
The DNA here is from genome assembly GCA_023053555.1 of Branchinecta lindahli. Classification (NCBI taxonomy): domain Eukaryota; kingdom Metazoa; phylum Arthropoda; class Branchiopoda; order Anostraca; family Branchinectidae; genus Branchinecta; species Branchinecta lindahli. The sequence goes on from JAKZAO010000012.1 coordinate 8,819,705, forward strand.
TCAAAATTGACCCAAATCATACGTAAACCAATCAAAAACGTTTGCTGTGAAGAAGTTTCTGGTTCTTCGCTAGGCACATGGCGATTCTTCGTCGGCATGAGGAGTTAGTCATCAAGAGTATTGGATCTCTGTACGCTGATTGTGTATTAGTCATCAAGGGTATTGGATCTCTGTATGCTGATTGTGTATGCACGTACCGATAAAAAAAACGGGGTCGAGTACGGAGGGAGGGGACTCCTGAGACGGTAAGGAGAAAACTTCATAAGGCGTATTCTCGCCGTTCCCCGAGGGCTCCTCGGGGAATCGAATGGAACGGCGAGAATAAAGGGAGTCACTCCACACGGACTCCGCGCACGGAAAACAGCGAGAACACGGGGAATGCTTCCAAAATGAATTTTGTTCAAAAAAAAAAAAAATATGCAGTTGACGAAATTTATCTGGATCCGTTTTATTTTTCGTTTTGTTTATCCTGATTGTTTTTAATTAATTTCCCTTGCACCAACACCAGCAAAAATTGATTCCCCTCCGAATCTGAAAGGGCGTCCTTTTTGATGATGGTGATGATAATCAGAGAATCCCTCGTCTGTGGGGACTCGCGAGAATACGGGGAGTTAGTCCCCGGGACAAACAAAAACGCGGGGACTCCTCAAGTGGAGTCTTCAGGGAACGGCGAGAATACGCCTATAGTACAAAATTCTTTTGCAAAACACTTACAATGAATCTCCGCCAAGCTGCTCATTTTGAAGAACTTGACCTAGCGCCACGTATTTGGCTCCCCACCAGGTTAAAGAACCTGCCATGAAGTTGACAGCAGTGACGCCACAGGTTGCCAAGATGTATGTTGGACTGGAAAATCAATCAATCAATGAATCTGTTTAGTTCAAATAGCTAACGGCTAAGAAATGCATGTCGGACAATTCACATTAATAAACGGAACAAACGCTAATTCCTTCAAGTTATACATGGCAAACGTTCAGATATAAACACTGGTATAAAACTTTCTAAGATTTCCATCGCTCGGTTTTACCTTAAATTGCACTTTCAAGCAATAAGGATGTTGTATCCCGATGAGTAGCTTGCAGATGATGATGGTGCTGTTTTCTGGTTGCCACTTCCGGGGCGCACCAGTCCACTTTCCAAGGCTCCCCACGCCAGTCCTCGTCGAGTCGCTTTTTGGAACCTTCGGGTGTTTCGCTGGTGACGGTTGGTTCAGACAGGCTGTTCCACAAAGGAACAGATCGGTTTCCGAAGAAGTGCTGGCGAACACGAGAGGTGCAGGACTTTCTGGACAGTTTCCGGGAGTGGCCCCTTGTCCGTGAGTGGTTGTCGGGTGCGAAGAGGAGGGAAGACAATTTGAGTTGAGAAGTTTGTAAACTAGTAGCATGTCCCCTTTCTTCCGCCGGTAAGTTAGTGTCGGGATCTTCAGTTTCTGTAGTCGCTGTTCGTAGGGTAGTGCTGTAAGGCCTAGGATGGATTTTGTTGTTCGCCTCTGGACACCTTCGATGAGTTTCTCGTCTTGTTTGTAGGAGGGTGCGGCGAGGACGTTACCACTCTCCAACTTGGACCTGACCAAGGCTTTGTAGAGCTTCAGCATGACAGTTGGTTTGCGGGATGCGACATAACCTTTGATGACTTTAGGGACAATGAACATCCTGAAATGTGGGATTTAGATCAGCTTCGACCGGTTTTGTGAAATTTCAGTATAATATCTGTTGCTGTGTCTGTTGGACCAATGTAAATTCCTAGATTTAGTTTTGAGCTTACCAGGATTGCTCTAATTATTTCAGGTAAGGGAAAAGCTTGTATTTTTCTAAACACAATTCAGTAGTATCCCTTAGTATGACTGACTTTCCATTCAAAGAGCTCCTTCAGTTTCAATTATTTACAAATATCTATCCGTGAACGTTTCTCTCTTTCTTCCTCAACAGTCACGTGACGGAAACGCACGTATAACTTTTAACTAGTGTTATAAAATTACCGTAAAATAAAAAGTCGGTAAGTAAAATTCATAAAATTGGTAAAATAGGTAAAATAACTATTTCACGGAGAATATATGGTGAGATTGGTATTTCAGAGTAGCTAAAAGAATTTGACACATTTTCCAAATTTATTTGAAGCTGGTGCGATTGATCTGTAGAGATTTTAAGGGAAAAGCACGCGGAAAGTCACTTTTCCTGCAATTCTGAAATAATTAACTACTAAGTGCTATGGAGTCGGGAATCCCTTCGACCAGTTGCTCATATAATTCATTGCGTCCATGGCTTTGGTAATAGCACGACGAAAGTACCATAAGGTGTATTTTGCAAAATTTTCCCGCATAATTTTCTAATCGCTAGATAAGGTAAAACACACAACCGGGCTTTACAGCCATGCCTGCGTAGGCATAGTAGCACTAACTCACAGCTGAAATAATCAACAATATAGCACTTGTCGATAAAACCTATCACGGCAGACCCACCCAAATTAGCAATATATTCGCTTTCCGTATCATTCACCTCTCATTCCTTTGAAAATCTGAAGACATTTTCAAACTTTCCTGGTGCCTCCCTGGTCCCTTGATTCCCTGGTTTATTCTGTGTGGCAAGAAGTATTACGTTGTCATTAAAATATGAGTAAATTAGGTAAAATGTTTCTGAAATTTTTTTGAACCTGCTTCTGAGAGTGTAAACTATCAGTAAAATACGTAAAATACTGGTAGAATACGTAAACTAGGTAAAGTGGTAAAATACCAATTTTACGGGGGTCCGTAAAATTACGGTAAAATACGTAAAATACTGAATTTTACCGTGACCAATTTTACCGTTTACAACACTACTTTTAACACACAAAATAGAACCCGTTCCTAATCATTTTTACCACAGCAAACCTTTCGCGATGTAAGTTTTACCACAGACATTCGCGGATAGCATGTATAATTCAGAAATTCTGCGCCTTAAACGTAAGCTTGAACGGTCCTTTACCACGTTCGGGAGCGTAGTAAGCGTGGTAACTACGATCTCTGTGACGCGATTGGCGGGATTGGCACGTGGCGCGATATAGCCTTGACGCCAAGTAGTAACTACGGTGTTTAGGAGGAACAGGGGAATTACTGGGTTTAAAAAGAAAAGTTTTCCTCTCCAAGTTGATCCGAGTAATCAAACACTGGGAAAAACTCCTTCTATATAAGCTCTTCGCCAACCATTAATCAAGACATAGGCCCACATTCCTCGATTAAGTATCCCTTTAGCCGAAACTGACTGTGTTAAACGGATCAGTCAGCTCCATTATTACATATTATATAAATATATGTTCAGATTATATTACGCACAAATTATGCAAGAACAAGGAACACGCCTTCGCACGTTTTATTTTGTTTTAGGAAAGTTTCTTCGTCGGTTTTACCGTATGAGTCTAATAGAGTAAGAAATAATGATTATAACATGAAAGATCATTGTCATTAAGGATGAAAATATATCTAAAAGCCGGTTTGACTGTTTCGGTAACAATGTAACATTTATCGTACTGAAAAAGAGGTATTACTATCAATGAATATTTACGACAGGGTTTTTTGTTTTACATTTATACGAATATTTGTATGTAATATTGTATTTATGTGCTTATTTTGTGTAATTTACTCATCGATTTCGGCGGAAAGAAACAAAATAACAATATTAAGCTGATTAATACAGTCTACCACAAATCCCTGATTCTGGGAAAGCCTATGCCAAACGCTGGGTATATCTAGCGTTTAGTATACCCTGTGCCAAACGTTGGACACATTATGCTAAATGCTGGATACTGGGCCCCATTAAAATACTGATGACTTGCGTGAAGCTAAAAAATCAACCAACCAGAATTCATCTATAGTGAGGTAGGTCAGGGTTAAGGTGCCAAGCCAACAGCTATCCGGCGTTTGGCATAGGGTGTCCAGGGTCAAGCATAGGCTATGCCAAACGCTAGGCATATCCAAAAATCAGGGGTTTGTGGTTGACTGGACTAATATGCTAAAAACGACTCCCTGATTAGGCAACTAAAACTGAAAACAGAGGCTTACTTTCCAAGCAGGTACTTGACATCTGCACCCCAAGAGGTAGCCTCCATCTTCGGTCCCCCATCAGCTCTACCTCTAACGGGGTCAAGGGTGAAAAATACGAAGAGAACACAGAGAAGCCCGACCACTGGGGTGACTCGCAAGGCCCAGTTCCACGATCCACCGAGTGCTGCCGCTTCAGAGCCAACGATGTAGCCAAGACCACTAGAAAAGAGACAGCGATACAATGTTTCAGCACACTTTCTAATTGCGCCTGCATACTTTGTCTTCACCAACTTAAAGTTTAACTGAAAAGCCAACTTATTTTTGTATCATTTAACTGAACACACTGCATTATTTGGCTTGTGTTAAAGGACACCTGAACAATGAAACCATACTTGAACACACCATGGAGAATGCATTTGCAGACATGGCCATGGAGAGCATTCTTCTCATGAGCGTGACGTTTTCAAAATAGGGATGTTCGTTTCTGGAGGTTTGCACATGCAGACTCCAAGGCAAAAAGCGCAATTCATTCAAATCTTGTTCAGCGCTGGCCGGATCGTATTGGAATTTCTTCTAGATATACTTTGGGCTTAACTGGTTAAAAAATATTCCAGAAGAAGGGTTGATTGGAGACATTTGTTCATTTTTAAAGTTGTTCGGTACTGAAATAAGGACAGATGCAAAATGGAGCAAAAATCATAGCTTGGAAACACTATTTCGTATTTGGATTGGTTTTTATGGCACTTGCCTTCCGGCCAAGTGCCATATACCGATCACTTTTCCGTCGGTCGGTCGGTCGGTCTGTCGGTCTGTCGGTCGGTCGGTCGGTCGGTCAGTCCGGTGATCGCGAGTTAGGGTACTTCCAGATGTGCTAGGACGATGAAACTTGGCAGGCATATTAGGGGCCCGACCAAACTAACTTGCAAATAGTCACTTCCCCGATCCGACCACCGTGGAGGGAGAAGAGGGCGGGGGAATCATGAGAATTTAGTAGTTTTTGTAAAACCCCTACCCCTTTCTTCACACTAGTAGGTCTGCGCGCAGCGTGACGTCACTCTTTGCATCGGATCACTCTGTTTAACATTGGAAAGAGCTAGTGCATTCGAGGGTCAAAGGGGTTTGTATATGTGGTGCAGTGCGGGGGAATATGGAAAATTGAGTGTTGTGTAACTTTCGAACGGGTGATCGGATTGGGACGAAACTTAGTACCTGAATGAATGACATATCTCCGATGTTCCATTTGAAGTCCGAACCGGATTCGACAGCTATGGGGGAGTTGGGGTGGGTGAGACCGGAAATTTCGAGAAACGGTTATAATGGAGGGATCGGAGTAAAACTTGCTGGTAAGAACAAGAATCTGCTCCAGATAAATCGTTTACACGTTTGGACTGGACCCGGACACTTGGGGGGGGGGGATGGAGGGGAGTTTCTCGGAATTCTGGTGATGACGGTTTTTGGGATTTTCACGACGAAACTTGGGAGGCGTATCAGGGACCCGATCAAACTGACTTGTAAATAAAAATTCACTCGATCTGATAGTCGTGGGGGGATCGGAGGGAGTGGGAATCCGGAATATTTAGCCATGCGTAACTTTGGAACGGGTGATCGGATTGGAGTGAAATTTAATAACTGAACAGAGGGCGTGCCTGTGGTGATCTTTTTCATGTCCGGACCGGATCCGACAACAATTGGGGGGGGGGGGAATACGTGACCGGATTGGACTGGAGAGATCGGGATGGAACTTTGTGGGAATAACAAACAAGTCCAAAACCGAACCGGATTGGCTCCAGCGACTTTGGGGGGAGTTTGAGGGGCGGGTCCGGAATTCCGGTGATCGCGAGTTAAGGTACTTCCAGATGTGCTAGGACGATGAAGTTTGGCTGGAATATTAGAAATTGGACAAGGTTGGCTTAGAAATCGCCACTTTTCAAATCCGACCATTCCTTAAAGTACTAATCATGACCGCAAATTAAGAAAAATACTTTTAAGCAAAATATGCATTTCCATGATCCCCATGAGCCCATTATCATTTTTGCCTCAAGGGTTTTGCTTTCAAATAAAGTTCTAGCTCCCTTAAAGTGTCATCTTAACCGCAAGGTCGAAAAGTACTTTTTATCAAACGATACATCTCAACCCATGATCATTTGTGCCACAAGGGTTTTGCAAAAAAAAAAAATTCTAGCACCCTTAAAGTGCGCATTTTACCGCATTAGTGGAAAAAAAATACTTTTGATCATACGTTTATATCAATGATCCCTAAGAGCCTGCTATCGTTTTTGCCTCAAGGGTCTTGCTTACAGATGAATTTCTAGTGTCTTTTGCATATCACAGCCAAGTTCAACGATAAAATACTTTTTCTCTAGCTCCCTTAAAGTGCGCATCTGAACCGCACAGTCGAAAATTACTTTTGATCAAATAATACATCTCAACCCATGCAAGTGCCATATGAGCTTACAGCTCTTGTTTTGCAGGCAATGTTAACGGAAGTCATACAGATAGGGATGATACTTGGTACTCTTCGTTCAGGTGTCCTTTAAACTTTAACGGCAATTCTGGCGTTCTCACGGATTCGCGTTCCTTTTTTTTTTCGCTTTCCTGTCAAAAGTAACTAAAATGCAATTCAGGTTTATTCCGGAAAGTGATCACACGTTTTCTTTCTGACCTTTCAGACAAGCCTCTCGCCAGAAAAATTCAAACACAAATTAGCCTGGTCCGAATCTGTTAACATCTAGTTAAAAGTACGGCCTAAAATGTGTCTTTTTATGGCACTTGCACCTTCGCTCAAGTGCCATATACCGATCACTTTTCGGTCTGTCGGTCTGTTGGTCCACTGTTCTCAAGTCAGGGTACTTCCAGAGGTGCTAGGACTTGGAAACTTGGCATGCATATCGGTGTCCGACCAAACTAACTTGGAAATAGTCACTTCCGATCCGAGCATCGTGGGGGGGGGAGTGGGAATCCGGGATCTTGATATATGTATAACTTTCGAAAGGGTGATCGGATCTTAATGGAACTTGACATTTGATCTCTTGACTCAAGATCTCATGTCTCAGACGTCTCACTTTAAGTCCGAACCGCATTCGATGACTACGGGGGGAGATGAAGGGGGGACTAGAAATCTTGTGACACACTTAGAGTGGAGGGATTGGGATGAAATTTGGTGGGAAGAACAAGCAAAAGCAATAGATACATTATTGAAAGAACCGGACCGGATCCAGGCACTGTGCCCGAGTTGGTCGGGGGGGGGGGGATTCCGGGTGATCCAAAGTTTAGGTACTTCCAGATGGGCTAGGACGATGAAACTTGGAAGATACATCAGGGACCTGACCAAATTGATTCGGAAATAGTCACTACACCGATCCGACCATCGAGGGAGGGGGGAGGAAGGAGAATCCGGAATCTTGTGGCACGCAGAAACTTTCGAACCGGTGATCGGATCTGAATGAAACTTGAAATTTGGAAAGGTCAAGTGTCTCGGATCTTCCGTTGTAAGTCCGGAACGGATCCAATAACAAATAACTGTGGGGGGAGTTGGGACGAAACGTCCCCATGACAGCCGTGGCGAAACGTTCCCATGACAAAACGTCCCCGTGGTTAAAGGTCCCCAACCAAAACGTCCCCGGCTAAAATTGACCAATAACCAAAATATGATAATATTTTTCAGGTGGATTTCAAGATTTACATCAGACCCGGCATTCTTTCAAAGCGGATCAATTTAAGACCAGCATCGGCATAAGAGATTAAAATCGCCTGGGTATACAAATATTATCCCGAGCAATACAACGTTCACTGAACAAGATCCCATGCAATTTTTATCCCACCATAACGGCACTACGCTGATTTTTGCATTCTCCTTGTTTGACTCTTTTTTTTGCTAGACCCGGCTTCTGCTTGTTTCCTCCGAGGAGCTTATTGATAAAAAATACCAGTTATGCATGGTGCTTTAAACGACCTAGAACTAGCCTACTACTGATCAGTTACGAGCCCAGGGCAAGGTTGTAGGCTATGTTTACAAGGGAAACGGTGCACATCTGAAGCAACTCCGGTCCCACGTCCTCTCGTTCCTGCCTATAAAGAATGTTTCTACACCTGTAATGCCTACTCTGAAGTTGTTTTACCTCGATCATGCGTCTGAATCTTGGGGACGTACGTTTTGCCATGGCGAAGTTTTGTCATGGGGACGTTTTGCCACGGGAACGTTTCGCTGGGGACCTTACGCCGGGGACGTTTTGCCATGGGAGGTTTCGTCGGTAAGCCCAAACCGGAAGTTTGATTCGACGGAAAACCAATTTGTTTACTGTCCAGAAGCTGAGATTAAGAAAGTTCTGTCTATTAATTTATCACCTAATATCAGGCATAATTCACATTGTAAACAGAAACTACATTTTTACTCTCTGAGATAATATGAATGGGTGTCAGGGCCAATGGCACAGTTTCAAAAGGAAAATCCGAGTGATTCACCAAGAGAGCGTGGTCTATCGAATCCATTTAAAGATTATACCATTCGATCGAGAACTGGTGTAACGAGTAATATGTTGTACACTATGTTGCTTATTTAGCCAAAAGGCCAGAAAACAAGAGAACGGGTAAAAAAAAAAAAGTTACCCCCCCCCTCACCATCTTAAACAATCTGTCTATACGACATTTAAGCGCTTTCTATACATATTCAGAAACTTCAACGATAAGGTTGGTGCTCGCTGATTTCAGAAGCAATTAGTAGTATGTTGGATAATAATAACAATAATAATGTTTGTTTAGCCGAAAGGCCATAGCCTACAACAAAGAGAACATATAAAAAATAAAATAAACGGTTACGCCTTCCCCAATCTAAACAAATCTGTCTAAACGAAATTTAAGAGTACTAACGGCATGTTGGCTGCCAATACATTTGTTTTTATCTAGTCGCAGAGATTACTTGCTAGTCGTCATCGTTCTTGGGAGGGGATTGATCGATTATTTTTTCTTGTCTTCCAGTTCATGAACGACCATCATAATTTTTTTTTGTTACAGTAAATGGAATGGAATTTTTTTTTTCATTTTTCCTCCCCTCCCGTCGTCCGTGCGTCGGTCCGAGAGGAACACTGGCAACAAACTTTCTCCATATCCGACTAATTTCTCTTCTTAATTTTTACATAATTTCATTCCATCAGTTATTTCTGGTCGAATCTTGTAAGTGTATTAGTTAAATTGTTCCGTTTCTGTGTATTTTGTAAATATTATTTTTTATTCCTACTCTAGCTTTATTTGGAGCTATTTGGAAGGAAAAAAATGTGGCCCATTTACGTAATTGTCTAACCATCAAGCGTGCTTTCTCCTCTGAAAGTGACCTGATATTTGGAATTTAAATAGGTGAAATAAATGAACCTGAACCAAATTATAGTGCTATATCCTGTGAGTTGGGTCCCCACAAAATCCGATACGAACATTTAGATGAGCATTAGGGCTTATTACTGATGATAAGCAAATTTCCGGGTATGTCAGCGAAGGTCGGAATCCTTGGGAACCTGCAAACACAATTTAGATGTAATAACTAATAATGGGGGGGGGGGGGGGGGGTGTAAAGATAAAGTTGGTTTGCTGAGACTAGAGAGAGACGAGAGGTAGAGACCAATGTTGTAAAGTGCTGTGTAAGCAAAGCTACCCGAAAATACGAAGCTTTTGAATTTCCCGCTTACCTTCCGACAGGAATGGCGAAACAGAACAACGCCAACATTCTTGATCGCATATCTCTGGTGTAGATGTCACTAATGATCGTTGGTGCTATGGTTATGAAACCAGCCGTCCCAACACCAAAAAGAATGCGCGTTCCAACGAAGGGCCAAAATTGCTGGAAAAAAATAATATAATTGTAAGGAGAGGTAAGTGGGGTAAGTAACCCACATTAACAAGATGGACTAGGCGCATTTTAATGGATCTAAGTAGCCTACAAAAGCCCACACGCAACATCCCAACCATAAGGAACCGTAAACGAAATCAATAATCGTTTTTTATGGCCCTTCGGCCAAGTGTCATATAGCGATCGCAATTTCTGTCCGTCCGTCGGTCAGTCTGTCTGTCCAGGTTTTGCTAGTTCGGACACTTCCACATAAGCTAGGACGATGAAACTTGGCAGGCATATCAGGGACCCCAAACGATTAAGTGGGAAATAGTCACTTCCCCGATCCGAGCATCGTGGGGGGGAGTGGAGGGAGGAGGAATCCGGAATCTAGAGGTATTTATAACTTTTGACAGGGTGATCGGATCTTAATGAAACTTGATATTAGGAAAGACCTCGTGTCTCAGACGACCCACTTTCAATCCGGACTGGATCCGGTGACTTTGGGGGGAGTTGGAGGGGGGAACCGGAAACCTTGGGAAACGCTTAGAGTGGAGGGATCGGGACGAAACTTGGTGGAAAGAGCAAGCACGAGTCCTAGATACAACATTGACATAACCGGACCGGATTCGGGCACTGTGGGGGAGTTGGTGGGGGGGGGGCGGGGTCCAGAATTCTGGTGATCCAGCGAGTTCGGTACTTCCTGATGAACTAGGACGGTGAAACTCGGCAGGCATATGAGGGACCCGAATAGATGACTTGATAACAGTCGTTTGCACGATACGACCATCGTGGGGGGGGGATGGAGGGATGAGGAATCCGGAACCTAGTGGCATATATAACTTTTGAACGGGCGATCGGATTTGAATGAAAGTGGAAAGAGCTCTAGTCTCAGATGTTCCATGTCAAGTCCGGACCGAATCCGATACTTGTGGGGGGGGGGAGCTGGAGAGGGACACCGGAATTTTCGTCAAAAGCTTAGCGACGAGGGATCGGGATGGAATTTGGTGAGAAGAACGAACACAGATACGCGTTAGATACGTTCTTGACATTCATATCAGAGCTCTTTTGGGGGGAGTTGGAGGGGGTTTCGCGGAATTCCGGTGATCGCGAGTTAGGATACTTCCAGATTGTCCTAAGGACGATAAAACTTGCCAGGTATAATAGTGACCCCACAATGCCCTAAGAAGACTAAAGTTCCTGAATCCAACCATTTTTGGGGGAGTTGAGGGAAGGGGAATCCGGAAATTACTGACTTTCGTAGGTTCCGAACGGGTGGTCCGATTAGAGTTAAACTTTACGGGTGATAAGGACTGATGACCTAGATATGCAAAACATGTGTCCAAACCACAAGCGGCCATGGTTGGGGAGTTGGGGGAGGGGGGGGGGGGTCCGGAAACTTTGTGACATGCACAAAAACCAAACGAATGGACCGAATGGGATGCAAGTTGGAGAGTACCGAGTTTAGGTGGCCGAGGTTTGTTATTTGGCGTCCGGACCGGATCCGGCCACGGTAGGAGGAGGGTGAAGCGGGAACCGGAAATTTGTAGATATGCTCCGATTCGAGTCAAACTTGACGGACGGGAAGAGGAGATGTGAGAGATTATATTTCTGAGTCGTATTCGGCCACAGTGGGGGGGGGGGGGTAGGAGGGGGAGTCCCGGAAATTTTGTGGCTCGCATAGAGGTCAAACGAGTGGAGCGATTTGAATGAAACTTGGAGAGAAGAAAGATCATACGGCCTAGATGACGATTTTAGGGACTGGACCGGATCCTAGCACGGTGGGGGGGGGGGGGGGGTACCGGAGTTTCCCGAAAAATGCTCAGATTCGAGTGAAACTTGATAGGCGGCGACAGAAGAGGTTTTAGATGATCCATATATGTGTCCGAACCAGATTCGGCCGCGGTAGGGGGAGTTCGAGGGGGGATACCGGAGAACGTCTAGAGATCAAACGAGTGGATCTGAACTTGGAAGGTAGACAAGTCATTTGCCCTAGATGATCCGAGACGATGCCGGAAATGCTCAGACTCGAGTGAAACTAGATATCCTATTTCTAGGTCCGATCCTAGGGGGAATGTGCGATTTTGTGACGTTCTCATCTACTAGCTTGCACCACCTACTCGTAACAAGTGCCATATGAGCTCGTAGCTCTTGTATCTGGTAGTAGAGCAGATTTCGGAATCCAGGTCCCGAAAACATCACATTTTTTATTTCTTAAAGCCCAAAAGACACTATAGTTACACAGGTTAGTTTGGTCGGGTCCCGGATATGCCTGCCAAGTTTCATCGTCCTAGCACATCTGGAAGTACCCTAACTCGAAAAAGTGCGACAAAAAAGCTCAATTTTCCGGACTCCCCCGCCCTCACCCCCCCCCCAGATGTTCGATTCGGGAAACTGATTGTTTCCAGGTTAGTTTGGTCGGGTCCCTGATATGCCTGCCGAATTTCATCGTACTAGCACATCTGGAAGTACCCTAACTCGAAAAGTGTGACAGACTTTTGGACAGACCGACCGAAATTGCGACTGGTATATGGCACTTGAGCCAGAGGCTGCAAGTGCCATAAGAAAAGGATTATGGAGCATAGAAAAGAAATTCTGGAGGCTCCATTAAACAACACAAACAACAACCACTTTCTTTTAGCACGTTAAATACCTCACTCAATCAATATTTCTACTTCTTGGGTTCTGGCAATATCAATGTCAGTGAATTTCAAATATAGGTTCTTCAATTTAAGCGTAAATGTCTTCTGTAAGACAAAAGGGAAGAGAGTAAGCTGCTGATAGAGACAAGATCTTACCTCCATAAAAGATCCAGCTAACTGACTTGAGCTACATATCACAATGCTTATAGCAATCAGAAGTCGTCTTGAATATCTATCACCAAGATACCCAAACAAAGGGGCGAACGTCATATAAGATACAGTGAAGAGGGTTTGCATCAAACCCCCCTCCGAGTCAGTAATGCTGAAATATTTCTGAATATCAGAAAGAACACCTGAAAAAAAAAATTCTAGGATGCAATTTCTGGGCCAAGGTGAAATTTCAATGGAGAGGAGCTCGTGGCCCAAGAAAAAATGGCCACGCCAAACCCAGAACTCTTCCAATGGTATTTTGGCTAGACTTTACAACGCTTACACAATCCCCCACATTCTAGCCCTTTCTCCTTTTTGGAAGCTATTTAGCTTAACTTATTTGAGGACAATCTGTAAATTGTTCTATAAGTATGCTAAGTACCTACTCGGCCTTCCCCAATGTAACCACAAAGTTACGCGACTTTACGGTGTTATCCCTTTGTGGCTGTGGCCGAACGCCGTGCCGAGGTTGACTCTTCTCTAGACCGGAGCCATCCGTATTATAGTGCGTTTGTATAGTCATTTAGTTTAGTGTGATCTTTTCTTTTTCTTTCCTTTATTGTTTTTCATATACTCCGTATGGGCACGTTTTGTGCCATTTTTATATGGGATAACAAAATTATTGATTGATTGATTATATTATATTAACAGAAACTGCATTTCCTGTTAGCGTGCAAACCCGAAACAGCTTTTTCTACTGAGTTTTCTTACTTCTTGAGTTGTAATTCCTTTTTTTTCTTGCGCCCTCTGAAGGCCGAACCATGTCATCTACCGTGGAAACAGTTTTCATTCATGTTGACGTTAAGCAACATGTCTCCCAAGATGACGAAAAGTGTAAGCGTTTGTCCTACTGCCGAGTAAAAGAAGAAACGTCTAATGTGACATATCTCAGTCCAGGTGGGGTTTCAGAGAGTTTGAAAGCTAGGGAAAGTAGAAGAAGAATATACTATTGTGCCCACAGTGTTTCGTCTAGCCAACACTAGAACAAAAGGTAGCTGTATCTGTTGGCTAAGAAACACAGAGCAGGCCTGGGGGTGAAAAGCCTGATTCCCGCATTGAGGATAAGTAGGCTACGGCAAGCAGCCTAAGTAAGGAAGGTTTTTGACAAAATTTTCCTACAGCTAGCATTCTCTTGAAAATTTTCTAAATATAAATTCAAGCTAAATTTCTGACATACCCTGCTAGCTTTTAATGTCAACATTCAGCTCCCGAGTCAATGTAAATAGGGTCTGCTAGCCACATTTAGCAGAGTTTGGTGAAGAAGTGAGGGAAGAAACAGATTTACAACCAATATAGGCCATCAGTATCCCATGTTCTGATTTCAGACAATAACAGAGAAATCTAACTAACCTGCCAGGCTGAAACGGTCCATGTAGTTCAGCAAATTTCCAAAGAAATAAACTGCCATGGTAATGACTCGCTTGTCCACAAAACCCATCTTGAAAGAGATTTCCTAGAAATACAGAAAAAAACATACAGTACGGTACTATAATCACAAACAAGAAGTAATTCTTCAAAACAAAACAATTGAGGGTCAACCCTACAGAAGAAACTATAATATTTGGTATCTTGATTTTTTCCTTTTTTTATGGGGGAGGGGATTTTTTTTTAGCAAAGGCTCTGGCAAGCATAGGGTATACTCAGAGTCTGGCCTAAACCTATGCCAAACAGCCTAGACAATGCCAACCATGATTTAGGATACGCTAAATGCTGGGGCCTGGTTGGGCAACTGAAGAAGAACAGGCATGTTTTTTTATTTATTTCACTCAAATCATACAAATTTTAATATTAGGCTAACTGTAAAGATGGAATGTTACACAAGGGACTTTCACTGTGACTGAAAAACAAAAAGTAAATTTGACTTAAATTCAGAAGTTTAGGATTCCAATGCTGGACGGACCCCCATAGACAAACCTGGGCCCACATGGCGGGGCCTCATGGAGAAAACCAAAGAAAATTAAAGATTTTTATTTTAATTTGATGAGGAAGACACCCTTGGTCAAAAGTGCAAAAGTGCTCCTCAGGCTAGACGTAGGTTCAAATCCAGCCTGAGGAGCATTTTTGTCTTTCAGTTCACTATTCATAACATTAAGATTTGTAATGGGTTAGGGTTTCCCAGCATTTGAGATAGACTAACCAATGATATGGTATGATATAACATATTACCTAAGCCCGAGGGCCATCGCATAGAAACAAGACCAAAGGTTTCGATGGGATCCCAAAAATTTAATATTTGACCCAGACAACTAGGTCTTGTCTTCGCCAGATTCAGTCTTCGCCAGGCTAATCATCTGAGAAAATCAAGTTCAGATATACCTGTATAAGCCATATCTATTTTGACGATACTGATCGAAACTTCCTGCTTTACTTCTGCCAAATTCCCGGTTTCGGCCGAATTCTGAGCGAACTACTTGTCCAGCCAAAAAAAGATAGTTCAGAGACGAATTCAGCGTATCTCCTTATCCCTATAAAGCTAATCAACTTCAAATACAACTTCAACTTATAAAAAAAATCCGGTTTCAACCGGATTTCGGACGAACTATATGTCCGGGTGAAAAATGACTCTCCTATACAGATTCAGCGTCTCTTCTTACCCTTAAGTCTGTCATCTAATCAACTTCAAATAAAAGTTTTACTTTTAACAAACTTTCCGGTTTTGGCCGGATTCCGGGCTAACTACTTGTCCGGCGAGAAAATGGTTTTCACCATCGTGTTCAGCATGTCTTCTTACCCCTAAATCGAACATATAATCAACTTCAAACAAAACTTTTACTTTTAAGAAACTTTCCGGTTTTGGCCGGATTCTGGGCTAACTGCTTGTCCCGCGAGAAAATGGTTTTCACCATCGTGTTCAGCATGTCTTCTTACCCCTAATTTGAACATCTAATCAACTTCAAATAAAACTTTTACTTTTCACGAACTTTCCGGTTTTGGCCGGATTCCGGGCGAACTACTTGGCTGTTTCCAAAGATTTTGCTTGCCCCTTAATTTCAACCCCCTCCCCCGCCCCTAAATGTAGGGCTACAAGGACCATCTACGAACTCGACCTTACTCTTGACCCAGAGAATCCTCACAACAAGTTTCATTAAAATATCTCATTGCCTTCGAGAGTTATCGTGCTCACAGACAGACGGACGGACGGACAGACAGACAGACAACTTTTGCGATGTCATAGGTATCCGTCACTAACGTTTTGGGATCCCAAAAACATACAAAAACAAACAAACAACTCTTCTAATAAAGACTCTTCTCTGTGACTCCAACCTATATGCAAGAACCTTCCAAGTTGCCTAACCCTATACAGACTTATCTCCTTAAACTTTTCAGCCAACAGCATATTTAAAAATCAGGGATTTGTGGTAGACTGAGCTAAAGCCAGTGAAAAATACACTCAATGGAAGACCTATCAAATTGTGAAGTAAAGAAGCAGTAATTCTAGTAGAATCAGAGTAAATGCTTCACCAACTTAATACTCATCAAGGGGCTCTATCAGCATGCATGCACATTCAGGACAAGTTACTGTAGCCACCTATGTTATGCTTAAGCATACCAGTAGAGGTATGCTTATTTTAACAGTTACATAAATGTGAACACTTAAGTTTTGTGCTAAATGGTAGAAATGGCAGAGTGAACATTCAAAATACCTATTCAAGTGTTTTGAGGAGCCCTTAATTGGCTACTTTGGCTAACTGGTGGTTCACTTCATTCACAGCAGGAGTATGAAAATGGCACTGTTCAAAGTTTAAATAGGCATACGCATACCCTTAGCCTACTGTACTAGACTGGACTAACTTGACTGAAAAGAGGCTATTGCTCTGTTAGTGCCCGTCTACCACAAATACCTGGTTTTTGGATAGGCTACGCCAACTGGGAATTTTAGCCTGCGGCGCTTACCAATACTTAACTAGGGAACGGTAAGCTTTGCTAGAAAAGTATGGGCTTACCTAGGCAAGATAAGGCTTGAGCTAGACAAGCTAGGACTTAGCTAGGCAAGCTAGGGCTTAGCTACGCAACAAGCTAGGGCTTGGATTGGCAAGCTAGGACTTAGCTAGGCAACAAGCTAGGGCCTAGCTCGGCAATAAGCTTGGGCCTAGTTAGGACGAAGCTAGGCAACAAGCCAGAGCCTAGCTAGGCAAGCTAGCCTAACCTAAGATACTATAAAATAACCTAAGATACTAGGAAAAAGACCTGCTACCCCAGTCATCGGATCAAAGGAATGACTCCCACATTTGAGGCTGGGCACTGATTAAACTGGAAAAGGGGCATAAACAAAATTTCACACTAGTTGCATTTTTGTTGGATTTTGTCTTTACCTTTTCGGCTTCAGCTTTTAGCCTTTTTCAGGCCTTTTTGAACATTTTCGCATTTTTGTAAGTGCTACTACGAACTTTTCGCTTTTCTTGGACAAAAACTTAATTTTGACAAATGCCATTTTACTTGGATTTTGCTTGTACTGTAAATTTTTCATCTTAAAATCCGAGATGGTCTTCAGATACGGATTATCACTTTGACTCAAATCCATCTTTTATGGGACTTTGGGGTAAACTGACAAAACAAGGCAAAAAGCCAACAGGAGAGTGCAACTTGGTCAGACTACCAAGTTTGCCTTTTTAGACTACCAAGTTTGCCTTTTTGAAAAAAGGCGAGAGAAAAGACGAAGTCAGCGTTTGTCAGGTGTTTGCTTTTATGACAAAAATGGGAAACTGTCAAACAGTGATTAGAACCATTTTACAACAAGACCAAAGGTTCCGATGGGATCCCAAAAATCTTCGCCAGGCCAAACAGCTAATCATTAAGAAATCCAAGCTCAGATATGGATTCAGCATGTGCGTTTACCTCTATAAGCCGATCGAAATGATCCTGGCTGTGAATTTTGCGGTTTTGGTGAACTTCAAGAACTACTTGTCCGGCGAAAAACTAAAGCTCAAAAACGGATTCAGCGTATCTCCTTACCCCTATATCCAACATCTAATCAACTTCAAATAAAAATTTAACTTATAACAAATTTTCCGGTTTCAGCCGGATTCAGGACGAACTATATGTCCGGCTAGAGAGTGATTGTCATATACGGATTCTGCATCTCTTCTTACCCCAAAATCTATCATCTAATCAACTTAAAATAAAACTTTTACTTTTAACAAATTTCCGGTTTCGGCCGGATTCCGGGCGAACTACTTGTCCGGCGATAAAATGGTTTTCGTATTCTTGTTCAGCATGTCTTCTTACCCCTACACCAAACGTCTAATCAACTTCAGATAAAACTTTAACTTCTAACAAACTTTCCGGTTTTGGCCGGATTCCGGGCGAACTACTTGTCCGGCGAGAAAATGGTTTTCATATTCGTGTTCTGCGTGGCTTCTTACCCCCAAATCAAACATCTAGTCAACTTCAAATAAAACTTTTACTTTTAACAAACTTTCCGGTTTCGGCCGGATTCCGGGCGAACTACTTGTCCGGCGCGAAAATGGTTTTCATATTCGTGTTCAGCATGTCTTCTTACCCCATAATCGACTATCACATTAGCTGTTTAAAAATATTTTGCTTGTCCCTTAATTTGAACCCCCTCCCCCACCCCTAAATGTAGGGCTACAGGGCCCATCTACGAACTCGACCTTACTCTTGACCCAAAGAATGCTCACACCAAGTTTCATCAAAATATCTCATTCCCTTCGAGAGTTATCGTGCTCACAGACGGACGGACGGACGGACGGACGGACGGACGGACAGACAGACAACTTTTGCGATGTCATAGGTATCCGTCACTAACGTTTTGGGATCCCAAAAACGTAAAATAAGTAAAAAGCTACAGAAACAGAGAGCGAAAAGGAAACAAAAAATGTCACTACTGTGTATTTTTGACTAATTATGAGCTTCTGGGAACTATTCTGGGCCTGTAAGTTGTTGATAGCATTTTTTTTTACTATTTCTTGATTGTACAATCACAGTTCTGAAGATAAATTTCATCCATAACTGTTAGCTTGAAGAACTCCAGCTTGAGTAGCTTGCTTGGCCAAATGCCTTGAGCCTGAAGAGGACCCTTGCTAAGAAGGGCAAAACTATCATGGTAATAGAGTTCAGCTGACTTTATCTACTTTTCACTATCAACTATATTCACAGTCAGCTTGGGCTGAAAGAATAGTGGTGTTTTTGATCGCCGATCAAATTTGCCCAGTAGACAAAGCGAGTTTGCCAATTCATGCATATTACTGTTTTCGATAGCCAATAGCCGTTGGCGATCGCCAATGTTTCTGGGTGCGCAAAAATGAGTTTTTCATTTTTGAAAATACCGCCTAAATCTAATCCTCAAACGAAATCCATACGTCAATGGCTAATGGCGAGTACATGGCCGATACTGATAGGATAGGCGATGGACACAAATTTAGGAGATAGACGTTAGCGGATCAGAACAAAAACAGAAATTAAGATAAACAGCTACGGCAATCGGCTTCCGGTCAAATGGCTACGCTATTGCTGAACTAATCGGCGATCAAAAACGCCACTAATATTTAGGTTCCAAACTAAAAAAACACACAAATGAAATACAGGAGGGGTACCTGACCTCGTTTTTACGCAACCTCGAATTTTGCCGCGAAAATGTTCAAATGAAAGTTAAGTGCTATCCTGACAGTCAAGAAGCAAAATCTGAATTTTTTTTCAACGGTTATGTCCCAAAATATTACAATTATTTGTCTTTTCTTTGTTTTGAACCTGGTTTAAAAAGGGATTTTCTTGTTATTAGCCTTATTACCTCTATCTTTTTCATCACTTTGCAAGCAATCTGACCTCATGTAAAAATGGGTGAAACTGTTTGAAAAGAAAATTAAATTTAACTGAAAATACTGAAGTAAAATTTATATCCCCAACATGTAATCCATTCTATTAGCTTCACTCTAGTATTTTTGTCATGTTTTTTGGTTCCTTTTTAAGCCAGATATATCTCACTAAAAAAAGATTTCTCTTGAAATTTGAAATCTTGTCTGAGGTTGGGTACCTCTCCTGTAAGGTAAAACATTGAAATTCGAACACATCGGAATTCGGACACGTTAATCGAACAATCCAAATCGGACGTTTTCTTTAATCTCTCACGGCGAAGTGTTAGCACTTGCAGACAAAATGGAATAGCCATTAGTTGCGAGAACCAAAAACTCGACCACCGCTGTTTTATGGCAACGCTGTAACAGTCCGGCGAGGGAAAATTCAACTAAAAGGTTTGCTAAATTTTACTTTTTAATTGTTTTGAATTGGTTCCGTGAAGCGAAAAATTGCCGGGAAAAGGTCAATGCTTCTGTTGAAGGTGGCTAACGTAGCTAAGTTGCTAGAATTGGTAAGTGTTGCACTGATTGCGATATATCGTGTCATTAGTTTTGTTCGAATAGTTATGCGATAAATATTTATTCGGACACCGTATTTGACGACATTAAGCTATTCGGACAGTTGTATTTTGTCTGTTCGGGACTAAAAGCATAACGAACAAGTGTATGTCCGTAATGTCCGATAGCTGTTCGAGATGGTTACTCACTGTTCGAACACAAAAGCAGAGGGGCATCCCTTCCACGCCAGAAAGCTTTTATTCTCGTAGAAATAAAAACTCCGGGAGAGGCTCAGAAAATGTCCGACATTCTGCTCTTTCAACGAACCTAATTCGCGAAACGATACCGGCAACGCTGTCCTCACGAACGTCGAAGAAGAAAAAGAAGGTAAATATGTGTCCGAATTTCAATGTTTTACCTTAGTCTCCCATCATAACTGTTGGGTTATGATTCGAGGTGACAATGCCATACCTTACAGAACTACAGACTCATTCACAGACGAAATGCAATATACAGATACACTGTTCTGTTCGTCACACTAGGTTCACAGTAGGCTAATCACAAATAGTCACAATCCACACCAGTGCTTTCTTACTATTTTAAAAAATGGCAGAGGATCTACAGTGTTGCCGCGAGTTGCCGACAAAAAAACGGTTCTCGGAGCTGGTTCGGTCGGCGTGTGGCGGCTCTGGCAACACAGCCTTTGACACAGTCCGTCAAGAATTCAAATGATGGCCGTCACATGCTATTCTCTGTTACTGTGTGTATTAATTGGTGTAGAGGGTGGTGTTCCTAGAGGTAGGCTAACACTAGGCCCGCTAAAAGGCAATATTATAATAGTTGCGTTTTTGCCATCATCCAGTTAACCGACCTACAAGATTTCCCGCTTTGCCATGATCATAACTAATATTACGTCGCGGGAATGCTACCTCTTCTATCTCAAAGCCGGATTCACTGGGCCAAAGTATCTCTCAGTAACTGCAACCCATTTGCTGAGAGATTCTCTGGCCCTATGTACAGGAGAGGTACCCAACCTCAGACAAGATTTCAAATTTCCAGAGAAATCTTTTTTTACTAAAAATTTTTAATTTTTTTTAAAAATTTTAGTGAGATATATCTGATCTGGCTTAAAAAGGAACCAAAAAACATGACACAAATACCACTCTAGTACACTAGCCCCTTTTCAGGCATGGTGCTCAAACGTCTAGCACCATGCCTGGGTGCTAGACGTTCAAGCACTGTACCTTGGATTTCATGTATAGTGCATGGATTTCAGTATACAGTGCATGCATGAAAAACACACTTTCTGTCATCACAACTGAGCACCAGCTCGGACAGGGCTGAAATTACTACCATGAATTAGAGAAATCAAAGACAATCCTTATCATATTTTTCATAACAAAAACAAAAGGACGCGACTGATGATGGAGATGAAAAACCTCATTTCCTTTTCTATATAGTCAAGGGTTTTGCATGCAAAGTGTCCTGTGCCTCAGCTTTTTCTACCTAACAGTCAACCAGAATATTGGCTCCTAGGGCACTCTACATGGAAAATAGATAGGCTGCTGTCAGATTTTTCATCTCCATCATCAGTTGCGTCCTTTTGTTTTTGTTAGGAAAAATATTATAAGGATTGTCTTTGATTTCTCTAATTCTTGGTAGTAATTTCAGCCCTGTCCGAGCCATTGATAAGTTGTGGTGACAGAAACTGTGTTTTTCATGCATGCACTGTATACTGGAATCTATGCACCATACTTGAAATCCAAGCTACAGTGCTTGAACGTCCAGCACCCAGGCATGGTGCTAGACGTTTGAGCACCGTGCCTGAAAAGGGGCTAGTGTACTAGACTGACAAATACTAGTGAAGCTAATAGAATGGTTTACATGTTGGGGATATAAATTATACTTCAGTATTTCCAGTTAAATATAATTTTCTTTTCAAACAGTTTCACCCATTTTTACATGAGGTCAGATTGCTTGCAAAGTGATGAAAAAGATAGAGGTAATAAGGCTAATAACCAGAAAATCCCTTTTTAAACCAGGTTCAAAACAAAGAAAATACAAATAATTGTAATATTTTGGGACATAACTGTTGAAAAAAAATTCAGATTTTGCTTCTTGACTGTCAGGATCAGAGTCATGCACACTGGCATCAAAAAACTCTCTGGGATGCCAGGTAAGCCCAAAAATGCAACTTTTCTGTTTTCTGTCCTATTTTATAGGATTTCTAGAGATAGGCTGATGGGTGAGGAGGGGGTGCTGTCTGGTATAGTTTCCTAGTTTCTCTAGAACTGAAATAACCAAAGAATTTTTTTCTAGCAGTTCTCATGTCCGTCAAGATCAAAATCCCCTACACAGGGGAATCTGTTTCACCTCATGAGGAGATTCCCTTGAGCAGGAGAAATCTCCAAATAGTCTGGTGCCCAACTGTTAACCAACCTAACCTAAGTTTTTATAAGCTGTTTTTTGGCCCTGTTGGCTGGTCGGTTAACTGACCTGTGGACTGAGGGGGGAGCTCCATCCAGCCGACCTACGCTCTTGGCACGGCGTGAAATTCAAAATTTGCATTGAAGAGATAGGCGCCGGCGATGCGAAGATGCCATTTTTTCTTATAAGCCGTTTTTTAGAGCTCAGTGGAACCAACCGGCGAGACAAAAAGACGGTCATAAGTGGCAAATAAGTAGGTTAACCGACTTTTGGAAAAAAGGCAAAAAACACAACTAATGTTATTGGTTTGCCAGATTGTCCTTTGACTTTTTTTGGCAGTGATTATGATTAGCCTATGGGAATATGTTTTGCAGTCAGCTTGGGCTGAAGCCCAAGACCAAGCTCTTTGACTATAGGTATAGTCAGGATATATCCTAGCTTAGGCTGTTTCAGTCAGGTTGATTTGAGGAGCTTTTAATAACAACGCTTATGGGTTTGTTGTAGCACACAAAGCTGCTTTGATAGATTGTTTTGGGTTAGGAGGCTGCAGGTACACAACTGGTGCCAAATCTCTGTTGAGGTGAAGCATTTCTTTTTTCGTTGTAATCTTCTGAAAATTGTGCATTTAGACTACACTAAAATAAGGCAGTAAAATTAGACATCACACATTGTGATGAGACTTGGCTGGGGCAATACAAAGTCCACAGACCCTAGATTTCCCCTGACACAATCAGTAACAAATTCATAACTAGTAGGCTAAAGTACAGTGGAGCTATTCTTATGTGAACATCAAACGGTCACCAAGGAAAAAACAAAAATCCTCACAAGGCAACTTTTGCTGCAAAATACTTGCCAAGAGCATTTACCTTAATTATCTTAATCACACCTTGGAGCCAATGATCTGTTAATTCTCCACTTCTGGTTGATTTTCTAGTAGGATGGTCATCCATTCATTTTTACATGCACCACTTTTTATTTGAAAATGGCTGTCAATATGTGTGTTAACTGCCACCTGGTATTCCTTTTATTTTGCTAAGTGGAACATTGCTTAACGAAGCAAACCTCCAAATACTGTCAAAAATAGTAATAAAAATTCAAAATGAAATCTGATTTACGGTACTCAATTTCATCTCAAAGTTCGTGCCAGGACAACCCTGAAACAGTTGGCTATTAGCTGATATCAAGTTTGTTGTTTCTCCTTTCCATTTGACTGTTTTGTAAGCAATTGAAAAAGCCAGGGAAGGCTAGTGAAACAACAGAAGTGTTCAAATAATATGTAGACTACGTACAAAACAATACCTCTACTGTAATTTTGTTCTTGATCAGAAAGGCAGATGTGGCTTAGTTCATAGGCCAGTTAATACCTTACACAGGGCAGGATTTAATTAAAAAAAAACTTGATTTACTAGGTTGTGATTTAGACTCTTGAACAAAGAAACAACAAGAGGCTAGTATACCGTATGTTGTCAGTTATCCTACTGGTTTGGTACCTTACCTCCACTGCAATCCTTTGATTGTCTAGGCCTACACAGCAGACCAAGTTACAGACAACCAACAATGAAAGAAAGAAATTAAATTTTCTAGGGTTGTACTCAGTGTAAAAAATGCTAAGGGTTTGTAGAAAAAACTGCAAAAACTTGTTGCGAAAAATTTCTTAAAATGAAACAAACGCAGATGAAATTTGCCAAACAAAAGTATTCCTGCTGCCGCTGAATTAAGCGGGAACTAGTTTGTTGTAGTGGACTAGTTTGTTTGAGATGGCCACCTCTGCTTAGGCTACGTGTGGTTCTGTTTTCAGTTTTCTTGCTTCTGGACTATGGCACAGAAATCATATAGCATGATTGTGGTCTGTCCCATTGTACAAGCTATCAATCATGCTCCTCGCTCCAACCTGCCAGCAGCCTATTCTAGTGTGCAAGATGAATCTGAAAAACTTTGTTCAACAGTATAATATTGACCGAAAGTTACGACATGCAAATAAACAGAACACATTACAATTGGCATCATATACTTTCATATAGGCAATCCATCGTCTAGTGTTGGTTCAGTGTACTTATTCTTCTGACTGTTTTTAGGTATTTTGTATCCACAACAGTCCGAAACCAGAGAAATTAACTCACTTGATGGTATATGGCAATTTTCTGTGTCTCCTACATTCGAACAAGATATAGGCTTCAAGGAAAAATGGTACAGGAAGGATTTGAAAAAGGTATGCCAAGTTCATTTCGTGTATTGGCACCGTTTTGTATTGTTTTCTTCTGCTAATGAAGAGCTTCTGGGCCGGGGTTTCATTTTAGGGAGGTTGTTCGGGGTTGCAGGTGGAATAGGATGTATTCCTAAATGTTCTGTATGAAAGGAAAAGACCCAGGCTGCCGTGAAAGCTGGGAAGACCCACCATCCAGGGTCATAGCAACCAATTAAAATGGACTTGGTGGAGGGAATGGGATCAGTTAGGAAAACTGTCTAGATCAGGAAAATCTCTTAAGGTTTTAAATTAAATTAAATTTAGTTTTTATGGCACTTGCAGCTTCGCTCAAGTGCCATATACCGATCACCTTTCGGTCGGTCGGTCGGTCGGTCGGTCGGTCGGTCGGTCGGTCGGTCTGTCTGTCCACTCATCTCGAGTTCGGGCACTTCCAGATGTGCTAGGACGATGAAACTTGGCAGGAAAATCAGGGACCCGACCAAACTAACCTGGAAATAATCAGTTTCCCGATCCGACCATCTGGGGGGGAGTGGTGGGTCGGGGAATTCTGAAAATTAAGTGGTTTTTGTCACACTTTTTCGAGTTGGGGTACTTCCAGATGTGCTAGAACGATGAAACTTGGCAGGAAATCAGGGACCCGACCAAACTAACCTGGAAATAATCAGTTTCCCAATCCGACCACCTGGGGGGGAGTGGAGGGCTGGGGAATCCGGAAAACTGGAGTAGTGTGTAACTTTCGAACGGGTGGTCGGATTGGAATGAAACTTTATAACTGAATAAATGGCATACATCTGATGTCCCATTTGAAGTCCGGACCGGATTCGACAGCTATGGGGGAGTTGGGGGGGGGGGGGGAGACTGGAAATCTCGAGAAACGGTTAGAATAGAGGGATCGGAGTGAAACTTGCTGGGAAGAACAAGCATCTGCTCCAGATAAATCGTTTATACATTTGGACTGGATCCGGATACTAGGGGGGGGGTGGAGGGGAGTTTCCCG
This sequence comes from Branchinecta lindahli, assembly GCA_023053555.1. Classification (NCBI taxonomy): domain Eukaryota; kingdom Metazoa; phylum Arthropoda; class Branchiopoda; order Anostraca; family Branchinectidae; genus Branchinecta; species Branchinecta lindahli. The sequence goes on from JAKZAO010000012.1 coordinate 8,845,327, forward strand.
GAATTCCGGTAATGGCGGTTTTGGGGATTTTCACGACGAAACTTGGTAGGCGAATCAGGGACCCGATCAGACTGACTTATAAATACAAATGTACATGATCCGATAGTCGTGGGGGGAGTAGCGGGAGGGGGAATCCGGATTATTGAGTCATGCGTAACTTTGGAACGGTTGATCGGATTTGAGTGAAATTTGATAATTGATCAGAGGACATGTCTCTGGTGGTCTTTGTCATGTCCGGACCGGATTTGACCGACAGCTATGGGGGAGTGGGGGGGGGAGACCGGAAATCTCGAGAAACGGTTAGAATGGAGGGATCGGAGTGAAACTTGCTGGGAAGAACGAGCATCTGCTCCAGATAAATCGTTTATACATTTGGACTGGATCCGGACACTAGGGGGGGGTGGGGTGGAGGGGAGTTTCCCGTAATTCCGGTAATGGCGGTTTTGGGGATTTTCACGACGAAACTTGGGAGGCGAATCAGGGACCCGATCAAACTGACTTATAAATACAAATTTACATGATCCGATAGTCGTGGGGGGGAGCGGGAGGGGGAATCCGGATTATTGAGTCATGCGTAACTTTGGAACGGTTGATCGGATTTGAGTTTTTGATAATTGATCAGAGGACATGTCTCTGGTGGTCTTTGTCATGTCCGGACCGGATTCGACAACAATGAGGGGGGGGGCGGAAAATACGTGACCGGCTCAGACTGGGGAGATCGGGATGGAACTTTGTGGGAATGATAAAGAGATGCTCTGGATAAATCACTTACAGAACCGGATTGGCTCCGGTGACTGTGGGGGAGTTTGAGGGGGGGGGGGGTCCGGAATTCCGGTGATCAAGGTTTAATGTACTTCCAGATGTGCTAGGACAATGGATTTGGGCTGGAATGTTAGAGTTTCGACAAGATTGGCTTTGGTCTCAATAGTTATTCTTACAGATGAATTTCTAGCGCCTATAAAGTGCGTATCATTACAGCCAAGTTCTAAAACAAAATTATTTTTCTCTAGCTCCCTTAAAGTGCGCATCAGAACCGCAAAGGTAACCTTAAAAGTAGCCTACTTTTGATTAAACACTACATCTGAACCCATGCAAGTGCCATATGAGCTTACAGCTCTTGTTTAACCCGTCTAGGTAGAGACAGAGTAGGTCTATGGTAAAAAATTAAAAAAGGAAGAAACAACACAACAACAACAACCAAAATGATTAAAATTCACTAAACCTAAACATCATCGAGCTCCATGGTCGGTTACAATTTTGCTTCATTTTGTTTGTGGATCTAAGGACAGCGTTGCGGCAGACGGATCAGCTATACGAAGTCTTTCAGTGAAATGGCTGTTCCTTGTCTGGGGGGGGGGGTAGCAAATATTTGGAAAACCGAAAGAAAATGGGACGAATTAGACGAAGATTTCGTTACTGAAGATGGTGCAGAAAGGGGGAAGATACAGAATGTGGGGAAAAGAAGTGGCATTGCATGTCACACGGAGAGTGGAGGAATTAAAGTAGAATGAAAGGATAGTGCGGTACCGTGCTAATGGCCAGAAAGAGATGTAAGATTAATGCTTATTTGATTAGGCCAGTGGATCAGTAACCAGGGTTGGTCACCAAGAACCAGGGTGCACGAGTTACTTGCTTACTTCAGGATACTTTGGGTTACTCAGGGTTACTTTGGGTTACATTGGGTTACTTTGGGTTACATTGGGTTACTTTGGGTTACATTGGGTCACGAGTCTTGCGCACAAATGGCGTACATCACGCTTGCAATTGTCTCAAAAGTATCCCAAAGTAACCCAGTGTAACCCGAAGTAACCCAAAGTAACCCAATGTAAGCCAAAGTAACCCAATGTAACCCAAAGCAACCCCTCGTGCGCAAGACTTGCGTGGTGACGTTTCAAACTTTTCGTCAGACGAGACGAGGCGCCGATTGCAATATCTTGAAACTGATGCGAAATTCCTTCACGAAACAATTGAAATTCACGGAAACTTAGAGATACTTTGGGATAATGTGGGTTACTTTGGGATACTTTGGGTTACATTGGGTTACTTTGGGTTACATTAGGTTACATTGGGTTACTTTGGGTTACATTGGGTTACTTTGGGTTACATTGGGTTACTTTGGGTTACATTGAGTTACTTTGGGTTACATTAGGTTACATTGGGTTACTTTGAGATACTTTTGGGTTACTTTCCAGGGTGTACGAAGTTACTTCTGGTGACCAACCCTGGATCAGTAAAGAGTGTGTATGAAAACCTCCAACTAATGTGCGAGTGTTAAAGGCATAAGAACGCCAGCACGAGAATTGTTTCACAGCACTGAATAGTCAGTGTCATTCATTCCAGTCCAAGCTGTCGTATACGTACATTTGCGTCTAGTACTAAATCTGCTTTTGAACGACCAGCCTGACCTCCGTAGCTGGGCTATGACTGTCTTTTGTTACACAGCAATTTTGGAAGCATTTATAATGAGTCTGTTTTTCTAGGCATCAAAAGATACAATCCTTATGCCAGTCCCTTCAAGCTACAATGACATTACACAGAATGCAACAATTCGAGATTATATTGGCTGGGTATGGTATGAGAAGACGTTCTTTGTACCCAAAAGATGGCAGGAGGATCAGCGAGTTTTTCTTCGGTTCGGCAGCGCCAACTATGAAACAGTCGTAGTAAGTACTTTCATAGATAGTGTACAAGATGAGATTATGCACCTTTATAAATGCGTCCAGTGTGGAAGCTTCGCGCGCAAGTGTGAAAGAATGCTACGCAACACAAGAGAAGCGCAGGCGCAGCGCAGACGATGTGTCACTGTTAAATAAGCTTTACGTTAACAGTCACAGTGAAATATTGGTGGGGCGAGGGGGGTAATGAGGTCTGTAGGTCTTTCTTCTTTTAATGCTCAAACATCTAAAACCTTAGGATACTTTTTCTGATATTTCTGTGTCATGATTTTCCTTGCTCGTAATTGGTTTTGTGGCCTTGCAGCACAGTTCCTTCCGCCGAAGTGTCAGAAATAGGAACCTTAAACCCCTAAAATTGCAGTGGATACAGTTTTTATTTCAACAATCTGACATACGCGACTCCCTTGAGACACTGCTGGCCGGTTTCTCAAAGAATACAAACCCTGTTCCTGCTGTTTTCATCCTCGCGCGGCCCTTTTGGTTTCGATGAGAAACATGGAAATTTTGCATAACCATTATTTCTGACCAATAAGCTCTTCGGAAGCTATAGGTGGGTGCCTGGTCTTGCTTGTAAAGAGTCAAACTGGGAGGATTCAAAAATTAGCGTATTGCCGATTAGGGTGGGTAAAATTACATACGAAGTTCGAGATCTCAAAATGAGAATGGATGGAACGATTAGGGACGTAGAGAAAGGCAATAATATAAGATGGGTGGTTTAAGGCTGTTAGTACAGATTCTCTTAACTATTTTGCTCATAACCTGCCACTCTTTTGTATGGTTGTGCGACTCGGTGTAGAAAATCCAAAATGCTTACAAAGTATTAATCCCAAGCAAGTCGTTCCGCTCAATTTTTACTGAGGAATCAGTCTTCTGGGGAATATTATGCAATGTATCCTACAACCATTGTACCGTCTAGTTATTTTGCAGTGGGTCAACGGTGTTAAGGTGATGAATCATTCTGGAGGCTATCTGCCGTTTGTAAAGGAAGTGACGAAGCATCTATCCTTTGGGCTGGAGAATAAGATCACTGTGGCATTGAACAACACATTAACTCCTCTGACGATTCCACAGGGGAAGATTGTGTATCCTACTGACAAGGACCGGTGAGTTAATGTTTCATTTAGTGATCTCGTCCTCAGAAATGCCTAAATAAAACAAGCAAATCTAGGAAGATATTACAGAGAAAATAGAATATAAGTAAAATAAGATTAATAACAGATAACACAAGGATGCGCAGTTTTAGCAAGCAACACTTGGTTGTTATCTGTTATGATTATGCAATCGTGATGCACTGAACGTTATGCTCGTTGGTCAAAGTGAACGGTTGTGGAGGTAGAACCCAAGAATGTTCTTAGTCCTCTCAGCGGTCAGTCGTTTGGTCTGTAATAACTTGGTCCGAGTGTAACATCAAAACCGGGAGCGCATCCAAAGGCCCCAACGGATTTTAGTTGATACTCGGTACCAGCTAGCTAGTTCTGTAAATCGCTCCGAGGCCGAGGCTTTCAGCCGTTCGCAATTGATATTGGTGCCAGTTTCGGGTACCAGCTAGTCTCGGACAGCTCAGCTGAGATCAGCTCAGCTTTTGAGGGTACTAGCCAAACAGATTGTTTTGGGAAATGTTGAGGAATATTCTGATTGGCTAGTTTCGAACCATCCCAATAGATAAAATCCCATCCACTCCTTGCTATCTTGAAAACCGAAAGTGAATTTAGGTCATTGTTATTCGGTCTGACGTGGTTCAGCATTAGCCAGTCAAAATATTCCTCAGTATTCCCATAAGTAATCTGAATGGCTAGTACCCTCTATAGTTTGAACTGATTCCAACGTGGGTCCGAGACTAGCTGGTATCCGAAACCGGCACCCGTATCCATTGCGAACAGCAGAGACCTGGCAAAGCTTCGGTCTAGGGAGCGACTTTCAGAACTAGCTGGTACCGAATATCAGCTAAAACCCGTTGTGAATGGGCCTTAAAGTTTAACTGAAAAGGGATGAGATAGGATAATCTAGTTACCAATCACTTATTCACTTTAAGAAACTTGAAGACCCGATGGAAATGCGTTATTTCGTTCCTCCGCTATTTATGAATAACGAATTTTCAAATAGTGGAATTTCCCTGTCGGATTTGTGGCACCTGCGGGCTAGTACCTGTTTTATATGCTTGACTGTAATGATTTACGAAAAATAAGTGTTCACACAGTGAGCTACCTTTCGCAAGCTGATCACTGCGGCCACTAAAACCCGCGTTTGTGTTAGGATTCGAATTTTCCGCGTCATAGTAGAATTTTGCGCTGTGAGGACAGCCATAGATATTCTGAACGTCATACTAGAGCAAATAGTGAAAAATGAAAATAAAATCCTTAACACAATCTAAATAATGCAGTGTATTCAGTTAAATGATCCAAAAATAAGTAGGCCTTTCAGTTAAACTTTAAGAGCCGAGCGCGACTGAAACCAGCCAGCTAAGATTCTGACTTATTTTAGATATCCCCCTGGCTACTTTGTACAACAGTACAACTTCGACTTCACCAACTATGCAGGAATTCACCGGCCTGTATACCTGTACACGGCCCCGAAAGCTTATATAGATGATATCACTGTGGTTACAGAAGTAAGCGGAGATCATTACTATGGTAAGATTTAACTGTTTTAATGTTGTTTCAGTTCAAATCTAACCAATTCTTTAAAAGGGAAATGCAGTACCCTCACCCACCCTTCTTCCGTAATTATTGTATTCATATTCTCCCCCTATCTTGTAATCTCGAACGATATATTCCGATCCGTCCTAACGACATTCTGCTGATTTTTGCTTGTACCAGGATCGACACTTTTCGTTACCTTTCGACTCATGCGGCGTACGTATCTTCTTAGTCCGCCGGTCCGAAAACATGTTTGTCTCGGTTTTCCTGCTAAGGCGAACGGAATCCGAACGCTTAAAAGGTGATGTGATAAGATCAGATAAGATATATTTCCGTAAAAGGGCCATAGGAACAACAAAACAACACCAAACGAAACCATAACCTCAACAGCTATTTACAAAAAAAAATTTCCTGTGGCTCATGGCCACTTTGAGGATTCTTCCCAAATTTTTAATATCACTGAAACTTCTGCTTTTCAAAATTTCTTTAAATCTTTCCTCCCCCACACTATTTCCCCAAATATTTCCTTCCTCGGGTCTTTTAACTCCTGACATTCACCCATTAAATGCATAATACATTCATTCATTTTACCGCACATCGGACAGAAGTAAGGACCACATAGCACTCTAACCTTACCCAAATACTTTCTTCTTAATCCTACCGTTAAACAACCTGCTCTCAGGCTAATTATCAGTCGAGTTTGATCTAAATAAATATGTGGAGTTTGTGATTGATTAGAAAGGAAGATTTGTGTTAAAATTTTGGAGTAGAATTACCATCGAAGCGTCTAACCTTGATCAACCAAAATTCCTACTTGTACGGTATCTTACAAAAGGAAAATGCTAACAGTGAAAATGAAAATTGGTTTTCTTAACTTGAAAACTAGTGCTTAGATTTCATTTGACACTGCTGCTGTTTTTGCTGTTCGATTAGGGCGATGAGATGGGAGTTTTTTTTTTCTTCCACATTTGGATTGACTTTGGTTTTGTTGTGAGTAAGGGCCTGGGGCAATCCGGAGGTATGAATTTTCTTTCGTTAATAATGCCGTTCCACGTTTCCGGTAGGGAGTAGCCTACTCGCCTGTATATGTATATGTAATGGCCAACTTCCGGCCCGCACCGGTTTATTCCTGTAAAACGAAATCGAAAAAAACAAGGAAGAAAGTTTTAAATTTCGTTTTCGAACGATTTGTAACGGGAAAATGGAAATGCGACCAAATGTTCTAGAATTACGCCAAAAGTGCGCAGGCACATTTCTGGAAAAAATATGCGCTACGGAATTTGAAAATGCACCAAAAAGCGCAATTGCGCCCAATCTGGTAAGACTTAGAGCTATTGTTTAAAAAATATGTTTCCCACTTTCCCAGTCAGCTTGGGCTTAATATCATTAAAATGTTTAAAAATAGCTTTCAGTGCGTCAGTCTTTCAAATACTCAGTCCTAATATACGCATCACAATGTATCAAAATATCAACAAACACTGGTCGAAATTACGTAGTTAAGAAAGATATATTTTTACCATAATTCGGAATAAAAGACTTAACGTAACGGCCGGTAACGCTCTAATGAATGTACTGCACTGTCAAGTAGAAAGTAACGTTTTTAGCGTAACATTAACTTTTTTTTTCCTAGATCGTGCATTAGAAAACGCTTATATTACAAAAAATGATATCTAGAGCCTTCAATATGTAATAGAAACGCTTACTTACTCCGCTTTTATACAACTGGTCGATTTTTTTTTGTGGGAAACATGTTCCCGTTATGTCGCAAACACGTTTTTTGGAGCTTCCCAGGGTGAAAATCTAGATGACATACAATGCAATCAGGGTCATAAACAAACCAAAGGTTTCACTTTTTCGTATTGCTTATCAGTGTTTTGGGGTAGTTATGATTTCAGTTTTACCCCCACACGCTAAAAGTAACGTCCAATGTTAAAACGTTACTGCGAAGATTTTTTTTTTTTTTTTCATTCTGAGGTTAACGTGCTAAAAAATTCATGGAACAGATGCGTTCAATTGCTGGCGTGTGTGAACTGATCGGTACATCGGTTATCGTTTGAAACGTTGTGCTCGTAACGGCAAATTAGCTTTAACGGACGCGCTATAACGTTAGAATATTTACTGGACAACAAGTGAATAACAAAGCTAGAGTAAGGACCAGCGATATCTAGTGCTTTGGACAAGAGTAGAATCTTTTACATTTGCCACTTTTGTTTACCTGGTTTAGTTTTCTGTTTTTAGCATCACGTAACCGTTACTTCGCATACGTTACATTTTTTAAATAAAACACATTTGCTGTAACGTCCGAGGTACAACCGTTATATAGTCCTTATTTAAAAAATCAAATCTTCGTTCTGACTGTCATGTGTTAGAAAAGCAAGTAATCTTGGTAATATGATCAGATCCGCTGCACGAGTCCGTCAATAATTTGTTTGTTGGCAAATTACTGACGTCAAAAATCTCTTTTAACGTTTCTCTCGTAACGTTACATTGGTGTAACATTTATAGTGGTGTCTTAGGCTCAAACGTTAATTATTTTCGAAACCTAGGGTACACTTACTTAAAGTTTAACCGACCAGGGCTAGGATATGACAATAGTTGCGTTTTTTGTCTCTGGTTCCTGTTCCGTGTTCTTTGTTCACAGTTGTCTGGTTTGGACAAAAAACGGTTCTATTCCTACTCAATGGAGTAGGAATTAGTTGCTTCTTATCACTAATTGCGAGATTTCCGATCGTTCTTGTAGTTCTTAAATTGTTTTATTTTTATTTTTTTTGTAATCGGGAAAGACCCCTCTCCTCAAGCCAAAGGCCTAGACTGGAGAAATGACAAAATTTACCCTTCCAGGGACAGTGCGATATTCAGTTCAGTGTGTCGGCTGCTCCAGTGAGGCCATGATCTACACAGACTTGCTGAACAGCGACGGAGAGAATGTGGCTACCAACTTTGGAATGAAAAATAAAATAACCGTAAAAAAGCCGAAGCTCTGGTGGCCTAAGATGATGCATAAAAATCCCGGATACCTCTATACCCTTAAGGTAAGCATTTATACCCTGTCAAAAACGAGTCGTCGGAAGTGCAAAATATCCATCTTAAACGATTTTGCGAAAGAGTCAGTACTTTGAGCGAAACTGGAACAATAAATCATTGGTAGAATACCATTTCTTTCCCTGGACCGTCCGTCGCTGGGCTCGTAAGCGCAGTTGTGCTGGTTCGAGTGTCGTGCTGGTTCGAGTGTCGGTAGTGCCTAGCGTTTGGTTTGGGCCGGGGTTAGTGTCGTGACCCCGGAAAACAAGCCAAAGTCCTCCCAGCTTCGAATTGGTACAGAGAGAAATGTGGGGAACGTAACAGGAAAGGTGTTTGAAAGCAATAGAATGGCTTGCTCCCAACCCCTCGGCTAAAAGGGCAGAGGATCGGAGATCAATACATCCCATTGTGGCCTGAAAAATGAATCAGTACTTCAACATCTCCATAAAAAAAATGGATACCCCATTAGTCTATATTTTTTCATCGTTAATAAACAAAATGGTTTCCCGATTTCCTAATACCTACGTTTGCTTTTCTAATCCATAGGCCTGCACAGGGCCTGCATATTGTATGCTTACTATCACTTTTTTCCATAAAGAATATATGCCTACGTCCGTTATTGTATCATAATCCGTAAACTATATGGACTTGGACAGTATTCTTGGCCATATTCATTCATATTCATATTTCATTTCTAAATTTCAATCTAGTTCTTTTATAATGGAAAGAAACGGGCAACATTTTTTCAAAATTTTTTACCATAAAGCACACTTTTTCAGATGCGTTGCGTTGACTGATTGATGAATGTATTTTGGTTGAAGTTTAAGGTATACATTCATTTAGGCTAGTGTAATTTTTTAAAATGAATTGAATGTAGAATTTGTGTAAGTTTATGGTCTAGTTGTTCGTCAGTTGTATACCGATTATTGATATTTTATTATATTTTTCTACTCGCTAGCTTTGGCGGATATAAATACATGAATCGAATTGAATTGAATATCAAAGTTTTTTTTAGGTACATTTGAAAGACGGTGACGTTGAAGACATCTACCGTTTGAAAGTTGGTATCCGATCGGTTGCTTGGAACGACACCGGTATATACATAAATCATAACAAGTTCTACTTCCAAGGGTTCGGAAAGCACGAAGATTTTTTGGTAAGTCAGTTCGCGCCTTTCTGTATAACCGTGTGAGCTGGCGGGGACATTTTCGACTGCCTTTGTTCCAGTCACACTACCAGTCAGCTCGATTACTGTCGTACTGGCTCAGTCATGTAAACGGCGTATGGGCACAGAATGAATGAAACAGACAGTACGTCTTTCACGATCATAAATGCGATTTATATACAACGTTTGACACTGTTTCGTTTTTCTTGTGATTGTCCCGACGTGCGATTTTCAAAGTTTCGTTGATTTCCCGTTCGCTCATATCTTGCCCCCCTCTTCACAACGTTCGATCACCCTCCCTTTTGGGTGTGATCACTGTCACTTTGCATATCTATTTTTATCTCCTAAGCGCGTTGCCTCCAGATTCCAAAGTGTGGGGATGTCCGACGCCCTAAACTTCCAGACGTTTTTAGTCTGGCTTCGTCTTCCGGATCCATGTCGACGAAGACCAAGACCCGAGAAAAACACCAGGAATGCCAGGGGCGTACAGAAACGGCGCTTCCTAACTCAGTGATTTTTTGTAGAAGTCTACCCAAAGACATTAAAGTTTAACCGAAAAGGACTGGGATAGGACAATCTAGTTACTCATCACTTATTCACTTAAATTGGCTTGAAGACCCGCTGAAAATGCGTTACTTGGTTGTTCCGCTATTCAGGAATAATCGATTTTCAAATAGTGGAATTTCCGTGTGATTTGTGGTACCTCTAATTTGTTGTATGCCTTACAAGAAAGATTTATGACTTTGTTTTGTTCAGGCACTAAGCAATCTTCACCAATATCGCCACTGCCCACTGAAAAGCCTTGTTTGTGTTTAGATAAAAATTTCCCGCGTCATAGTAGAATTTTCGCTGTGGGGACGGCCGCAGATATTCTGAACGTCATAACTAGAGCAGATAGCGGAAAACAAAAAAAATCCCTTTGCAGAATCCAAATAATTCAGTGATTCAACTAAATGACACAAAAACAAGTTGGCTTTTCAGTTAAACTTTAAAGTATTATTTTTCATTTTGGAAGACATGGTAGACCATCAAGTCTACCTTCTGTCTTGGATTTGTTTTGTTTTGCTTGGTTTTCCCACCTTTTTAACCAAGTCGTATTCAGATTTTGAATATTTTGCGTCCAGCCGCCGCATCGGAGAGATGGAACGCTGGAGAGATTGGACAAGCGCTAACAACAAAATCGCTAATTTCTAGTGGAGTCGAGGAATGGTATTTTTAAAAACGATATTTCTGAGCCATTTCGTCGTGAAAAGATTCATTTCTAGTAAGAATTGTGCCTTAAAGGAACAGTAAACTTGACTACGCAACTTTTGGCCATCGAATCGCCCGGGGGGCTTGGATAAATATACAGGGTCTTATTGTCGACAGGCCCCCCCCCCCTTCTTTGTCATCTCGAACCGTCTCGAACCCCCTCCTTAGTGTTCCCAAAGCTAGCTGGCAGGCCCTTGCCCCTTATTCACTGTAATTATGCACTCATGTACTGTAAAAGTTTGCCTTTTTACATGTAGACTACAGAGCAACGACCTCCCCGACAAGACGGCCGGGGTTCGATTCCTAGTCGCGGCAGACGAACCTTTTGCTTTTGCAAACCTTTTGCTCAAAAGTCGAATTCTCGGAAACTGCCCGGAAACTGCAATGGTCGCAACGAGAATTTTTCTTACTCTCAATATCGACTCAGGGTACATTCTTGATATGTTCGCTAGCTCCCCGAGTCAAGTTTGAGTCAAGTTTTCTGTTCCTTTAACACAGTTCATGTAACTAGATCCAAATTTCCAAAACTAACGACTAGAGTAAAAGTAAAAGAGCAATGCGAAAGTTTGTTACAAACCTAGAGAAGCCACTATTCATGTACATGGTTTCATATATAGATACAATGTATGCAGATACTATAGTTGCGTTTTTGCAGATACCATGGTACCCAGGATATGCAGTTAGTCGTTTTGCAGTTACCGTAGTATCTGATGTACGGTTGCTCTGCAAAAACGACAATTGCCGAAATTGCGCTTTTCAGATATCCAGTCACATCATTAAGTGCCAAACTTTTTTCCCTCCAGTTTGAAAAAAAAAATGATGAAAGTGAGATGACTTTTCCAGATACTACGATCAGTTACTACGGTCGGACCGTGGTATCTGAATATCAGATACCACGGTAGCTGGCCAGATACCACGATAACTGCACAAACGCCTTTTGACCGTGGTATTTGATACCACGATAACTGCAAAAACGACTTTAGACCGTGGTATCAGATACCATGGTATCAGATACCATGGTATCTGCAAAAACGTCACTTATATGTTTTAGAATTATGCGTCGGAGGTTCGTTCTTTGCGCGGGAGTGATAATATTGGAAATTTTACGAGAAACCGATTTTCTTTTGCAGATTAAAGGACGAGGCGTTGATAACTCCTTGATCGTCAAAGATTTTAACTTGATCGACTGGCTTGGTGCCAACTCTTTCCGGACTTCCCATTACCCCTATGCAGAAGAGATAATGGATTTCGCAGACAGCCACGGTATAGTGGTTATAGATGAAGTACCAGGAGTCGGACTTGAGTAAGTCGTACTGAGCTATCTGTACTGTTTAAAGCGTATTTTTGTAGCTCTTGAAGTCGAGACTCTCATGTGATGAATGTTTATAGTATCACAATAGCGTATTTCACACTCTTTGTTACTGCTGGCATGACAGGCAAAATGGCTTCGTTTCCACCTACCCTAGCAACTACTGATATTAGTTTTGCGCCTACTATTTTAACTTACGGTTTAAATATTATATTGAACTTCTTCTCATGGTTTACCCGTTAGTTTTGGTAACACATAACTGGTAATTAAATTGAAATTAAAAGACACGATTACGATGCATTTGAAGAAACTTGGTTCTTTTCACAAAATAACCGATAGTAATGGTCCCATTCCACAATAGGTGCATTTTTGTTGATGGTTCTCAGGTCTCAGTTCTCTGGTCTCAGTTCTCTGTTTTGCCAAAAATTTATGTTTTCGTTCACAGTTCTCTGTTCTCAGTTCTCTGGTGGATGGTCACCAGAGAACTGACTAGCGAAGTCAGTTGTCTGGTGAGGCTTATCCACCAGAGAACTGAGAACAGTCAGTTCGCTGGTTGACGTAAAAACGAACTCAGGTCTCTGTTCTCAGTTCTCTGGCGTGCGAAAAAACACAAAAATTACTAACTGGCAGGAGACTAGAGACCAACCAGAGAACAAAAATGCACCTAATATTTTCCCCTTGCTCTAACAAAAATGCCTTTCAGTATCTTTATTTTTTATTCAACTTTTTGGCACTTATATCTTTTCGAATTGTTGCGCGTCCTTGTGAATTGGTTGCGAGATAGTTATTTAGCAATTTTTTTTTCTATTTCCTCAAGTGCATTTTGAGGGAATAGTAGTAACTTTTTCGAATTGTTACGCGTCCGTGTAAATTGGTTGCGAAATAGTTATATTGCATTTTTTTCTATTTCTTCTAGTGTGTTTCGAGTGAATAGTAGAAACATTTTTCGAATCGTTACGCGTCCATGTAAATTGGTTGTGAAATATTTTTTTGCATTTTTTTTTTCTATTTCGTCTAGTCTGTTCCGAGGGAATAATAATTACAATAATTACACGGGCAAGAGGTGTTCGAGTAAAGTGAAGAGAGCGGGTCGCACTTCCTTCCATAGGGGGTCCTTTAAAACTTTACACCTGTAAAGCCTAATGGCCTGTTTCTTGCATTATGTTATTATTATCAAGAACAAATAAAACCTCCATCTTTGGTCCCACCCACCGACTATTGATACCCTGACAAAACTGAGCAGAGCTGGCTGGACTTCCTGAACTTTGAGTTGATGCCCGTCTACTTCCCTCTTCGCCGCTGCGCATCATAAAAAATGCTGTAGCAGGCGTGCATGACCCGCTCTGCAGCGCGTCATATAACGACGTTTCAGTGGTAGACAACCAATCGGCTGTTACTCTCGAAATTTCTTCTCCGGGGCTGTACTGTGATATAACTGTTGTAGAGGTAACGAATTGTTATATTCCGCGTAGCTCCTCGTTTGCATCGGGCAGGGTATCGGTAATCTATTCGACTCTGCATGGCCGTATTACAGAGATAGGGAGGCGGAGGTTCTTGTGCTTATTTGTTCTTGTTATTATTCAACAATTCCTTTCTTTTTGCAGTGACTTCGGGCCTGATCTTCTGCAGAACCATTTAAGGACAATGCAAGAGCTTGTTCTTAGAGACAAAAACCGACCTTCCGTCGTCATGTGGTCAATAGGAAACGAGCCGCAGTCCCAAAAGCCTCAGGCTGCTCCTTACTATAGGTAAATATGTTTTTATAACTACAAAGATAATAAACATGGTCACGTGTCAAAACCGTGAAAACAAAAAAAACAGCGACTGCAAAACAGTGACCATTGGAACCGCGATAAAAAACCGTTCCGTGCAAAAACGCGCCATGCCAACACAGCGACATGGCAAAAACATTGACGGTCAAAACCGCGAAAGAAAAACCCCGCCATAAAAAGCGTGCCATGCAAAACAAGACCAAAGGTTTCGATGGGATCCCAAAAATTTAATATTTGACCCAGCCAACTACGTCTTGTCTACGCCAGATCCAGTCTTCGCCAGGCTAATCATCTGAGAAAATTAAGTTCAGATATACCTGTATAAGCCATATTTATTTTGACCATACTGATCGAAACTTCCTGCTTTACTTCTGCCGAACTTCCGTTTTCGGCCGAATTCCGAGCGATTGTCCAGCCCAAAAAAGATAGTTCAGAAACGAATTCAGCGCATCTCCTTATCCCTATAAAGAACGTCTAATCAACTTCAAATAAAACTTTAACTTATAAGAAAAATCCGGTTTCAACCGGATTCCGGACGAACTATATGTCCGGGTAAAAAATGATTGTCATATACAGATTCAGCGTCTCTTCTTACCCTTAAATCTATCATCTAATCAACTTCAAATACAAATTTTACTTTTAACAAATTTTCCGGTTTCGGCCGGATTCCGGGCTAACTACTAGTCCGTCGAGAAGATGGTTTTCACCATCGTGTTCAGCATGTCTTCTTACCCATAAATCGAACATCTGATTAACTTCAAATAAAACTTTTACTTTATACAAACTTTCCGGTTTTGGCCGGATTCTGGGCGAACTACTTGTCCGTCGAGAAAATGGTTTTCACTATCGTGTTCAGCATGTCTTCTTACCCCATAATCGACTATCACATTAGCTGTTTCAAAATATTTTGTTTGTCCCTTAATTTAAACCCCCTCCCCCCCCCTAAATGTAGGGCTACAGTTCCTGTCTACGATCTTGACCTTACTCTTTGACCCAAAGAATCCTCACACTAAGTTTCATCAAAATATATCATTCCCTTCGAGAGTTATCGTGCTTACAGACAGACGGACGGACGGACGGACAACTTTTACGATGTCATAAGTATCCGTCACTAACGTTTTGGGATCCCAAAGAGTCGGGGCGAGGAAAAGCATTGGTCACCTTGTTCGGCCGCGGTGCGGTTAGTTCGACGCGGCGTTACTTTCCTGTCCTAAAATCGCTCTTTTCTTTTGCAGCGAGGTTGTCAACTTTACTAAATCGTTAGATCCTACACGTCCTGTAACTTTGGTTTTATCGCGAGGATACTCCGAAGACAAAGCGGTATGTACCCCCACCCTCACATCGCGGACCCAAAGAGTGACCGTGATCGGAAACAAATGGATCTTACTCCACCAAACTTATTTCCTTACTGTTACACTTGTTTATTCTCACATTTCTTATTTTTTGTGCTACAACTCCTCTTCCTCTCGGCGGCGTATTAGGATGATTATCAAATGTTTACGTGATTCGACAAGAAACGATTGTCTGTATTGTAAATATCAGCAAATATTCCCCTTTGGGATCCCATCGCCTTGGTCTTGTTGTGGTTACGGTTCCCACTAGACGTTTTGAGATTTTACGAAAAGAGGCCATGAACTTCTCAGGGCGAGAGTCAAGTCAAGCTTGTAGATCAGCTTTTACGTCATAATTTAGTGGTGGGGAAGGGTCTTGGAATTTAGGGATGAAATAGTTTTGATCAATTCGATTCAAAGGGTAAAATACACGCATTGAATCGGTTAATGCAATCAGCTATTGCCTCGGAAGAGCAACTCTACCGTAATCGGTGAGAACCGGAATTAATTAGAAAATAAGCTTGTCAATATTATTATTGTTATACCTTTATTTCAGCCAAGGGCTATAATTGCACACTGACAGAAGAGCAAACAAACTATAGCACACGAAACATAGCATCTTAACACACAACGGGAACATTAGCGAACACCCAGTTCATCACGCCAATCCTGACAGAGCGGCAGGCTCAGTTGAGAAATATAGAAATTTCAAAAGACAAAGCCGCCAAAACAGTCTGCACCAGGAAGGAGGGTTACGTGCAGTACTGGGCCTTTCTTGAAGTCCGTATCCAAACCTGGATTTGTTTATGTCTTTTGTACAAACCCACATTCTGTCATGACATACCGTAATGAGGATACAAGATTTCAGGCATCAAACGTCCTTTGCTACATAGCAACACGTGTCAAGCAAGAATAAAAGTACAAATGAAAGCAGACGTTCAAATGAATGAATGCATGAATTTTATTACCCGTAAAGTGAAAAACACAAAATACGGAGTATTTTAAAAAGACAAAACGATAAACAACGAAAATAACAAAACAAACAAACTAACACAACAACAAGAACAAACTAACCAGCATCAATAAGAAAAAAGAGCCGCAGAGGGTCGTAAACGTGAATCAAGTTGATTCAAATCAACTTGCAGACGCAGACGTTCAAATTATTCGCAAGGATTAATTGATTGCTTTTTTGCATAATAAAACTAATGAATATGTCGTCGTTCATTATCAACAGATAATTCATTAAACTCATGAAAGGACTTTAGGAATTCTGGCGTCGCGGTGCAGAATCGGGAGTCCTTGCGGTGAGCACGCTCATTTTTTTATTTTTTTTTATAACGATTGGTAATAATCATAAATCGATTACTAGGGGCCGGCAAGGATACAAGCTCGTTAACTCGGCAAGGGCAAGTGGATCTGCAGTTTTGTCACTGTTTCTGAAACTTTTACAGAAGTTTACACGTATCAGGGAGCAGGGAGTGCAGTTGGTTTTGAGCAGAAATACCGTACCTTGAGCCAATCGTTAATTGTTAAAACATTTTGCTTTTTGTATTATCCCTGGATCTCTTTAGAATTATTAGCTCCTGAAATCCCAAGTTTTTGCCATTGTTTCGTTTTGTACCTGCGACTTTTTAGCGCTTTTTCGATCGAGCCGAGTCTATCTTCTGTTTGTTTTTCCCACTATTTAACCACAGCGCGTTCAGTTTTCAGTATTTTGCGTCCAGCCGCTGCGTCGGAGAGCGGGAGGGCTGGATAGGGTTCACAAGGCTAACAAGAAGATCGATAAAGTAGGAGTTGTGCTGTAAAGTATAACCAAGAACAAATAATCTGACAGAACCTCCGTCTCCCTATAATATGACTATGCGGAGTCGAATATTTCCCCATACCTGTCCGCGACGAACGACCGGAGGTTAGTAGCTTCGCGCCACATCACGTTTCGTTACCTCTACAAATAGCCAAATCGCTGTGAAACCGCCGAGAGGAAAAATAGAAGTCAAAACTGGTTATACGGACGCGCTCCAGAGCAGGTCAGCGCGTGGAGTACGCCTCCTGCAATATTTTGTCTGCGATGAGCAACGGCGAAGACGGCAGATGAGTAAACGGGTATCAACATCAGCTCAAAGATAGAGTAAATACCTCTAGGTCCGCTCAGTTTTGTCGGGGTATTCTTAGTCGCTGCATGAGACAAAAGACAGAAGTTCTATCTGATTATTTGTTCTTGGTATAACAGCATGGACGGATCATTCAGACACAGTGCGCCTTTAGGATGGTACTTGCGTTGTGTAATTATGACCATATCATATAGAAACTACTGAACAGCTACGGAGAACACTACATGAGCTAGAAATAAAGCAAGGTGTTGAGAAACAACTATCACATCAGAACTTTTGGGTTCTGACTGAGGTTTTTACGTTTTAGGCGCCGTTTTTGGATGTAATCTGCTTTAACCGATACTACAGTTGGTACTCTGATACGGGACACCTTGAACTTATACAGTTCCAGCTGCTACAGGAAGCCAGGAACTGGAATAAGAAGTTTGGAAAACCAGTCATGATGACAGAGTATGGAGCTGGTGCTATAGCTGGATTCCACTCGGTGAGTGCATTTGACCCTACGTCATTTCCGTCATTTGTCTACGTCATTTGTGTATTTCGGTGTTGGCATCTTTAGATTAGATTTTTTTTTTTTTTAGATTAGATTACGTTTAATACACGGACAAAATAGTCTGCATCACCTGCAGGGAAAGTCCCCGGGGGACTTGTTAAATAACAGACGAAAACAGATTCACATCTATCGCTCCTTGGTTTTCACTTATGGACAAGTGATAAACAGGGGCTGAACCGAGATTAGATATATCCTACAGAGTACTACATAGCAACGTGATTCGAGCTAGAACAGAAATAAAACTGAAAAGAGAATTTTAAAAAACTCGGAAGGGTAAACTACTTCGTGTGTGACACTTGTAAGTAGTAAACTGTAGAAACTGTCCGTATGTGCAGGGTTTATGATACGTATGCAAAAGGAAACGGCTGCAGATATGACGAAATACAGGGGTGAGTCAGTAGTTTTTGCAGGTACCATGGTATCTGACACCACGGTCTAAAATCGTTGTTGCAGTTATCGTGGTATCTGATACCACTGTCAAAAATCGTGGTATCTGGCCAGTTACCGTGGTATCTGATATTCAAATACCACGGTCCGTCCGTGGTAACTGATCGTGGTAGCTGAAAAAGTCATCTCACTTTCATCAATTTTTATCAAATTGGTGGGAAAGAAGTTTGGCACTTAGTGATGTGACTGGATATCAGTTTTTCTTTTGGGATGACTTCGAAAAGCGCAATTTCGGCAATTGTCGTTTTTGCAGAGCAACCGTATATCAGATACCATGATATATAAATGCAACTAGTCTTATGCAGAAACAGCAGATTTTGAATTTTCCTTATTTTGAGTCCCTCTTTAAATTGCACATTCGAGCAATAAGGATGTCGAATCCCGATGAATTGCTTGCGGAGGTTACTTTTGGGTCGCGAACGGTTATCTCAGTTATCTCCTCGCGGTTGTGATTTCCAGCCCTTGATATTTTGAAAAGTATTCTTATCTGTCGAGGGACGAGGGTATTCCTGGCGGGATAAAGTTGTAGATTTCCTTATGCTTAATTACTTTTCGTCCTTCAAGGATCCTCCAGTAGTTTGGACCGAAGACTATCAGGTGGCGCTGATGGAGGAATACTTCAAAGGGTTCGACATTCTAAGGAAAGAAGGGTTCTTCATTGGAGAAATGATTTGGAATTTTGCCGACTTCGCAACCCCCCAGGGTGAGTCACATATATTTTCTTGATAGAATTTTTTTTTTCACCTCACTTTTGTGACCCATTTTCGTCACATGACCCTTTTCCGGTGCTACGGTTCACTGTTTATGACAAAACATAGCTTGTGTAATACACATTTATAATCTATAATGTGTATATTTATATTCACATTTATATACACATTTAGTAGCGTTTAACTCGCTTAAATCCAATCAGTAATTTATTCTAA
This sequence comes from Branchinecta lindahli, assembly GCA_023053555.1. Classification (NCBI taxonomy): domain Eukaryota; kingdom Metazoa; phylum Arthropoda; class Branchiopoda; order Anostraca; family Branchinectidae; genus Branchinecta; species Branchinecta lindahli. The sequence goes on from JAKZAO010000012.1 coordinate 8,864,524, forward strand.
ACCGAAGGCGGACGCAGCCATAATTGTTTTCTGGTTTGTACAAAAATAAATCATTATATATATGCATAAATACAAAACTTAACAATCCAAAAAGCCATACAGAATAACCGATAACAAAAAGCTTAATAATGAATGACTTCAACAACTAAGCTGCTATCGCTATTACCGGTGTTCCAACGTCTTACGTTACGAAAAAAATGAAAAGTTTTCTTCCACTAATAAATCACGACGACCGGTCTAATTTGTTCGCCTTACAGTGCTGTTCTGCTCTTTCATTCCTTACAATCTGGTTAGGTGTTATTTCTCGCGTAGCCTCGGGACAAATAATAATTGGTTTACGTTCGTGGCGAGCCACAACATCCCCCACCAGTGGTTTCTTGGGTGTTGTGGAGTTTCTCTTTGGAACTTGCTATGAGTGATCTTTGCTCATTGACTTACTTAACACAGTATAGAGTATTTGAGCGTAATTCATCTTATTCCAGTTCAGCGCTCCATGCGACTAGTTTCTAAAAGTCCCCCATTATCTGATTTTCAACTCTGGTGACTATGAAGTATAGTAAAATACGGATGCACACTGTCCCATGTATGTAAATATAACAATCATAGACCGGGCACTTGTGAGGTATCACAGTGTGTGTGGACATACGGTTTTAATTCCTGTTTGATGCGCTCGTTGTTCTGATTATGTGCATAAACCTAACAACTTGACAAATTCTCATTTTCATCCTCTGACCCAACCTTGCAAGTGCCAAATGAGCTTCTAGCTCTTATTTAGTGTGCTTGAGGTTGACAGTTCGCGAACTGCCGCTCTTGTATCGGATCTTGTTTTCGTTTCCGGTGTCCAAAGAGCGAAATTGTCCAAGAAATCCTGTGTGCATTCCTTTTGCTTCCAGACTTCCAAATCCGATCCGGGAATGGAGGGTTCGATCCTGTTTAGGTCAAGGTATTTTTCAGAAATGTGACGTGGCGAAAAAAGACAGATAGTGACATAGGGTGGAAGCAAATTCCATGAAAATAGAGGTTAACTGAGAATAAGCAATGAAAGTTAAAAGAACAACTAAGTGTATCTACTAGCATGAGTCCTTTGGAGACGGCTGCCATCTCTTGTAGTTTTCACGTGCCATTCCATCGTGTGAGGCTGTTAGAGTTCTAAATAGTGATAAGAGATGGCTGTCCGGTTTCGGCGTGAAGGCCACCGATGAGGGTGCCAGGTGGGATAGGAGGCCTACAGGTCGTCCACGTAGGTCTTTGCTTTGCTTGGCTTGAATGCTTTAAGGGCGATTCCGACGTTCTCACGGATTCGTTTTCAGAAAAGCAAAATGAAAATTCGCCGCGTGAAAGAATTCATGGAAAGCGGTTCCGGCTGTACGACTTTCCAAGATCACTTTTAACTCATGTCGTGGCTTTGCTTTTCGAAACTAGCGGGGCGCTAAAACAGCTTTGGAGAGAAAGTTCGCAAAAACAGCCGGCGAATAACAAGCGGAGTTTTCCTGATGGCAAGAATCGTCCTTCAGTCCCGTTGGTTTGCAATTCCCATCTCTGCCATTTTTATCGTTTTCCACCCTTCTAACAACCTTTCGTTCCAACCTCATGAAAAGTTACTACGCTGACCGTTCCAACCTTCTCAGCATAATGAATATTTGCTTACCACGCTCGGGAGCGTAAATAGCGTGGTAACTACGGTATCTCTGACGTGATTGGCCCGATCAGCCCGCGGCACGATATTTTGACGAAACTTGAAAAATGCGCTCCAGCTTTGACGCCAAGAAGCCAGGATTCGTGACGTCATGCGTAGTAACTACGGTAAGTAGGGTGGAACACGTCCTGAATTGTCACGAGTTACGATGGTAAGAGGAGGATCAAGCTCTTTAAGAGTGGTAGTTACTATCCTCTGCGGAACGAAGGTAATAATAGTTGCGTTTTTGTGGATATCATGGTATCTGCTACCACGGTAACTCGATCTGCAATTAGCCGTTTTTGCAGTTGATATACGGTCCACTGCAAAAACGACTATTGCCGAAATTGCACCTTTCGAAGTCATCACAAAGGAAAACTGATATCCAGTTACATCACAAAGTGCTGAACTTCTTTCTCACCAATTTGACAAAATTTGATAAAAGTGAGATGACTTTTCAGATACCACGGTCGGACCGTGATATCTGAATATCTGTTACCACGGTAACTGACCAGATATCACGACAACTGGAAAAACGCCTTTTGACCGTGGTATCAGATACCACGATAACTGCAAAATCGAATTTAGACCGTATATCAGATACCATGGTATCTGCAAAAACGCAACTAATAGTTCTGACAGACGTCACCATTCTGACGGAAATTCGTCCTGAGTAGGTATTAGTTGCGTTTTTGCGGATACCATGGTATCTGTTACCACGGTAACTGGATATGCAATTAGTCGTTTTTGCAGTTACCGTGGTATCTGATATACGGTCTACTGCAAAAACGACTATTGCCGAAATTGCACTTTTCGAAGTCATCCCAAAAGAAAAACTGATATCCAGTTACATCACTAAGTGCTGAACTTCATTCTCACCAATTTGATACAATTTTGATGAAAGTGAGATAACTTTTCAGATACCACGACGAAATACTACGGTCGGACCGTGATATCTGAATATCTGTTACCACGGTAACTGGCCAGGTACCACGACAACTGCAAAAACGCCTTTTGACCGTGGTATCAGATACCACGATAACTGCAAAAACGACTTTAGACCGTATATCAGATATCATGGTATCAGCAAAAACGCAACTATTGATTATCCGTTTTGTGGCACACAAGTGTGTTTCCGCGACCAACAAGGTTTGTGTGGCTCGCCTTGTGGCTCGAATTTGAGAAACAACTGTCGAGGTGGTTTTCGATTTTGTGGTTCGATTTGGCGGGAAATTCGAATTTAGCGGCAAATTCGTGTCCAAATAATGAAATTAGATACTTTGTCAAGTAGATAGACGTACAACTGAGGATCGTTCTAGCACAGAATGGAAAGGAGAGAAGCCTGAAGTTCTATTTATAGACATTTTGTCTGGATTCACTTTTGTTTTCAGACACTTTACCACACACAAAAACAGACAAAACGGCGTTTCGCCAGGTTCAACTTGTGGGTCGATTGTGTGTCACACAGGGGTGGCTCCCAAAATCACCACCATTTTATTGCCCACTGTCACAATGCCCACGATCAGAATGCCACGATCTAAATGCCCACAACAAAAAGTGCCCAAAAGTGAGGTCGAAGACTCCAAAATCGAAATCTTCCAAAATGTCGACGGCTCAAATACCGACAGTTCAAAATGCCCAAAAGAGAGGCTAAAATCATCCTGGTTCAAAATGCCGAGATGAACAACTAGATTCAAGATTTGCCCAGAATGCCAAAATGAACAACTAGATATAACAACTAGATATAAGGGACAGGATTACCACGGAAAAGGTATCCAGTTTGTCTGTTCACAATTCGGCAGAGTGTAAACATCTTGAAAAATTTTAAAATCAGAATTAATTTTGCATTTTGGGACCCCGAAACGTTACTGACAGGGTACATATGTATTTGTAAAGTCTGCCCGTCCGTTCTGTCTATTAGGAAGATAATACCCAGATAGGTTTACATATTTTGATCAGGCTTGATGTGTAAGGCCTTTGAACACAGTGACGATGCAGTTCTTTGCCTACCTATAATATATCTACTATGATATACATATTTACTACGGAATGAACACCTTAGCCTAAATAATTCAATCCTGGGGATTGTGAACCGTGGGCATTATGAGTGTTAGCCGTCACACAGATGTGCCGCGGAAAACGCCTCTTGTATCGCTTCATAGTGCTGACTGCTGACTGACTTATCCACAAGGCTAAAGTCCGGTCTTCACCTCCCGGAACTTCCGGAATCTGGGCTTCCAGATTTTTCTTTGACTTCTTCTGTAAATTGCATCTGGAAGATGAACCGGTCCGAAAGTACATCAAAATAATCCGGAAAAAAGGGGCTTTTGAACTTCTAGATTTCCGGAATTTTTAAGTATCGCAGAAGAAATTCAGAAAAAATCACGGAGAATCTGGGAACCCAGATTCCGGAAGGTGAAGACCCGACTTAATACGCGACTCGGTACGAATCGAAAGCCTTATCGCTTTTTCCCCATTCAGATAACTTATACAAAGACCTAACGTGTGATTGTTATTGTTTATCTAGCGCGTCTGGCGTAATTCGTCGTTGGATTTTAGGAAGGGCGTATGCTGTCTCTATCTCGGACCACTTTTGCTTTTAGGTACGACGCGAGTGTTCGGTAACCACAAGGGTATCTTCACACGCGACCGCTACCCAAAACCTGCCGCCCATTTTCTGCGAAAGAGATACCTGTCTTTACCAGAAAATTAGCCTACTATTCTCATGCCACGCTTGTACTTCGCACTGTTTTGGTTTTACTTTCTATGGAACTCAGTATCGCTGCCAAGTTGCGTACGTCCAGAGCATTTAAATGCGTCATCGCCTATAGTAGGGTGCGTTCGTAAACACCGCTTAGTTATTTGAAATCTCCTAAAGCACAAGTGATCAAGAAATTTTGTTTGTGCACCGTATCAACGACTTGAGAATCTCTGCAACCATTCCCGAACCAGCGAAATCGCAATTCCGAAAACGATACTTAGTGATTGCGGTGTAGTGAACTTTCTTTAAGCATAATTGATCGAGATATTGTTCATGTGTACCTTACCAGTGCCTTGAGAATCTCCACAGCCATTCCCGATTCAGCGAAATCGCAATACCGAATACGACGTTTTTGATTGGGAACTTTATTAAAGCATACGTGATCGAGAATCGTCATACCGTATGTCTTCTACTTGGCAAGAAAATCGTGCTAGTAGAAAAGCCCACAACCCACAGTTTATTGATATGGTGTAAAATAAGGGGCAAAACATCACCAGCCGAAACAAATCACTGCTGTTAACTACTGTACTTTTCCTTTCTGCTAACTTGCTGCTAATCAAGTGTGGCCATACAATCATTATCCTGATGAAATGGTGCGCCCGTAAACGATGCTGAGTGAATCGGGTGTGTTATGTACTCCCCTGAAATCAGTTACATACTCCTTATCACAGTTACACATTATAATCCCATAGTCCCACTGTTATTGTCTTTGGTTTTTATTAGCCTAATGTCCGTATAGAGTAGCCTACACGGAAACACTTGTTCTGACATTTGAGTAAAATAACGTTTGCATAGCCAAATTGGCTAAACAGAACCCATAACCGAAAAGAAAAGTAAATTCGCATCACTCGTTACTCTCTGAAATTTATTTAGCTAAAGCCGCTTTTAAACAAGAGCTAAAGCTCTTAATAGGTAGGATACATAGTATCCCACCCCTGACGGTTTTGGGCTTTAATCTTGAATTCTTGATCATTTATTTCTCTTGTTGACATGAGAAATACTAAATGGAAAACACTTGTCCTAATGGAATTTGAACGTTGCAAAAACGCTAAATGCCAAATTCGAATGACAATTGGCTTTGTGAAAGCTCTTGGGCCTAATAAAATTAATGGTGCTCTAATGATTTCTCAAGGTGAATTTGCGCTTTTCGAAACCGTGTCTTGTCAGATATAGGCCCCAGCCAGTAGCCTATAGGTACACTGATTTTCGCCAAACATGTATGTTTGCAGTTTGTGCCTTGGAATAAGAATAGGATACTCACGAATATGTCAAGTTTCATTTCTGATTCGTTATGCACGTAGAAGGAATTTAGGAATCCTGGCATCGCTGAATGAGTAAAAAGAGTGGCAGGATATGAGCTGGCTAGGTTTCTTCAATTCAGTTCACTTTGTTCAAAAACATGTGACGGACAGAGCCGATTATTAGTTTTTGTTGTCATAAAAGAAACATGTAGGCCATGTCAGTCAACGAGCCAAAATTAACACAACAAAATACAATATTATTATACAATTGTGAATTGATAACTATTTTACAGGCTAAAAAGCGACCCGGCTACTTAACAAACGAGGGGACAAAACTAAGCTCATATCGAGCATGTGAAGCAGTATATATATATATTTTATATTTAACCCGCCAAATACACGAGGTGATAGGTTGAAGTCACAGGTTGAAGTTTCGGTACAGGCTCTGCAATGGATTCCTTCGTCAGCCCAAAATGCCATACAGGGCAACTCTGCAGTTAACAACACGAAGAAATTTAATGCATCTGCGGTTTTGTGTCATAGTTTATGGCACCTTGTTTAACGGAAAAGTTACTGATATGAGGGAGTAAAGAGTGGAGTTGGTTTTAACTAGAAAAAACATAGTTTAATTAGAACCCATATTTAAAAGACACCTCGCACTACATAGTGTTTCTGCTCAGCTGTTCTGTTATCCACATGACAACTAAGCTATGCTTACAGAAAATTAAACACGGCTACGGCTGTTTTTAGCCTTTAGTCCGGGATCCAGGCACCTCTATCGTTCAAGGGGGGTAGCAGGAGAGCTGCAGAAGGTTTGAAGAACTTTTCTAGACCAACTTTTTGTGCTGATAACGAAAATCGTACCGCACCACTCCGTACCGATGTACGTCACCGACTTTTTAGCCTATAAAGGCCAATTTGGCCTATAGAGACCAACTCTATAAAAACAATTTTCCTAGCAGGACCGCATAAGCTAAATCAGACAAACTATACATATTCTGGATCCTTATTCTATGGTCTATCGAATGGTGTATTTCTTATTTTTTTTAAACTTACACATTTTTCTTAGAAACGTCTTAGAAACCGAGAAAAAGTGAAATTTGTTTAACTTTTTTAACTAAATTGTCATTTTCCTCGGAAAAACTTCCAGCAAACTACATATTTTTATTATCTCGTTGGAAAGACAAGCTCCTTACCAATCGTTTGAGCTATTAAAACTTCAAAAACATTTGATTTTAAGAATGTTTGGATTTTTTTAAAGCAGAGCATCCACGTTTTCATCAATGAGTGACGGTAGAAATTTTAAAGGAAATATATTAGTTTGACGGTAAGTTTAAGGTTAGTTTTTTACGTAGAATTTAGCTATGACATAATTTTCTCTCTTGGGATTCATATTGGTCATATAGGCTATATAACATAAAGACTGAGTAGCCTATAATGAACAAACCCCGAACCCGTCATATCTCTCAAAACATGTATTATTACAAAATATATTAGTTTGACGGTAAGTTTAGGGTTAGTTTTTGACATGGAGTCCAATCATGACATCAGTTTTTTCCTTAGCATACGTATAGGTCATGTAGGCTATATAGCCTATAGGCTGAATAGCCTACAAATCGTATAAAGATTTTTTTTTTTGAAAATATAAGTTCTGAATAATCTTTACAGACCTGCTTTTTGAGCCGAGAACGTAAATCGCGTCACATAAGACAGCATCTGTGACATTTTGGCCTATGAGGTGAAATTAGGCCTATAAAGACCAGCCCAATGAAAATATTCTAGACAAAATTTAACATCCTGTATTCCCTGCAGGCCAAAGTGATGCGTTTTCTAAGTACAAATTATGTTAGGTATCTTGTCGCCAACGTAATGCCACGCTTGCCCTTTGATGGGAAGCTTTCAAACCCTGGCTCAATTTCAGACCGGTCAAATTCGCTGAAGCCACTGACTCACGAAACAACATCAGCCTTAGAAGACAAGAACTTAGGGCCCGCACGACAAATCTTGGCCGGACGCTGTTCTCAACTATTGACCCACACTCACCCGCTTGCAACGGAGTTTTCTTTCACGACCAAACTAGATTGCTCTTCGTGGCAACCACCAAACGACGCCATGTCTCCTTTCACTCATGGCGTTCATGCACAACTGGCTTGGTCATCAAGGCTAGCTATTGGGTCTCCCATAGTCTCTGATCCTTCCTAAAGGCTACAGTCGGATCGAGGTCCGTGTTGACCGCCAGAACTGATGTCTTTTGAATATCCCTTAGTCTCTGACCCTTCCTAAAGGCTACAATCGGTTTGAGGCCCGTGTTCGCCGTAGAACCAATGTCTTTCGTTGTACCCCTGTTCGCTTCTTCCACCCTTTGGGCCGGGGAGGGGGGAGGTTGCAGCGCAATCTGGACAGAGCAACTTCAGGTCATCGGAACACGTGCATGAACCGGTTTAGTCCTCTGGTTCTGACTGGGTTCGACAAAGCAGTCGGTGTGATCACTGATCTGCCATTGTTATCATTTCCTCATTACCTGTAATCCTCAGGTTTAATTTTCAGTATGGATCGCAGGCACCTTTGGTAGAACAAGGTGATTTTGCGTGCTTCTGCGGTTTTCATCGACGAAGTTCGGGGGACATTTAGAAGTTTCTACAAGACAGGACCTTCGTAGTCTGGGGCAGCATTCAGTATGTACTGTGCCCTTTTGACTTAATCGGCGATCAGTCTGTTTCAGGGGAAAACGATGGAAAGTCATAGACTACCACAAGTAGCAGACTTCCACCCCCGGTGCTTATCCATGATCCTTTGGAACAGAATCAGTGACGAACTTGAAAAGAGCTAGCGAGAGGATGAAACCTTGGCAAACGCCTCCTTTTGTCAAGAACTGTGTTGACTGCTCTATTTCACCTCTCACTAGAGCCTCCGTCTGGTCATAGAATACCTGAGCAATGCGGATTATCTTGGGACCCTGTCTATCCTGCATTCCCAGCTAGTTGTGTCTTTCTTTACTGAGTCGAATGCAAGAACAAAGTCAACGCAGAATTTCGTGGTTTCCTGTTGATGCTTGAACGATTGATGGCTGCACATCCGTGCTGCCAATGCTCAAGTATGCGGCAGAGAGAGAAGAGCCGTGCAGCACATGCTCGTTGTGAAGCCCGCTTTGGTTAGATTTTGTGCGTCTGTCCCTTCAATCTCTGGAGCTTTGCAGTAGTAGGATAGTTGCGGACTTAATCTGCACGTATTATGATAAAAATTCTAGTATAATTTTTACAATCACCCTTGTCACCTCTTCTATTGGGGGAGGGGGGCTATGATGGACTTGCGTCAGTCTTCGGGGACGTGTTCCAGATGCCAACGATGTTGTTGTAGAGGTACAGCTAGACAGGCAATTCTGACGGTTCGTCTGTGGATGCGTTACCGTTGTCTGATAGGGATAGTCATAGATTTCCTTTATATTGAGCGGACTGATGACTAGAGTGTTCCTCTGGTAACGTCAGCAATTATGTTGCCACCCTCCCGTTCTTGTTTCTGTAGGCCCTTATTGTAACGCATACGGCGCAGGCGTCACGGCTTAAAAGTTAGAGCGAGCAGATTTATATGTGAAACGCGACTTATGAGATTCTGGAATTGATGACAAACTGGATTCAGCACAAAAACTGACCTATGGGCGTGCGAAAACTAAGTTTTCCGGAGATTTGTTCATTATAGGCTATTGATCCTTTATGCTATATAGTCCATATGACCTAAAGCCTACTATCTTTACAGGAGAAACTAGTGAAATAATCAGATTCCAAGTAAAAAATCAGCGCTGAACCTAGCGTCGAACCAATATATTTAGTATAAAGTTTCTACTGCACCTCATAGTCAAACCTTGGATTTCCTGCTTACAGAAATTCCAGAAATCCTAAATTATTTTTTTTTACTTTTAATACCTCAAACGATTGAGAAAGATCTTCTCTTTTTAGTACAGTAGCCTAATAATAATGAAAAAAACAGTTTTCTGGAACTTTTTCCAATAAAAATGTCAATTTATTTGAGAGATCTGACGGGTTTGTTCATTGTAGGTTATTTAGCCTATATGTTATATAGCCTATATGCGTACCAAGAAAGAAACTTATATCATAATTAGATTCTAGTACTACATTAGATTCTAGATTCTAGTACTCCTCTCTAATAAGTTAAATTTTGTGTAGAATGATTTCATTGAGCTGGTCTTTAGAGGCCTAAATTCACCTTATAGGCCAAAATGTCGGTTACCTACACAGGTAACACAGGTGCTGTATTATCCGACGCGATTTCGTTCTCGGCTCAAAAAGCAGGTCTGTAAAGATTACTCATAAGTTGTGTTTTTAAAACAAAAATATCATTATAGGATTTATAGGCCATTCAGCCTATAGGCTATATAGCCTACATGACCTATACATATGCTAAGGGAAAAATTACTGTCATAATTGGATTCTACGCCAAAAACTAACCCTAAACTTACCGTCAAACTAATATATTTCCTTTAAAATTTCTACCGTCACTCACTGATGAAAACGTGGATGCTCTGCTTTAAAAAAATCTAGACATTCTTAAAACCGAATGTTTTTTAAGTTTTAATAGCTCAAACGATTGGCAAGGAGCTTATCTTTCTAACTGAATAATAAAAATATGTAGTTTGCTGGAAGTTTTTCCGAGATAAATGACAATTTAGTTAAAAAAGTTAAATAATTTTCGCTTTTTCTTGGTTTCTAAGACATTTCTAAGAAAAATACTTAGGTTTAAAAAAATAAAAAATATACCATTCGATAGACGATAAAAAGAGGATTCAGAATATGTATAGTTTGTTTGATTTAGCTTATGCGGTCCTGCTAGGAAAATTGTTTTTATAGTGTTGGTCTTTATAGGCCTAATCTACCTTTATAGGCTAAAAAGTCGGTGACGTACATCGGTGCGGAGTGGTGCGGTAGGATTTTCGTTCTCAGCACAAAAAGTTGTTCTGGAAAAGTTCTTCAAACCTTCTGCAGCTCGTTTGCTACCCCCCCCCCTGTTTTTGAACGATAGCGCGGTCTGGATCCCGGACTACTTTTTTCCATGTATTTTGCCATGGTCGACGGTCTTGGCAAAATTTGCATAACCGGCCTTCGGACGAATAAGCTCCTCGCAAGCAATAATCAGGCGCCTGATACGTCATGGAAACAGAACAAACCGTGGCAAACGTGGTAATCAATGTATTGCTAATAGAGGAGATAGGATACACTTATGATGTTTAGGATCTCAGGAACGATAATGGATGGAAATACCACTGAAATAGAATGAATTGCTATCATAAGTACGAAGTGTCCTTTAAAGGACACCTGAACAATGAAACCATACTTGAACATACCATGGAGAATGCATTTACAGACATGGCCACGGAAAGCATTCTTCTCCTGAGCGTGACGTTTTACAAAATAGGGATGTTCATTTCTGGAGGATTGCACATGCAGACTTCAAGACAAAAAGCGCAATTCATTCAAATCTTGTACAGCGCTGGCCGGATCGTATTGGAATTTGGTCTAGATATACGTTTGGGCTTAACTGGTTAAAAAATATTCCAGAAGAAGGGTTGATTGGAGAACATAATAAGGACAGATGCAAAATGGAGCAAAAATCATAGCTTGGAAACAGTATTTCGTATTTGGATTGGGTTTTCTGCAGGCAATGTTAACGGAAATACAGATATGGATGATACTTGGTACTCTTCATTCAGGTGTCCTTGAAACATTCGTTTTTTGACATTTCCTTGTTTAAATGCTATGTTTATATGACCAGTATTGGTTTGCTCTGGGCTAGGGTCTGTTCTTTGCTGAATGTAAGAGGAAATGGTTATTATAAGCTGGTAAAATAGTAGTGAGATCATCTCGTGTGTTATGATTTCACTGCCAATCTGATAATACAAATTGCTGCATATTAAATTATGCCTTATCATCGATGTGTTTGATTGTTCTTTTTGCTGAAAATCCGTTAAAAACAGAATGCCACTTCTGTACAGTAAAGATATGATACTTCAGTGTCGGCAAATATTGAATGGCATGACGAATTTCAGACCTAGCAAGTATTAATGCATAGTAGTGAAGCCAAAAAAAGAATCAGTACAATCATAGTACTGAAGCCAAAAAAAGAATCAGGTGACATGAAAGTCAGCTTAAAACACAGACTGTTATTTCTGTTAAGCTTTAGCTAATTTTTATGGCACTTGCCTTCCGGCCAAGTGCCATATACCGATCACTTTTCCGTCGGTCGGTCGGTCAGTCCGGTGATTGCAAATAGTCACTTCCCCGTCCGACCACCGTGAGGGGAGTGGAGGGAGGGGGAATCCAGAATATTTACGTATGTCTAACTTTTGAACGGGGAATCCGATCTTAATGAAACTTGATATTTGGAAATACTTCGTGTCTCAGATGTCATATGTCAAGTCCGAAACGGACCTGGTGACTTTGGGGGAGTTGGGGGTGGGAAGTGGAAATCGTGTAACATCTTCAGAGTGGAAAAATTTAAGGCAGTATTCAAGGAAGCATACCTCTACTGTACGTGATGAGTATTGTTAGGGACGTTTTTGCGTGGAAGGAAACGGAACAAGACAAAGTCAATCTCCCTTGAAAACAAATTTCCGTTAGACAAGCATCTCATTTAGCAAGTTCCCAACGTGTCCAACAAAGAAAAAGCCAAGGAGATTACGGCGGTTTCAACATTATGTGTTCCGCCTCTCCTGTTCCAAGGTCCCAAGCACGGTTCTTGACAGTACAAACTCACGGGGTGTGCTGACTGTTAATTCCTCAAAAGGAGTTCCCAAGTTTTCCTAAGAGTTCCCAAGTAGGGTTCGTGATAGTCGAACCCCCTACCCCCCCCCTTCCCCCTGGATACCTCCCTAGTTGCATGTATAAGTTGTGATACCCATGTTTCTTACCTTCTGTGCCAGCCACATGTTATGGTCGTCCCTGAGCTTGGTTCCAGTTTCTCCGTCTTGTTTTGCCTTTCCAGTTTCTCCGTCTTGTTTTGCCTTTCCACTTTCTCCTTTGGCGTGAAGTTTAAATTATTCACACTTTTCCAGAGTCCTTCCGACCAACTGGCTGCATGAAAGGGCTGTTCACACGTGACCGAAAACCGAAAATGGCGGCTTACACTATGCGGAGACGGTATGCTAAACTTTGTCAAGATCTTAAATTGATGTATGACTGTTCACCACATTAATACTGCAGGAAAACAAGACATTTTCGTGCTGATGTTGAAAGACCAGGCTTACCTTCCAGATTAACAGCTTCCTATGGCTTCAGAATAGTCAATTGACCAAAAAAACTATCATGGCTACATTTGCTCTGAACGCCAAATATAACTAGAATAATGTGACTAACATTAAAACTAAATAAAATAAGCTTAAACTTTGTACAGCAATGTTACAACAAAGGAAGGGACAACACTTTTCGCGGACCATTGGTGGACACATCGGAATAATTGGCTGTAATGTTCCGATAACATAATAACGTCCAAAATAACATAATAATGTCCATTCAGTAAACAGGGCTTTCGCAGTAGAAGCAGCTGCCTTACGATGGATCCAACCCTTACGCATTTTCGTGATATTAGTGTCAGATGTTCTTCAATATTACCATATGTCCCCGTCCCATATTATTTGCTTCCCGATCACAACTTCATCCCCATTGTCACCTACTCCAACCATACATGTTTTTTTCAACGGCCCTACTTTGAGACGTTTTGGCTTTGCTCCATCTTCCGGGTCCAGCTCGACAAGTTCTGAAAATTGGGAATCCGGAACTGGAAGATGAAGCCCAGCCTTAACCAGTTTTGGCAGATATTTCCTTATTCAGAATCAGTATCGCCAGGCGTTGCCTCGCGTATCTGCTTAAATCTGGATCTGGGAGTTTCATTCTTTAGATATATTCCTATGAACAAGTGTTCGTAATTTGTTGTTTATTGCCCTTCTTCACAAAGGCTCGCATGACTTTGGGCGATTTTTTAAGTTTCCTAGATTCCGCTAGATGACTCGAGCTTTGAAAAAAGTAGATGGTGCTTTCTGTGGTTTACTTTGGATAAATAGCAGATTAACTCGGTATTGCTGTACATTTTATCTGACCGAAATAGGGGCCGTCCAGCCCCATACCAGGCAGTGTATAAAGCCGACCGTTAATAAAAAGTGAAGTAAAATCGCCCATTATTGGATATTGTGGTTGGAGGCCCTTTTTAAAAAGTAAGTTTTAAATAATTTATCATTTAGTGTTGTATAGATAGTAAAGTAAGTCAATATGATTTCTCATTGAACATTGATGTTAAAGGGGCACAAATAAGTTTTCGTATCAGTTTGTTCGGGCTTTAGGGGGTTGATGTTTATTTTGTTTATTTCGCTGGTTGGTAGGGGCAGTGTCCGGTAGCAGTGATCGGTGGTTAATACTGGCGATAATGCAATTTATACTCAAATTGTATTATCAGGTTTTCCAGCAGCAGCAGTTTCCATTGTCGATGTATTGTTTTATTCCCCGAGTTTTGTCAATTCTTTTGGTGCCAGTGATATTCTTCCGTTTTCGTTTCGTTCTCGTGGGCATGTCTATTTACGTTTTATTTCTAAATTAAACGATATTTCACTACCGAAGTCGTGTCATATATTGTGTAAATGTTATACATGAGCACTGCATGAGCATGGTAGTTAAGAATGTGCAAAAAAGTCGGTCCAGTAAGGCGCGCTGCTTGCATGCGGGGGTCCAATGGTGAAGCTGCGTGCACTGTCAGAAGTTTCCTAACAGATACACAAGGATGCGCAGTTTCAACAGACAATGCGTAACAGATAACACTTGGGATGTTATCTGTTGTGTCTGAAAACGTTATGCATGAAATGTTACGCATAACAAGGTTTGCTAGGAAGAGCCAAAAAAGCATCTACTGACTTTATTGTTATCGTCATGATGTCGGAAAACTGAGCAGATGCTTTTTGGCGGTTTTTCGGCTCTTCCTGATGGTAACGTAACATTTCGAAATACAACAGATAACACCCGAAGTGTTACCTGTTACGCATTATGTCTGTTGAAACCGCGCATCCTTGTGTTATCTGTTATGAAACTTTTGACAGTGTGCCAAACTATTGCTAAGGAGCATAATTACCATTTAGGCCCGTTCAGACTGACACGAAAAAATTTCCGCTTCCGTAATCCCCTATGTTACGTCCGCTTTTTCACACCTGCAGTGGACTCAGTCAGACTGGCGCAAGCATAAATTGTGGTATTTCTTTTCATCTCAGTTTCTCGTCGCTTTCGTCGAAGGCTACGTTGTGTTTTGTCTCATATACTTCAAGGGTTTGTCCTCTCTTGGACAGATTGTCAAATCTTCTCATCAAACAAATCCGTTTTATTTTATTTCTTCTTCCTCTATTTGCGACACCTCAAATCACGATCCTTAAAATTTAACCGAGAAGCGCTGAGATCCGACATTCTACACTGTCAGAAGTTTCATAACAGATAGCGCATAACACTTTCAAGAATAACACTTTTTCAATTAGAAATAAAGTGTATGACCAATTAAGTTTACACTTTTTCGTGCTTTTTCGTTCGTGCCTAGATCTCCAACAACACCTTCAATTGGTAAAAATACTAACGGGAACGAAATAAACATAAACAGATAACATCCCAAAGTGTTATCTGTTGAAACCGGGCATCCCAAAGTGTTATCTGTTGAAACCGGGCATCCTTCTGTTGTCGTTATGTAACTTCTGACAGTGTAGTATTTTTACCAATTGAAGGTGTTGTTGGAGATCTAGGCACGAAATAGTGTAAACTTAACTGGTCATAACACTTTATTTCTAAGTGAAAAGGTGTTATTCTTGAAAGTGTTATGCGCGATCTGTTATGAAACTTCTGACAGTGTAGTTACAAATCACTTATTCACTTAAATAGGCTGAAAACCCGACAGAAATGCGTTACTTCGTTTATCCGTTATCCACAGATAATCGATTCCATCGAACGAACTTGTTCTTTCGGGTTTGTGTACCTCTATGTGCTTGTGTGCTTGTTGTCAGATCCCTTGCAAGATATGTCTTAACATCGTTTTCCTACTATCTACAGTTGTAACTTATCCGAGTTTAGCATCTTTACCCTGGAAATGTAGGTCATTGTTGAAATTCAAATTCTCCTCGTCTGAGTGAATTTTGGGTTGTCGTTCAAGCAGCGCACACTCTGAACATTACTACAGGCCCGGATGAAATTTTTTTTTACAAAATCCCTTAGATGAGTCAAAGTATTTCAGTTTACACTCTGAACATTACTACAGGCCCGGATGAAAAAAAATACAAAATCCCTTAGATGAGTCAAAATATTTCAGTTTATCCGAATATCAGTTCTATGTCTTTCTTTAACTTTTTCGTCCAACCCGCGGGCATCCCACCAAAAAAAAAATTCCTGAACCGGGCTACGGAGGTCTACGTACGTTTTATGTCAATGTGACGACCACTAGGTCTTCAGTGTTAAGGGATTACGGATTACGATAAGGGATTACGAGGTAAAGGAGATGTTGAATCAGAATAGGCTACTCTATTGGGTTTCACTCGGGTTTTCATATAGCCTTGATATTCCGGTCGTAGTCTGAGCTAGATCTGACATTAAAAACAGAAAGGACTTACCCAATAGATTTGGTTAAAGGGTTACTTAGGAATGAGTAACATGTTTTACGTGATCTATCTAAGACCGGAAGCCCAATGAATATTCTACTTTGATATTACTCCGAAACCTTAGTCTTGTTCGCAACGAAGCAGAACAAATTAAATGTAGGAAATGCGTAAAAGGTTGTGCTAAGTTACATAATAATTACAAAGGATAACATATTCATAATATCGAGTGAAGAAGTCTGCCCCACAAATTTGGTCGCATGGTGGGGCAAGAAAAGACAAAATATGATTCATTTTTAAAGCTGTGAAACCTTCGCTGTGCTCAACTTGCTGCTCAGTTTGTAATTGGAAGAAGAATAATTCGGTCTTGGGGCGTTGGCAAAAATGTTTGCAAAGTCCCTATAGCATCATTAACACACATCAACACAGCCGCCAGTCTGGGCGCCGAACCAGTTTCAAAATAAACAGGCTAAAAAAAGCTTCAAACCTGATCCGTACTGCATAGTAAGTATGTTTGACAGGTGTTTAAATGGTAATGGAGGGTCTTCAGTCATGTCTCGCACACCATACATCTCTTCATGAAGGTCAGAACGTGGCCGCTCAGCCGCCCCTGTTTCCTTCTTAGTTGGGTGTTTTCGCCTCTGATCTGTATAGGAATAAATTATTGATGTCGGTTCTGTTAATGTAAGTATAGCAACCAGAACATGGTTTATTAGTGTAGAATTTCTTTAGTTTCATCGTTTGGACTGTCAGGTTTTTGGTAAAGGTGCTTTATCTAACTGTTGCAAGGCACTCCTATTTAGTTGGGTGTTTTTACCTTTGATCCAAGTAGCCTACTGGAATAAATTATTGATGTCGGTTCTGTTACTGTAAGTATAGCAACCAGAACATGGTTTATTAGTGTAGAATTTCTTTAGTTTCATCGTTTGGACTGTCAGGTTTTTGGTAAAGGTGCTTTATCTAACTGTTGCAAGGCACTCCTATTTAGTTGGGTGTTTTTACCTTTGATCCAAGTAGCCTACTGGAATAAATTATTGATGTCGGTTCTGTTACTGTAAGTATAGCAACCAGAACATGGTTTATTAGTGTAGAATTTCTTTAGTTTCATCGTTTGGACTGTCAGGTTTTTGGTAAAGGTGCTTTATCTAACTGTTGCAAGGCACTCCTATTTAGTTGGGTGTTTTTACCTTTGATCCAAGTAGCCTACTGGAATAAATTATTGATGTCGGTTCTGTTACTGTAAGTATAGCAACCAGAACATGGTTTATTAGTGTAGAATTTCTTTAGTTTCATCGTTTGGACTGTCAGGTTTTTGGTAAAGGTGCTATATCTAACTGTTGCAAGGCACTCCTATTTAGTTGGGTGTTTTTACCTTTGATCCAAGTAGCCTACAGGAATAAATTATTGATGTCGGTTCTGTTACTGTAAGTATAGCAACCAGAACATGGTTTATTAGTGTAGAATTTCTTTAGTTTCATCGTTTGGACTGTCAGGTTTTTGGTAAAGGTGCTTTATCTAATCGATGATGAACTGTTGCAAGGCACTCCTTCTTAGTTGGGTGTTTTCGCCTCTGATCTGTATAGGAATAAATTATTGATGTCGGTTCTGTTACTGTAAGTATAGCAACCAGAACATGGTTTATTAGTGTAGAATTTCTTTAGTTTCTTCGTTTGGACTGTCAGGTTCTTGGTAAAGGTGCTTTATCTAATCGATGATCAACTGTTGCAAGGCACTCCTTCTTAGTTGGGTGTTTTCGCCTCTGATCTGTATAGGAATAAATTATTGATGTCGGTTCTGTTACTGTAAGTATAGCAACCAGAACATGGTTTATTAGTGTAGAATTTCTTTAGTTTCATCGTTTGGACTGTCAGGTTCTTGGTAAAGGTGCTTTATCCAATCGATGGTCAACTGTTGCAAGGCATTCCTATTAATTTAGTTGGGTGTTTTCGCCTCTGATCTAAGTAGCCAATAGGAATAAACTATTGGTGTTGGTTGTGTTACTGTAAATATAGCAACCAAAATATGGTTTATTAGTGTAGAATATTTTTAGTTTCTTCGTTTGGACTGTCAGGTTCTTCGAAAGGTGCTTTATCCAGTCGATAATCAACTGTTGCAAGGCATTCCTATTTAGTTGGGTGTTTACGCCTCTGATGTATGTAGCCTGTAGGAATAAATTATTGGTGTTGGTTCTGTTACTGTAAGTATCAGGGGCGCCACTATGGGGGGGGGGGAGGGGGGGGGACTCCCCCCCCAAAGGTCTTGAGAAAGTACTTCCGTCGGGCGAAGCCCGGCGAAAGTTTACTTGTTTGTCGGCGCGGAGCGCCGGCAAACCCAGGAGAAATAAAATATTGCATGCTTTTGTCGGGCGTCGGTCGACTCCTCGGCACATCGGGTTCATTTCATACGCAAGAAGTCAAATTCTGCACACATTCGTCGTGCACAACACAGAAGAACTCGAATTCTGTATCCTTTTGTCGGGCCTCGATATTCTCGTCGGCACATCTGGTTCTTCTTAAACATACAAAATACAGAAGAAATTCAATTTTATATGCTTTCGTCGGACGTCGGTAGACTCGTCGGCATATTGTGTTCTTTTTATACTCAAGAAATCGAATTCGGCAAATATCTGTCGGGCAAAACACAGAAGAAATTGACTTCTGAGTGCTTTTGTCGGGCGTCGGTCGACTCGTCAGTTCTGTTTATTTGTGATAAATCAGTTTCAGCAAACATTTGTCGGGCGCACCCGGGAAGTTGAAGCATCGTCGGCACATCATGTTCTTTTTATATACGTAAGAAATCAAATTCTGTAAACGTTTATCAGGCGCATCCCGAAAGTTTAAGTTTTATTATTGTCGGCTCATCGGCTTTTATTTACATGTAAGAAGTAAAGTCCTTTACAGTCTTGTCGAGCAAAACAAAGAAGAATTCGAATTCTAATGCTTTAGTCGGGCGTCGGTATTCTTGTCGGCACATCGGGATATTTTTATTCGCAAGAAATCAAATTCTTCAAACATTTGTCGGGCGTGGAAAGTTTAATCGGGATCGGAATCTCATTACACGTAAGAAATCAAATCCGTATACTTTTGTCCAATCCCCAAAGTTTATGTCTCGTCTGCAAATCGAGATTTTCTACACACAAGAATCAAATTTGTGCCTACTTTCTTCTGGATGGCCATACTATTTTGGCGGAAAGATCTGTGATTTCACAGGTAACCTTACTTTTATTTGAGATCGCTCATAAGCGTTTCCACAAAAGTTCGCCTGCGGCGCATTTCGTAGTACTCTCTATTTGGAAGAATGGTGTTTCCTTTAGTTGGCGTTTTAGGACTGAAATGCTTGGGGGTTGGAAACACATTAAAAGCTAGAACTTGTAAGCTAAATTTTTCCAAAAAAAAAGGCAGATTTAAAATACTTCGCCTGCGCCGATTAATTTGTCTTGTTCTGGGTACAGTCGTTGGAAGCTTCAGTTTTTAGCAAAGCTGCAATGAAATCCCGAATATGAGAATTCAAATTTTAAGAATTTACATTCAAGGACTAATCTCAGCTGATGCATCACAGTTAATTTTACACCGGTTCAATTTTGTGCTGGCGGGAAATGTACGCCGGTTTTTTGTCGGCACATTTTTGAGTCCGTCGGCACAAACTGGACGTCCCCCCCCCAAAGGTAAAAGGCTAGTGGCGCCCCTGGTAAGTATAGCAACCACAACATGGTTTATTATTGTAGAATTTCTGTCGGTTCACCGTTTGTACTGTCAGGTTGCCTTATCCAGTCGATGTTCAGCTGTTGCAAGGCATCCTATTTAGTTGGGTGTTTTTCCTCTGATCTAAGCAGGAGCGTCCCGGAAGAAGGTGGGCGCAGCGCCCCCTCCCCTTCGTTTTGGGCATTCGGTCAGTTTCTACCAGGTTCGCCCCCCCCCCCCCCCCCAAATGAAGAAAGGCTCGGGAGTCGGGACGCCCCTGGATCTAAGTACAGCAAATGTATGTTTATTTAAACACTCTGTGCTACATGATAGTAACCTTACTACCTGGGTTTTTTTTTTTGCTTGTAAAACAGTTGGGATGGAAAGGAAAAATAACTAACTTGATTTCAGCTAACAGCCAACTGTTCTACCTTTCTTCTTGCATAAACATTGAACCGAAATCTACCTAATAGATTTGTTGATGGCTTTTAAATATGCGTCTTCTTCCATTGGGGTATGCTTTCTAGTTTGAAAGCTATCTCGATGAAAAATTCTCTCAAAATAGTTGTATGTAGTAGTACGAACAAGTCGCATGCAGTATCGACTGTGCTACTATATGCTTCTATGTCAAGGCTACCGCGTTACTGCATGCTACTAAATACTTCTAGGTCAAGACTACCGTGTTACAGCATGCTACTACATGCTTCTATGTCAAGACTACCGCGTTACTGCATGCTACTACATGCTTCTAGGTCAAGACTACCGTGTTACAGCATGCTACTGCTTAAGATTATCCGACGCTAAATGCAATTGTATGAAAGTAGTTATATTACTACATACTACTGAGCTTGTTGAAGCAGTTGCTTAGAGTAGCACTGATAGTCTTTCATACTCTTGATAAAGTCGCTGCGGTGTTGCACATATGATTCTTTACTACTACATACCACTATGTTTTTCGGAGCTATAGCAGTATGAGTGATATTCCATGGTACTGCATATACTTCGTAAATATATATGACCTACGTCTCAGTCAGTAATCGTAACAACCCTGGAGATGCTAGAAATTTATCATTGCCTTCCACTGTTTAGCATATGCCTTTTTTCTGTAAAGTTCGAAATATTTCCTAAACCGTTTGCGCAATTAAACTCTGTTATCTAATACTAAAGCATTACCACGCAAATCTTGAGAGTGCCTGCCCTTAACCGATCAATTTTTTAAGAACTAGTCAAGTTTTTATATTAAGAATAATGTAATGCAATAATTATCTAAAGTCAGTTATACAACTTAACATGGTTTGGAACACCGAGCAATTGGAATTGGAACAGAAGGTGAAGGTAGTAAAACAGTAAATCATGAAGGTGTGATTTAAAAACAATTTCCCCGGTTACTGGAGAAATGCGACGCTAGCCCACCGAGCTTCCAGACAGTTCCAGGACTGCCCTCTCCAATTCGCACAGAACTGACTGACCTGATCCGATTTTGAACTATGAATGGCATTATTGCCCTGCCGGCAAAATCCGCCAGGTAACCGGTTAATTATTTTTTATTAACGACTACTATATTTAGCTACTTTAAGAAGTAGGTCGAAATTGTAATGAGAACAATAGCATGGAATCGCATGCAGTGGTATGGGGTACAGACAAAGCGATAGCATGGAATCGTATGCAGTGGCATGGAGTACAGACGCGCGAGGTCGGAATAGATTTCCCACGCACCATCAAGAATAAATAAGGGAGAGAATTGAGAACTCGCATAACCTTGATGTCAGCAACCTAAGTTGACTTCTGCCCGGAAATATTGTACCGGAGGTGGAGACTGGGTGGAGCTTCGCGTGTTGCCTCTTGCAGTATTAAGCGTTACCTCCTGAGCAAAAGTGATGAAGCAGCCAGAAAAGGCGGGAAGTTTAAACAGTACTGATTTCTGCGGATTATACAAATGAAAACGACTTTCAATCTCGGGTCAGATTTCCAATAAGATGCTTATTTTATCGCGACCTTTCACAAAGACTATGAAGCCCAAGGGAGTGCGGCATTTGATGACTCAGGGAGCAATTAGGAGCAAACGTTGATGCACTTGAGGAGTTGAGGCAAAGACCTAACACGCGTCTTTGGTCCAGATCAATAGGATTGGTGATGGTCTGATGGATTGGTGTGAACATTAGTAATTTTATTTTGGTTTTCTCAGGACTGTAAAACATCGCTTCTAGAAAAGGTATGGACTTAAGTTATTTAGCTGGCAAAAATGTACTGAATGAGTTATTATGTTTTGTTTTTAAATTGTGCTCTCTAGTCTCGACACAAAATTTAGCTCATATCATTTTCTCGTAGTTGCAAAAAACAGTTGACTGTAAATTTTTTCAAATTTCCATTTGCTGATTATAAGAAATCCAAAACGTCCCCATTTGTGATAATAACTTATTATTCTTGGTCAAAATGTATATGATTATCTCGGGTGGTTTATCTATACTATTATAATGTCATTATCTATGCTATTATTAGTCTGTTATTTCATCATCGTTTTTTTTCCAATATCATGTTTTTTCATCATTCAAATTTGAATTTTGGCATAAATGGCGAAATGTACTCAAAGATTTATTCTGTTATGTTTTAAGTTGTATTCACTACACAAAATTTAGTTCATATCATTTTCTCGGATAGTTGCGAAAAACAATAAATTCTAGTCTTACACTAATAACTGATTACTGGAAATGATACGTACACGCACACTCAGGATCTGCCAGAGAGATTAAATGATTATTTGTGGATGAAAAAAAAAAGGGTGAGTTGTTCTTCTCACTTCTCCAGCGACGGATATCATAACTGACTTTCTAAGCCTAGAGTAAAACATTTGGTAGTAAATCCCTTCTTTTCTTTAATTATAACTTTCAGTCCAAATTGCTGACGGTCCTTTTCTGCCTTTATTTTTGTCTTCTAAATTCTCCCCTTCTTTATTCTTGGTATTATCCTCGGGAAATCAGCAGTGTTCGAAAATTCCCGCCTTTTCTGACTGCTTCATCACTTTTGCTCTGGAGGTAACACCTAATGCTGCAAGAGGCAACACGCGAAGCCCCACCCAGGCTCCACCCCCGGTTTTTATGGCACTTGCAGCCTCTGGCTCAAGTGCCATATACCGATCGCAATTCCGTCTGTCGGTCGGTCTGTCGGTCTGTCTGTCCGAATTTTTTGTCCCACATGTTCGAGTTAGGGTACTTCCAGATGTGCTAGGACGATGAAACTTGGCAGGAAAATCAGGGACCCGACCAAACTAACCTAGAAGTAATCAGTTTCCCGATCCGACCATCTGGGGGGGAGTGGTGGACCGGGGAAATTCTGAAAATTAAGGAGTTTTGTCACACTTTTTCGAATTGGAGTACTTCCAGATGTGCTAGGACGATGAAACTTGGCAGGAGCATCTGGGACCCGATCGGACTAACTTGGAAACATTCAGTTTCCCAATCCGACCACCCGGGGGGGAGTGGAGGGCTGGGGAATCCGGAAAATTGGAGTAGTGTGTAACTTTAGAACGGGTGATCGGATTGGAATGAAACTTGATAACTGAATAAATGGCATACTTCTGATGTCCCGTTTGAAGTCCGGACCGGATTCGACAGCTATGGGGGAGTTGGGGGGGGGAGACCGGAAATTTCGTGAAACGGTTAGAATAGAGGGATCGGAGTGAAACTTGCTGAGAAGAACAAGCATCTGCTCCAGATAAATTGTTTATACATTTGGACTGGATCCGACCACCCGGGGGGAGTGGAGGGCTGGGGAATCCGGAAAATTGGAGTAGTGTGTAACTTTCGAACGGGTGATCGGATTGGAATGAAACTTAATAACTGAATAAATGGCACACTACTGATGTCCCGTTTGAAGTCCGGACCGGATTCGACAGCTATGGGGGAGTTGGGGGGGGGGTGGGAGACCGGAAATTTTGAGAAACGGTTAGAATAGAGGGATTGGAGTGAAACTTGCTGGGAGGAACAAGCATCTGCTCCAGATAAATCGTTTATACATTTGGACTGGATCCGGACACTAGCGGGGTGGAGGGCTGGGGAATCCGGAAAGTTGGATTGGAGTACTGTGTAACTTTCGAGCGGGTGGTCGGATTGGAATGAAACTTGATAACTGAATAAATGACATACCTCTGATGTCCCAATTGAAGTCCGGACCGGATTTAACAGCTATGGGGGAGTTGGGGGGGAGACCGGAAATATCGGGAAACGGTTAGAATGGAGGGATCGGAGTGAAACTTGCTGGGAAGAACAAGCATCTGCTCCAGATAAATCGTTTATACATTTCGGATGGATCATGACATTAGGGGGGGGGTTGGAGGGGACTTTCCCGGAATTCCGGTTATGGCGGTTTTGGGGATTTTCACGACGAATCTTGGGAGGCGAATCAGGGACCCGATCAAACTGACTTATAAAGAAAAATTCACATGATCTGATAGCCATGGGGGGAGTAACGGGAGGGGGAATCCGGAATATTGAGTCATGCGTAACTTTGAAACGGCTGATCGGATTTGAGTGAAATTTGGTAATTGAAGAGAGGACATGTTTCTGTTGATCTTTTTCATGTCCGGACAGATCCAACAGCAATTGGGGGGGGGGGGGGGGGGGGGGGGGGGGGGGAAATACGTGACTGACTTAGACTGGTGAGATCGGGATGGAACTTTGTGGGAATGACAAACAGATGCTCTGGAAAAACACTTACGGAACCGGATTGGCTCCGGCGACTGTGGGGAAGTTTGAGGGGGGGGTCCGGGATTCCGGTGATCACGATTTAAGGTACTTCCAGATAATCTAGGACGATGGAACTTGGCTGTAATATTAGAGATTTGAGAAGATTGACTCAAAAATGGCCACTTTCCAAACCCGACCATTCGTTAAAGTACTAATCTTGACTGCAAATTTCGAAAAATACCTTTAAACCAAATTCATATTTTCATGATCCCCATGAGCCCATTATCATTTTTGCCTCAAGGGTTTTGTTTACAAATAACGTTCTAGCTCCCTTAAAGTGTGAATCTGAACGGCCAGGTCGAAAAGTACTTTATTTCAAACAATACATCTCAACCCATGATCATTTGTGCCACAAGGGTTTTGCTTAAAAATTTATTTCTGTCACCCTTAAAGTGCGCATTTGAAATGAAAAGCGAAAAAAAAACTTTTGACGAAACGGTATACATCAAGGATCCCTAAGGGCCTGTGATCGTTTTTGCCTCAAGGGTTTTGCATACAGATAGTGTTGTAAAATTACCGTAAAATAAAAAGTCGGTAAGTAAAATTCGTAAAATTGGTAAAATAAGGTAAAATAGGTCAAATTGGTAAAATATGGTAAAATAAGTATTTCACGGAGAATATACGGTGAGATTGGTATTTCAGAGTAGCTAAAATAATTTGACACATTTTTCATTTTTTTTTGGAAGCTGGTGCGATTGATCTGTGGAGATTTTAAGGGACAGTCACTTTTCCTGCACTTCTGAAATAATTAACTACTTAAGTGCTATGGAGTCGGGAATCCCTTCGGAATCCCTTCGACCAGTTGCTCATATAATACATTGCGTCCATGCCTTCGGTAATAGCACGACGAAAGTAGCATAAGCTGTACGGTACTTTGCAAAATTTTCCCGCATTATTTTCTTACCGCTGGATAAGTTGAAACACACAACCGGGCTTTACAGCCACACCTGCGTAGGCATAGTAGCACTAATTCACAGCTGAAGTAATCAACAGTATAGCAGTTGTCGAAAAAACCTATCACGGCAGACCCACACAAATTAGCAACATATTCGCTTTCGTTATCATTCGCCTCTCATTCCTTTGAAAATCTGAAGACATTTTCAGACTTTCCTGGTGCCTCCCTGGTCCCTGATTCCCTGGTTTATTCTGTGTGGCAAGAAGTATTGGGTTGTCAGTAAAATATGAGTAAATTAGGTAAAATGTTTCTGAATTTTTTTTTGAACCTGCTTCTGATACTGTAATCAATACTGATAAAATTTGTAAAGTACTGGTAGAATACGTAAATTAGCTAAAGTGGTAAAATACCAATTTTACGGGGGTCCGTAAAATTACGGTAAAATACGTAAAATACCTAATTTTACCGTGACCAATTTTACCGTTTACAACACTACATACAGATGCATTTCTAGCGCCTTTAAAGTGCGCATCATTACACCCAAGTTCAAAAATAAAATACTTTTTATCTAGCTCCCTTAAAGTGCGCATTTTAACCACAAAGTCGAAAAATACTTTTGATCAAACAAAACATCTCAACACATGCAAGTGCCATATGAGCTTACAGCTCTTGTTTAGAAGCGGGTGGAAAGGAAACTCGGTTGAGTCGAGTCTTCTCAATTCTCTCCCTTATTTATTCTTGGCACCATGTAGTAGCATCGCATAGTACCGTGGCGCTTCATGCTAGTAGTATGCAGGAGCATGAAATACTACCTTCGGACTCAGTAGTATCCGAATACTATGAAGTAGTATAGTAGCATAGAAGTCTACGAAAAAGTTGCATTACTACTACATACTACTACGGGGGTAGTAGTATCATGCTACTACAGGCCCCAGACATTTTTCATCGGGAATACTTGGTGAAATTACTCACCACTTTACAAAATATTCCAAATTTCAAAGAAAAAATAGATGGAAATTAAGAGCGAATTTTCAAAATAAGTCTTACATATGATAAACTGGAAATGGGGTAACTTTTCGGCAAGTACTTTTCGGCAAGAATTGCCTGGTACGGGTTTTAGTGTTTTTGGGGGGAGACCGTTTACTGTTAGGTAACGTTAAAATAAGCATATCTCTACTGTATTGCAATAAATGTAGGCTATTTATTTGTTGAACTAATGGCCGCTCAGCACTCACACAAACATACAAAAACAACAACAGTAACGAAAGTAAAAATAAAGAAAATAACTACTGATGTCGATTGATGTAGTTATTCCCTGGATTCACAATTTGTACTGCATTGTTTTTGGTAAAAGGGCTTTATCTACTCCATGTTCAACTGCCATAAGCCATTCCTATTTAATTGGGTGTTTTCGCCTCTGGTTAAAGTAAGAATGTAAGTAAACGAATGATGTCTGTTCTTTTAATGCAAGGGTAGCAACCAGAATGGGTATAGGGGTGGATGATAAAATCAATCAATAATGACAGTAGCCTATTGCCCTGAAATCACCAAAATGGCGCGCGCGGCTAGATTTGGGCAACGTGATCCCAGTTGTTCATTAACCAAGTGAATAGTGTTTTAAACGGTAACATTAGTCACGGTAAAAGTGGTAAACACGGTAAATAACTAAACAGTTTGCTAACTACTTGTGTTTTACCTCATGTGTTTTTGTGTTGCTACTTGGCCTTATGTAGGTATGGCCTTAAAGCTCAGTTGTAAACTTACCCAGGGATAAGGATAGAATCCACAAAGATGGGCTATATATACCTTAGGCTACCTTTCGTCAGGCTAGTACTGAAGGCAAGGCATGCATTGCATTTAGTAGCAACTAGTCGAAATGGTTGCCGACTCTATGGCACTTAATTTTTTTAAGCTAGATTGGGGGTGACGAGAAGAGAA
Organism: Branchinecta lindahli; assembly: GCA_023053555.1. NCBI lineage: Eukaryota > Metazoa > Arthropoda > Branchiopoda > Anostraca > Branchinectidae > Branchinecta > Branchinecta lindahli. Next base: position 8,892,074 of record JAKZAO010000012.1, read on the forward strand.
AGGAATCATTAGACATTTCTTCCGTTGCTGTTGAGGTCAACTTGGGCTATTTTGTTACTATATTACTTTAATCGGAGAGTACTATCACTTTTCGTATTTGTGTTCGGTACTTCGTAAATAAACGAAACTAAAAGTAATAAAATCCTAGACGAAACTTGATAATAAATTGTCAAGAGGCCGAGTGTCGGATGTTTCGTTTCAAGTCAACCTGATTCAGTAATTGTGGGGGAGTCGGAGGTGGGGGAGGACTGGAAACCGAACCGACGGATCAGTATGGAACTTATATTGATGGGAAGACCAAGCACGAGCCGTAGATATATCGTTTATCAGAACCGGACTAGATCCGGAAACTGTGGGAGCGGTTGGATGAGGGGCCGGCATTCCGGTGATCGCGAGTCAAGGTGCTTCCGCATGTGCTAGGACGATGAAACTTGGCAGGCACATATGGACCCGACCAGATTGACTGGGAAATTGTCAGCATGGGGGGGGGTACTTGGAGAGGTGTGTATGTGTAAATCTTGTGACATGAATAAGTCTGGAACGAGTGGTCTCTCTTTCGGTTGGTCCACTGAAGTGGATCACTAGTTAGGCTTCTTCCAGATTTGCTAGGACGATGAAACTTAAAAGTTATATTAGGGAACCGACCGCAGATTTACTTGGAAATAGTCACCTCCCCGGCCCGGCCATTCAAGGGGGAGCAGAGGGAGAGTGAATCCGGAATCTTGTGGCATGCATACTTCCGAATGAACGGGATCTGAATGAAACTTGATAACTAGCAAGAGCGTGTGTCTCAGATGTTACTTCCCAAGTCCGGACCGGATCCGATAACATTGGAGGGGGGGGGTGGAAGAGGGGCACCGAAAATCTCGTGACATGATTAGAGTGGGGGGATCGCGAGTTAGGATACTTCCAGATGTATTAGAACGATGAAAATTCGCAGGCATATAGAGACCCGAAAAGATTGACTTGGAAATAGACAATTCTCGGATCCGACCATCCCGGGGGGGGGTGGAGGGAGGGGAAATCCGTAAACTTGAGACATGCGTAATTTTCGAATGAATGATCAGCCTCTTCAACGCGCTCGTTATTCTGATTATGCGCATACACCCACAAATTGACAAACTCCCGCGTTTATCCTCTGGTCAACATCGTAAGTGCCATATGAGCTTTTAACTCTTGTTAATGGAACCCAGAGCAACAGGCTGTATTCACAATTATGGTAGATTACTCTCACACTTACGCACCGAATTGACACAACTTCCAGCACGTGAAATTATTTGATGGTGGCACGCGAACACGCTTAAATTTTATTTCAGTAGTGCCAAACAGTTTGGATCTCACATGTGGATCGAGACACATGTCGGATAGGCGATAATATGCCATCCGGATTCTAAAATCACGTTTCATGTCACGGGTTTTGACGTCAGCCAAGAAACATGCCGAATACATACTTTGTTTGGCGTCCAGACCAGCCTGGAAGTAAGTCTCTCACTTGGCAAAGAGTGGGGCAGCTAATCTGCTTCTCATGCCAGTACCTTTCGCGTCCATGGTGAAAGAGTTTCGTTCTGCTGTCAACCATATCTCTAACGTAGATTAGGATACTCCCCCCCCCCTTTTTGCAGTTTCATATGGGATATACGTGAACAAAACTTGTAGCGTGTCCAGCTACCCTTTATTAGTGGAGTTGTCAGGCCAACAGTCCACCCTTGCAGTCTCCCAGCCTGTTTCCGGTCCTTGGTTCCTATCGGTGTTTCTAGAGTTCATAACTCGTGAACCACGCCAGGTATCAAGTTGAAAACTTAACATACTTGTTTGTTTTGTTTTATATGTCAGCTCTCTAGTTCAGGGGCAACAGGGCCCAGATTGCACAGCGCGGGCTTTACTTTGCAACCTCGTTCGCAACTTAGCAACTCTCTAGTTCAGGGGCAACAGGCCCAGATTGCACAGCGCGGGCTTTACTTTGCAACCTCGTTCGCAACTTAGCAACTTAGCGCAACTTCTGTCAACGACGGTTGACAGAATTGTGTGCACTCGCAGGCCATATGGACTGAAAGTGCCTTTTTGCGTTTTATCACCCGACCCTTCTGGTTCAAGGGCAACTGGGCCCAGACTTGCCAGTGACTTAAGTTTGTAGTCGAAAATGGTCCGGTGTCAGAAGTACGACAATGAGATTTCGCATACTTTGAGATCCTGGGGTCCAGCAGCGTCGTTTGGATTTGTATCTCCTCTCACCCTCCCGGTTCGACTGGGCTCAGATTACCTAGCTGTCCCCTTTAGCAGGGTTATAAAGCTGGCCTCCTAGGAGGCCAGATACTTTGCTCCGCCACCGCTTTCCTGAGTTCCCAAGTACGGTTCTTGACAGTAATGACCGAGAAATCATCCGAGTGGCTTGACCGCTCATTCGTCAAAAGAGCCGGGGATAGATAAGAGAGTCGTAAAATGCTCGTAAAACTCCCGTAGGGTGAAATTGGCTGCGGGTAGAACATTCTAGGGCATCTACCATGGCCACAGCCTGTGTCACGCCAACAAGGATTTGTAAATTCGCCTTCGGGATGGACCCCGAAGCGTAAGTGACGGGACACCTTTATACCTGGGACTTTTAAAGTTTGCCCGTCCGTCTGTCTGTACATTTACAATGTACAATATAGCCTACTCACGAAGGAGTTTAAGCATCTTCTTCGAAAGTGTTGTGAGGGGTCCATTGGATCAAAGTGCATGTCAAGCTCGAAGATGGACCCCGTATTTGCGGTTGGGGAGGGGTTAGAACTTAAGGCCTAATTTTTTTATTCAAGAAAATGATAACTGTGATTCTGGGGGAGCATGCTGAAGCCATATAAGAAACCTTTTTTCTTTTTATCGTAAGGATATTGGAACACGCGACAAGAATTTTGTCCGGAATCGATCGGCAAAACGAGAGGGTAAGAAAACACAAATCAGTTCTTTCCATCGTTTTCCTGTTAGATCGATATTTGGCCAAAATCAGGCGAAAATCGACAGTTCGGTCGGTAATGCTAATTATTTCTTGATCAAGTTTCAGCACAACTCTTACTAGAAAATGATCTTTTACGATGAAATGGCTCAGAAATACCGTTCTTAGACAATACTATTACTTTCCACATGAAATTAGCGATTAGCTTACTAACGCTTTCCGACTCTATCCAGCCGTCCCGTTCTCGGATGCGGCGATTCGACGCCAATGAGACACAGGGAAAATTGTTTAAGTTTATAAGGTAAAACGAAATATAGTAGGATGTAGAGTAGTGTACAGATGGATTATTTATACCATTTATTTATTTATTTTTGTGTTGTATTTTTGCGATGGCCCGTGTTGGCTTTTGGGCAATAAATCTATCTATCTATCTATCTATCTATTAGAAAACTGGACGCGCGGCAAAACCAAGCAAAACAGAAGAAGCCTGAAACAGAAAATAGACCTGATAGTCTACCTTATCTTCCAGAATGAAATACTATACTTTGAAGCTTATGTGCGGAAGAGTTGTGGGTGGACCTTGAAGCTTGCTGCAAGTCTGAGTTGCGTGACCGACAAAACTCGGCTCTGCCGAAAAAGCGCTAAAAAGTCGTAGATACAAAACGAAGCAATAGCGGAAGGGCGGAGATTGCAGAAGCTTATAATACTCTTTATGACTATCTCTCCTTGCCGCTGCGAAATCTCCGGCCTCTCCGGGTACCTAGCGGAAGAAAGGCAGAAGTGGTGTCACAGCTGCTCCCTGAGATCGCCGTGATTGCTTGACTCAGGATTTGAGTCGTTGAGTTTGAGTCATTACAGAGGCGCTAACTCCTTCTTCCTGAGGATCAGTGGCGTGTTTTGGACTTAGTCAGATAGAGTATTCCAGAAGGGAGCTAGGGATAATATGAAAGGCAGAATAAGCAAGAGGGGTCCTTTACGATTGTCGATATTGCGGTAGGCAGATCCGGGGGAATCGGAAACTGGGTAGACCTCCTGTTCTATTTATCGGGTCTTTTGAAGTTTCGGCATTGGGCTAAGAAGGCACGCAAAATCGAGGTTCAAGCTTCGTTTTCCTACCGAGGCGATAATTCGGCCGGATTCGGTAAAAAATGGGAAATTGCAAAAGAAGAAAAATCCTCTGATAAAACTTAGACAGTAAACACGATATAATCAAGATATTCTGCAAGTTTGGAATCGTCTGGATAACGCCCATAATCTGGCTAGAAAAGACAAAAAGTACTTCCTAATAAATTTTGATGAAAACCGGAAGTCTACAAGACCGGATTGTCAGGAACAAGAAGCCCAATAAGTATTCCCCTATTTGGACCCCACCGACAGCTTTAGTCTTGTTCAAAATCGGGTTCTACGCTTCCAGAAAGAAAATGGTGAGCGTCCAAAACACTCGGGTTATTGGCATTGCTAATACGTCACTGTGAAGTAATGACCTGTTACTATCAACTTCACTACTGATCGCCTTTTTTCCTGTTCTGGCATCTAGGCTCAACGCAATCTGATTGGTGGGTTTGACTTGGAATGTCGAAGACTTACGTAGCCAATCTAAAGTTTTCTAGACGTCAGTTTACAGACGTGTATACTATAGGTCTTACTTATAGTGAGTGTTTACGAGAAAGAAGTCAGTTGCAAGATAGCTAGCAACAAGCAAAGTACTAAGCGAAACGTCCACAATATTATTATCCCTGAACTCGTATAAAGTTGGCCTAAATATCGTGAATTAGTGAAGTTTAATCTGTGACTGGAGGAATATTTACTACTCAAGGGTAAGCCCACTTCATTATATGATTTATATGAAAAATCTGCTAATTATGTAAATCATATTTTATAATCATTATACTGAAATATACTGCCTTATCATCAGTTTTTTAGGACTGTATTGTATTTAAAAGGGGTCTAGTTTGATATTAGTAAAAATAGTAATGTAATCTTGTATTTATATTCATAGTTTTCTGTCTTTCTTGTTGGAAATTACTTATCCGATTTCGCCTGAAAAATGAAATGATAATAATAATTATTATTTTTTTTATTTATGTATAATCGCAATCGCCACAGAACCGATTTTTTCAAAATGGGAACTTTCAGCATTTTTTCTCACCTTTCATCTCCTTATCATATGCAATTGTAGACGGTCGTAAGTTTTGGCAAGGTTACGCTGTTGACAAAGGCAAAATGTCTTCATTAGCTGTAAAATGGCAGACGTAAGGCAGATAAATTATATATGATTAAGTGATTGTTGAAAACAATAAGAAAGAAGTGAGATACGAAGGAAGACAATCTTTTAGTGCATAGTGGAAGACGATCTTTTTGTGCATAGTGGGAGGCTGATTTTTCTCACCTTCCGTCCTCGTATCGGATACATTTTTAGACGGTCTTATGTTTTGGCAAGGTTACTCTGATGACAAAGGCAAAGATGGCTTTATTAGCTGTGAAAGGGAGACCTAAGATCAATATATTATATATGATTAAGTGATGGCTCGAAAAAATGAGGAACAAGTGAAATACGAAGGAAGATGATCTTGCTGTGTGTAGTGCGACGCTGAGTGTTAACCTGATTTTTTTTTCAGCCTACAATGAGACCCACACTCCGCAGATGTGCTCTTCAAGCAGTTAAGACCGCCACCCCTCCTCAGTATGGCACTCCAATGAGGAAGAGAGCGTGTCCCTATGAAAGGGTTCCCGTACCGACCGGTGACCAATCTGGACTCCTCACCACTCAGATTCACGAGTTCATCGACAACAGACATAAGACTGAGGGTCTTGGAGATATGTTTAGAGAACAGATCGGTCATGTCAAAGGGTTATGGTTGTCCAACCCCAACCTCTACCAATCTGTATTTGAGCAAGAAGGGCAGCACCCTCAAAGTATGAAACCAGAGGCATGGAAAATATATAACGAGGAGACGAACTGCAAAAGAGGACTATTTTTCATGTAAGTGCATATTTTCTACTCCAAATTTACTTGGGATGCCAAGTCAGGTCGCTACCCACCCTTGGAAATCTATATTTTTTAGTTAATTTGGTCATTATTTGTAATGTCGGTCTACAAGCTGGTGTTAGAGCAAGGTAGTAAACGGACTGTATTGGAACAAACTTACAGTGCTCATAGCGAGCATAACTGATTTTATGAGAGATGGCTTGAGCCGTGTTTGGAGATTCTTTGATTGCTCAGTTGTTGGTTTCACAGATCACTATGCAATCGGAATATTAAAACCTCACGGGATGGGGGAAATCTAAGTCAATTCAATTCATTCCGTTACACTCCAGGTCTGAGCGCTTGCGCACTTGTCTTTCTTTCCGTCATACTCCATCGTGTGCTATTTTGAACCTTAGTTGTCGTTTTTGCAGATACCATGGTATCTAATACCACGGTCTAAAGGTGTTTTTGCAGTTATCGTGGTATCCGGCCAGTTATCGTGGTATCTGACGGTCCGACCGTGGTAACTGGTCGTGGTATCTGGAAAAGTCATCTCACTTTCATAAATTTTTGTCAAATTAGTGGAAAGAAGTGTGGCACTTGGTGATGTGACTGGGATATCAGTTTTTCTTTTGGGATGACTTCGAAAATCGCAATTTCGGCAATTGTCGTTTTTGCAGAGCAACCGTATATCAGATACCACGGTAACTGCTAAAACGACTAGTTGCAGATCCAGTTACCGTGGTAACAGATACCATGGTATCTGAAAAAACGCAACTCTTGATGGGCTATGACGTTTACTTACTAAATTACTAATGATTTCGTGTTTTGTATATATATATATATTTAGGCCTATAAGATAACGCAGGGATATTTTGAAAAATTGTACACATGGCAGAATGCGAAGAACGCAGTCCTAGTACACCTGTTCATTAAAGAAATTGAACTTGACACTGCTGGCTCAGATAAGGCAATGATGTTTAGCAACAAACGTGGCGTACGGTGTGGATATGCGAAGATCATAGGTCAAGTGCACCTTTCTGCCGCATCAGAAGATTTTCAGTTTAAGATGGCACGGTATGCTCTTATGAACCTAATCTTGTTTACATTTTGATGATTTGTTGTCATCCAGAGGTATCCTGCGCAGTTCTTCTGACGTTGAAGTTCCTCGACCCAATCAATTATAAATGTTTACCCTTTGGAGAGAGGCTAGGCGTAATCGGGGAGGAGGCGAGAGTATAACAACTTTTGACAGTAATGGTTACCTGTCAAGCTTATGTTGCATGTTCCTTATCTTCGGGGGGGGGGGGGGCAGCCGTCTACTCTCAATTTGCTGACAGTATCAGTAGAGATGGCGCGCAGTATCTATACCAGACGGACAACAATAGTATAGTAGCAAGAAGTTTCTAAAAATAGAAAATTGTACACATGAAGGCCTGTCAGACATCATCAATCACTCTAAATCATTACCAAAAGTCCATTCTGACACGAAATAGGCTTCGGTGGCGCGTCTTCTTTGTTTTGGGCTCTCCTATGCCAATTTTTTGTCAACTTGATGAGAGATAAGCTGTCCAAGGCCGGACCCTATGTATGGTAATGAGGAGTGCTACCCTATACTTCCTGTAGATGCCGAAGTACCTGTTTGGCTACGAAAACACTTGTGATTTGACTGAATTCTTGGCGCCTAGGTGTGGAAGAAATGTGGGGGCGTGTCTCAGGGAACAGTCTATAGAATTCCTGATTACATAAATGTTGTTGGTTCTTATGTTTCATGTTTTAAAGGAACTCACTATACTATTTGTACTTGCTCCTGTGTACGATGAAAGAGCCTCTCCACGAGATTCCTCTGGTTGGCTGTGCATGACTCCGTAGCGATGCTTGATATTTTGCAAATACGAACGAAGTACAGCAGTGACTTGTCGATCTGGCTATCTAGCACTATATAAGGTTGGCAGTGGAGCACAGAGACAGGTTTCCGGAATAGAGGAAGCCATTTGTAACAAGTTTGATGTTTACATGTTAGTTATTATTTTATGTGTAGTTTGTTTGCAATTTATGATGTTCTTTTTTTAGTTGCCACGGCCCGGGCGGGCTTTTCGATCAGTACAACCCGATGAAAATTCATCTCAAAATAGTAGTATGAAGTTGTACGAAAAAGTAGCATGCAGTACCAACTGATGCTACAACGTGCTACTATAGCAAGACTGAAGAAAGGTGCTACTGAATACCACTGCTAAAGATTAGCCCAGTGTGAGGCACATTAAATTAAAGTATTCTGTACTCCTGCGTATTAATACTTGCAACTTTTTCGTACAACTACCATACAACTACACAGGCTACAAATTTTTCATCGGGAATGTATATCTGTCTAAATAAATTTCATACAAGTGAGAAACTTCCGACTGGAGAGATTTTGACCGTAGCCAGTTTTCTTAACTTTGATTTTTACTTTCTAGGGAAGGCAGCGAGTGGCATACGTGCCAGAAAGTAATAAGACCAACAATGCTCAGCGAAACATCAGCGAGGTCCTATGGCTCACAGTTGGAACACCTTGCCACTTCCCTGGTAGAAACATGGGACAAAACATTGAAAGTAACGAATCTAGAGGAGGAATTGTATGCATACTTTCTTGAAGGTTAGTTTTTGATACAGGAAACTGAACACTTACTCGTGTAATTGCCATACCTGCAATTCGTAATTGCTTTATCAGTGTGTCGAATGCTGTCAGACCAGTTATGGAAACGTCTGGGGTATCGTCTAAGATTTAATTGTTCAATTTAATATATTCGCTTTTACTTGGAACCAGCTTGAGAGAAGAGCTGTTTGACTTGTGCGTAAGGGATAACTCAAAGCATGTAAACAAGTAGGCACACCTACCGTTAATCAGATTGATGGAATTTCCCACAGTCTCAGCTGGAAGAATGATCATTTGTTATTTTTTTTTTATTGCATTGACGCACATATCAACCTTGTTCCAGTGTGCATAGCATTAAAAGCCAACCCGAAGAGTTTCTGCTTCATGTATTCATCAAGGTTGACAGTGATGCGTGTCCACGGTAAAAAGAACTCAAGTCTCGACCGTCTAGCAAGGTTCCTAACGATCTGGTTTTCTAGGTCTGATGGTCGTTACCTTCGGGCGTAACTATGACTGTCGCAGCAAAAAGCAGATTCCTCGGCTTGTTAATGGTGTCCGCGGACTCTTCACTGAGAGTGCTCATATGACCATGCACGACCCGCATGCCGCCCGCAAGCACGGTCACGCCGGGCATTCGGTCTGGAGGAGATTTCAGCGGTCGATGTCAGCTGCTTTAAATGCAGGTAAACCAGTTTATGTATTATTTTGACAGCTTCACAACAAACAGAATATTATCTGGCTCTGCATCTTCTGCGAGCTTGGAGGGAAAATATGCATTTCGGGTTTGACCCAACCCCTGATCGAGGTTTTGTGCCTTCACTGCTGGAGGCTTCGTGCCGTCCACCAAAATTGTGTGTCTAGTTTCCGCTGGCTAATTTATTAATTAGATGGATTAAGTTAAATATCGAGAATTTGTCATTTAACTTCTTTCAAATTAGTACTGCTTAGATCGGTTATTGCATTGAAGAACGCAACTTAGTCACGTAAAAGCTGTAAAGACTCCACATGAGTGTGTATGCCCACGTTTGGTATCCAGGTTTGCGTGGTTGGCAACAGTTGAAACAGGTAATGCGCCAAGTCAATCAAATAGATTTCATAATTTGGAGACCAACTTTGGATTTACTTATAGGTGAAGATATCGTCACAGAAAATATAAAAAAATGTGAATCAGGATCTCTCTGTGCCAAGCTCATCTCTTCCGGCCTTGAATTTGAAGAAGTAAAGCGGATACTAGTTGATCTCTTCCTAGCTGCAGGCGACACGGTAAGCATCAAATTCATATTGTACGTTATATCAGGTTTGCTAACAAAGCAGTCGTGACTCGTGATGATCAGCAAAGCAAGGAAGTTAACCTAGGATTTGGAGCATTGTATATAGTGCATCAAGTAATGAAAGTAAATATAATATTAAAATTAACGTTTAAATTTGTACTTCCTTTTCTGCAAATATGTGTAGGATTTTGAAAAGAAGTGATTTTAAATTTTATCAAATTTAAAAGGTAGCCTATAGCTGTTTAAAGAAAATTTGTTTTTGTTAGAAAGAGTTGGTGACGCTAAGTAGTCAAATATATTGGGTTCACCGGGAGCAGGTTGAGTTGTAGGTTAAAAAGTAAGAACATGGGTACCGTATAAGAAAAGGTGCTTCGCGGGTTGGTGTGTCGCGCGAGGTTCTTCGTAGGCTAAAAAAAAAAATAGAAGAGGTTGTTCAGTTGTTCTGCACGATCATAGTTGGGTGGTCGCGGACTGAAATTCCTGCCCTGATTTTTGTCACCGACAGCTCCATACGGAAAAGTTGTTTTGCCCCCTATGACGAAGGCGCAGAAATTCCGGTCGGGAAAACCGGATCGTTTTTCCGCAGTATTAGCGAGACCCAATGGAAGAATAAGAAGATAGCATGTTCGTATCAGCGGTTAGTGCCCCTTGATTGTAATGAAATTCATGCTAACAGCCAAATTGGCACTTGGTCTCTTCGGAAAATGAGAGTCGGAACTGGTTGCTAATTTGAAAGTTCATTGGTATTGTTACATACCAAAGTTAATTCATTTCAGTCTAAACGTAGCTACCAGTAAATATAATATAAACGTATACCGAAAGACGTAGAACCTCGTCGTAGTTAAGTCAAATTCTAATATGCCACTAGAACTGTTTTGGTAGAAAAATATCAGCAATCATATTTACACATGTTTATCAGCGTATGATGTCATCTCTACGATGACAGCGGCAGTATCACTAGTATGAGCTGGGAACGGTTGCGGATATAGACCGCCGCTTTATTTGTGTGATGACGCTTGAAGCTAACACGCAGTTTTCGCCAGGTCTGTATGTTTGAAGAAGTAAGATAATATGGGGTTATCTGGAGCTGAAAGGGGACCAGCCACTCGAGTAATTCTGCGGACAACGGAACAGAGTAGGAGACTTCCTGTCGGGGCATTAATCGTTAATTCTATACGGAAAAATTGAGATTTTTTACATCTTTATGGTGAAAATACATAAATTCCGCCGAGAAAACCTGATCGTTTTTCCGCACCGTAAATAAGTGTAACCGTGACGAAAGACCGGAAATGTTATTCGGCAGAAAACTCGATTTTCAATAAGATGAACTGTACCGAAGGGTCTAACTTTACTAAAGAAACATACAAGGTAGCCTACAATGAGATACAGAACATGAATTAACGAATTTCTTCCCAGAAACTTCGTGGGGCCTTGGAAAACAAATAAAATAGAAATTAACACTACGAACCTCTGTATAAACACCTAAAACAGAAAATCGTTACTCCAAAAACTGATGCTCAATATCCTGCCTGGGGATTCTGTACTAAATCAGAATATTCTATGATCTTCCAAATAGCATATATATTCCGACCGTAGTATAAAACTGGTATCAAAGAGTTAATGTAATAAAGGAGCTAATTGCTATGGCAGAAAATGGTGCAGAAATCATTACCCATCGATAGTAATGTCAACTGTTCTGTTAATACTAGTTTACTTTGTTCTGCACAGTTCTGAAACCAGCCAACATTTTTTAGGTCTAGGAGAAACTGAATCAGCCCTTTATAACAGAGAGTCAATCCAACCCGCTCATAAAATATTCAGTGGATCAGACTTCATACATAGATTACTGGACACGCTGTTTCTTCGTGAAAACATGATGAATATTAGGCCGAAGTGATGGGAAACTAAAATCAAATTATTGAAAGATGTTTTTATCCGTTTACCATTTAACTGTTTTTCTTTTTATCAGATTTTTCTTTTAAGACCTTCTGAGCTTTCCCATACGGGTGCTTCCGGATCGCGCCGCTAGATGCTACGACATTCGTACCGAGTTTAAAGTCACGACATAGATAGGGGCGAGACATTACAAATGCTAGAGTCCTTGCGACATAACGCCTTTGAAGACAGAAAAGAAGACTGTATTCGTAAACTGGTTATAAATGATGCCTTATGTATTTTTTGTCACTTTTTTTTTATTGAAACACGCACAAATTTAAACACTGTAATAAGCTCCACACTAAGAGACCCGAGAACTTTTGAGTGCTTTTGCGTTTGATTCTGTATTAAATCATAACATTTTGCTGGATGACTTTTGTGTGCTTTTGCGTTTAATTCTGTATTAAATCATAACATTTGGATGTCGACTGGGGGTTATCATTCTGAAGCTTCCAGTAACTTCCGTCACCTTTCAGAACTTGTTTGTGCTCTCTTCTTCGATCATATATGCGTATTGGCTTCCAAATCCGTACCTTCTGGACCTAGACCAAAATCAGTCCATTGACACAGTTGAAGTCAATGTGCTCGCTAGGCATATTTTAAGTAAAAGATGGTCCGGTTGTTAATCTTACACTTTTTTTATGGGACCAGTGACCCGGTCAGGTTCAAGGCTGTTCCATCACATGGGAAAACAAGTTTGACTGGGTCTGATTGATTGTAGGGTTTTCCTTATTTGGTAACCTGGAATTTAAAAACATACAGGATTCATTTACAGCGTTCAGTTCATACATTTCGTCAGTATGGCTTCGGCTTCTGACGGCAGAGGTGCTGCGACCGAGACCGAGACTGAAGTGACGCTCACGAGTCAAGACGAGTCCGAGTCCGCGAACAAAATCGTTCGAGACGAGACGAGACCGAGTCCGCGAAAATGTCTCGAGACGTCTCGAGACCGAGTCACGCCCCGAGTCCTAACAATTTGTTTTTGCCAAGCTATAATCTTCAAATAAAGAGTAATTATAAAAAAAATCATCAATCAGTGTTACACTTAAAAAAAAACAAGCGCACCAAGGTGGTCGTGCCTCATCTTAGCTCTGTGTGGTCGCATGTAAATTCCTCCAGAACTGAAGATGCGCTCTATAGGGGCACTTGAGGCAGGAATCGCAAGAATCCGCTTTGCCAAAGGATACAATATGTTTAGCTTTTCCTTGTGTTGATGCCAGAAAGACAGGGCATCGCCGTCTTCAGCTGAATGTTCACTTGCCAGCTGCAGGTAGAGATCGACCTGTCCATCAAATTACAAATCTAGCCCTAAATATCCTCTTCTTTACCAACTTAGACTTTGATTCCAGTCACGGATGAATTTGCTTGTCCGAGACGTCTCTTGGACTCGGGTGACTCGGCCGGATTTCGAGACGAGACGAGTCCGAGTCCTCTTCCACAAAGGACGAGTCCGAGACGAGTCCGAGTCCCAGAAAAAGGTGTCTCGAGACCGAGTCCAGAGTCCGAGTCCACCACCTCTGTCTGACGAGCCATAAATTTGAAATGATATGATTTTTACTTATATTTGTAGCCCAGAGCCATACCAAACAAAAATAAATAGATAAAAATACAACAAGAAACTAACACACTGTAACTTCAGACAATTCAAACGCCTTTTCCGGGTTTTGCACACTCCTAGAAGACCTACTGCTCACAACGGCTAACACTCAAAATGCCCACGATCATAATGCCCACGACTCAAAATGCCCACTAAAAATGCCAACAACTCAAAATGCCCACGACTCAAAATGCCCACGACTCATAATGCCCACGACTCAAAATGCCCACGGTTCAGAATGCCCACGATTGGATTATTTAAGGTGTTCAGAGCGTAGTAAACTTGAATCAGGGGAGAGTGAGCAACGGGAACAGTATAATAGATGGAGTATCAGAATGACGATGATGGTATGTTGAACTGGTATAATCTCAATTATAATATAATTCTGGTAAAATACTTACAAGAAACATGTGTATTGGCTCGTGGTTAGTTGCCGCAAACGCGCTGTGCTTTCCTGAGGAACCCTCTGCCTGATAATAACCCCTTGAAACTTTTCTTTAAGAGCTTTAACCATTTTGGATCGTTCTTCAAGAAACAATAAAATAATTCCTTTCAAAACCTTTTCCGTGATTAATCCTACCCCTTGTAATCTCGTAGTCCGCATTCAAAGGATGATGTTGGCCCCCCTGTGGACAGTTTCAGCCGTCGGCATTTTGAACCAAGACGACATTAGCCTACCCTGTGAACATTTTTAACTGTTGGCATTTGCAAACTGTTGGAATTTTTAAGCCGCCAGCATTTCGATCGATTTCGATTTCGGGTATTCCACATCTGAATTGTGGGCATTTTGAGTCGTGGGCATTTTGAGCCGTTGGCATTTTAATCGTGGGCATTTTGATCGTGGGCATTTTGAACTGTGGGCATTTGGATCGTGGGCATTCTGAGAGTGGGCAAAAAGATCATGGTGATTTTTGGAACCACCCCTCACAACTTTCACAAACCAATCCTTCTCGCAAACTCTTCCATTGAAATTATTATGGGGGCTAACCCTTCAGTGGGTGAATAACGAGTTAACTAGGATTTACTTGCAACACACAACGAAAGAAAGGATTCAGTGAAAGACTCAAGATAACTGACTGGTCGCTACCTTGTTTTGGTCATCCAGTTTATTCCCTTTGGGAGATAACAAAGCAGTGCCAGATTAAAACCAGTAGCGGCCTTTGGGCAGAATTTCGGGGCCCCTCGCAAATTTTCTCCTGGTTAGTGTGCGTTTCATCCGCTAGGTGACGATACCCACCCCCACGGAACATTTCGTACAGTACACTTCACAAACGTCGTTTACAGTAAAACGATAATTTTATTAACAGATATACGAAATGGCACAAAGCGTGCCCACATGGAGAACATGAAAGAAAAGGATCAGACTAAACTAAACAAACAACCCTAAACATGATTGTCATTGTTTTGTAAGATTCACCTTACCTTAATTACCTTAAATCGCACTTCCAGCGAGATAAGGTGGTGTGATCCTCCTGTAGAGTCTCTCGCTGGTTGGCGGCTTGGTTGGTAGATGGTTGTTGATACATCGGCTCACTGGCACTCCAGTGAAGCCGACATTCCAAAGTTGGTAGAAGTCGTTGTCACATCGGCTCACTGGCATCCCAGTGCAGCCGACATTCAGCATTTCTCCAGTCCTCGTCCACGCCTTTCTTGAAGCCATCCAAGGTAGCAGCGTTGACAGTTTTTTCGGAAAGGCTGTTCCAGAGTGGTACACTCCTTACAGAGAAAAAACTGTGCCGCTCGCGTCGTTTGCAGCTGGTCAGTTGAAGCTTCTTCGAATGGCCTCTCGTTGACTTTGATTGAGAGCTCTCGAATAACCCAGGGATGATGTTGGAGTCTAGCAGCTTTTTCACCATCAGGACGTCTCCACGTTTACGTCGATAGGAGAGGCTGGGAAGCTTCAATGCCCTCAATCGTTCGTGGTACTCCAGATTTTTGAATTTTTGAATTGAGTGTTCGTCGTCCCCTCTCTTAATTCGGCACTGACGAAATAAAGGAGTTCATTTGTCCAAGACAACTCTCTTCCAGTAAGTTCTGTGTTTGGCTGCCTCTGCATTCGTGCTGAGGGTCAATATAGCACAAGGGAGCTGGTTCAAACGTGTTTGTGTTTATGTTTGGAAAACTCAACAAAAGAGAAAGTAACATGTGCCTTTGTTTTGACAACAGTAAAGGTCAGCTTAAAACACGCGAGCGAGCCAATTTAAAGAACTTTGCACTTTGCCATTTTTTGTTCTCGTGATTTTCTGCCAATAATATAACGATTTGGAGAGCTGCTGTACCACTTCAGAATGGTAGTGGAGGTGAAAACCAGGCCATGGCTGTTCGGACAGTCAATTGGAATTTGGGGGATCTCTGGAAATTGATCTCTTTGTAGCATGCATGTTGTCCGCTAGGTAGGGATTACTGTTCGACATATGTTTTTGCAGCGAAACAGTTTAACAGAGCTTGACTGATCAAAATCTGTATTAATTGGTGTGTTGTGGGCTGTTAGTCGGACCGGCCGGGCCAGAGGCCTGTGCCTACTCTGTCGATTTGGTAATCTGTCACTGTCGCTGTCTCCTTTTGGAACTACGATAGACAGCAATTAGGGACGACAGTCGAAGTTCCTGACTTTCCTAAAATAGGCCTACAGCTCTTATACCTCTTTTGTCTTTCCAGACCTCGCATTCAATGCAGTGGGCATTCTACTTGATGTCACAAAACCCTGAGATTCAGTCCAAAATTGCAGAAGAGGCTGGCTCCGTCAAAGGCTGCATCCATTCCTTCACCTCTCAGATTCCGATCATCAAGGGAACCATCAAGGAAGCACTGAGACTTTACCCTGTCGCCCCCTTTATCACCAGAATCTTGCCCCAAAAGTCCGTCATTGGAGGATATGAGATTCCGAAAGAGGTAAGACACCAAGCCAGATCTATGTAACGTATTAATTGCCAGCAACTAACTGCGGAAACGTGTGCCATTTACTTAATTGGCTAATATGCTGGGAAATCCAGATACTTTGTCACTATGTACTATATACGTTTCCGGGAACCATAAAAAGTAAGTTAATTCATAGTATCCCCTGTATCACCAGGATCCTATCCCAAAACGCAGTCTCTGGAGGAAATGAAATCCCAAAAAAGGTAAGGTATCTGGCCCATTTCCTAACCAGTAGGCACTGGTTGGCCTTTTGGGCCTAGGTTTGGTTCTGTTGGGTCTCCCTCAACTCTCCCCTTCAGACACTTAGAAGGATTATAAATTAATCTTAGAAGGTTCTTGTCAGTATCGCCAGTAAGCAGGGTAGAGGGTAGCCGAAAGGTAAAGGCCATCGTGGTTTCTGGTATTCAAAACAACTGAAGTATACTGCACTCCGCCACTGCTCTCATGACTTCCCATGTTGTTTTTTGACAATGATCGCAGCAAAGTAATGGAGTGTCTGGTCGGGTCATTCCTCAAAAGAGCCAGTGATGGATAAGAGGGTCGCAAAATGTTCAAAAAATTGGCACAACCATGTCCCAGAGTGACAAATCTAAATTGGTCATGTGTAGCGTATAAAGTGCCAGCGGCTGACTGTGGAAACATGTGTCATCTAGCTATTTAGCTGCTGTGCTGGGTAATCCAAGAGTGTTTTTTTTTTTTTTCATTTGTGACGTGGGTCCCTCCTTTCCGGGAACAATCAAATATACCTCGTGATGTAACGTTTGATCCTTGAAAATACTCCGCAGTAAACAAACTATTTCTTTCTTCAGACAATGGTCTTCATGTCCACATACTCAAGCGGAAGAGATCATCGTTTCTTCCAAGATCCTCTTCGATTCTGGCCCGAGAGATGGAGCCGCAACGGTGTTCGTAAGCAGACTGGCGTATGTCACCCCCTTGCCTCGATGCCATTTGGGCACAGCACACGAAACTGCGTCGGAAAGCACCTTGCGCTCACTCAGATGTACCTCCTCCTGTCTAAGGTAAGTCTTGTCGCTCTTCTATCTCATTGCCGGTTTACCGCCTAAATTCCTACACTGTCAGAAGTTTCATAACAGACAACACAACGATGGGCGTTTTCAACAGACAATGCGCAACAGACAACGCTTGGAATGTGTTATGTTTGAAAACGTTATGCATGAAATGTTGTGCATAAAGGATGACTCAGACGGCGTTCGTAAAGTTCGTAAAGTTTTTCGCAAAGTATGCTCCGTAAAGTTTGTCGCCGCTCAGACGGGAATTTGCCTTAGATGACATTACGAGAATTTTTTATGGCGATTTGTTCTAGAAAGAAAAAGATTATAATTATTAGAGATTATTTTTATCATATATGAGCCATAAGTAGATATTTATTAACACTAAAAGCCATAATTGGCCATGGTTAATATCCAGTTACAAAAAGAACACCAATAAATAAATTAGAATAATCCAGTAACAAAAATAATATTAATAAATAAGTCAGTTCTAAACAATTTAATTCAATAAGTAATTCTTTCTTCCCAACTCACCTGGCAAAAACCAACAAGAACAAAATTAATTTAAAAAAAATGTTTCTAATTATTCTTGCAAAAAAACAAGTTCAAGTTATTCGACCTTATTATTATTATTATCAGACGAACCACTAGGGTTATCATCTCATTATTTTTCCGTTTCCTATTCCCCATTTTCAAATTTATTTTCATATCTTGTTTTCGATCTCTTCTCCTATTGGTCAACCTTCCGAACTTTACGAAAAAAGATAACTAAAGTTGAACTTCTTGCCTGCCTCCGTAAAGTACTTTACGCGGGTTAGCGGAGCAACTTTACGAACTTTGCGAACGACTTTACGCACTTTACGAACGCCGTCTGAGCCGTCCTTAACAAGCATTGCCAGGAAGAGCCGAAAAAAAAGCAACTGCTGAATTTTCCGACAACATGACGACAAACAAAAAAGTCAACTCATTCAGTATATTTAGTGATGTTGTTGTGTATTTTTGCATTTGTATTGTGTCTTTCTTTGTGTGATGTGCTGTTCTAATATCTGGTACTAGGGCATTAAATCCTTTTATTCAAACGGTAACGGTGGTTTTCATGAGTTGCCAAGTTTAACTCATCTTATATTGTTCGTTACGGTTAATTTTTCTCTAGGTCATGTCCTCATTTCACGTTAAATGTGATAATCAAGACCAAATAAAGTACAACATGAGGCTTTTGGCGACAACCAGCGAGCCCGTCCGTCTTTCGCTAACGAGGAGGACTGAATTGTAATCGCTCAAGGTAAATTTCATAATATGTTTGGTTTTATTATATTAAAGGTATTGCAGTTTGCAGGATTTGGAGACACCTAATCCGGAAATGTAAAGTTTAGTCTGTGATCAAAGATCTGGAGATTTTTTATTTTATTTCTAACTGTTGCCATGACCCGAACTACTTAGCAATAAATGTATCTATCTTTGTAATCTGTATGCAGGAGTATCTTGTAAAAGTAGCCTACTGTAGAGGTTTGGAAATACAATTTTAAATGTTTCATCTTGCTGTAAACTTCATTTTATCAACTAACGTAGTAAAATATGTCCTCCATAGCATTACAGTACACTAATATCATCATTTGACTTGCCATAGACTATTATGATAATGATTTTATTTATGACCCGTCAGTATATAAAAATGTTGTGAAACCTCGCTAAAAAAAAACTTAATTTTCTTTTAGGACTGACAATCCCAATTGAGGTCGATTTTCTGTTCAGCGACGTGTGACGTCCACTCCGGCTTCCCGCGCTTTCCTGAGATGGGTTGCATCACCCGTACGTTGACCCACGGAAAGACATACGAATGGAAGCTTTAGGATCTGACGTCAGCTCACGCGAACAGGTGCAGATCTGAGTGATCTTGAAGACGCTTGATATTTTCCACTAGCTCAAGTGCCATATAATTCTAGTCCCTGTTGTGGCTATTAATCCACACCGTCATTAATCTGACTGGCATGGAAAGTCCGTCAGTTGTTGATATTACAATAACATATGTCTGTCTTACTTTACAGATGCATCCTCATTTTAATTTGAGAGCTTTTGCAAACTGAGAAAGTTATCTTCCGCGCATAAACTCTTTTATAAAAGTATTTTGTATTTCTTGGGGGTGTTGGGTATGATGTTGCGTATTTACAGTTGTTTGTTGACATGATACATGTGAACTAAGGTTCACTGGTCATTTACTGCTTATTTAGTAGCCAATTTTATGTCCCTCGCATGAACTTCGAGGAAGATCATTCCTATTTGTTTTTGTTTTTTAATTCTTGTCTACTTGATAAGAATTATTTGTCTGTTCTACACGTGAGTCTAGATTGAGGCTGTATTGATATGCCAAAGTTTTGCCACTTAATTCCATTGAGCTTGACCTTGCTATTCGCCATATTCCAGTGCAGCGCACCAAGCTGACTAGTTTGATAAATTCCCTAATTGTCTCATTGTCAACAGTTGTGACACAGAAGTAGTAGAATAGGAGTCCTTAAGGTGAAATAATAGCTTTCACTTTCTGCTCTAAAATCAATGCAAAATTCCGCTGCTTGGAAGCAGATTTTCTACACATCAACTTTTGGATCTATTGTACTACATGTGGACAAGTGCTGATAGTGAGATACGGGGGGACTAGTCCGTTTGAAAGCGCTAGTGCGTTTAATCGTTCGTTTAAGTAATAAATATTGATTTCAACAGGATTATATCAGACGGCCTAAAATGTCAGAGCGACACTACAGTAGAGGTGTGCTCATTTGAACAGTTCCTTGAATTTGAACAGTACAGTTTTGGGCTAAATGGTAGAATGAAGATCCAAACATCTATTCAGGTGTTCTCAGGGGACCTTAATTAGCTACTTTGGTTAACTGGTAGTTGACTTCTGTCACGGCAAGTGCATAGAGATGGCACAGTCAGTGTCAACAAACGCACAAATGAACAAACCTCTACTGTATTAAAGCTGAAGCTCGAACTCGTTTCCTTTTACTTACATTTTGATGGGCTAGAGAAGCCAATGAACCCTGACAATTGTCGAAAAATCCCATGGTCCCTTGATCAACCCGCTTCAGCAATACTCTGTATGACCAAGAACAAGATAATCAAATAGAACTTCTGTCTTTAGTCGCATGCAGCGACTATGAAAACCCCGACAAATCTGAGCGGACCTGGAGGTATTTACTCTAGCTTTGAGCTGATGTTGATACCCGTTTACTCGTCTTCCGTCTTCACCGTTGCCTATCGCATGAGAAATATCGAAAGAGGCGAGCAGGAGGCGTACTTCGCGCGCTGATCCTCTCTGGAGTGCGAAATAGAACCAGTCAGCGTTGACTTCTAGATTTTCTCTTTGGCAACTTAACGGCGATCTAGCTATTTGTAGAGGTAACGAAACGTGATGTGGCGCGAAGCCGCTCATTTGCATCGGGAGTCGGTCGTATTTTACTCGACTCAGCATGTTTGGAGACAGTAGTTCTGTCTCGTTATTTGTTCTTGGTATGACTAAGTCCAGAACACGCCAGTGAACCTCGGGAAGAACGAAAAAGGTCGCTGGCACGATAACTCAAATCCCATGTCAACCAATCAATGGCGTTCGTTGAGGACAACTATAGTGACGCTTGAGGCTCTTCGCCAGGCACACGGCGATTCGTCATCGGCACGAAGAGTACGTCATCAAGAGTATTGTAGCGTTTTTGCAGATACCATGGTATCTGATACCACGGTCAAAAGTCGTTTTCGCAGTTACCACGGTATCAGATACCACAGTAACTGCAAAAACGAGAATTGCAGATCCAGTTACCGTGGTAACAGATACCAGTATCTGCAAAAACGTAACTATTGTAATCTGGTCCTACATATGAATCCTACACATGTGAACCGTGACTTCTAGCCGGGTTTAGCCTGCGAGGCCCAAGTAATGGGCATACGCAGGCTGGCCGTTCAGTAGTTTAGCAATCTTAGGTCTTAGCGATCCCTCGTGCCGAAGAGATTGTGATTGGTGCGTTATCCACTGACAATCTGAAGGCATGGTAACCGCCATGACAGCCACGCTCGGTCTGGACGAGCACGGTTACGATGGTCTTACGGTTGCCAGTTGAGTTGCTGCTTCATTTCATCAAGCGTAGTCTAATCCGGCACGTCTCAGCATCAACTTCTGATGGTTTAGCTCCTTTCCCGGGGGGGGGGGGGGCATAGAAAACCTGTCACTTGTCACCTGTAACTCTTCCCTCAAGGCGGAGACTTTCCAGCAGCCAATCCCCGGCCTCCTTCGACTTGGTCAAATTTCAGTTAACGAACCCGGCTCCGACCCCGACAAATAACGTCGTTTGATACAAATATATGTTATATATTAACAAAAAATTACAAAATATGGAAACAAATTATAACAGCACTTTATTTGAAATCATCTAGAGCGGGCGGCCAAAGCGAAGCACATACTTCTCGCCGTTCTTGGGTTTGACGCTTTCAAGGGAACCCAAGGCTTCCTTCTTGTTTCCAGTTTCCTTGACCAACTGCCATACCCAGTTGTTTTTGGGTTCAGGCTCGACAAGGTTGACTGTGTCGATTGCACCAGACTTGGTAGTGAACCTGAAAGTAGATGGTAAATTTTACTTCGATTTTAAGCAGCAACGAAGGGAAGTTCCGGAGCTACTACCTGGCTACTGCAATGGCAGCTTCCGTAGCAGCACTAAGGAAAGGGAAACGGCAGAAAAATACATAGACCAATAAATCCACAGGGTTCGACAGGAACAAATCCTAAGCCTGTTTTTTAGAATCGCCGGTTGTGTCAACCTGGGGGGTGGGAGCCCCGTACCCCCGTGAATCATGAATAGCAGGAAAAGGAAAAAAAGAGCTTCATTCGCTGAAATTCACGTATGGATACTCGTCTTCTAAACAAGGACCGCAGCATGCAACATCTTCACGGTTAGTACATCAGCGCTGGAACGCAACCCACTATCTGAGCGAACAAATAATGCAAAACTTACATGAATGACTTGGGATGCTTGGCAGACTCATCAGTCAAGATCTTCTGCAAATTGGCTCCGCTGGCAGCAACGATCTTGCTTTCGATCGACCTCTGGGCGTAGATAGTGTCTTCAATGACCAGGGTAAACCTCATCTTGCCGCTGGGTGGCGCTGCCTCGGCGGGTTGTTCTGGAAACAGAAACAAGTTAATATATAGTCGTCCGTTCGCAAGTTTGGTGTACCCTGTGAAAAATGTGTCGTTTTTGCAGCAGGCATTGCGATCAGAAGTGACTATTTCACGTTTTTTCAAGAAAGTTATTTACAAGAAAGTAAAATTGAAAGTAACATTTTTGCAACGGAGACTCTGATCAAAAATGACCATTTCAGGGATAAATATTCCTTCAGCCCAAGCTGACTGCGATCTGCGAATCATATTTGACAGCGCAAAACGGACACGTCAGCTGAAATTTATTAGAGCTATATATCGGCCCTTCTTGGCGAAATTGTGAAAAGATTTTTTTTCTCTCTTTCACTCTCTGTTTGGGCCAAAAGCCACTCTCTGAATGTTTCATATGTGGCAACCCTGGTCCCAGCTAGCCGCCTGGCGTTATATCCACTAGTCCAACGGAATGAGTGGGAGAGCATCAGTTGTTCATTGAATTTTTCCGCGGAGTGTTTTTTTTTTTTACCAAACTACCACGGCAAGTGACGTATGAACGACCTTTTCTGGTATTTAGTTTAGTGCGCAAAGCACCATCTAACTTTCACAGAGCGATCAACACAAAAATCGAGGCAACTTACGAGATGGAAAGAAGATGGCAGAGGAACTGCACTAGCGTTAATAAGTAAATAAGTATGAAGGAACCGTCAGTGCGGCAGACATAAAAATACTACTTACTCTGGCATTTCACATTCTTGACATCCAGAAGCGACTTGCCAATGAACATAGGGGCTGCGAGGGCAGTGGTCAAGAGGTTTCCAAATCCGCCTTCTTTGTCCTGATCTTTAATGACGTAAGCCAAAGCCTTGGAGACATCGATGGGAAGGGTCTGGGTTCCGACGACGTTGGCAGCCTAGAAGAGTAAAGTAAGGTCAACGGTCGGGCCTCAGATGACTAGGGTTGATCAAGGCACAACTATACTTTCAAACTTTTCACAACTGTTATGACAATGGTGTGGGGATACTTTCAACGAAAATAAGGAGACCCCTAAAGTCGTCTGAGGCGAGGCGCTGTGCCGAGGCGTATAAGTCCTCAGTCACACCATAACCAACCACACCCAAACCATCTGAGGTATTAGGGTCGTAGCTACGTTAAAAGGCCAAATATTCCTCCATGGTAGTATTTTGATCAAGGCACAACTCCAGACTGTTATAGAGAGAATGCACCCTACCTGAAGAAAACGGACGGGAGAATAACAAAAAAATTTAACATTAGGAAGCATAGTACTTTCGACTTTGAGACTAAATTACCGGCCTTGGATAGCTGCTGCGAGTCAGAGAGTTGTTGTAATTGTTATCTGGCTTCTTCTTGTTGGAATAACACAACTTTTGCAAATTAATATTCTTTTTTATGAGAGTTTGAAGGCTTCAAAGTTTGTAAGCAAAGAGGAAGTCGCGTTCCTTGAAATGCGCGTCACATCCGACCAATAGGACGCGAGCCTTTGTCTTTGTCGGGATCACCGGAACTATGTATCTAGGGCTTGTGCTTGTTCTTCCTACCAAGTTTCATCCCGATCCGTCCACTCTGAATCTGTCACATGATTTCCGACTCCCCCCCTCCAACTCCCCCCCTCCAACTCCCCCCAAAGTCATCGGATCCATTCCGGACTTCAAATGTGACATCTGAGACTCGAGATCTTTCCAAACATCAAGTTTCATTAAGATCCGATTCCCCTTTCAAAAGTTATAAATACGTCAATATTCCGGATTCCCCATCCCTCCACTCCCCCCACGGTGGTCGGATCGGGGAAGTGACTATTTCCAAATTAGTTTGGTCGGGTCCCTGATATGCCTGCCAAGTTCCATCGTCCCAACACATGTGTAAGTATCTTAAGTCGTGATCACCGGAATTCCGGAACCCTCCCTCCAACTCCCCCCACAGTGCTTGGATCCAGTCCGGTCATGTCAACTATGTATCTAGGGCTTGTGCTTGTTCTTCCCACCAAGTTTCATCCCGATCCGTCCACTCTGAATATGTCACATGATTTCCGACTCCCCCCTCCAACTCCCCCCAAAGTCACCGGATCCATTCCGGACTTGAAATGTGACATCTGAGACACGAGGTCTTTCCAAACATCAAGTTTCATTAAGATCCGATTCCCCGTTCAAAAGTTATAAATACGTCAATATTCCGGATTCCCCATCCCTCCACTCCCCCCACGGTGGTCGGATCGGGGAAGCGACTATTTCCAAATTAGTTTGGTTGGGTCCCTGATATGCCTGCCAAGTTTCATCGTCCTAGCTCATCTGGAAGTACCGTAACTCGAGATGAGTGGCCTGACAGACCGACCGACAGACCGAAAAGTGATCGGTATATGGCACTTGAGCGAAGCTGCAAGTGCCATAAAAATGCAGATAATAAAAATAACGCAACGGTGCTTGGTATTAACTGTTGGGGCAAGGATTAAATGCCGGTATTTAAAACTCACGGATGTTACATTGCTATTTATTATTCTCCATTATTCCCGTGGAAGGAAATTACGAAACACGGCGCCACCGATCTGCATCCAGGTGTTGAGACAAAGCTGTAAGCCACTTAATTATGAGTAGCAACCTGAAGAAAGGGAATGTATTTTTATTCAGTGCTTCAAACTCCCGTGGAGGGAACAGGTTGCTCGTATTGCGAAACACAGAGGAGTTGGTTTAACGAAAAAGCAGCATATTTGATGCAGGAAAACAGGTTTACTTGCCACGGGGCGGCTTAGAACGACAGTAATAGGGATAACTGTAAGTATATCTTAGCTGCAGAATGGTGTCACACATAAGGTAGGAGAGGGCTTGAATTAAGGAAGTAAGCATACCTGGATGGCTAGGGCGGTTGCTACGGTTGTTCCAAATCCGCCATCGCCTTCCTGCTTTCCCTTTAGATAGGCAATCTGCCTTGTGTTGATACCACTGATGAGCTGGAACAGAGAAAATTAATAAACAACGGCGTGTGCCACCTAGCGAGCTGCAGCCAACTTGTGTTGCTTCTACAAGTGCCGAGAGATGGCACAATGGCGCAGAAACTTTAAGAGAACTTTTGGTAAAAAGAAAAGCCAGCACTCTTTATACTTTTACAGCACTTTTATCGTGGAACTGATTATGTTGAGGGAACAGTGACATTGGTCTCGGGCCTCGGCATGAACTCACAGGTTCACCGAACAAAGTTTTACGTTCGACGAAATCGCTAAGGTACGCTTCAGCCATCTTTAGTTTCTTTGGGGAATTTTGGGCAATCTGTGGTTTGTTGGTCCACGTGTCCGAGGCACGGCTCAATCGCTCAACCCCAGTCGCTCAACCTGTACGACATCTTGTGTCTTCGAAGTAGGTTTCAGCGACAGGATCCTGACACTGCGCTTGCAGTCGTTTGACACGTCGTCATTAGTCAAGAAGCGCGTGAAGCCGCACATTTAAAGACTCCCTCCTCTTGTCCTATCCCCCTCCATCACTGGAATTGGTCAAGAAGCGCGTGAAGACACACTTTCAAAAACTCATTCTTCTTGTCCTATCCCCCTCCCTCACTGGAAAAAGACGATCCGGTTGCAAAAAAAAAGGTTAATACCCATAAATCGGACCTCGAATTCATAGGTTGGTCGTCTCTTAGTTTAAATAAATAATATAAATAAATAGGAGGTCGCCACGGGAGGAGGTGGGATTCGTCTTAGATCCGAATCTCGATGCTGTTCACCGAGGACCCGGGATTCTCGCCAGCACATTTTCGTCGTCATGGAGGGCCACAACGCTAGAGGAGAATTTTGAAATTCCACGACTTACTTTGTTATCCGGCTGTTGTGCCTTCACGCACTGCATAGCCAAAATAGTCAAGCTGGACCCTTCAATACAGTAGTTGCAAAGTCCCTTGGTCGGCTTCATGTCGTTGTTGATCTTCTGAATGGCAGACTCTGGAACTTTCACCCCAGCGTTGCAAAGGGCCATGGTGACAGCGACAGTCTGAGCGGCATGTCTGAAGGAGAAAACCAAGTTACTAGTGAAACGTACTCCTCGCGCTGACCCGCTCCGGAGCACTCCTTAGAGCCAATCGGGTTTGAATGCTACTTTTCCTCATCGGGCGGTTCACGGTTATTTGGCTATTTGTAGAGGTAACGAAACGTGATGTGGCGCGAAGCTAGTCAACTCCGCTCATTTGCGTCGATACTCGACTCAGCATGTTTGTATGACCGATATAGGGAGACAGCAGTTCTGACTCGTTATTTGTTCTTGTTATGATCCAGGTGTGACCAGCTACGTTGCACCCTCGTCGTTTT
Source organism: Branchinecta lindahli (assembly GCA_023053555.1). Lineage (NCBI taxonomy): Eukaryota > Metazoa > Arthropoda > Branchiopoda > Anostraca > Branchinectidae > Branchinecta > Branchinecta lindahli. Next base: position 8,918,781 of record JAKZAO010000012.1, read on the forward strand.
ACTTTACACCAAACCTTGTTGAGATGTGGTGGCTCGACCAAGAACCGTGTTGCTAATGTTCTGGCGTTTTTACGTTTTTGAAACAAAAAGGGAAGCACAGTTTATGTATATTTCCCTAGATGAATAGTTGCTATATGGCGAAAAATGGACTGCCCCTTACTGAGATAGATAGAAAGTTTATTTTACTAATCGACTTAAGTGGGTCCTCCACTGACCACTGGCAATAGTACGTCCGTCGTAACCGTGCTCGCCCGGACCCGGCGTGCTCTCACTGACTGAAAACCGTCAAATGGCCGCTTACGACACGTTACGACCGCTTCCGACAGCTTTACTATTGCCAGTGGAGGACCCACTTTACACAACCAAATTTGCAACTTTTTTCAACACAAATATATACAATATCTATGTTATTAGCTTCGCTAAAATGTTTTACAAATCTAGGTAGTTTGCACGGTATTCGTTCAGGCCCGAATGCAGGAATTTATTTCGGGGGGGGGGCACGGTTCGGACCAAAAAGTACAAAAAAGACATAGATCAGAGGTTAAAGCCTACAAAAAAAAAACCCTACCTCCCCACTCCCTGGATACGGCCCTGTATTCGTTCCAGTAAGAGTGAAGCCCAAACAGCACCAATCTCTGTCCGAGAAAGTGCAACAAAAGGGAACGCTGAATGTGGCGTGCTGATTTCTGGAATTCAAGCATGATTTAAAGCAGTGGTTCCCAACCTTTTCCGTACCGCGTACCCCTAATCAAGGTTCGACAAGGCTGCGTACCCCCTTTTTCAGAACGTGAAAAGAAGATATTTATTATCGTAAATGATAAGGCATACATACTTAGAAATATATATAAAAAGAAAATGAGACATGTGAGGCTGCTTTGTAGCTAAAATTTTGTCAATATCTAGGCTCGATGTCAGTAACGGCGTCGGGAACGGCAATATTTTTAACAGTCAGCCTGTCTCTGTGTTTGGATTTTGATGTTCTCCGTGCTTTTATCGAGCTGCATTGCAAACATTTTCGTTAGCTCAATTCGTAACCCGGAACAGATTTTACGGCAGTACAGTAGCTGTTTTGGAATCAACATTATTGCATCGACTTTCACTGAGGTGTCACGTAAGGGTTGGAAACACCCCTCCCACCAAAGTGGTCGGCCAGACGGTTAAACAGAAACGAGTCGACGCGAAGCGTCACGATTTTTCGCAAAAACAGTTATTTTTCAGGAAAAGTCGGTAAAAATGACCAGCCAGTCAATAAAAATACCTTGCCCCCCAAAAAACATTTCGGCTACTGATGCCTCTGCCCATTGCTCTGCCATTGCTGGTAATACTAGACTTTCGTCAATCAAAAATGAGTGAGGCGAGATTTTGAAGCTACAGATTAAACTGATTTTGGTACCTTCGCGTACCCCTTGAAAGGGTCTCGCGTACCCCCTTGGGTACGCGTACCACCGGTTGGGAACCACTGATTTAAAGAAACCAAAACTAATACTGATACGGTTTTTGCTACGTCCCCGCAATCGTTCAACGTTATTCAATTAATCGTTAATCGTTCTCAGTAAAATTCCACTTTGGCCTCCGATCCAAACCTTGGTCGGCAACCGTACACGACAAAGTAATGAAATAATGCTTTTGATACTACTGATCTGCGACCCCATATTTTTGGCAGACGAAAGTCTGGAAAAATTTTAATTAGCCTGCGAGGGAGGATACGGGAGCAAGTTCCGATAAATCTTAAATCACTCATAATGCCTGACAAGACGAAAATAGTTTCCTGCGGTCTTCACACATTATGGAACACAACATTCTCTTGTGGGAGAGTTCATTATCGTGGCTGGAATACTTTCAATGTCCCCTCGAGTTGGATAAAAGTGTCGATGCCTCGTTCAACAAAAGGTTGCCGCTCAACTAGGTTTTAGTTAGGAGTCCTAGGGGTAACTAGGTTTTAGTTAGGAGTCCTAGGGGTTCGGCCTCTAAAGGTGGACAACTCCCTACAGACACCACGGTACAATTAACAAGGGGATTAATAATGCTTGAAGTCCCTTATAATTTGTATGCCATTGCGCGTCATCTCACGAGAAACGAGGAAACGTCAGGGTGGGGAAGGGCTCTGAGAAAACTACTACGCAGATAAACCGCACGGTGGACCCAGATGATCTCGTTTAGTACCATGTAACCCGCCATTCTCGGAACTTAGACCCGAGGCGAACTCCTTACCCACTCATTATAGGTACACACCCTCCTAGCTCACCTCAAGTCTAACTAACAGCCGGTAGCCAGAACGACGACGGAAGCTAATATCCGCTTCTTCGGTCCACAGATTGATCGGGAATCTTTGCCAAAAACTGGAGTGTTAGAAGTCGATTAAGAAAAGGATTAAGGGAAAGGCCGATGTTTTTCGTTCTTGGAGCTCCCCGGGAGACAAACTGAGCAACTTGTTTCGGCATAACTAGGATGGGCGACTTAAGGACACTGAAGTTACTGGCAAAGCCAAAATAGCTATGCTAGCTTGATGCTAGACTGTGCCTGTTTGTATATATTATCGCCCTTCCTGAGGGTGATAGCGGAAAAATTCGGCCCGCGGGTAGCATGATAGGCTGATATCGCCCGAGCGCAGCGAGCGCAGGCATGTTCATGTACGTGCTAAGCACCTTGTCTTGTTTGGTTCGCGCGTCATGATTTGACCGAGATGCGTTATTGACCAAGTGAATGAATGGAAGTGGTGTTCTGGCCAGGTTCCACGGAAGACCGAAATGCGTGAGCGGACAGGAAAACTCGCGGTATTCGGATGACAGCATTGAGCCAATACGGTTCGCATCAGAATTTCGGATCCAGAACTCAGCATACTAGAGAGACGGATTAGTTTGAGCGGTTGTTGATCCGGATTAGTTGATCCAATGCTGTGAAAGTCTCGTTTTACAATAAAGTATCAGTATCAGTATCAAATGGGACTGAAACCGCTTACCGGGTTGCTCCAGACGGGATGGAATCCAGTTTCTTCTTCAACGTGTCAATCAGGTTGAACCCAAAGAACTTTGCTGGATCCTGGCAGGTGGAAATGATGGAATTGACCCACTCTGAAACAATCTCGGCTGGGGTCTTGATAAGGTTTGGGTCCCTGGAAAGAAAATCGCTGTTGAATCTGGACAAAAAGGGTTGTAATCAAACAGATCGCATCAGCATAGGAGAGACATTCTTTATTGGCGGTGACGCAGGCGCTCCCAGATAGAGTCAGCAACCCAGGTTCGTCAACTCAGAAATCCTGCCAATAGATGGCTGTGGACTCAGGGAGGTTCAAGTCTGAACTTGTAATAATTACGCTAGACTTCGTTTTAGTTGAATGTTAAAGGTCAGATTCCACGATACCATGAGACCAGGCTCAGCCATAGACAGCTTCCTCTTGCTCACTTTATAGCCGTTCTAATTATTTTATTACATCTGACAGACTCTTTTCTCTTCGGCTGAGATGGCCTTCGGAGTCCCCCTTACCAACCCTAATCAAGATTCGATAATAACCCACGGGGGAATATTCTGCTCAATAAGCGCTTAATTGGCGTTTTTTCAATTACGGCTATCCAGTTCCATCCACCTTGCAGGCAAACTTCGAACTTGTTCGCCCACCAAGTTTGAAGTTTAAAAGAAAAGAAAAATACAAAAATAATCCCAAAAATAATTTGAGCTTTGCATCGCTCACAGCCGATTTGCTGTTGTTGTAGATCTTGTACCTTCTGTAATATCCTTGTTAAAGGTCATCTGAATGAAGTCTAACACCCTAAATTGCCACTTTTACATACTGCTTACCATTTATCTCTCGAAAACCGGACTAAAATCGGATGAAGTTTCACCGTGCTATAATTTTCAGCCTTTTTTCCGACTTGTCTTGATCGTAAACGCTCGCCGTAACAGTTGTAACAGTCCATGCGTAACAGTTCATGTTGTAACAGTCCACGCCGTAATAACAGTCCATGCGTTTATCCATCCATGCGCTGTTTATCCCTCCATGCGTTATCAACGTACGTTTATCCATGCGATAATGACAGTTTAAATATTGGCGCTAAATTTGTCTTGGGAGGTCGTAACGAATCGCCATAGGGAGACTTGGAACTTCAAGAGTGGATATCGCCGAAATCACGGAGCGAAAAAATTCTTCTTCTCTGTACCGGTACTGTGAAGGACGATCTGAGGGGTTCATGGAAGTATGGTAGGATCGTTCAGGTGTCCTTTAAGCGTTCAATTACCTTTTTTATGTATGTAACGTGCAAATGCCTTATTACTAGGTTGCATGTAATAAAATTCATTCATACTTCACGCTGTGGTAGGCTTGCGCAGATTTTTTAAATATTTTATAATTAAATATTAGGCTACAAAGATAAAAAAAAAAATTCGTCCTCTAGCTTTATTTGGATTCTTCATCAACACGAAGAGTTAGTCATCAACAGTATCCCTTTCCCCTGTCGAGAGCGACAAGATTCCTAGGAGACCACCAACCCCATCTAACTCGAAGAAGAGGGAAACCTTTTAAGCCGAGGTTTACCCGACAGTTCTTAGCACAGGACCATTGCCAGCCGGGGTTATTATCAAACTCGTGGGTTACTTATCAGTTCGCGTCTTATGCGGTACGACAGGTCAATGCACGTACTAAGAGAGCTTGCGTTGGACACCGATAGGTGCGCAGGCAAATGGCCACCTACCGCTTATTTATCTCGCTATTCACCCCTATGCGACGGGTCACGGTGCTATGTGGGGGTTGCCGTTTAATCTGTTTATTTATTGTGGATTTAATAAACAAACTCACAGAGAAAATGCCGAAGAGCATTCAGTTGTTTTTAAAACCCAATTTTGTACCGCTCAGGACATATTTACAGCCTAGAGACGGCATCATTTAATAGGGGTATAAAGATTAAAAAGAAAGGAAATAAACAGCCCGTGGCACTATAAAACAGGTTTATGATATCTGTTTCAAGGGAGCAATATCATGGACGACTATCTGTAGGCCTGGTGGAAAACGGACCAATCAGACAATTTCTTTTTGCTCAAGAGCTAATTTAAAAGGGCCATCTTAACGCGCTTATCCACAACGAACTTCTATCCTTTGACTGAAATAATTGAACCACTTTTGTCCATTCAATCGTTTTCATTTTCAATTAAATAAGCTTTATTGTTCTTTTTAGTTTATTATTTTTATGATTGTTTGTCTTTCCACTTTCCTTTTACTTTTCTAGTTTATCTAAAATGTTTCCTTGAACACAGAATTTCATTGATAGCAAGTTCAACACATCGTTAGAACAGAGAAACAAATGTTATCTTTCTTTCTTTGCGAACACACTAAAATCGAAACTCGTACGCAAAGCACCATCAATTTTTTGTAGGTTGGTGCCATTTTGCGGAAGTCTATGGAAAATGATTGCCAAGAAACCATGCTAAAAATGCGTATCAAACATACTAATCTATCAAGACATGATAGATCCTAGCACGCATTAAAGATCCATCTCGTGCTATTACGTCAAGTTCACCCAATAAATATTTCTCGCCTCGCCCCCAAATGCTGACTCCGCAAGAATTCATTTCGGCACTTAAATCAGCCACAGTTTGTGTGAAGCGTTGTAGGAATTATTTGTGAACTCGTTACTTTCTGGCGGGTGGAGAAGTCTGTACTTTATGACTTCGCTCTGGCTTTTGATGTCAGAAACAAGAACAGTCGCAAATCTTATTCAGATAGAAAGAAGGCGGGAAGTTTTCGTTCCAGATGGAATATGGACGAGGGGGATTAAATATTAGATGAGAATTCCGAAAAGAAACAGGGATGGACTGGGAATTAGGCTACCGGACCAAACTGACGTATAAACAGTTAAGTAAAAAAAAAGAGTTTACACAAAGACAGAGGACCCTGTGGTTCGCAGACCGTTCGCATCATAAGTATTTGTAGTTCGTCTCGGAAGTAATAGTGTAGGATTTTGAATGGGGTATCACTCCTAATCTTATATCGGTATCGCGTTGGGGATTACTTATTTTTGGTGGTGAAGTAGACGGTTAAAGAGGTACTGTAACCAATGATCATGAACGAAATGAAGGTAGGAAGTCTTCATTAAAGGACACCTGAAGCATCCTACCATACTTCCATGAACCCCTCAGATCGTCCTTCACAGTACCGGTACAGAGAAGACGAATTTTTTCGCTCCGTGATTTCGGCGCTGTCCACTCTCAAGTTCCAAGTCTCCCTATGGCGATTCGTTACGACCTCCCAAGACAAATTTAGCGCCAATATTTAAACTGTCATTGTCGCATGGATAAACGTACGTTGATAACGCATGGATGGATAAACAGCGCATGGATGGATAAACGCATGGACTGTTACGGCGTGGACTGTTACAACGTGAACTGTTACGGCGAGCGTTACGATCAAGACAAGTCGGAAAAAAGGCTGAAAATTATAGCACGGTGAAACTTCATCCGATTTTAGTCCGGTTTTCGAGAGATAAATGGTAAGCAGTATGTAAAAGTGGCAATTTAGGGTGTTAGACTTCATTCAGATGACCTTTAAAAGTTTAGGAAAGGAACAGATGTGGAGATAGTTTAATGAAAGCATTAAAAGAAAAAACGGGGTAGTTAGTAAGAACACTAGCCATTACGCTAAAAACCTTGTAAACTTACTTGGCCAGTTCAGCTAGGATCTCAGCATCCCTCTGACGAATGCTGGCGGTTTCGTCCGACTTGTTGCCCTTGAACCAACCATCCTCGGCAAGTTGAAGACCAGTGACGACACGGATAGTATGGCCACCCTCCCAACCACTGTTGAACTGACGTTTCATCGCCAGATAACGCACGGCGAGATCCTTTGCAGCTCTTGATTCTGATAAGGTAACTGAAAAAGAAAATAAGGTTAATAAAAAGAAAAAAAAACAGACGAATTCTCAACCATCGGAAGAGGAGGGTGGTTGAAAAGTTTGGCACTTTTTAACTAACAAGCGTTTCTATTCGAAGCCACGATTTTATCCTAGTTCTTTATAATATGATTATAAAAGTGTCGGATTCGCTCGCACGATCATGTCTAAGAGTAGCCTACAGATTTCCATCCATAAAAAAAACGGCGAATCTACCCCTATATTATCCCCCACCCCAATCCCCACACATAAATATCTGGTCAACTGTTACATCTCGAATGCATCTCGACCGCTATTGGAAGCTGTGGCTAGTGTGCCGTGGCTAGTGTTACCGATAAACCACAATAGAGTTGGATTAGTACGTCCAGGTTTTGATACGGACTTCAAAACTACAGAGGAATGGCTTCAAAAAATCAAATAACTCAACATAAATGAAAACATTACCTTGGGCGTTTGAAATGCCACTAAGGGCGACCACACAAAGTAACACTACTAACATTTTCACTAAGTATAACTTTACTAGGTCTATACTTCAAGACTAGCTGAGCACAACTACCACCATCAATCCCTTTTTCATCTAAAGAAAACTTCAGGTAGTCCCAAAGGGGCTGGGGAAAACACCATCTTACAAAACCATAATGACTGTAATGATAATGACTCAAGGTCATTGGGGCCTTGCTGATTTAATCCATTCAAGTAAAAAATCGGTTTTCCGTTAATTATGAGAAATGCCACAGACAATAATTCTTTGAATAACTGTGCTCTATATCTGAAGGGTCTGCATTGCAAAAAATGAAATGTTAGAGTCCGTATTAAAACCGAGATTCAGGCTACTAGTACTAATCCATCTTCAGCTTCTGCTTGACAATAAATTACTCTCTCTTAAAGGGGTTGGATCGTAAGCATTCTAGCACTTACAACGCCGAGACCCCCCCCCCCCCCAACCAAGACCCAAGATGAAGCTACGAATCGATCCGACCGCTGAGTCATCTAGTGGCGCGGGCCGGAAGCGCCAGACATAGACTGGGATCACAGTTTGACTATCGATCTAGTAAAATGTTTTATTTTAGTAAGCACATGGAAAGTACAGTCAAATAATGCATACAACGGATACGTCAGCTACGATTCTTTGGCAGCGACATTTTGGCCCTTCTTGGCAAGTGTCTTCGTCAGGCTGTCAATCTTCAGGGTCAACGTTGGGGAAGGTCACAAACCTGTAAACCTGTTGGTTACAAACCTGTAACCAACAAAACTGAAGAGGATCCATGCCAAAAACTGAAGAGGATCCATGCCAAAAAGGGCCGAAATATAGCTCTAATAAAATGTACCTGATGTACATCGTCAAATGTGATCAATGCATAGTTAATGAGCAATGGCGACCTTGCTTTCAAGAGTGAATTGTGTTCAAGTATTTGTGGACGACATTTGCTACCGTGATGATTTTGAAGAAATCAAAGGTAACAGTGTCTTCGTAAAATCCAACCCATCGACAAATGATGGTGTCCCCCACCTTCTCGGCCCACATGTATCCTATACAGCAGGGGCGTAATTTGTTATAGGGCAGGGGGGGGGCAACTGCCCCCCAGACCCCAGTCTGCCCCCCCCCCCCCAGCTTGATGCTTGCTTTTCGCCTTGGTCGATTAGTAAACTATCTCTTTGTTTCTTTGTTTTTATTACGTTTTTCTTCTTGAAATAGAATTGCTCATTTTCACTTGATTTGGGAAAATCGGCTCCAACTTTGCCCCCCCCCCCCCCCAGGATTTTGACGAAATTACGCCCCTGCTATACAGCAACCAATTTCGAGCAGGAACAATGACAAAAATGAAAGGAGACATTGAAAACATTCGCAAGGGTAAACTTATTACATGTTGATTTTTTAAACATCACTGATTTTCACTATGTTAATCATTCAAATGATTCAATGCTTTTTCACGAAGGAAATTAAGAATCACTGCGTCGCCGAATCACATCTAAGTGGCATGAAGGGGTTAGCCACTTGAAAGTCGCAACCAGAGGAAGTAAATATATCTGAGTCTTTCAGTGGTCATGACACTTTCATGGAAGGAGATCCGAAGGTTGCTGGTATCACGATATAAAGAGTATTGTGAAGTCGTAGGTATCCCTTCACTTACGTTTTGGGATCCCAATAAAACTAAACTGAGATTCGAATTTGGCTCGCTCCCCCTTCGCTGTTTGGAAAATGAACCTCTTCCTGCATTCCCGGAACTGATTTACTTTTCCGCAGAATTCAGGATGTCCACTTACTTCCGGTATCCAAAGCCGGATCATAAAACTTCCATTAACCTTACGGTCCAAACATATTTCACGTAAGTCCTGCTTCCCCCTTCAAAAGCACCCCCACCCTTTCCCAAAACTGCCCTCAATTTGAATGAAATCGGACATTTCCCAAAATTATTGCCCATGTGTATGCAAAACGGTGAACGATTTTGGGACACGAGAGATTGCTCTTTTCCTGGCCCTTGAGGGAAGGCAACAATGATAGAAAACTGTCCCGCGGACGATCACTCCAGTGGCGGTTAACACAATCAAATAGGTACGTGATACATGCAAATCTACGTTTTTTTCGGAGAGGAATGAACCGGAATGAACTTAGAAAAGCAAAGCGGTACCCCCTTCCGGTCACACAGAAGAAAAAAAAATACAACTTTAGTAGCTGTTTAGTGATATTTAGATGATGGTAGCGTGTTGACAATGCGATCCGTTTCAAAAGCGCTCGATACAGCCCTGGCTAATTTGGACGTAAAATGGAATGTCATGACTGAATTTCTCCGTCCCTCTAATTTCGCTTTTTCGGGGTTAAAAAATGATTCATTCCATAAGATTTGGTGGCTAAGATAATTAGCATTCTGCCTCGGCCCTATTCTAACAATCAAAACCTTCTGCTGAAAACAGAATATAAAGCAGTCCGCGGGACAGTTTTCCCACATTAACTAAGAGTGTGTATTTTCCTCTTTGTCCTAGCTGCCTATATCTCCTATTGCCGGAGTGATCGGCCGTTAGATCAGTGACTAGAAAATCGTTAGAAAATGAGATTTGCTGATCGCCACTTGATTTTTCGCATCAACGAATATAGCAAATTGCGGGACAATCGCCAATGCAATCTCAGCTCGATTGCCGATCGAGATCTGATGGCTCGAAATGCGTTGTCCTTGTCCAGCTGGAGTGCAAATCCGGAGACCTGAAAAGGCCTAACTCCGAGAAATTCTAAGAGTTTCCTTCTGCTTTGAAATCCAAAAACGGAGCTAGAGCTAGAGATAATTTAATAGCACAGAGGATGGCTGGTAGTGGGGCTTGGTGAGAGGGTAACAGCCTAACATGTACATAGGGGGGTATCCCGGGTCATCTTTTTTCCTTGACAGCTGACTTTGAGGCGATTAAAGCGTTTCTTATTTTTTACTTTGTTTCAGGGGATAATTTCTTTGCAAGGAGCCAATTTGTAGTATAAAGTAACTATAGCACTATACTGAACTGAACCGTAACGCAAGCGTGACTAACCAGATACCGGTATTCAGGGCGGGCCGTATCCAGGGGGGGGGGGTTAGGGGGTTCAACCCCCTAACCCCCGTCAGAGGCTTTAACCTCTGATCTACGTCTTTTTTGTACTTTTTGGTCCAACACGAGGACAACCCCCCCCCCGAATTAAATTCCTGGATACAGACCTGCCGGTATTCATCTATTTGTATGATTTTGTTATATGGAAGATAATTTGGAAATAGGGAAATGGAGGATAGGGAAATTTTAGATAGGGCCTGATAGCCCATCCCGTGCCTCCCAATGAGGGCCTGCTCCTGTTATCTTCCTCTTCCGGCTTAAGCTAGAAAAATGAACCTGCAGGGATCACAGCAAGGCCGTATCCAGGGGGGGGCTAGGGGGTTCGACCCCTCCCCAAAAAAACCTACAAAAGTAATAGTTTTTTGTAGGCTTTAACCTCTGATGTATATATTTTTTGTACTTTTTGGTCCGACCCGTGGGCAACCCCCCTCCGAAATAGATTCCGCGGGCAAACCCCCCCCCCCCCCCTCCCCGAAATAAATTCCTGGATACGGGCCTGGATCACAGGTTCATTTTTCTAGCTTCAGCCTGTAGAACACCCTTCCCAAGAAGGGCCGATATATTATATCGCTAGAGTGAAAAAAAAACTTGGCTGACGGATCTGTTTAGCGCAAGCAAACACGATTTTCAGTCAGCTTCGGCTAAAGGAATATTTACTAAAAAATACTGTAGATTCTTTAAGATTTACCGAATAGGGGCTGAGATCCGACAGTCTAGTTATACATAACTTAGTCACTTAAATAGGCCTTAAAAACCCGACAAAAATGCGTTACTTATTTTGTCCGTTAAGGTCGGGCTTCACTACCCAGATGCCCCAGAATCTGGGGTCCGGATTATGTGAAGACGGTCCCAAATAGAAATCAAATCAAATGTGTTTTCAACAGTCCACTTTTGAGTGTTTTTCAGCACTTCTGTCATTTTCTTAGATCACCTCAGCACAATAATTTCTCCAAGTCAAATGAAAACTACTTTCAAATTCCCGTTTCTTTTCGCCCAGAATCCGGGAATCTGGTAGATTTTTCTACCAGATTCCCGGACGCGTCCGGGGTGTTTTCAGACCGTTTCAGACCTGTCATCACTACCCATACCGATATCGAAGAAAACGGAACCCAGAATCCGGGCGAAAAATCTGGGTAGTGAAGCCCGACCTTTATCACAGATATCGATTTCATCGAATGAACTTATTATTTCTGATTTATGGTGCCTCTATGTGCTTGTCCCTCTACGCTTGAAATATTAGCAACTACAAAAGGCCGAAAAATCAGCTGATTTATCATCTTCGTACTTTCTAGAGGCGTAACTTTTCCGAGCTTAGCATCTTTAACCCTGGAAATGCAGTCCTTTGTTGAAATTCAAAATGGCCGCGTCTGGGAGAATTTTGGGTTGTAGTGCAAGCAGCACACACTCTGAACGTTACAATTAGAGCCCCGGGTGAAAAAATACAAAATCCCTTAAATGAGTTAAAATATTTCAGTGTACTCAAATATCAGATGTAAAAATAAGCTACCTTTTCAGTTAAACTTTAAAGAACAACAATCCGCTTTTATTTGACACACAATATCTTCAGTTGGCTCCACGTCGGTATAAAATACCATACTGCCAGCCAGATAAAACACCAGCGCGAACCTCCCTGGTGGTGAGAGTGTTGCACTAGGCTACTCTTCAATTTAAAAAGTAAAAGCTTCTTTTTTGCCTTCATTAACTTTTAAATCTATTGTACTGTCCCTGTGTGTCGGATGCTGATAATGAGGAGAGGGCGGACAAACAGAGACTAAACCACTTCGAGAGATGAACTGGTATAAGGCCAATTTGCACCTGACTTCCGGGCCTTCCGTCGCGTCAGCTTAAAATTTCCCTAACTTGTCCTGACAACTTGTCAGGAATTCCAGGGGAATTCCGGGAGAACATCGACTCGTTCACCCGGTGAATCCAAGCGTAGCTCACTCATCTTCCGATGATCGCAAATCAATCTTACTAGATGTCGCGGGGAATCAAAAATATCCATGTCTTTGGCTCGTGATGTATAGCCTGGCTTGTTCCTATGTTTTCGCTTCGGTAATTGGGAAGTTTTTTAAAGGAAACTAAGGGTGCGGTGGGATGGAAGAACAATAAGCGAATCGATGAGTGGTTATGCTAGAAAAAAGGATTTTCTGATCAATGACTAGCGCACAAGGGACAATGTGGGGGAACAAACAAACAAGAGCTGTAAGCTCATATGGCACTTGCATGGGTTGAGATGTAGTGTTTGATCAAAAGTACTTTTAAGGTTACCTTTGCGGTTCAGATGCGCACTTTAAGGGAGCTAGTGAAAACGTATTTTGTTTTTAGAACTTGGCTGTTATGATACGCACTTTATAGGCGCTAGAAATTCATCTGTAAGAAAAACTATTGAGACAAAACGATCACAGGCCCTTAGGGATCATTGATATATACCGTTTGGTAAAAAGTTATTTTTTCCACTTTTCGGTTAAAATGTGCACTTTAAAGGTGATAACATAAATTTTTAAGCAAAACCCTTGTGGCACAAATGATTATGGGTTGAGATGCATCGTTTGATAAAAAAAAAAGTAGTTTTTGACCTTGCGGTTCAGATTCACACTTTAAGGGAGCTAGAACTTCATTTGTAAGCAAAACCCTTGAGGCAAAAATGATAATGGGCTCATGGGGATCATGAAAATGTATAATTTGCTTAAAAGTATTTTTCAAAATTTACGGTCAAGATTGGTACTTAAGGAATGTCGGATTTGGAAAGTGGCGATTTCTGAGCCAATCTTATCGAATCTCTAATATTTCAGCCCAGTTCGATCGTCCTAGCACATCTGGAAGTACCTTAAATCGCGATCACCGGAATTCCGGACCCCCCCCTCAAACTCCCCCACAGTCGCCGGAGCCAATCCGGATCTGTAAGTGATTTATCCAGAGCATCTCTTTATTATTCCCACAAAGTTCCATCCCGATCTCCCCAGTCTGAGCCGGTCACGTATTCCCCCCCCCCATTGTAGTCGAATCCGGTCCGGACATGACAAAGATCACCAGAGACATGTCCTCTGATCAATTATCAAATTTCACTCAATTCCGATCAACCGTTCCAAAGTTACGCATGACTCAATATTCCGGATTCCCCCTCCCGCTACTCTCCCCGCGACTATCGGATCATGTAAATTTTTATTTATAAGTCAGTTTGATCGGGTCCGTGATTCTCCTCCCAAGTTTCGTCGTGAAAATCCCCAAAACCACCATTACCGGAATTCCGGGAAAATCCCCCCCCCCCTAGTGTCCGGATCCAGTCCAAATGTATAAACGATTTATCTGGAGCAGATGCTTGTTCTTCCCAGCAAGTTTCACTCCGATCCTTCCATTCTAACCGTTTCTTGAGATTTCCGGTCTCCCCCCCCCAACTCCCCCATAGCCGTCGAATCCGGTTCGGACTTCAAATGGGACATCAGATGTATGCCATTTATTCAGTTATTAAGTTTCATTCCAATCCGATCACCCGTTCGAAAGTTACACACTACTCCAGTTTTCCGGATTCCCCAGCCCTCCACTCCCCCCCAGGTGGTCGGATTGGGAAACTGATTATTTCCAGGTTAGTCCGGTCGGGTCCCCGATGCTCCTGCCAAGTTTCATCGTCCTAGCACATCTGGAAGTACCCAACTCAAAAAAGTGTGACAAAAACTACTTAATTTTCAGAATTCCCCGGCCCACCACTCCCCCCCCCAGATGGTCGGATCGGGAAACTGATTATTTCCAGGTTAGTTTGGTCGGGTCCCTGATTTTCCTGCCAAGTTTCATCGTCCTAACACATCTGGAAGTACCCTAACTCGAACATGTGGGACAAAAAACTTCGGACAGACCGACCGACCGACCGACAGACAGACCGACGGACGGAATTGCGATCGGTATATGGCACTTGAGCCAGAGGCTGCAAGTGCCATAAAAACTCTCAAAACGCTGCTCTACAGTTTGCTAACAAGAGCTGAAAGCTCATATGGCACTTGCAAGCTTTTTAGCTTGTATTCAAGTTATCGTAGTACGATGTGAATGGATAGTAGTGCTCCCCTCCATCCCCCCACGATGGTCGGATCGGGCAAGTGACTATTTCCAAGCTATAGAGAGAATCATCTGTAATCAAAACTCTTGAAGCAAAAAAGATGATCATCAGGAGCACGAAAATGTATTTTGCTCAAAAGTATTGTTTGTACTTTAAGGAATTTTATTGTAGGCAAAACCCTTGAGGCAAAAATGATCATGGGCTCATAGGGATCACGAAAATGTATATTTTCCTTAAAAGTATTTTTTTGCACTTTGCGGTTAGCATTAGTACTTTAAGGGATGGTCGGATCTGGGAACTAACTATTTCTAAGCCAATCATGTCAAGTCTTTAATTTTCAAGCCAAGTTTCATCGTCCTAGCATGTCTGGAAGTACCTTAACTTGCGATCACCGGAATTCCGGACCCCCCCTCTAACTCCCCCACAAAGCCCGAATCCGGTCCGGTTCTGTCACTGATCTACGAAGTACCTTAACTTGCGATCACCGGAATTCCGGATCCCCCCTCTAACTCCCCCACAATGCCCGAATCCGGTCCGGTTCTGTCACTGATTTACATATGGCTTGCGCTTGTTCTTCCCACCAAGTTTCATTCCGATCGCTCCACTCCAAGCACGTCAAAAGGTTTCCGGACCCCCCTCCGACCCCCCAAGCTTCATCGGATCCGGTCCGGACATGAAATGGGACATCCGAGACACGTTGTCTTTCTACATATCAAGTTTCGTTATGATCCGATCACCCGTTCGGAAGTTATACATACCTCAAGATTCAGGATTCCCCCTCCTTCCACTCACCCCACGATGGTCGGATCGGGAAGCTGACTATTTCCAGGTTAATCTGATCGCGTCTCTGATTTACCTGCCGAGTTTCTTTGTCCTAGTCCACCTGGAAGTAACTTAACTCCGTATCACCGGAATTCCGGAATCCCACTCAAACTCCCCCCACAGTGCACGAATCCGGCCCGGTTCTGTCAGTGATGTACCTAGGGGTTGTGCTTGTTCCTCCCACCAAGTTTCATCCCGATCGCTCCACTCTAAGCGTTTAACATGATTTCCGGTTCCCCCCTCCGACCCCCCCCCCAGCTTCATCGGATCCAGTCCGGACTTGAAATGGGACATCTGAGACACGTTGTCTTTCTACATATCAAGTTTCATTATGATCCAATCACCCGTTCGGAAGTTATACATACCTCAAGATTCAGGGTCCCCCCTCCCTCCACTCCCCGCACGATGGTCGGATCGGGAAGCTGACTATTTCCAGGTTAATCTAGTCGCGTCCCTGATTTACCTGCCGAGTTTTATTGTCCTAGCCCACCTGGAAGTAACTTAACTCCGTATCACCGGAATTCCGGAACCCCACTCCAACTCCCCCTCCGACCCCCCCCCCCCCCCCCCCCCCCCCACATACATCGGATTCGGTCCGAACTTGATATGGGACATCTGAAGCATGACGTCTTTCCAAATATCAAGTTTCATTAAGATCCGATCACCCGTTCGAAAGTTATGCATGCCACTAGATTCCGGATTCCGGCTCCCCTCCCTCCCCCCCACGATGGTCGGATCGAGCAAGTGACTATTTCCAAGTTAGTTTGGTCGGGTCCCTAATACGCCTGCCAAGTTTCA
Source organism: Branchinecta lindahli (assembly GCA_023053555.1). NCBI lineage: Eukaryota > Metazoa > Arthropoda > Branchiopoda > Anostraca > Branchinectidae > Branchinecta > Branchinecta lindahli. The sequence goes on from JAKZAO010000012.1 coordinate 8,934,900, forward strand.
TCGTCCTAGCACAACTCGCAAACAGCGGACTGACCGACAGACCGACGGAAAAGTGATCGGTATATGGCACTTGGCCGGTAGGCAAGTGCCATAAAAATGACTTATGTCCAAGAACTAGGGTTTAACAGTAGTTGGAATTAAATTAAATACTTCTAAGCTCAAGCTTACTGGGACAAAACATTGGCTAAAACGGAAAATTAGCTTCGATGCTTGTCAGCGATATTTCGGTCCTTCTTGGCAAGGGTCCTCGACAGTCGCTGACAGGCATCGAAGCTGTCTTCACGTTTTAGCCATTGTTTGTACAGGAATAAAATTAAATTATTGAAATGTTGGCGAATGGTCTACCATTTAGGGCTAGAAGACAAACTATTGGGAACTGTGGGCAGAAATTAGGTCCTTACTTCTGACCGATGTGCGTGTATTTGGATGAGAGTGTGGTACATGGTTTGCGAATGTGAAGAGCAAAGTGAATGAAGGAACAGTATGGTGAATAAATTTGACGAAGAGTGGTTGAAAAAAGTTGTTGAGGATGATTATTTTGTGAGTACAAAGAGAATGGGGCTCTTCCTGAGGCTAGCGACGGAACACAGAAGCAGATCTTTGAAGTAAGAAAATATGAACGGAATTGGAAATTTAAACGTATGTCATTAGATTAGAGAAATATCCTGGAGGAGATTTGTTTGTTTCTGTTTTGTTTTTGTGATTGACTGTTGCCATAGCCCGCGGGCAGATAATTAATAAATCTATCTATATATTGCCGCTTCCTAAGCTTAGAACCAGCAAAGTGCCTTTTATCCTTCTCCGCAAAGAACTTCGCCTCTACCTTAGTTGGCCGACGTGTTGCTCTTTGGTACCAAGTTTGGGAATAATCCGCGTTCTCAATCACGTTTTACCTCGAAGTAAAAGAAAAAATGTCGCGGTTCTTAACCACGTCAATGCAAAAGCCGAACACTGTAAAAAGCGTTCGCAGAAATTTTGAATAATTGACGAACGTATTATCTGTAATGTTATCTGTAATTTGACGGGTCATTTCCTGACCATTGCCTTATACTGATATTTACTTTCGTACCTGACAAAAACGACAAGTGTGGCAGTCACTGTTATGAAAGTTCGTTTAGTCCTAAAGTAGGCTATCTATCTCATATTAATTATGTTGTTAGTTCCCTCCATAAAACCCCAAAACCAGGGGGAGTTTTGAATCAAATTAACCCAATGCGGTTTAGAGGTTGATTGGAAACTAAGTAGGAAAACTTACAGCTAACGACCTCGTTCAGAAAGAACTTTATTTTTAGTGAATTTGAGTTTCACTTCTCCCGCCGCACTACCGACTGACAATATTAAAGTTCAACTGAAAAGCCAACTTATTTGTGTGTCATTTAATTGGGTACAGTAAATTATATGGATCCTGCAAAGGGATTTTTTTTTATTTTCCATTATCTGCTCTAGTTATGAGACTCAGAATATCCCCGGCCGTCCCACAGCGTAAATTCTACTACGACGCGGGAAATTTTAATCTCAACACAAATGCGGCTTTTCAGTGGTCAGTGGTGAGATTGGTGAAGATTGCTTAGTGCCCGAACAATTTTTTGTTTATAAATCTTTCTCGTAAGGCATGCAACAAAAATACAAGCGCATAGAGGCACCACAAATCACACGAAAATTCCACTATTTGAAAATCGATATTTGGTGAATAGCGGAACAAAGAAGTAACTCATTTTCAGCGGGTCTTCAAGCCAATTTAAGTGAATAAGTGATGGGTAACTAGATTGTCCTATCCTAGCCCTTTTCGGTTAAACTTTAAACGGCCTGTCAGTAGGCCTAATGACGAAGAAGGATTAAGTGGAAAAATCACGTACCCGCCCGGACAAAAATATAATCAAATTGAGAGGCACTAACTGCAGAGATGAGAAAGCTCGCACCCCGACCATCTCCTCCTCCCTATATCTCGACAGTCTGGTACGCCACAAAAAGATCAATAGCGTTTTAATATTACTTTCTCTACAGTTTGCATATCCTTTGGCATTGTTCGGGACAATACCTTTTCTCTTGTGGCTTTTCCATTCACTGGAGAGCATTAGAAAACAAATCGCCCTGCCCCTTGAATTGAAGAGGGGCTCCTTGATTTGTCCCTGAGAGTCCTTCTGTAAATATGCACAGGGACAAAAGCTGACAAAGAAGTCTAGTACTGCTGAATTTCGACCAAAAGTGGCAACGAATTTGAAAGACAAAAAGCTGGTAAGTCGTCACAATAGATCTTTGTTTTGTTATGCGTCAGCTGAAATTTTTCGTTTTGGCAACATTTACCGCTTCGCTGGCAACAGCCCCCTTCAAGCAGCAGAACAATATAAAAAGAGCTGGAGGCTAATATGGCAAGGTCCAAAAGTACCCTATTCCCTTCTTCTAAGCACGTACAAAATTGATATCTTGGAGAAACGAAGACTGAACCTATGGCTTGAGATCGGTAAAAAAAAAAAACTTATTTCGCACCCCATCTACAATGAGTTTCTCCCTCCCTCATACAACAATGTAAGGGAACGGCAAGAACGAGCAGTCTCTACGAAGGTCCCAATATTCCAACCAGTAGCGGCCAAACACAGCCGTTACCAAAATAGTTTTATACCAAAGATTGTTGAAATTTTAAATAGCCTTTGACCATCTGTAGGTATTTTTAAATGTATATGTTATATTGACAAATTTGTGCGTGACAGTCCTCACCATTTTTGATTTTGTTACCGTGAACGTGTGAGCAAATAAATTACTAGTTTCTCATATTTTATTATATCATTCGCCGTCAGTTTCGGCTGAAGGAGTGCTTTCTCTAGCAGATTAATCCATTTGAGAAATATTAGCGATTTTTTTTTAATTATTCAATATTGTCAGGCAAGCAGTGATATGACGAAAACAAACGCATTAAAACAATTTGTTGAGAAGGGGTCTAGGCGAAAAAAAAACTAGCGATCGTCAACCCCCCCCCCCCCCCGACGAGAACGCCCCCGGTACCCCCCTCCGACGAAACCCCTCGGTACTAAAACCCCTGGCGAACACCCCCGGTATCCCCCCCCTCCAAATGTAAAGATATAGGAAATTAGAAAATCTTAGTTAAAAACTGCAGATTGGACTGCAAGCACTTGCAGATTTACCCTAGACACGCGAGTTATGTGTAAACGCGTGACGGCGGCTCGCTTCACGCCATTTCAGGTAAGCCTACGATTCTATGGCACTTATCGGCACTCCCGACTTGGCTTGTACAGGTAGGCTAGTCTCTATTAATTATCCTGAAAGAAATGATTGTATGAGAAATTAACCCTCTCTCCCGTTCGATTAAAACTGGATTAATGTTGGAAAAGTAAAATTATTGGAAAAGTATCGATAAAAAGTTCTACTCCATGATTTACTACCTCCTAGTATCAATTCCGCCTGGCGACTATTCCGGAGGCAAAAGACTTCGTCGTGACAGTTTTCCAAAACTTATAGTCGGTACTCCTAGGATTTCGAACTTAAACTCGTGTATCACAGCTCCCGCCTTTCCGGCTCATTTCCTCCTTGGGCAAGAACCCCCTCCAGGTTTAAACCGCATCGTAACCCCCCAACTCGTACTTTTTGTCGACCTAGCTCCGCCAGCCGTAACCGAATTTAGATCGCTCCATCGAACTTCTGATTATGATTTAACGGAATTCAACTTCTTTCCGGGACCAGTGACATGGAAAAATTAAGTTGCGACCGGATCGAGAGATCTCCCGAAAAGGGAATGCCGAAAGTGCCGACTTAGCGATCGGCTTTCGGAATTTATCGACTCTGTTCCGGCTTACAATGGAAGTGTCTCTTGTCGTAGATTTCGGTAATGGCACCAAATGCCGAGGGTCAGGGACCGAGCAAGGTGATCGAAATGGAGATAAGCCAAGTAGGAGGCACTGGAGGTGGCGGGAGGATAAGTTATGGGTGCTCCTAGAAGGATAAAGATGATACCGAAAGTGATAAGAGGAAAGCGTCACCGAGCTTGCTGCAGACTCTCCATTGATTCGGATTGCACTCACCAACAATGAGCCTATGGAAGGGACCGCCGGCTAGACCCCAGCTCGCAAAGTGCTATTTCTCGCAAGTTTTTCAGTAGATTGTCTTGTTATGCTTACACACGAGAAAGGATCATGCGTACAAGTTTCAAATTATTTGCGTCTTATACCCAAGCAGGACCAGGTCAATGACTGGCAAGAAGACTTTCAGCTAGATCCCTGCTCGAAAAAGTCACATTGACAGGATTATGAAGCTGGTCTCCCAGGATTCAAATCTCTCTTGCTAATAGTCAGGGGCAGGCCCGTATTCAGGAATTTATTTCGGGGGTGGGAAGGGGGTTGCCCGCGGGTCGTAACGAAAAGTACAAAAAAGACATAGATCAGATTTTAAATCCTACAAAAAATGATTACTTCTGTGGGTTTGGGGGGGGGGTCGGACCCCCTAGCCTCCCTGGATACGGCCCTGGTCAGGGGTATAAACGAACTTTTTCGACTGTAGGTTCGTTTCCTCCAGGTACAGCCTGAAGAGGATCTTTGCCAAGAAGGGAAGAAATATCATGGAAGAATATCCAAACTTATTTATCCGTCTTAAGCCCAATTCACACAGAGAGCGAATTTTCGCCACGCCTGACGATATTCGTCACGCCAGGCGTTGAAAAACGTAACGCCAAGTGAAAAAAGGCTTCGTCAGGCTTTGGCTCCCAGCCGAAAAAATTCGCAACGCCAGGCAGATAATTTGACGCCCTCTGTGTGAAGTCCGCGTTAAGCCCAATTCACACAGAAAGCGAATTTCGCCACGCCTGACGATATTCGTCACGCCAGGCGTTGAAAAACGTGACCAAGTGAAAAAAAGGCTTCGTCAGGCTTCGGCTTTAGAGTTATTAGTACAGCCCCACTTTGGGCTGGATGAGCATTTAGGTTAGGCACTTAAAAAAAAATTGAAAGTGCAGTAAACTTGTCTGAAGAGGACTTACCCTAAGAAGAGCCGAAATATTGTCATAATAAATCTCAGCTAGATTTCGCCCCCGTCAGCTAAATCGGCTACTTGCAGACAAAGAGAACCACGCGACTGGTTCCACATGTCAACGTTTGTTGACTTCGGATTTTGCCATTTTCATGCACTTGCTGTGTCTAAAGCTAACTATTAGTAACTACCAGTTAACAGTTAGCCAAAGTAGGTAAGAAGGGCAGCTGAAAACACCTGTACAGGTATTTTGGATCTTCAGTCTACCATTTAGACCAAAACTGCAGTGTTCACATTAAAGTAACTGTTCACATAAGCATATATCTACTGTACCAGTCCTAGTTCAGCCTTCAGGTTCTGTTTGACACAAACCCACCCTCCCTTACGGGTAACCATCAATGCCAGCCACAACTTCACTTCACGCACGAACCCTTGTCCTACATTACAGCCAAAGAGAAAGAACATAAATAAAATGAAAGGGGACACAATATTCGTAAGGATGAACTCATTACATGCTGATGTTTCAGCATGTAACAGCTTTCAGATTTCATTGCTAATTATTCAACGATGATTCATTATGCTCATGGAAACAGATGAAGAGTCCCGGCGTCGCCGAACCATATTCGGGTGGGGAGCTTTTCGCCCTTTCCACTTGTGAGTAGCAGCCTGAAGGGAGTGAATATATACATTACTTACACCTTTATTTGATTCAACGAGGATTCATTATGAGATAGAGAGAGAATGAAGGGCTTATTAAAAAAAAAACTAAACTAGAATCTTCAATGCCCAGAGGCAAACCTGTAAGGGAATAATTATCCTCAAAACAAAACATCAACAACAACAATAAACTACTGCAAAAATGCTCATCGAAAAAGATTTTATATTCCATACACGTTACATTCGACGATGATTCATTATGCGCATGAAAAAAGATTAAGAACCCTGGCGTCGACGAACCACACTTAGGTGGTGAGCTAAGGCTTCCCACTTGCGAGCCCCAACCTGAAGCAAGTGAATATACGTATGTTTTTATCAGCAGCCTATTTACGACAATTTCGTGGAAGGAAATGGTTTCTGGCAGGCCCGTATCCAGGAATTTATTTGGGGGGTTGCCCACGGGTCGGACCAAAATTACAAAAAAGACGTAGATCAGATTTAAAGCCTACAAAAACGATTACTTTTGTGGGTTTCGGAGGGGGTTCGAACCCCCTGGCCCCCCCTGGATAGCCTTGGTTGCTGGTATCACGATATTCAGATAGGAGTCGGTTTCAAGCAGAAACAATGCATCTTTAGGAAATCTTCAGTGATTATTCATTATGCTCATGTAGGAAGATTAAGGCGTCGCCGAACCACAACCGGGTGGTCAACTAAGGCTTTTCATTTTCGAGTACCAACCTGAAGGAAGTGAATATACATTCACTTTTTATACATTTGACTTTTTCAGTAGCCTGTTTACGAAAATTTCTTGAAAATAAAGGTTGCTTGTGTCACGATATACAGAGAGTGACCGGACTTCAGCAAAAACAACGCATTTTTTAGCCAGGACCTCTTCAGCGAACACTGTCTTTACCGCGGGGACTCCCAAAGTGGCGAAAACAGGTGCCCAAAAACAGAGATCGCCCTAATGGCTACAATCTTCGACGGCCTCTCAAACTTCCTCATCACAGATACACCATTTTCCATCCCTCAGCCAAAAAGGATGATAAATGAACCAGGTCTAATGGTCCCAGATCCAAGGCGGGAGGGACCCGAAACGCTGCGCCGGTGCATCCCGCTTGCGGTAAGGGCATGACTGGAAATGATAGATGCCCGAGGCGTAATATCTTCACGGTCGAAAAAGCGGAATCATTAGTCGGATAAGGGTTGGCCTGAGTGGTTTCTCACGACTTATGCTGGCATGGTCATATTTAGCGTAAAGATCGATCATACTAAAGCGTCGTGATAGACCGCTTTTGTTGCTAGAACGTTTTGCTGTTCGTTCTAGCAAGAACGGATAATGATAAGAACCTGTATCTCTCATGCCCTGCTTCGAACAGGAATCCGCGATCATATTCTGTAAATACTAAGCGGGTGCATCGGCTCAATTGGGTGAACGAATTAATGAATGTCTACAATATAATGGTTTAATTTTGAAACCTATTAGAAAAAAATCCCGACTTGAAATCATTCCTTGCCACTCTTGCCTCTTTGTTTATTTTGTTTTACAAATTTTCCATTGTTCAGTTTGTAACTCATTTTAAAAAAAACAATGATAAGCTATACTTAAAACCTACTTGTTTATTTTGCTTTACAAATTTTCATTGTTCACTTCGTAACTCGTTATAGAAAAAACAATGATACACTACAAATTTCATTCATTCAAGACTATTAAACTCGCGAAATGGTACAATAATAGTTTTAAGAACCGGCTCAAACCATTTTTTTCTTTCACAAAGGAAGGACTTCTAATATATAATGTAAAACATGGAGTTTTGGTCGAAGTATGTTCCTGAAAATAAGACGAGTGAGTAAATTCTATAATATGTGTGTGTGCAAATATTAATCTTTGTGATGGAGTTGAATCTATATTCTGTGCGAACAGACCACAGAGGAATTGACGAAGGAGCTTTTTTGTAGCTCTCCCCGAGATAACAGTGAGGGGGTAGTAACAATGAGGGGGTCCACCACCCTATTTCTTTAGGAGCGTGCCCTTTCTACTGACCAGAGACAAACAGCAGAAAAACTAGGCTACACAAGTCCAAATGGCGGGACATTTCCTCTACTTGTCGTGTCGCTAACAAAGGAATTACATCTCGACCCAAAAATGATAAAAATCAGGGACAAAAGGGGGCCGACTTGCACCTCTCTCCCTTTGTGAATAATAGCCTACTAAGGATCTTCTACGTCCTATCTCGCCTTACGCTCCACTGATCTGGAAATTCCGGATGAAACCAAGTCCAAACACAGTCTCAAGCTGGGAGGGAAAGGGATGATAAAATATCTGGACTTTGCGCTTCATTCAACCCTCCGGATAGGGGTACGGCGGACGATAGCGTTTTGAGTGATGGGGGGCAGTAGCCGGGGCAGTTTGGTGAGCAGCTGGAATGGACACAGGGATCAGTGAGCATGTTGATGATATGGGAAATGATACTCATGCACGTGTCAGAGAAATATGATACGTGGGAACGATTAGTAGCCTACGTAGTCAGCACGGCGCAAATAAGAATGAAAATCAAGTGGGTCCTTCACGGGCAATCGCAAAGACTTCGTAACCGTGCTAGTCTAGACCCAGCGTGCTCTGATTGACTGAAAATCGCCAAAATGGCCGCTAGGAAATTATTCAGAGCACTTACGACGGATTTACGTGGAGACGGTAATAGACTCGTCGGGTCAAGAGTAGAATCAACGTTGTAGGCTCTCTACCTCACTAGTAGGGATAGGGCTCGGGAATTTAGGGCTTAAAAATGGCATACGCAAAACAGATGCATCGTTTGGGGGGGGGCAGGGGACGGCTGCCCCCCGATCTTCCAAGGGGGCCCGGAGCTACCCAGGAAAAACATAAAACTAGCCCGAAAATATCAGTTTCCCATCAGAATTGTGGCATCTGGTTGCGCCATATCAGTTGAACATAGTCAATTATGAAAACTGAGGTGATCGAATGTCTTCAAGGAACGTTTGAGCCTGGGTATGTTGTGTGTCTTAACTCTGAACATGAAGACATACATTAACTTTGTAACATGGCGTCGAGTATCACTTTATGATTTTTTCCTGGCTAGCTGAGGGCCCCCTTGGAAACTCAAGTGGGGGCACCGCCCTAAAGGGGCACAAAATATAAGAGTAAGAAGGGGAGAGGGCCAGCAAAGACTCAGTACCTTTTCCACTTAACCCCAGCTTTTTTATTTTTTTAAACGGTAACAACAGTTTTAATCAGTGTTTAACGTGGTTTGCAGCAACGGCTACTCTGTTTCAGTTTTGTTTCGGATGGTCTTTTTATTCAGGAAGGTTCAATGTACCAGTTTTCAGTTAAATGTCTCACACTGTTTGAAAAGTGTCGTGACCAATCACTATGAGCTGATCTATGATAGGTGTCCCTTTTTGTGATCCAAAAAGGCACTCTAATCATAAAGAATTCCAAAATTTTCGCCTGCGGAGCCTTTTGTAGCTGAATCTTTATGCGCCCCCCCCCCCTCTAGTAGAGCAATCACTGGGTGACACGCCATTACATTCGACCCATCAGATACACCACCTTTACTAACCATACATTAGCCAAATCATCCCACCCCCTTCTCCACAATTGCCGAATTCTCTTTTAGCCATTTCCATATTTCCACCGTTTATTTACAAATCACGACAGGAAGTCGGAGATATTTCCTAATACTCTGTCAAGCTTCTCATTTGACGGATGGCCTTACCCCTTCCCTCTCCCTCGTTCTATTACAGTTCCAAAGATACAGATAAGCTCAGATCCAAGTCCGGAAACTGTCCGACGCGAACAAAGGTCCAAATAGAGGTCCGACGCAAGACGGTCTACAGAAACCAAAGACTTTTTACCAACCATTGCGCCAGCTAGGTAATCACGAATATCTTATTCACACTGCGCCTGAATCCATTAGTTAAGTAAAAGCTTAGCTTGGGGGGTCAGTAAGTAGGCTATTCTACGGTTTTAGCCTAACCTTTGTTTTTGAGCTTGCGAAAACTGATGCAGGGGAATCAGTTAAACAACGGCTATATGCATTTTGTGCTCCCTACACTGTCAGAAGTTTCATAACAGATAGCGCGTAACACTTTCAAGCATAACACTTTTTCACTTGGAAATAAAGTGTTATGACCAATTGAGTTTACACTATTTCGTGCCTAGATCTCCAACAACACCTTCACACTAACGGGAACGAAAGAAACACATCAGATAAGATAAGATAGATAAGATTTATTCCACTAAAAGCACAGAGGCCAAAGTGTTATCTGTTGAAACCGGGCATCCCAAAGTGTTATCTGTTGAAACCGGGCATCCTTCTGTTGTCGTTATGTAACTTCTGAGAGTGTAGTATTTTTACCAATTGAAGGTGTTGTTGGGGATCTAGGCACGAAATAGTGTAAACTTAATTGGTCATAACACTTTATTTCTAAGTGAAAAGGTGTTATTCTTGAAAGTGTTATGCGCGATCTGTTATGAAACTTCTGACAGTGTACATCCTCTACTGTTCGAAAAAAAGACATTAAAGACATCCTTACAAAGACTATAAATTTATGATGTATATCCCTCTTTCCTGTCGGAACCGTGAGCCAGTCAATAGGTTCGGCGTCCAAGATGTCATTCGATCTTTCCTTGTTACGTCACCACGTAATCACCATCAAGCTCATCGTCTTCACGACGTTTTCTTTACAGGCCCAGTTAGAAATGCTATATAAATTCTGTTCGTGAATGTGTTGATTTTTCTTTGTATTGTTTTTTCCTTTATAGTAAGTAAGTAAGTAAGTAAGTAATTTTATTACCCGAAAATTCACATGGAATTAGAACGGAGTATGAAAAGGAAAAAGAAAAGAAAAATCACACTACGGACCATCACCAAAAGTATTTACACACTATAGTTGCGTTTTTGCGGATACCATGGTATCTGTTACCACGGTAACTGGATCTGCAATCAGTCGTTTTTGCAGTCACCGTGGTATCTGATATACGGTCCACTGCAAAAACGACTATGGCCGACACTGCACTTTTCGAATTCATCCCAAAAGAAAAACTGATATCCAGTTACATCACTAAGTGTTGAACTTCTTTCTCACCAGTTTGACAAAATTTGATGAAAGTGAGATGACTTTTCAGATACCGCGACCAGATATCACGGTCGGACCGTGATATCTGAATATCTATTACCACGGTAACTGGCCAGATACCACGACAACTGCAAAAACGCCTTTTGACCGTGGTATCAGATACCACGATAACTGCAAAAACGACTTTAGACCGTATATCAGATACCATGGTATCAGCAAAAACGCATCTTATGTACATTAGCAAAACTACTGGCACAGGATGGCAGGCCACGGGTGCGCTCTTCCCTTAGCCTTTTCCAGAAAATTCTAACACAAACTGTTGGATCGGATACACCGTAATTACGCATGATATAGGAGTTCCTCGTCCACGGGGGAAGTCTCAGAAGGAACTTGGCGAATCGAAAAAAACAGAACTCTTACTTTTGCACACTGGGCGGACGACAAGTATTTCCAAAAAGGTGCTATATACAGTACATGTGGTAGAGCAATGGCATTATACAGCGACGCAAGATATCTACGGCAGAACCGATGCCTGTTACCAATAATTGACCCGTACGAAATCCGGATTTTCGCCTTTACGTGTCGTACAAGCAGCGTTCCGGACTTCCGGTGGAGTGGAGGCTTCGACCGATTGGTAAACCAAGGCAATGCTGAAAGTCAAACCTAGCAAATACTCATGTCCAAGTAATAAGCGGAAATAGTAATTTAAGTAAACTGAAGAACACATCGTAGCCTCTAGCTGTACCTCTTTTGAGTATTTTGCTCTTTGTTGCTCAGTTTGTTCTGCACCCTATCCCCGCTAGGTTACGGCGTCTATCCCGGCTAGGTTACGGCGTCCGGCGTTTTGTATTACTTTCAGAGTCGTTCAAAATAACCCGACAGAAGAAAAGAATATTACAAAAGAAATAACAAGTCGAACCAAAGCATTGTGATTTCATTTTTAATGTCAAATAGACAACTGAAATACTTAGCACTTTGCTGGTATTGAGTTCTTTTTTATCATTCCCACTCGACCGGTTCTGGGGCGAAAAACAAGCCAAGGTGGTCTAAACTTTGGAGAAGTGTACTTTGAATGTCTTCTTTAACATATATTTTCTTTCCTGAAACATGTTACTATGCAGAACGGGCATGCTTGATGCCTGAAATCTTGTCTCGACTTGATTGACGGCGGCCCACAACCTGAGGGTGTGTTCGTGTGAAACCCGAAGGTTGGATCAGAAATAAAAATTCTAGGTTTGGATAAGGACTTTAAAACAAACTTATGAACCAAATTAGTTTTGAACCAGCAGGTTTAGTTGAGAACTTCAAGATATTCTCAAAACCCCTCAAGCTATAAACAGTCCATCTCAAGCTATAAACAGTCCATCTCCCTCTTTCACCGATCTATGTAACCTCTCTACACCCGTTATGATCGCTAATGGAGAAAACAATGGACGGATCGAAGGAAATCAGTTTGTCGTAACCACAGACGTCAAGCCCGTGAGCGTGCCAGGCACGTGCCTCTGGCAGGAAAGTGGCGAGTCGGTTTACAGAAGAACAAGATTATGAGTGATTACCGAGTGGGGCGGAAGGGAACAGAAGCATGGGACTGAAAGTGACACCGCTCTTCTCACAAATCATATTTATATGGCTACAATCTGGAACGCGCACTTGAGAATTTGCCCGATTATGGCTTTGAGTCCGAAGCTCGCACCATGCGAGTCGCACGTTGTCTTTTATTTGGATATTTCGAGCCATCTACACTGTCAGGAGTTTTATAACAGATAACACAAGGATGCGCGGTTTTTCAAAGGACAACACTTGGAATGTAATCTGTTGTGACTTTGAAAATGTTATGCATAACAAGCATTGCCAGGAAGAGCCGAAAAACCTCCGAAAAAGCATCTGCTGAGTTTTCCAATATCTTGACGACAAACAAAAAGTCAGCCGATGCTCTTTCGAAGGTTTTCGGCTCTTCCTGGCAACACTTTTTGTGCATAACATTTTACCTTAAATTACCTTAAATCACACTTGCCAGCGAAAGGTAATCCTGTCGTGCACTGGCTCAGTGATGAATGGGGAGGGCCACATCTTGGGAATCCCATGCAGTTTTCCAAGGCTTCCGAGTCCAGTCTTTGTCAACCGATGACTTGAAGGCCTCCACACTATCTGCCATGACAGTGTTTTGACTGAGGGAATTCCATAGCGGTACCACTCGATTAGTGAAAAACTGGTTTCGCTTCCTGGTTGTAGCTCTCTTCCGGAAAAACTTCTTGGAGTGACCACGAGTTCGGGTGTTCTGTTCTAGCTGGAACAGGTTGGTGTCTGTTTCCAAGATTTTGTGTGCCATAATGACATCGCCACGTCTGCGACGGTAGCAAAGGGTTGGCAGGTTTAACTTCATTAATCTTGTTTGATAGTCCAGGGTGCTATATCCTTTGATGCATTTAGTGGCTCTTCTTTGTACAGACTCAAGTGCTGCCTGATCCCCCTTGTTTATTGGTGTTGCTACGCACATCCCAAATTAATGTTTTCAAAATCACAACAAATTACATCAAAGTTTTGTCTGTTGAAACTACGCATCCTTGTGTTATATGTTATGAAATATCTGACAGTGTAGAGGCTGAATTTTAGGTAGCGTTCCCCCGAATTTTCCTCAGTTACGATCACTGCGATTATGTTATTATTTTCCTTCCACCGTCCAGCGTGATAAGAAAATTAGTTCCTCCCTCTTTTTGTTTTTGTTCCACTAGAGTTACGATCGTTACAATTTACTTACGATGGTCGGGAGCATCATAAGTGATAATAACCATCTGTTCAGCAGAAATTCCCGGAAGAATAGTGACGTCTGTCCGAGCTGTAACTGTTTTCATTACTTAGAATGTAGTAACTACCACAGTAAAGTGCTGGCTCCTTCTATCATCATAACTCACAATAACTTCTTTGGGACGCAACCTTAATCGCAATCTAGAGTAGCAGGATAAAACATGTTCTTTTCGAAATCTAACTACCGTGCTTGTAGGTTATATGGAGGCTTATGCAAATTTCTGAATGACAGAAGCATTATTTTAGTAGGCTATAAATACTATGTCTATAGTGTGAACACACGCTCAGGATTTCCCGGCCGGATTTTCTGCGCTTTAACCATCAAACTGAAAAATATCTCAACTTTTCCACATGGAATTGTTTGTGGTGCTGAAGATTCGGGCGAGAATTCCAGTCCAGACAGAAATTAACGGTGCTAAACGAATTTAGGAAGCTAAAATATTTTTTTCGGCGATATTTACATCATTTCTTGTGCAAGGGTCCTCTTCAGGCGGTAGCTAAAAAATGCCAAGAAAAGGCAAAAAATCGCAAAATAGAATCTGAATGGACTGATCCGAGTGGCACACCATCAAGCACTATCTTTGTTGAAGCCTATCGAGCTAGCTTATCGGGGGTACTAGGAGTCCATAACAGTATGACACTAAGTTTGTATTTATTTGGTCTTAAGCCATAATGTTACAAGGTCGGATGTGTTCCTTAAATTCATACTGATCAGCTACATAACGCTTTTTTCGAAAAAGCTTTTTTCTTGTAATTTACTCGTCGATAGGTAGAATTTTATCAAAACGGAAATAATAATAGAGGCAAGGAAGTGCCCCACGAAAACGAAAGAGGAGAGTGATCGATCAAACTGTCCTCCTACTTGAAAGAACTATCCAATATCCCTTAGAGTTCTGATCCCTTTATAGCGATTGGCGCCTTCGACAACCGACTCGCTAATTGAAACAAATGATCTCCACAAGGTTATTCATTTCCTATTCCTCCCATTCCCTGTTCTGATTCAGGAGTGAAGAAGCAAGTGAGGGGGTAGAGAATAAAGGACATGATAGGAGATAAAAGCCACGACGTTAAAAAAGGGGGCAGAGAACTGAAGTAAAAGCTGGCCAAGAAACAGAGCATTTCCTAGAGGCTAGAAAAAAAGAGTAGCATCCTACCAGTGGCTAACTTCTGCCTAGATAAACTAGGCAGTTGCCTCGGCCCTCGGGGCCCAACCTTGGAAGGGGCCTCGGCAAGTGGCGAAGTGGTAATTATCACGTTTAAAAAGGGTAGTGCTATAGACAGCACTTGCCTATTTCATTTCTAAGCTTGCCTATTTTACGTTAAAACACATAAAATGTTTTGTACGCTGAAACAAAAAATAAGAATACAAATTTTGTGTTTACTGCCTAGGGGCCCTAGATCACTATGTTAGGGACCAGACACTAAACTGTCTCCTGAAACTTTACATTATTTTTGCTGTCAAAGTAAGTTGAAATAAAAAAAAAAAAAAAGTTTTTTGCTAAATTTGGCCACAAAAAAGGGAGCTGTTAACTGCCTAGGGGCCCTGCAGTCTAGTACACTAGCCCCTTTTCAGGCATGGTGCTCAAACGTCTAGCACCATGGAGCACCATGCCTTGGTGCTAGACATTCAAGCACTGTACCTTGGATTTCATGTAGGGTGCATGGATTTCAGTATACAGTGCATGCATGAAAAACACAGTTTCTGTCATCAGAACTGAGAACCGGCTCGGACAGGGCTGAAATTACTACCATGAATTAGAGAAATCAAAGACAATCCTATCATTTTTTTCATAACAAAAACAAAAGGACGCGACTGATGATGGAGATGGAAAACCTCATTTCCTTTTCTACATAGTCAAGGGTTTTTCATGTAGAGTGTCCTGTGCCTCAGTTTTTCTCCCTAGCAGCCAACCAGAATATTGGCTCCTGGGGCCTGCCTGGGGCAGACTACATGAAAATAGATAGGGTGCTGTCAGATTTTTTATCTCCATCATCAGTCGCGTCCTTTTGTTTTTGTTATGAAAAATATGATAGGATTGTCTTTGAATTCTCTAATTCATGGTGGTAATTTCAGCCCTGCCCGAGCTGGTGCACAATTGTGATGACGGAAACCGTGTTTTTCATGCATGCACTGTGTACTGAAATCCATGCACCATACATGAAATCCAAGGTACAGTGCTTGAACGTCCAGCACCCAGGCATGGTGCTAGACCTTTGAGCACCATGCCTGAAAAGGGGCTAGTGTACTAGACTGGGGCCCTGGAATCCTGGATCTATTTTTTCTGTCAACGTTAAAATAAATTTTTTTTTGCCAAATTACCAAAAAGAGGGCTGTTAGCTGCCTAGGGCCCTGGATCTCTATTTCCTGGACCCTAAACTAGCCCTAAACTGTCTCCTAAAACTTCACATTATTTTTGCTGTCAAAGTATGTTAAAATGAAAACAAAAATAAAAATGTTTTTTTGCTAAATTACCAAAAACGGGGCTGTTAACTGCCTAAGGGTCCTGGATCTCTATGTATGGGACTGGAGCCCTGGACATCAATGACTGGTAGTACTCCTGATTTCAACAACCCTTTGCTGCCAAGGTGCGCTGTCAGAAGCAGGGGTGTCACAACTGGGGGGGAGGTTGGACGCCTCCCCAATGTTATCGGCCAGTCAGTAAAAAAGTAACCGAGTTGGTGCGAAGCGCCACATTTTTGTCAAAACAGTTAATTTTTTTCAGGAAAACAGTCGGTTTTCTGAAGATCAGTCAATTTTTTTCAAAACTGTCATTTTTTCTTGAAAACAGTTTTTTTCTGCAAAAACAGTCGGTAAAAAATTACCAGGCAGTCGGTAGCCTAAAATCTAAATACCTCCCCCCCCAAATATTTTGGCTAGTAACGCCTCTGGTCAGAACAATTACAGACAGATTATACTACATGTCTCTGTAAAGTACAGTAGAGGTAGCCTATAGCCTACTTATGTGAACAGTTACTTCAATGTGAACACTGCAGTTTTTGGCTAAATGGTAGACTGAAGATCCAAAATACCTGTAGGCTACAGGTGTTTTCAGCTGCCCTTCCTACCTACTTTTGCTAACTGATAGTTAGCTTTAGACACAGCAAGCCAAGTGCATGAAAATGGCAAAATCCGAAGTCACTAAACATTCACATAATAAGCATACGTCTACTGTATATCATTAAATATGTTTCGCAACGTCACTTTTAGCATAAGTAACGCAAAGGTTTTGTAACTTCAACTGAATGTGTATCACCTTCTTGTTGAGACTGAACATATATATGTAAAGGTGACTTGGGGGATCAACGCTGGGTCAACAACTTTAAAATCCTAAGAATGGGTTAGCCTAGGCCCTAGGTATGTTGAAGGCCAGCTGAGCCCAGAGCCAATGTGCCAAGGCCAAAACTGCTTACCAGCGGTGCTGTGGTGGGTCCCGTGCTGTGGTAGGCTAGTTCGTCACATGCCTGGTCACTTTACTACTGTCTTAATTATTTGTTCAAGTATGTCTTTTCAGTGTCCTTACATAAAGCAATGTATTCGGGAATCTTCGAAGGCTTCATTGCCTTCATTTTGAATGTTGTGCGACGGAAGACTTCTTCAGCAGCAGCGCAGCACTTTTTGTCGGGGGTACAGAAGAGCCAAAGCACAGTTTTAGTGTGCGAGAGTTTATTGCCGACGGCAGGTCGAGGACCGACTACACCAAAACTTGCTGAATGCTTCAGACGGCTTATGTTGCATTTTATTTTAAGGTTAATGTTGTCTCTGTTTGAGTAGATAGTATTACTATCTTATTTAGTAACTATCTTAATTCGCACAAAGAGAACATAGTCCACGATGAATCTGTTATAATACGGTTATTGTTGTTTCTGGGATCCCAAAATTAAGTGGAGGGATACCTATGACTTCGTAAAAGTTGTTCGTCTGTCTGTCCGTTCGTCTGTGAGCACGATAACTCTCGAAGGGAATGAGATATTTTGTCTAAACCTGGTGTAAAGACTCTTTGGGTCAAGGGAGAGGTCGAGCTCGTGGATGGGCTCTGTAGCCCAACAGTTAGGGGTGGGGGAGGGGGTTCAGATGAAGGGTCTCGTAAAGATGAAGGGTCTCGTAACAGCTAACGAGATAGTCGATTTAGGGATAAGAAGACATGGTGAACACGAATATGAAAACCATTTTCTCGCCGAACAAGTATAGTTCGCCCAGAATCCGGTCAAAACCGGAAAGTTTGTTAAAGTAAAGGTTTTATTTAAAGTTGATTAGATGTTCGATTTAGGGGTAAGAAGACATGCTGAACACTTATATGAAAGTCAAAACCGGAAAGTTTGTTAAAGTAAAGGTTATATTTAAAGTTGATTAGATGTTCGATTTAGGGGTAAGAAGACATGCTGAACACTTATATGATAATCGTTTTCTCGTAAGACAAGGAGTTCGCCCGGAATCCGGCCGAAACCGGAAAATTTGCTAAAAGTAAAAGTTAATCTGAACTTGATAAGATGTTCGATTTAGAGATAAGAAGACACGCTGAATCCGCATTTGACAATCACTTTCTACCAGAACATACCGTTAGCCCGGAATCCGGCTGAGACCAATGTAGTGGTAAGGAGGCATGCTGAATCCGTATATGAAGATTCTTTTCTCGTCGGACAAATAGTTCGCCCGGGATTTGGCCAAAACCTGAAAATTTGTTAAAAGTTAAAGTGATTAGATGTTCGATTTAGGGATAAGGAGATACGCTGAATTCTTTTTTGAGCTTTAGTTTTTGCCCGAATTCGAAACCGGAGATTTGGCAGAAATAAGGCAGGAATATATAACCTATAGGACCTAGGGATAAATACACACACGCTGAATCCATATCTGAACTTGGTTTTCTCAGATGATTAGCCATTGGTCTTATCCTGTTTCTAAACCTTAATACTAAAATGTTCAAGGAGTCTGGCGAGACCGGATATCTACAAAACCAAATTGTCATCAAGTATTAAATTGTTTGGATCCCATCGAAACCTTTGGTCTTGTTCTAATTGGATGATCTTCTATTGTCTTGGTTCTGAGTATTTTCTAAACAGGATTTCTAATCCGATTGGTATGCAACCAGGTTTGCAGAAAATTTATTTTTTTGCTTTATATTATTATTAGTAGTAGTAATAGTAGGCTATAGTATATCACGTGACAGCACCAGCAACAGTCAGAATGAAAATAAGGATTTTGGTCGCAGCTAACTATTACTTGTTTATGAGGTGTCACTAAGTGTCATCATCCATTTTGATGTCGTCATTGTGACAAATCACGTTATCGACCGATCAAGTTATGTGCCAAGTATATAGCAAGAAGTCTGTCCTTCCTCTTCTACAATCCGGTAAACCAACGTCATGTTCTGTCACAGATCTAACTTACCGTACTTTAGTTAGTAGGACCAGGAAATTAGTAGACGACGTAGTCCCCATCTCATAAATCTGGTGATTGCGTTATATCCCCATCAATCGAAAGCCGATCCTCACAATGGAGAAGTCCAGGAGCAAACAGGATTTAATCAGGGAATCGGGAACTGTTCCACAAAATTAGGTGCGACGGATAGACCTCCTCGTCCCTAGAGAGTCCTTAAATTAAGGACCCCCTTTCCTCTCTATGGTCTGAGGATCATGGATGGTAAGCTTCTCGAGTGAAAGTGAGACTACAGCTGCGAAGAGAGACAGGATACTGAGTTACCGAGCTGTAGTTGGTCGACTTGTGAAAATAAGAAAAATGTTCGCAATAAGGTAGGATTTTAGGCGTTTTTCCGCGACAATTCCGGATTAGGCTATAATCCTAGATAACTGATTCACCAGAGAAACAGCAAATCGACTATCTCAGATTCCAAAACGACAATCCGACGATCTTGCTCCCTTGCAAGATTTCCGAATCGACGATCCAAGAACGAATCCGGATTATCAGATTGTCAGAGAAAACTGTTTTTCATAATCTGGATTGTCAGAGAAAACGCATTTTGGAGAATCCGGATTGTGAATCGTCATCTGGATTGTCACGGAAAAACACATTTTATTTGCTCTAAGAACCAATGGCCTTGGCAAATACAGAAAAATACACAAAATAAAGAGAAAGATGACCTTCTACACACTTACATGACCTAGTCTCTATGGGCTTGGGTTACCCTGAATCCTCGCCAACTGTTTCATATTAATGAAACAACTCTGACCCACAACGCACACATCCGGTGGAATCAGCAAACAAGTAAGATGCAAAAAATGCTCAAAATATGCTGGTATAGTATACATGACCACAAGGTCGAATATTTTTGTTTTAAGTGTAATTCGCCTCACAACGTTAATGGAACAAACTTTGAAAAATGCTTTAATGCTTTATGCTTCTTATGCCTATGCTTTAATTTTTATAAAATGCTTCACACGTATCGGCGGAGACTATTTCAGAGCACGGTACTGCAAGGCGCGGAAATTCAAAAACTCTCGGCCATGTACGAAAATCAATCATTTTGTAGAGCTGACTGATGAGAGTTCCATGACTGCTAATATAAACCGTCTCTGTAGCTGGGAGATTGCTATAGTGTTACCTGGTGAAACTTTCTGTTGTTTGTAGTACCGAAGAAAAGTTTTGTTTTCTGGATGTAAAGTTATAAAACTACCAAAAATGTACAAATATTACCGACCTACTTGCAGCTGATTCCAGAGCTTACAAGAAATTCTCAGCTAACACCGTTAATATGAACATTTGTCAACAATACAAATAATCCGGAGTATATAATAACAACGAATGGATAAGAAAAAAGAAACTCCGCTTATATTTGTCGAAGCTAGTAAATCGGAGTTTGGCAGTCAGCAAATAACGCCGTAATGATATTTTAGCGAAAATAAGTTGTCTAGGAATCTGCTGATTTCTGATGTAACATTGTATTCTAGGGGGTGGTAATGTGGCATCACGCCCATCTAACTTTAAGTATTTCGTCTGGATAGATTATGCCCTTTACACTTATGTACATTCTTTGCTTCGGTAAAGTGACATACATCCGTTGAATCACAGACCAACTTACAGATCCGGATTTAAACCCTGTGGAGGACCCAAGCAGTGAAAATGTCAGACTTCCCCTTGAAAATTATTTCGTAGATGTGCACAGGTCCACCGCTAGACCGGGCCTGAAAACCATCACCATGGAATCCGGAAGGAATACCGATCTCCAACAGTGATCGTCTGTTCAAGGTAATCTCGAGGGGTTGCTCACTCCCAAAATGGTTGTATAGTGGTGCCCGGTGCCCAGCCGGTGCTCACTTCCAAAATGGTTGTACAGTGGTGCCCGGTGCCCAGGTGTGCCCACCCCGGTGCCCAGCCGGTGCTCACTCCCAAAATGGTTGTACAGTGGTGCCTGGTGCCCAGGTGTGTCCAGCCGGTGCCCAGGGAGGGTGTACAGTGGTGCCCGGCGAGTGAGCAACCCCTCGGGTAATCTGTTCACGGTTTCCAGAAAATGTTGATGGTTCGAGGGTAGTTCAGAAGTCTAGCAATCAGAATTCCTTTCCACTGGAGTAGGTCAACCCTCGGGCCACCCAGCATTGTATCCCAAAATCATCTTTTGCACGTTTCAACAGGACTTTCAATGATCATGACAAACCAGGATTTTGCGAAAGAAGCTTCTTTTTTCTAATCTCGCACTGTTTGCCAATAAAATAGATTTTATGTGATTTTTCTAATTATCTCGTTATCATTATCGTTGACATCTGTGACATTCGTCTCAAACAGCATTTATACCTGTTTATACTTGGGAAACAACAATGAAACTTGGTGGGAGAATCCTTTGTAGCCCTATATTTGAGGGTGGGGGAGGGGTTTCAAATTAAAGAGCAAAACAAAAATAATTTTTTAAAGCTATTTAGATAGTTGATTTAGGTGTAAGGAGACATGCTGAATCCGAATATGAAAGTTATTTTCTCACCGGAACTAGTAGTTCACCCGGAATACGGCAAAAACCGGATAAAAAATTTGTCGACGAATTTTCGGCTACCCCTTTTCTTCGCAGTAGTATAGCTCTGCGCCTGCATAGCCCGTAATCAATGAACGTACGAGAGAGCTGGTGCAATCGAAGGTCGAAGGGGTTGGTATATGGGGAAAGAGTAGGTGATTGCGGGCTCTATGAATGAATGAATTTATTTAGCGAATCGACTTGATTAATAAGTATTTCACTGTTAACAGTTGGAAAGTTTAGACGGGTTGACAACTTCAGTAGTAAGGTGCACACTGAAACCAAAAATAGGCCGATCCCAGTTGTAATGGTCTAATAATAGGCTGTTAGACCATAGTCATATTCGGCAATGAGGGGTTAGCAGTTTTGTCTACTTGGTGTACCTACAATTTGCTTTCTGTGCTTCTTTATAGGTACGAACAATTTGGTACCACGTCTATCACGGGGACATGGAATCGGTTGCTAGAATCTTTGGTGATGAGGGGTTGCCAACTTTTGCTAGTTGGTATACCTTTTATTTTTTGCCAGTGTATTTCATGGTAAGAACGATATGGTACCATGTCTATCACGGGGAGATGGACTTGTAAGTAAGAGTCGGTTGCTAGAAGGCCTTCGCGAAGGGCTTGAAATTTTAACTTTGATCTGTTTCTAAATATTACAAGTAAAGAGTATTGATCTATCAACATCATATATTAGATTTTTGGGATCCCATCGACACCTTTGGCTCTTGTTACTTCTGAGTGCCTGGTCTTTCCTCCATAAAGCGTTTTTGGCCTCATCATCTACTGGTGACTCCTCCCCAGAACCAAGTTCCGGTGGTTCCTCACTGGTGAGGAGTTACCAGACACTGGTTACATTATCTTTGACTGGTTAGTCCTGAAACGCTTTAGCGTGAGTTCACACTGCTGCGTTATATACGATTTTCCGACATACGGCAGAATCGCATGAATGTTCAAACCACAACGCCGACGGCTAACACTAAAAATGCCCACGATCATAATGCCCACGACTCACAATGCCCGCTAAAAATGCCAACAACTAAAAATGCCCACGACTCATAATGCCCACGACTCAAAATGCCCACGGTTCAGAATGCCCACGATTGGATTATTTGAGGTGTTCAGAACGTAGTAAACTTGAATGGCGAGTGAGCAACGGGAAGAGTATAATAGACGGGGTATCAGAATGACGATAATCGTATGTTGAACTGGTATAATCTCAATCAAATACTTACAAGAAACATGGGTATTGGCTCGTGGTTAGTTGCCGCAAAAGCGCTGTGCTTTCTTGAGAAAGGCTCTGCCTGATAAGGAACCCCCTTAGAACTTTTCTTTAAGAGCTTTACCTTGCTGGTCTTTTTGGATCGTTCTTCAAGAAACAATAAAATAATTCCTTTTAAAACCTTTTCCGTGATTAATCCTACCCCTCGTAATCTCGTAGCTCGCATTCCCAGGATGATGTTGGCCTCCCCTGTGGACAGTTTCAGCAGTCGGCATTTTGAACCAAGACGATATTAACCTTCCCTCTGACCATTTTGAACTGTTGGCATTTGGAAACTGTCGGTATTTTTAAGCCGCCAGCATTTCGGACGATTTCGATTTCGGGTGTTCCACATCTGAATTTTTGGCATTTTGAGTCGTGGGCATTTTGAACCGTGGGCATTCTGAGCGTGGGCATTGTGAGAGTGTGCAAAAAGATCGTGGTGAATTTGGGAACCACCCACGCCGACACGACAGGAAACTGAGCATGCATATCCAGATGATAAATATTCCTTCAACCCAAGCTGACTGCGAATCATATTTGACAGTGCAAAAACGGATACGTCAGCTAAATTTTATTCGAGCTATATTTCGGCCCTTCTTGGCAAGGGTCCTCTTCAGGCTCAAAACCGCTCAAGTTGGAAAAACGAAACTTGTGATAACCACAAGTTTCGGTTTTTGGTTATCACAAGTTTCGTTTTTCCAACTTGAGCGGTTTTGAGCCTGAAGAGGACCCTTGCCAAGAAGGGCCGAAATATAGCTCGAATAAAATTTAGCTGACGTATCCGTTTTTGCACTGTCAAAAACCAGATGATTCTGCAGAGGACAATGAAGCCCTCGGGAGGTGACCTCTGACGCCCCTGGGGACATCCTCATTATGGTGATTTTAGTCGAACTTCGTATGTCATCTAGTTCAAATCAGGTTGAATGACGGTGTACTTAGTAAATATTTGTGTTCAACCATCCAATAATTACAACATTTTCTTTCATAACAAGGAGGAATACCCTTTTAGTTTTATAAAATCAACAAATCTTTTGTTTTTCTTTCTCCCCCCGAAAAAAAATCGCATGCGTTTGTTGGACGGGTTGACATTTTTCAACGCATCGGACACTGCGTCAAAACGCAATGTTTTGCGTTGAGTGGGTCCTCCGTAAGGAGGTCGTAATAGTCTCGTCCAGACACCGCGCGCTCTCATTGGCCGCTTACGACGCGTTGCGATGGCTTCGGACAGCTTACGATTGCCAGTGAAGGACCCACTTTACTTGTAGCACGAATTTTAATTGTGCACGAAATCGCAGCAGTGTCAACCTAAGGTTATAGCACTGGGAGCAGTCACCGCTGCATCCAAAAACACCAAACACACCAGTCTCCGGTGACAAAGAACTCAGCTTTCGTTCGTCCCACGCGTTAAACTCCGTCCGACGGCCGACCAAGGGAACTAAAATAATGGACCCAGCACGGACGTTTTGGCAGGACACGGCATGGACGAGGCTACCGTCACTATAGATATTGCAACCTATCCAACGAAAACGGAAATTTCTTCACGATCATTAAATGCAGCACAACAAAATAATTTCATATTGGAAGGTATACGACTTTCGACTTCGAGACTGCATTAGCGGCTTTTGGTAATTATTATGAGCCTGTAAACTGCTAGAAACGTCAATTTGACTCTAAATTAATTTGTTTACACCCCTTTCCGTTTTCGTCGGGTAGGCTGTAATCTCTCTATGCTAGCGATAAATTTCCGACCAGGTGGGATTGGCTTCCAAGTACTACCTCAAATTGCACTTGCAAGCAATCAGGTAGGATCCCGATAAACTTAGGGGTTAGCCTTGGTTCGCGTCCCAGCCTAACGAAGGGTTCCAGATCTTGACATAGAAATACAACTGTGCTTCAAAATTTATTTCATAAATGATTCGTGATGTGTTATTACACACCTTGACAATATACAACAAACATCAACTTTCAATCCAAAATCAAAAGGAATCATCTTCCAGTCAGTTTCTTTCAAATTCACTGCCAAAAACAAATAATTTGTCGCCGAATTGGCACTTAAAAAACGAACCAGGCCAAAGAACAGCGCCTTGTCTAATTCTATTCAGACATTACATACCTCCAGCGAAAAGAGTGAGATATAACCTGGAAAACTGTCCTGCGCGAACCGATGACGCGACGAACGCGTGGATTACCACAAGAACGGATTTAGAAAATGCGTCACACCTTTGAACTTTATCGGTAGCTCTAAACGACCGCGCAACCAGTATTATAGACGTGACGTGTTCCAAGCTCCTAAGCTTCCACTGTTAACTAGAATCTGTACGTCCCTTCATAAAAGTTGGAGCGCCGATGGTAATATTTAGTAATTACTGGTAGAACATTGGAACGCACCCAAGACACAACACTAGTTGGTGAGCTAAAGTAGCCTACCCAAATCTGGAACTACAAAATACACTAAACCTGGGATACACACTGCAGGAATCGAGCATTTTCGCAGGACAGGTTTCCAGTTTTATTTCACACTATTTCACCAAAAGTACTGCAAAGCTCTGAGTCTATAGCGCCTACAATCTATGCGCAAGTAATCACCGTGCCTATGATCGCATATTATCTGGCTACTTACTAACATTTCATGAAAAAGAGGAGTAGAGATCACATTTGTTTGAAGTTGGAACTACCAGCGCCAAAAATAGGTGGGGAGGGGAATCACGGGAAAGTGTCTTCCCTAATGCGGGGGGGGGGGGGGGGGCAGGAATAATTCGAGTACGCATTATGACAGCAAGGTGGCTTCGGCTAGTCGGTGTAGTCTTTCATCCGATGGAACTTTCTACTCACAACAGCAGAACTTTATCTTGTCTTGTTGTTATTGTATTTATTCATTTTACGTTTGACGTCATTTTATCTTGCTAGAGTTATTTTTGCTGACCAGCAGGCCTCTTTCAAACGCGAGTTTAATTTTTTTTTTTTTTTATTCAAACACTTTTCCGGTTTTATTGCAGTTGCAATGCTGAAATAGAGCCGGACAAAAGATGTCTGGATGATTTTTGGGCGCCAAAGTCGGAAGCGCACTGTTAGATTTATCGATCCAAAAGTCTGCACTTCCTAACCTAGCTGCCCGGGCTCACGTCGTGGAAGAAACTTCCTGGGCCAGGAGGGGTCGACCGGGCAAAGCAGTTCAGGCTAATGGTGCAAACGATCAGGATTTCCTACGCTTTCATCATTAAGTTGAAAAAAATCTCAGATTTTCCGTATGGAACTGAGGATGGCGCCGAAAATAGTGGCAGGAATCCCAGTCCACTACCGCACGGCCCTGATCTGCATCACAGTACAAAAGCAGGTGTTCGGATTTTTGAAAGGCTACGATCAATCGGAGGCGTACCAAAGAGGTAGTTGAGAAAGGTACAAGAAGGTGTTGAACACGCAACAGGGCAACACGAATTCTGATTTGACGGGGGGGGGGGGGAGGGGAAGTCTCTCAGCCGATCCATTATCTGCACACTAGATGCGTCAGATGTAAACCCGGTGCTGGTTGACTAAAGGTAGACACTATGCAAAGGATTCGAGGTCCCAAGCACCTCGATGGCTGAGTTGGTAGTCTGAGAAGCAAAGGTCGCGGGTATAGAAATCCCCGTCTCCGAAGCGAGAAACTCCTACTCTGGGCGGTGGGGGTGGGGTGGGGGGGGGGGGGGGTAATGATCTTTTAAATTATTGTAAACCCAAAAATCGAAGCATTGTTCTCTTAAGTTCATTCGTCGTGTTCTCTGGTCAAGCTAGCATTAGACAGTGAAAATGATAGACCAAAGAACACTATACAAGACCAAAAGAACACTATACAAAGAAAGTCTAAAAGGAGGAAGTCAGTGAACAGGGCTGCTGCCCCCGGGCGGGGTTGCAGACGTTGAAGGTTGGTGGGATAGGTTTTGGCGCATGGTAGTTTAAAACACGATTATCAACCTAGTTCTAACGATCTGACAGCAATAAGCCTGTTATAACAATAGGCAGGTTCTCGTATAAAAGAACTATTTACTATATGACTTAACTTGCTATAGGTTTCTAGTCTCTACGGGTATCACATTTGGATTTATATACCGAAATTGATATCATCAAAAATAGCAGTATGGCTGAGGAAATTTAAACTTTTGAGCAGGAAACTGTGTCAAGGTGTTTTAAACAGATTATACAACACAGTTAAAATACTGGAAACACGAAAATGTACATCTTACAGCGACAGGACCAAGCTCTCCAGCGACATCTTTCCATTTTCCTAATTATTCCTCAAAACCCCAAGAACAGCTAGATTAGATTAGCGGGACAAGAACGGCTAAATTTCTAATCTCACCACTTATCTGAATGCATAAAATAGTATGTATTATAATATATCACATATTACAATAAAATAAATATTATTCGACGTCAGACAAGCGGTTTGCCCTAAAGAATCAAACCAAGATTGTCATAAGTAGACGTAATATAAAGTTTAGACGGGAAAAGGACCGGTATCTATCTCAATTGTTTGGATCGCCATTCTCTGTTAAGGCACAGCACCCCAACGAATTTCGGAAAGGAAATATTGTATACACGTCGAAACGTCTAAGCCTAGGCCTTCAATGGCGTTAGCCTTTCAAGACTGTCATCTTCTATATCATTTACTCAGTTGCGGCCCATATCCCGGGGTTACCCATCTGACACCAGCATCATTCCGAAAATCGTGGTATCAGCGCGCGGGAAAATTCAAAATGCTGAATCATGGTGTTTCATGAAAAGTGTGCCGTTCTTGGGGCTTTAAGTTCACTTTTCCACTATCTATTCCTTGATCCCAATCTGCCAATGGCCTTGTGTCAGGTCAAGTTTTCGTCGCACGATTGAATAAAAATTTAGATCACGATCGAATGATCAAACACAGTTTCAAACATGACACATATGTTACTACTGCGGTGCCATCTAGGCGGGCACCGCGAACAATTAATCTAACTACAACACCGCTACATCTACTGATCTACTGTTTTACTACGTACTACCCTCGGGGGTGTTTATCCGCCGTCCGCCCGCTACTAAATTATCTATGTACAAAAACCAGCTGTTGGCTACAGACGGACGGACAGACATTTTGTACGCCCTAGGAGTAGGCCCCATGTCACTTAACATGATTATTGCGTTCTCTGCATAAAAATATCGAGATCTTATTCGCTTACAAATCTATAGTCCGGGCAGCTAGCTAATTCGGAAATTTTCAAAAAATACATAAGCTCTTGATATGAAATGGAGGGGGGAGGGGGCGAGATTGAGGCACGAGGTAGTGGGATTACGGAGAGGCTTATTGCTTCTTGGTGGTAACTATGAACTAAGTACTATGAGGGAAAAGCTGAAACTGGGTAAGATCAGAACTCCCGGCTATTTTTTCTAATACCTTATTAAAAAGGCGAACATCAGGCACCTCAGTTTAATCAAATTTCTATCTCTACGCCTTACCTACACTACGGAGGTATGTCTTCAATCTTAAGCTCGACTCACACTCGAACCTACACGTGGTTTTTAAGTACTGGCTCAACTACTGGGTATACAAGAGGAGTCGATAGTTCCTGCAAATGCTTGGCTTTTGCCAAAAATTAATGACAGTCATGTCATATCGCAATACTTTGCTTAAGTTGTGGCTGAAGGTCGCGGCTGTGGTCTGTGGTGGCTGTGGTTGCAGCTCAAAGCCAGGCGTGGAAAAGTTGTAATTACATGTGAAACATTTTATTATGTGCTACACCTTCTAAAAAATCTATGTTTCAACATCTTAATTTTTGAAAATTTTATTGATTTTATCTCCTTCGGACAGCAGGAAATTCAATCCGATTCCCCGTCGAGTACAATACAGCTATGCTTCTTTAGTTAACTTTGAACAGTTCCATATTCATCCACTTTCTGTGAAAAAAGTCAAGACAAAGCAGCCAAAGTAGCTAATTAAGGCTTCTAAGATGAGCTAAAACGTTCGGTCTTCATTTTACTATTTAGACTAGTCCAAAACTAAACTGTTCGAAGTTAACTAACGTTTAAAGATGCATACCTCTACTGCACTACAGGCAAAGACGACAATTGGCGCCAACGCAAAACTTCTACGCCTCGATAAGGTAGAAGGAAGCCATGAAACGAATATTCCGCAGCTTTGGCATTCTTCTTAGACTTTGTCTTTCTTACAGTATAGCAATCACACCAGACCCAAGCTTTTTGCAGTACTAGATCTGAAGCATGCAGCTGCAAGCTGCATTCCAACATTTCCGGAAAAGACACTATCTCGTCATAGTTTACTACCGCGTTAGAGAGTGAGGGCGGGTTGTTGGGTGTGAATCGAGCTTAAGAGCGGAACATTAAACTGAACGGAGATCTTCAAAAAAAGAAACAATACGGGCTCCTATTGGGGCTGCGCTTTTATCTAGACTACTGATGGAGTTTTCAATGGCTGCCGAAGTGACACAGGTTAGGTGAGGTCATCTTTAATGATAGCCGTTGGCGAAGTGGGACGGCACAAGCTGACCAGCCTAAAATGGAAACGAAATCAACAACTCACTCCCTGTATCCATGGACATATATTTATCAGCTCGTGTGCAACGTCAGATATCTAAAGTTCTACTGATATTCTGACTTTGCCAAATTATTTTTGAAGACCTGTTAAGAGGCCAATGGCAAGAGCGATTTTCAACAACACTTTTTTCTGCCGTGATCTAGTGTAGATCAATAAAGATAAGTGTTATTTAATGTGCCAATGATCATTTAAAGATGTAACAGAATTAATACAGTTAGTTGTGTTCGCCTATCCGGTCATACACCACACATTGGGAAATGTAGTAGTATCCCGCAACCGAGGACGCGCTCGGACTACGCTACCACATTAGGTCTCTGACCTTGGGGGACCTCTACGTTAACGAAGCCCCCACCCCACCTCAGTTAACAACCATTTCACGCACTATACCCTTACTGTTATTACCCGAGCAAGCAAATGTAGCCAACAGTAACAGGCCTTGGACTTAAGAACATGTTAGTGTCTTACTTGCTGAAAGCGTTGTGAACGCGCAGAAACCATTAAAGCACAACTCTTACTAGAAAGATCTTTCCATTATGAAATGGGTCACAAAAACCGTTTTTCAAAAATACCATTACTTTTCACCTGAATTTAGCGGTTTTTTGTTAGCGCTTGTCTACTCTATCCAGCTTTCCCGCCCTCCGACGCGGCGGCTAGGCGCAAAAGATTTGAAAACTGAACGCGCCGTGGTTAAAAAGTGGGAAAACTAAGCAAATAAAAAAGTAAAAAACAGAAGATTTTCATATCCTTATGTGTGAAAGAGTTTCAGCGGAAGTCGAAGATTCCGGCAGATTTCACGTCGTGTGACGGGCAAAACTCGGCACGGCCGAAAAAGAGCTAAAAATTCGTAGGCACAAAATGAAACAATGGAGAAAGCCTAATAGTGAGAGCCTATAATTCCATAAGGGAGCTGGATATTTTATAAAAAGCATAATAAGCAAGAAGGGACCTTTAAGTTAGTCTAAAGCAGGTGTGAACGGTTCACAGTGAACCGTCACTTCGCAAACGTTTAGTGAAGTGCTGTGCTGTGTTCCGAGAGAGTTGTGTCTGAGGGCTATGCCAATACAAATTTGACCATTTTCTTCCCGAGTTTCGCCATACACTGTTAGAAATTTTGATAACGGATAATACACGTTTGCGCATCCTTGTGTTAAACGTTATGAGAATATATGTGTTATGACCCTTTTCTTCTGATCTTTCCGAGAAACATAACACTTCAAAGGCTCATAACAGATATTTTCTAATTATATTCATATAATATACTACTCAAATGCATCTGATTGCAGGTTTGTTCCTTCCCCAGCGTTGGCACAGAAGACTGCCGAGAAGATTGACAGCCTGAAGAGGACCCTTGCCAAGAAGGGCCGAAATATCACTACATAAGCAATACAGCTGACGAATCCGTTTTGTATATTTTATATGAATATACGACTTTAAGTCAGCTTGGGCTCAAGGAATATTTATTTTCTAATTGAGTTAAACGTTATGAGAATACATGTGTTATGACCTTTTTATATAACATAACACTCCAAAAAGCTCATAACAGATATTTTATCTTTCCGAGAAACATAACACTTAAATCGGTCATAACAGACTTATTCTCACAAGATTTAACACAATGATGTACAAACGTGGGCTATCTGATATCAAGCTTCTGACAGTGCAATCAAACGCTTTAACGAGAAAAAATCTGAGGAACTTACCCTATTGAGAGTCACAGGGCTGTAAGCACCAGAATGCGAGTTACTCGATAAGTAGTTGGGCATCCCGTCTAGGCTGCCGCCGTACAGGTCTACTGGCCCAGGAGAGTTTGTCTGATGCGGACCGCCGCCGCTAGTAGGGAAGGCACGTGGTGGCGGGGGATGGGCGGCATATGGAGATGGCGTAGCGCCGCTGCCATAACCAGGGAAGCTGTTCATAACTGTAAAGGAAAGAAGATATAAGAGAAGGCTGTTCCTTCAAGATACACTGGCCCAGACTAACCACTGTAGAAGGCAATTGCCTATTTTTTTGCATTATAATACTGTAATTACTTCCATAATAATCTGCATTCTGAGGAATCAACATTGCCGGATGACCAAATATGCAGAGTGGCCACCAGCCTATTGGCCTCGTTCTATTCAGAGGCCCCGCGACAATCGGTCAATATATGGCCCAAGATTAATAGGAATAAGTAGC
The DNA here is from genome assembly GCA_023053555.1 of Branchinecta lindahli. Lineage (NCBI taxonomy): Eukaryota > Metazoa > Arthropoda > Branchiopoda > Anostraca > Branchinectidae > Branchinecta > Branchinecta lindahli. Next base: position 8,966,388 of record JAKZAO010000012.1, read on the forward strand.
GGTGGGGGGGGGGGGGCAACTGCCCAGAGATCCCCCCCATTGAGTTTAAAAGTGGAATGAAAATATTAGACAAAAATACGCCGGTTTGCTTGTTCTGATTCTAGTAGTTTTCTTACAGGCCATAACTTACCCTAGCTGTCAGTACAAGCAACACTTTTTAAAGTTTAACCGAAAAGGGCTGGGATAGGACAATTTAGTTACCCATCACTTATTCACTTAAATTGGCTTGAAGACCCGCTGAAAATGCGTTACTTCGTTGTTCCGCTATTCACGAATAATCGATTTTCAAATAGTGGAATTTCCTTGTGATTTGTGGTACTCTATGCGCTTGTATTTTTGTTGTATGCTTTACAAGAAAGATTTACGAATTTTTTTTTTGTTCAGGCACTAAGCAATCTTCAGCAATCTCACCACTGCCCACTGAAAAGCCGCGTTTGTGTTGAGATTAAAATTTCCCGGTTCATAGTAGAATTTACGCTGTGGGGACAGCCGCAGATATTATGAATGTCATAACTAAGGCAGATAGTGGAAAATAAAAAAAAATCCCTTTGCCGAATCCAAATAATTCAGTGTATTCAATCAAATGACACAAAAATAAGTCGGCTTTTCAGTTAAACTTTAAAGCTTGTTGTAACCACCCAATTTCTAGGGATTAGAGGCAGCGACAACTTCAAGAAGCGTGGAGACAGCTCTGGCACCAGACAACATACGCAGTCAAAACCACCTACCACGCACCAGATATGACAGAGCGAAATCCAGACGAAAGAATCTCATCTCAACACGAATTATTAGACCCGAAGAGGCAGGTGATTTGAACAAACGCCAACCGTCCCTCGTCGAGATACGTCGATGAGAAACGCTCAATAAGCAAAATCGTGTATTGATGTATCTCTCTTGCCTTGGCTCTGGAAGGATCTGCCAAGGCGACCGGGAGAGTACTTGATTTGATGAGGTGACAAGAAAGAAAGATCTTATTGATGTGACAGGCAAGTGCGGCAGACGAAGAAATGAGGTCAGTGACAGAGCGGAATTTGTCTAGCACAAGTTCAGCACTGGCGATACGCCTACACATTGCCCGTAACTCCGCTAGGTAAGAGTATCGATGATGATTTGCAGATTAAAAAAGAACAAGACCAAAGGTTTCGATGGGATCCCCAAAATGTAATATTTCTGGGGGGTCTGGGTACTGAGTAGAGTAGAGTATAGTAGAATGTAATTTAAAAATGGCTTTCACAGCAATAATGCCGAATTTGCATTTCATGTCACCTAAGGTAAGGTCTGGGTACTGAGTAGAGTAGAGTATAGTAGAATGTAATTTAAAAATGACTTTCACAGCAATAATGCCGAATTTGCATTTCATGTCAACATAGTCATTAACAAAAGCGTCGTCAATTCAACATTTTCAACAGATATACAGATATAAAATATATATACAATTTAAACACAGCCAAGGTTATCTGATTTCCAATCAGATCTTGTAGACATCCGGTCTTCTCCAGACTTCTTGAACATATTTATTATCAAAATTTAGAAACAGATTAAGGCCAATGGCTAATCATCTGAGAAAACCAAGTTCAGATCTGGATTCAGCATGTGTGTTTACCCTATTATGTCATATCTACTTTGACGAAACTGATCAAACTTCCTGCCTTATTTCCGGTTTTGGCAGGACCCCGGTTGAACTACTTGTCCGTCAAAAACGAGTTCAGCATATCTCCTTACCCCTACATCGAACCTCTATCCTCTACCTCTAGAGAAATCTTCATCTTTTGACAAATATTTAGGTTTTGGCCGGATTGCGGGCGAACTACTTGTCCGGCGAGAAAATAATTTTCATATTTGCCTAGTTTTCTATTAGAAAAGGAATCGTCATTGATAAAAAAAACCTGTTTATAATTGTAGGATGGATATTCATTTAGATCCACAGGTGTGTTTTCCTATGCAGGAACCGGATTATAAGTTGTTAGAAAAGGTAACTCAGGAGGAGGTGTGGGCGAATTTAAAAAAAATGAGGGGAGGTTCTGCACCGGGGATTGATGGAATCCCAACATCAGTGTGGAAATGGGGAAAGGAAAGTTTAATCCCTATTTTGGCGACTATGTTTTCTTGTATAATTGAGAATTCTTGGTGGCCGGAATGTTGGGCCACTTCTATAGTGACGCCATTATTCAAAAAGGGAGACAAGTCGGAGCATGGAAATTATAGGTTAATACATTTAGGAAATGCAATTAGTAAAATATTTTGTAAGGTGGTGAATAGTAGGCTAAGAAAATGGTTTGAAGAGAGGGAATTGTTAGACCCTTTGCAAGCTGGGTTTAGGCCTAATTATAGTACTATGGACCAGATATTTATATTGAATGTATTAGCTCGTAAATATACACGGAAGAAAGGGAGTAAGTTGTATGTAGCTTTTTTAGATTTGAAAGCGGCTTTTGATACTGTCAGTAGGGATTTATTAATTGATTATTTGGGTAAAATAGGGTTGCCTGCTTCATTGATTTCGTTGATCCTCCGAATGTATACTTGTGTTTGTTTGGTGGTGAGAGTTGGTCGGCAGTGGTCAAAGTTATTTAAGTCAAAATTAGGTCTAAAGCAAGGTTGTACGTTGTCACCCACATTGTTCTCGTTATATTTGAATGATATTAATAGTTATATGATGGAGAAACAGGCACCGATGGTTAGTCTAGATATTTTGAAATTGTGCATGTTATTATTTGCAGACGACATAGTGGTGGTGGCGGATAGTAGCAAGAACCTTCAGTCCCTATTAAATTTGGTGGCGGAGTACCTTCAGGTGAAGGAACTGATACTTAACCGGAAAAAAACGGTGGTGATGGTTTTTAGGAGGGAGAGTAAGATAGATATGATGGATACTTTTTGTGTGGATGGAAAGGCATTGGCGGTGAAGGATGAGTTTGTGTATCTGGGTATTAAATTTTCAAGTAATGTTAAGTTTAGTAAACAGATAGGGTACGCAGAATCAAAAGGAAATAGAATAGCGAACCTAGTAACAAGGAGCCATTTAAAAAATATAAGAAGTGTAGGGTTCCATAAGAAAATTTTTAGGTCTAAAATAGTACCTACGATACATTACGGAAGTGAAATTTGGGGTTATAGGGCAAGTAAGAAAATAGAAAGTATTCAATGTAAGTATTTTAAAAAAGTGATAGGTCTATCTGATAAATTGAATAACATAGTTTTAAGAGGAGATGTAGGTTTAACATGTCTTAGAAATGATAGGTGGGTTAGGATGGTAAAATTTTGGGAAAAAATTATTGAACTCCCTAGGGTACGTCCCCTAAAAGCGGCGTACCTTGAGGCTTTACGGGATGAGCGTCAAGATTCGTGGCCTTCCCAAATAAAGAAAATTTTGGATCATTGTGGCCTATCGGGATCATGGAGTGAAGGACACGGAACACACCCATCTGACAAGAATGAGGTCTCAAAAACAGTGAAGCAAGTGCTTTACGACCAAGAACTACAGCAATGGCAAGTGGATAAAGCCCAGGCAGAGTCGTTGATGTTTTACGCCAAGGCAAAAGAGTGTTGGGGGGAGGAAGTTTATTTTAAGGTGGGTCTTTCTCAGGAGGAGTTTGTTTTAGTTATGAGTATGAGAGCTGATTGTTTGCCATTGGGAAAAAGAAGAAAGTATTTAGGTAAGTTTAGGGCTAAGTCTGGTCCTTACTTTTGCCCTATGTGTGGTTGTGAAAATGAAACTTTACAACATTTTTTGGCGGAATGTGTGGAATTGAGTGATTTGAGGGAAGAGCTGTTTGGGGTAAGAGTGGGTGGGATTGAGTGGATTGTGCAGGTAATGAAACAGCTGAGTTTTGGAACGATTAAGTCGATTGGAAGGTTCCTGAGGTTGGGGATGAGACACAGGGAAAATTGTTTAAGTTTATAAGGTATAATGAAATATAGTAGGATGTAGAGTAGTGTACAGATTGATTATTTATATCATTTATTTATTTTTTTGTGTTGTATTTTTGCGATGGCCCGTGTTGGCTTTTGGGCAATAAATCTATCTAAAATCTAAATCTATGGATTCAGCATGCCTCTTTACCAATACATCGAACCTCTAATCAACTTCAGAGAAAACTTTTGCTTGTAACAAATTTTCCGGTTTTAGCCGGATTCCGGGCGAACTATATGTCCGGGTGGAAAATATGATGGTTGTTGCCATGGCCTTCGGACTTTTTTGCAATAAATATCATAACATATCATATACGGATTCAGCATGTCTTCTTACCCCGAAATCGAACATCGAACCAACTTCAAATAAAACTTTTACTTTTCGGGTAGTGGCCGGATTCCGGGCGAACTATTTGTCCGGCGAGAAAACAATTTTCATACCCGTGTTCAGCATGTCTTCTTATCCCTAAGTCGACTATCGTATTGGCTTTTGAAAAACATTTTTTTTCGCCCCCTTCTTTGAAACCCCTCCCCAACCCCTAAATATACAGCTATGAGGCCCATCTTCGAACCTGACCTTGATCCACAGGATCCTCACACCAAGTTTCAACATCTCTTCGAGAGTTACCGTACTAACAGAAAGACGGACGGATGAACAACTTTGCTGAGTCATGGGTATCCCGTCACTTAACGCTTTGGGATCCCAAAACTACCAATAGGATGAAAGACTTATAATCTTCTCCAGTACTGTGATGACACAATTATTAAAGGGCCAGAAAAACGTTTCCTACAGAACTTACAGGTTCAGCGTAGATACGAAACGTTTATAATTCAGTATCGAAGTCGAAAATACCTAACAATGCCAATTATTTATTGAGCTTTTTTTCCGATGATGGTATACACATATGCGTTTTCATCTTGTCGGCCGCAATCTCGCTATGGCAACAATCAACCCTTTGTGTCTTTCGCAAGGTGCGAAGCCTCGACGCTCCATCCTCTTTTTTTCTTCTTAAAGTAACTGGCTCGGGAATTCTTTGGCTCCCGTTTTGACACACGGTTGACGTCACTTGGCCGGGATGCGAGGGGAATATGAGTGGTGGAAATCCGAAAAGTGCCTCCCTAATGATTCCTGTTGATTGACAACCGAGAATAATGTTTGGATAGGAAGATAGAACTGTGGTTCGGTCACGGTTGAGGGTTTTGTCTGAAGCGAATTTATGTCAACGGGCTCTTGTTGACTTCTAGGACCGTTATTTGTCAAAGGTACGAGGACGCCGCTGTCCCCTGAACGGATGCCGCAGCTAGTAGGATTCTACTAGATGTGGTGGCGTTTAGTAAGTTTGGTAGGATAGAGAGATTGCAGTGTATCTGAAGAAAACGGAAAGGGTATAAAAAAAAAATGCGACAATGTGAGATGAGGTATAAGATTTTCGTCTTTGAGACTAATGGTGGGTTTACACATTGCGTAAAATCCGAACGTATTTTGAAATCCGAGCGTATTTTCTCACGTATCTGAGCTTGACAACATTTCTGGCAATACGGACGTATTTATATCCAAAACGGACCGATTTCTCAAATGCGTCCGTATTGCTAGAGATTTTTTCAAGCCCAAATACGTGCGTAAAATACGCTCGGATTTACGCAGTGTGTAAACGTAGCATAAAAACGTCGTTCCCAAACTTTTCCGTAGCCTACCACGTAGCCTACCCCTCGTCAAGGTTCACAAACGTAGCGTCCCTATTTTTTTTACAAATCGTTGTTTTAATATTTTGTACCACGATCAGAACGTCAAAAATAGAAGTACAAGCTCATAGAGGTACCACAAATCCGGAAGAAAAAGTTTAGTCAACGAAAATCTATAGTATGAATAGCGGAGCAGCGAAGTAACACGTTTTCCTCAGGTCTTCAAGATTTAAGGCAATGAGTGTTGGGTAGCTAGACTGTCGTACCTCAGCATTCGGTTAAACTTCTAAAAGTGACGCATTTTGAATTTGTATCGCGAAGTGGGTTTTAGGCACGAACCCAACTCGTATCCGAAGACGAGAGTTTCCCCATGTATGACGCAAGTAAGACTCGTGATTATCAAGCATAATAAAACGTAGACAAGATTCACGTGGTTTCATTACAAATTGCTACACATTCCAAAACTCTAAGTCGGAGACGACGCGTCGCCGGTTTCCGGGACAGGTGACAGCGGAGATGAATTACGGGAAACCGACGGACAGCTACCGATACGGAGGTACAGGCAAAGGTGTACTCCCGCTCAAAGATGATTGGCAACTTAGAGCACACCTCGCACTATTTACTGTTTATGTTCCAATATTCAAAACTATTTGAATACTGTAAAACTAGGCTCTACTTTTAAAGCACAACTCTTACTAGAAATAATCTTTTCCCTATGAAACGGACCAGAAAAAACGATTTTCGAAAACACCATTACTTTCCACCTGAACTTAGCGATTTTCTTGTTAGAGCTTGTCGACTCTATCCAGCCTTCCTGCTCTCCGACGCGGCGGTCGGGCGCAAAACGTTTGAAAACTGAGCACGCCGTGGTTAAAAAGTTGGAAAACTAAGCAAACAAAAGAAGTCAAAACCAAAAGGTTATCATATCCTCATATATGAAAGAGTTTTCAGTGGACATTGAAGATTCCCGCAAACTTTGCGTTGTGTGACGAGCAAAACTCGGCAGAGCCGAAAAAGCGCTAAAACTCCGTAGTCACAAAACGAAACAATGGAGAAAGGTAGGGATTTTTGTAGCTTCTGCTTCCACAAGGGAGCTAGGTATATTACAAAAGGCAGGATAAGCAAGAGGGGTCCTTTAACAAATTATTCGCGACTTTGGCTGCTTTAAGCCTTTTCCCAGGTCCACTGATTTCTAGCAAAAATCGGCAAAATTCAGAGAACCGGTTTTACGCATCAATAGCATGATACGCGAACACTCATCGGGAGCATAATGCGCATGGAAAATAGTGAATCGTGGCAAGTGCAAAGATTAGTGAGGTATTGTTAGCGCGCTTAGAATGTAACATGAAATTTGGGTATCCGGAGATAAGAATGATGAATGCAATTACGGAATCAGGTTGCATGTTTGCATTAGTTGCGTTTTTTGCCTTCATCCAGTTAACCGACCTACAAGATTTCCCGCTATACCGTAAGTCGTTTTCTTCCTTCGGTTAACCGACCTAAGTTCTTATAAGCCGTTTTTTGGGTCCGTTCGCCGGTCGGTTAACCGACCTGTGGACTGAGGCGGGAGGTCCATCCAACCAACCTACGCTGTTGGCACGGCGCGAAATTCAAAATTCTCATTGGAGAGATAGGCGCCGGCGACGGGATGACGCCATGTTTTCTTATAAGCCGTTTTTAGAGCTCAGTCGAACCGACCGGCGAGACGAAAAAACGGTCAATAGTGGCAAATAGGTCGGTTAACCGACCTACGGAGAAAAGGCAAAAAACGTAACTATTGTAGACACGACGGGCCCTTTAAAGTTAACCGAATAGGGTCGACATACGACAGTCTAGTTAATCATCACCTATTCACTTAAACAAGCTTGACGACCGATGAAAATGAGTTACTTCGCTGCTCCGCTATTCATGTAATGGATTTTCATCGAATGAACTTTTTCTTGTGGATTCGTGGTACCTCTATGTGCTAGCGACATTTAGCAACTACAACGGTAAACGATTGCCGAAAAATAAATCTTTTCTGGGTCACACAACAGTGGGCTCTCTGAGAAGTAATCTTACAATCCGGAACTGAACATTTCCTTAGCTTGGCTTCATTAGCCACTGAAACGAACGCTTAGGTTGAAATTCAAATTCTCCGCGTTGTCTTGTCGGGACGTCAGTGCGTATTCTCAACGTCAGTACAAGAGCCCAAGATGGAGAAAAAAAAATAATCACTTAAAATAATTCAATGTATTCAAATCCATGATATGAAAGTGGGCTGGTTTTCAGTAAAACTTTAAAGTTTAACCGAAAAGGGCTAGGACAGGACAATCTAGTTACCGATCACTTATTCACTTAAATTGGCTTGAAGACCCGCTGAAAATGAGCTACTTCGTTGTTCCGCTATTCAGGAATAATCAATTTTCAAATAGTAGAATTTCCGTGTGATTTGTGGTGCCTCTATGCGCTTGTATTTTTGCTGTATGCCTTAAGAGAAAGTTTTATCAAGTTTTTTGGGATCCCAAAACGTTAGTGACGGATACCTATGGCATCGTAAAAGTTGTCCGTCTGTCCGTCCGTCCGTCTGTCTGTAAGCACGATAACTCTCGAAGGGAATGAGATATTTTGATGAAACTTGGTGTGAGGATTCTTTGGGTCAAGAGTAAGGTCGAGTTCGTAGATGGGCACTGTAGCCCTACATTTAGGGGTGGGGGAGGGGGTTTAAATTAAGGGACAAACAAAATATTTTGAAACAGCTAATGTGATAGTCGATTATGGGGTAAGAAGACATGCTGAACACGATAGTGAAAACCATTTTCTCACCGGACAAGTAGTTCGCCCGGAATCCGGCCAAAACCGGAAAGTTTGTTAAAAGTAAAAGTTTTATTTTAAGTTAACTAGATGTTTGATTTAGGGGTAAGAAGACATGCCGAACACGATGGTGAAAACCATTTTTTGACCGGACTAGTAGTTAGCCCGGAATCCGGCCGAAACCGGAAAATTTGTTCAAAGCAAAAGTTTTATTTGAAGTTGATTAGATGTTCGATTTAGGGGTAAGAAGTCATGCTGAACACGATGGTGAAAACCATTTTCTCGACGGACTAGTAGTTAGCCCGCAATCCGGCCGAAACCGGAAAATTTGTTAAAAGCAAAAGTTTTATTTGAAGTTGATTAGATGTTCGATTTAGGGGTAAGAAGTCATGCTGAACACGATGGTGAAAACCATTTTCTCGACGGACTAGTAGTTAGCCCGCAATCCGGCCGAAACCGGAAAATTTGTTAAAAGCATAAGTTTTATTTGAAGTTGATTAGATGTTCGATTTAGGGGTAAGAAGACATGCTGAACACGATGGTGAAAACCATTTTCTCGCCGGACAAGTAGTTCGCCCGGAATCCGTCCGAAACCGGAAAATTTGTTAAAAGTAAAATTTGTATTTGAAGTTGATTAGATGATAGATTTAAGGGTAAGAAGATACGCTGAATCTGTATATGACCACCATTTTTTACCCAGACATATAGTTCGTCTGGAATCCGGTTGAAACCGGATTTTTTTTTATAAGTTAGAAGTTTTATTTGAAGTTGATTAGACGGAGATGCGCTGAATTCGTTTCTGAACTATCTTTTTTTGGCTTGACAAGTAGTTCGCTCGGAATTCGGCCGAAAACGGAAATTCGGCAGAAGTAAAGCAGGAAGTTTCGATCAGAATCGTCAAAATAAATATGGCTTATACAGGTATATCTGAACTTAACTTTCTCAGATGATTAGCCTGGCGAAGACTGGATCTGGCGTAGAGAAGACGTAGTTGTCTGGTCAAAAATTAAATTTTTGGGATCCCATCGAAACCTTTGGTCTTGTTTTGTTCAGGCACTAAGCAATCTTCACCGATCTCACCACTGCCCACTGAAAAGCCGCATTTGTGTTGAGATTAAAATTTCCCGCGTCATAGTAGAATTTACGCTGTGGGGACGGCTGGAGATATTCTGAGCCTCGTAACTAGAGCAGATAGTGAAAAATCAAAAAATCCCTTTGCAGAATCCAAATAATTCAGTGTTTCCAATTAAATGATACACAAATGAGTTGGCTTTTCAGTCTATCTTGGCGAAATGATGCCTCGCAAGGTAGCCAATGCGGTTGAAGAGTTGCAGCCAATCAAATGTGCCCGCACCAGAGGTTCACAAAAAGTGTTGTCCCTTCTTTCTAAATTTGTATAACGAAGCGTAAGCCGAGATCTTTTACCCATTAGTATGACACTGTTTATGATTGCTGTATATACGTATTACGATTAATATGATTAACGTATGCGCTCATGAGTTATAGCCAAACAAATTTGGCGTAAGCCGTGACAAGTTTTTTGATGAATAAAACGATTTATCTATCTATTTACATGACTGAGGCACTGAGTGACAAGATGGAAGTTATTTTACTTTTACAAAAATTCGGCGGCAATTTTCCAACGTCAGAATTCCCTTTTACAAACAACAATTAGTTTATCCACTGCTTTTTTAACTGTTTGGCAGCATTTTTATTTTTTAATTAGACGCTGCCGTGTGAATTGATTTTGATGCACTGTTTTGTACATTTTGAGGGAAAACATAACTTTCGTAATAATTTAGGACTGAACAGCTTTCCTTTTTTAGTTGTTGGAACTAGGCTAAGATAAAGACTGGCCTATTACAAAGCTAACTTACCAGACAGAGCTTGCGGAAGAAGCTGATTGGTGGAGTTGGGAGTAAGGCTTCCACTCATATCAACTAGAAAAATAAATAAATTAAAAACTAAAATAAACGCGAATGTTTCCTTTCATATCCGCCTTTTGCCAGTTAGGCGCTGTATCATCCAAACCTGGCTGTACACTGGCTGCACAAAAAGAGTCAAACTCAACGAAGTCGACGTTTACGCACAATTATTCGTGTGAGGAGTATTTTTTTTTGTCCAAAACGTAACAAAACGTAAGTTTGTTCCCTGCTGGCCTGGCATTAAAACCCGCACCTCAACTGACGGACTCTTTTCATTTGTTGAATTTTATAAGAAGATACTACCGTAAGGGCAATAATAATGATATTGGCGTTGTGCTCTGATTTTAAGGGTTGTCAAATTTTATCAATTTACTATCACGAATTTTTATTCTATTTTAAAGTACAATCTGTCGACTCAATCATCATTCTATTTGGCACTGTGCCACGATCTGTGATTATGTTCCGAGTAAATCAACCAATCGATCTTGGATGCCCTAAGCGCCTCTAAACATGTAGGAACAACTAAGGACTAAGGTAGGTTAAGGCTCTGGTGCAAGGTTAACTAGCTAAGCCTATAGGTAAATTCTGGGCTTGCAGAAGACAGACTTGCGTTGTGAATTATCAGTGTATTGCCAATAGAGGAGCTACATTGTAAAAAGTTTCTCCGAGTAAGAATTAAAGTTAACTGCAGTATCTGCTACTGGGATTAATCTTATCTCTACTGGGATAAGATTAATCCGAACTAGAAATAAGCAGAGGTAATATTAATCCCAGTAGCAAATACTGTAAGGTTTTTTCTACCGTGTAGGATACACTTATGAAGTGCAGCTCGGGAACGAAAATGAATGGAAATAGTACTGAAGCAGAATGGATTACTATCATCGTACGACGCGTCATCAATGATGTAACGCATGATGTGATTTGGGAAAGGGCTTGACAACCCCAAAGACGGTTACGCAAGCTTTAACCCACCGAAAAATGAATTAAAGAAAGTACTTTCTATCATTCTTTTTGTAGACTTGTTTGGTTCGTTTCCCTTAAGATTATATGAATAAAGAATAAGCCCCGCCCATTGCCAGGCCTTATGTTAGGCCTTATGGTGGGGTCATAATGAGTTAATGGTGCGTATTATTTTTATGAATAAAACTGAACTGAAAACTGAACTGAACTCACTTCCCCTCATTCCATACGGATCTCTATGCATTGGCGACGTACTCAGCATATTCTGTGAGTGGGGGTCCAAACCTCCTCTGCCGGGCATGGTCCCATCAGCTACGCTACTCAGTGCGATCGCCATGTTGGAGAAGTCGTACATAGCCCCGGGAGTGGAACGGTCCCCACTGCCTGGTCCTCCTGTGCTCCCATTCCCCTGCGGCGTAGAGGGGGGATAATAAGGGAATCCGGAAATGCTCGCTAAAAAGTAAAGATAGGTCAGCTACTTCAAGGTCAAACACAGCTATTGCAAGTGAAGGTAGCAGGGGCGGTGCAGCTACTGCGAAACGACGTCACAAGCTCGGACAAATGCGAAATAAGATGCTGAAGACTGTTCAATTATTGCAGCTTCTTTTCTTTCCCAACGTTAGAAAATTTTTAGAGCTAAACCTGCATTTCTGTCTCAGGAGTCTCAAAGAGGGAGCGGTTGGAGGGGGGGGGGATAATCAACTGTCAAAGAATGAAACAGGCTACAAAGAGGCAGATAAAGGCGTTCGAGAAGTAATAGCAGTGGTCACAAACTCAGGAGTTGTTAGTGCTGGCCCAGGCTCCCACAGTACAGCCAGGGAAGGCGTTCGAAGCCCATCAGTTAACGGGGGTGGGGTAAACACCAAAGGAGAACTAGGCAAAGACCCAGAAACACAGATCTAGACGACGTCAGGAAAATTGTGACTAATCTACGCTACGAAGCTTACACGTCCTACAAGCAAGCTCAGGCTACCGTCGTCATCCACAAAAGATACATCAAACAAAGACACAAAATATCCGAATTTCAACGACGATAGACAGTATCAAAGATAGTTGACTGTGCTAAACGGATGCGTCAGCTGATTTTATTCGGGCAATATTTCGCCCCTTCTTGCACCAGCTTTAACTCAAAGCAATTGATACGAAGAAAGTCACCAATATCAGATATTTGTAGTGATAGAATCTTTTTTTATTTTATTACATGTTCACTTTTCTAGCTTTGGGCTTGAGGAGGACCCTTGCCAAGAAGGGCCGAAATTCAGCTGACGTATACGTTGAGCGCAGCCAACTATGATTCGCAGTCAGCTTGGGCTGAAGGAATAAGTATCAAAGATGCACTCCAGAGTTATGAGTGCGCGATGACGGGTGTTTGGGTAGGCTGGGCTTACTTATTCTAGTCTAGACTGCGCTCGGCGCATGTGCAACTTGGTCCTGTATGTTGGGTATTATCATCATCGCCCCCAAGACACAGGACCCTTCAACTGCGCAGGCGCCGAGCAAGAAAACTCCACTAGTTCTAAAACAAAGTTAGTCACTACTATGACGGGAAGAAGCAATACTTTGTTACAGGACAGAGCAGACGCTAAGCTAACACAAACCCAGACTAACGGACCGAAATGTTGAAAGCCTACGCATAGAACAGTAGAATGTGTGTTCTCCCTCGCCTTCAGCACCCTATGAGAATCCATCATATAGAGATGGAAAAATAGATCCATAGGTTAATGAACCAATAAGAGAGGCTTTTACTTTTTGGGATCCCAAAACGTTAGTGACGGATACCTATGACATCGCAAAAGTTGTCCGTCCGTCTATACGCACGATAACTCTCGAAGGGATTGATATATTTTGATGAAACTTGGTGGGAGGATCCTTTGGGTCAAAGTACAAGTCAAGTTCGAAGATGGGCTCCGTAGCTCTATATTTGAGGATGGGGGAGGGGTTTCAAATTAAGGGGCAAACAAAATATTTTAAAACAGCTAATGTGATAGTCGATTATGGGGTGAGAAGACATGCTGAACACGATGGTGAAAACAATTTTCTCGCCGGACAAGTAGTTCGCCCGGAATCCGGCCAAAACCGGAAAGTTCGTGAAAAGTAAAATTTTCTCACTCGCCTTCAGCACCCTATGAGCATCCATTATATAGAGATGGTACAATAGATCCATAGGTTAATGAAACAATAAGAGAGGCTTTTACTTTTTAACTGAAGGGTAATGCAAAACTCATCGTCGGGATGTTCCTCGAACAAAAGCCGTTACGACTATAAAGGGACTTTTTCATATTGCTAACGCGTGTTGTGCTCCTGGAGGCTTCTATTTTTATCTGGCATAGCAAATTGGCATGTTTTTTGAAAAAAACACGGATCCATCCCGGCTGTTTTAGCCGCGCGCGGGCCCTTTATATTAGAAGGGAACCACGGAGAAAACTGCATTACTGGTCTTTTTGACCAATGAGCTCACTGGAAGCACTAAGCGGGAGCCTAACCTGCTTCGAAAAGAGCCAGACATGGCATATAGAAAAGTCGTTAAAGTTGCCACTGAGGTGGATAAAAATGCAAGTTCGAAACGAGAATGAATGGAACAATCCGAGACGTAAAGGGAATCAGTAATAAAGATACCACAGCCAGAAAAATGCCCAGCCAAAAACTCGTGAATTCGTGTTGCTTCATGTTATTGCGGTTTGCTACTTGCAAAGATGTGTGTTTACATTATAACGCTGCAACTGCTTGATCGTCATGGTCAATAGATAAGTCAGCTAAGATTTGCTCTAGCATTATTTCGGCACTTCTTCCCAAGGCTCAGGATGCGAAAGGTTTCTTCTAGCCGGAGCCTGACAAGGACCCTTGCCAAGAAGGGCCGAAAATCGCTAGAGAAAATCCTATCTGACTTACCGTTTAGCGCCATCAAATATGATTCGCGATCAACTCGGGATGAAGGGTTACTACTGCAACTATATGTCGAAAACCATGATGCTAAATGGTACTGGGGCGATAATTTCTACGATTTCGACCTACAGGTTACTGCACATGAACAGGAAAATGTCGAAGTCTTTCTAGATTGGTCTAAATTCAAAACAAAAGAAAAATCTATAAACTAGGAGTTGATACAGACTATTCTATAGACTAAACTCCCGAAGCGACCTTCCGGTACAAACTGCCTAAGTCGGTCATAATTTCCCAATTATTATATTTTTTATCAATAGAAAAAATAGTCAAGTACAGCTTTTTCACGTTCTGAAACGAATGAGAGCCTGGCGAAAGCTGCTTGCACCGTCCGGAATACCTCAGACTATAAACAAAAACATGTACGATCTGCAACTAGTCAAATCTGTTAATACACATCACGTATTAGTTACATAAGCAGGTTCACTAAGTTAGAACACTAAGACTGAGGCATCCTTCTAACCTAGATTCCGATGATCCATCGATGCCAGGGTCTAGGAGGCGGGGCTTCGTTGTTGCGCCAAGCCGTGCAATTCGTTGACTGGCCGGAATTTCGGGGCGTGATTTTCAGTTTTTCCTTTTTTTTATTTTTCAAAGAATAAATTGTACAATAAAAATTTGCGAATTTGCAAATAACAAAGATATAGATGGCAAATGAAGTGCAACAAAACCATCATATAACAATAAAAGATACCGATATCGTACTTCTTAGTTCCAAGCCCCCTCCCTTTCTTTCAGACTTTCGACAAACAAGAGAACTTTTGAAAAAGAGAAGGGGCGTCGGCTTCACGAAATAATTACTTTCCGCTTAAGCAAGCCTAGGAGCCCGTCCTCACAATTTCAAAACCACATTATCCTTCCACGTTTAACAATTCCAAAAAGTATCCAACCCTGTAAGACAAAAAAATACCAGAATTCAGAACCAAGTCCGAATGAACTTCCATCATGCATCAAGCTTTCCATCTCCCACTGGGAGGACAGCTGACCTTCAAAGGGCATCTCCTTGCCAGAAATGAACTGACAGACAAAAATGTTCCCGCAGTGGGATTCGAACCCGTCACTTTCGGCTGTAATTGCCGCTGCTCTAACTAGCTAACAGTAGTTCGCAAATTACTACAGTCGCCAGACAGAGGTGGGCAACAGGACAGGTTTCTTCGTCTCTGCTAGCAGGTCTCTATTACCACCCGACAAGAAAACCAACAAAACCGATTACAAATCCCTAATCGCTCAGTGCAAATTAAGGTACAAATCAAAGACGCATCCTTGCAAAACAGCCAACTGTGTGAGACAGGTCTTCAATGAAGGGTAGCTGAGCTCAATCTGTTACTCCTCACTACTAATTAGAACTTCTTGTAGATTGGTCGTATTTTTACCACGAAAAAATCAACTGATTCGTTTACGGTTTGCCACGTACACCAGGGATGAGGACGGGCCCTAGTCACTACAAAAAATGCAGCCGTTTAGACGTACTTTGTACCAAAAATATCTGAGGCAACGTAGCCCAAGCCTCTTAACTTTCACTGGGCACCTGAGCAAATATCAGGAAGATTGAGTTAGTATTTGCTACGAACTTGATGTTTCCAAACTACGTTTAACCAAGAACTGATAAGATAGAACGATCAACCCGGGCTGTAGTTCCGTAGCGATTCCCCACTTTCAATCGAAAAGCAGCAGCTCATATATTGTGAGAAGTTCGGTAACAGATAACACTCGCACATCTTTGTGTTAAACGTTATGAGAATGTAGTCATGTTTATTTACGTTGTTTTGTTTAGTGTTTAACATGTGTATTTTACTTTATGTATTCTACTCATACTCCGCTGTTATCTAAAAAGCGGGTCACAAATAAATAAATAAATGTCTGTTGTGACCCTTCCTAACGTTTTCACGAAATATAACACTTTAAAGGGTCACAAAAGATATGATATACATATGTATATACATAAGGTTTAACACAAAGATGCACACACATGTGTTATCTGTTATTCAACATCTGACAGTGGAGGTCAGTGAAAAGCTCTCCCTAAACGTTAGAGCCCCAAGAAAACCAGACTACACTGTAAAAAGTTTCTCCGAATAAGGATGCAGTATTTGCTACTGGGATTAACTTTATCCCTAAGATAAGATTAATACGAGTTAGGGATAATCTTATCCCAATAAAGACAAGATTAATCCCAGTAGCAAATACTGCAAGATTTTTTTTTCAGTATAGACCACAGTAGGCCTATAACCGGTTACTTAACTGGTTACTTCACCTATAACCGGCTACTTCATACTATACGCGGTAACTTCACCTATAGCCGGTAACTTCTCATAGATTCTCGTTCGTTTCTGGGGAGGATGCCACAAAACCTTGTCAAATCGAGGATTTACCGAAGTTGTTCATTCTAGCGTAACTTTATGAGTTCTTGGCCTAACTTGGGCTAAACTGTCTCCTTAAATGTGACCTATATTACAAGTGCATCGATTGATCTGAGGGGTACCTACTTCCCAAAATCACGGTACACTTAAATAGCTGGGCAGTGATGTCAGACATCACATAGTGTTCGTCAATAAACATTTGGTGGAAATTATGAAATTATTTTTAGCACTATAGACAATTAAACCATTTTTGCCATTACCGTCTTTTTGCCAACAGCTTTACAGTACAAAAGCTTCGAATATAGCTATCCATCGGGTCTTTACGCGTACCGCGTACTGATTACTGGAGGTCGGGCATGGTTTGTCCACCTTGGAAATAATGGTTTCTAGTGTCCGTCTGCAATGACCGACTGTTCAAGGGAAGTAGGATACCCCTCCCCAACACTAATACTATTAAGAACATCCTACGATCTAAGACAGACTAGCAATTTAAAAGTACACTAAACCATTCAAGTCCTACTGATTATGACTAAAGATTGAAAATCCTGCTGAAATTCTTCGGTTCGAAGAAACAGTTTTTAAATCACAACCCACGGGATGTAGCATCCATAACAAGTCAAAATATTGCCATCAACACTGTCAGTGCACAGCCTGCATTAAAGGTAGAATGCCCCCCCCCTCCAACCAGCAGATATTCCAAAATACACCGGGTAGTTTAAGTTTTCCCTCCTAGTTTTGAAGTCGTATCCGGGAAAGTCCTCCAATGTTCCGTTGTGCAAGCGCTATGCCTATCGTGATAAGTATCGTTAAAGTTTGTATCGAGCGTCGGTCAATACCTCTAACATGGTAAGGTACACGTATATGACCATTTTCCACTATATACCGGACGAACAAGTACAGAGGCGCGGCACTGCGGGACAAGTTAGATGACGGGAGTCAGTGACGGAAGTCCATAAGTCAACCGGTCGTAACAAATCATGAGCAAGCAGTTGAAGGTGTGGTCGAGGCCTTTCTATGTGCTTTAATCTCTTAGCAGTTCTTGAAGTACTGCATTTTTTATGACGAAATGATGCAGCCGTCAAAAAAAAAAATATGCAGCGTCTACTATCGTATGAAAAGCAAGTTTAGTAAAGACAATTTGACTAGAACTCACGCCCGTCATTACCAACGGCTGCCGCACGGTGACACACGCAAACACAACATAAAAAAGAATAAGCAAACGAAGCGACATTTTTGATTAACGCAAAACCCTCTACCCTCTTTCCCGGAGACTCGCTGATTTCTATTAGTGCTGCATAAAAGCTAACGACACAAACAATTCTTGAGAACATGGATTGGGTTGGGTCGAGATTTTTCGAAGGACAATGTCGGAAACGAAACAGCGCATTTCCGTTCCCTCTTTTACGAATTAGTTTCGTGAGGATTTTTTGCTACAATTACAAGGTTTTTCGTTTGAAGCTTATTTCTTGCTGACGACGGACTGTCCAAATAGAGACCAACATAGATATGTATTTTACTCTGACGAAGAAGCGAACTGATATGACGAAAAAGTGTTGCTCAAAAAAGAATAATTAAGAAAGAAGAATACAAAACTGAAAAATCGAAATTCGCGGTACTGTTATAGACTACCAAAAATCAGTAGCCTACAGCATCTTCTATATTGTTTCATCCGTGTCTAGATTATAGTTCACGAAACAGATTGCAGTGTTTTGAAGTCCCGGATTAAGTTTTCCCTGGTTTAAGAAATAATATAAGATTTGTAAGGCCCACGAAGGAGTCTCATGAACAACAATAAATAAATGGACAGTTGTAAAAGCCGTTAAAATAAAACACTTAATTATGACCAACTAAACTAACGCCGGGAAGGTCGCTTATGCCAGGATACCGTTCCGGAATAATTCCAACCAAGCCTAAGAAACATAAAGAAAAACATCACCAAAGAAACGAAAACAAAACAAAACGAACAAAAAGCAGCAAAGTAACAAGAAAGGAAGGTAAATTGAGTCGCAATTACGATGTTAACAGTATCTCAATGGGGAGAAAGAATGTTAGGGCGGATAACGACGTGGTGGCTTCAAGAGGAATTAGATAAGCGCGATGAGCTTCTATCGCGATCGTTACTGAAGCGCGGATTTTTCTTTCACACAGGATAATTCGTGGCCACAAGACACAAATAATTCGGTTCGCAATAACTCGTTCGCCATTCCGACAGTTGTTTTCAAAAACTATCGAATTTTTCGCATCGCCGAGCTAATAACTTTCTCGTTCTATGGACACTTACGTCAATATTCCACGAGCTCAAGGCGCCTGCACGCACAGTCCGATAAAATTTCGCTTTCGAAAATACACATGCGAAATTCGCCTCACTATGGTGAAAGGTGAACAGGATACGTCACTATTTCGGAACGTAGGAAAATTCGCATTCGACTGCGAAAATCGGACTGTGGGTCCACGCATCTTAACGGGATGCGATTCATCTTCCATTTAAAATGGACGCGACAGGCATTTTCGGTCGCGCGACAAGCATTTTCGGTCGCGCGACAACGGAATCCATCTGTGTTAAGGGATGATCTGAAGTGAGCGACACAATTTTTGTGTGTCAAAACCGCGTACAGCCGCGTTCTCTAATATTTGCAACCCGGCACTATTCGGGATGGAGGCAAAGCAGGTGCGGTGTGGCGGCTTTTCGGGCCATAATTCGATACTGAATTGAGCGCATACACACGCCAAGTCAAGATAGTATAAACGCGTAAAGTTCCGCTTCAAAAAAGCGTTAGGAACCGTGAAGGGCCCTCGCTCTTAAATTACTTGCGTGTAAATATCTACAAAATGTGTTTACTTGAGAAAGCTCAACGCCCAATCCAGTACCGATTCATGGACCCACAAAGCGTCCATAGCGCGGCACGGAAACCCGCCCATGCCACCATCTTCTGGTTTGACATTCGTCTTTCTCCATTTCTCAAATATCTGATCTGAGACAGTCGCACTTCGTTCTCTACCTTTTTTCAAACTTTCCTCCCTGTTTCATTGGTGAGAAAACCCCGAGAAACGGAAAACGACCAACATCGGGCAATCACGGTGGAAGAACAATCAAGAATTGGTCTCTAGTTCCAGGTATGATCGTTATATACCCCCTCCCCCCTCGCTGGAATACAGAGCGATAAACAATACCTGGATAAGGGAAGCCGAGTCCAGTCGGATAACCACGTCCTGCGTAGGCGGCATAAGTCGCAGGCGAGAACCCTATCGGAAAAAAATAATAAATAAGAAACTGACAAACCAAACATCAAACACAGAAGCATTCAACGACGATGAGTATATGCAAGTGAAAGAACAAATATGAGTTAAGCAAAGCCTGACAGTTCAGCAGCGACGACACGTCAGTCCCCTGATGATCAAGCCCATTTCGTATATTTTATTAATTGACGTCAGGAGTTCACTGTAAATGTTTCTCCGAGTTAGGATTAAAGTTAACTGCAGTATATTGCTACTAGAATTATGGTACATTTACACGCTGCGTAAAATCCGAGCGTATTTTGAAATCCGAGCGTATTTTGAAATCCGAGCGTATTTTACGCACGTATTTGAGCTATAAAGTTTTCTAGCAATACGGACGTATTTGTATATAAAACGGACCGATTTCTCAAATACGTCCGTATTGCTAGAGATCTTTTCAAGCCCAAACACGTGCGTAAAATACGGACGTTTTTCAAAATACGCTCGGATTTACGCAGCGTGTAAATGCACCATTAATTAACATGGAAGATTATCTAAATAGGGACAAGATTAATCCAAGTAGCAAATACTACAAGATTTTTTTTTTTACAGTGTTGTCCGACCCACTGAAGACGTTTGAAGGGAACATAAATGTCAGTAACAAATCTGCTAAGTAGTTCGAAGACAAAAGTTATATGTAGTATTAGTGAATTTTTGGACCAAATAAGTTAGTTAGTTGTGTTAGTTTGAAGAAGAACCGATTTGAAAATAAGTTCGTCCGGTATTTTGTTCATAGCCCAAGAGCTTGAATGAATATTTATCTATCCATCATCAGATGGTGTGATTGATATGCTCAAAGTAATGCCCGATTTCGGTTAATATCAGCCATTGATGAATATGGTGAATGATTGTTCCGGTCGTAAAATGGACGAACATTTACATCAAACTATCTGATAGTCACTTGGTGACAAGGCCGTATCCAGGGAGAGGGGGGGTGAGGGGTTCGACCCCCTCCCAGAAACCCACAAAAGTAATCGTTTTTTGTAGGCTTTAAAATCTGATCTATGTTTTTCTTGTACTTTTTGGTCCGACCCGCGGGCAACCCCCCCCCCCGAAATAAATTCCTGGATACGGGCCTGCTTGGTGGAAAGGAGATGAACTGGGTTCCTTTCAGACTCCCCCCTCCCCCAACCAAACAGGCGCGCCTACAGGGTATGGGCCAATTATCGATGCCCGCAAGGTTACATGATATATTGGGCAAAGACGGGTGTTGCAGAGAGGAACGGAAGCTTTTACGGTATCCGGACAACTGGTCACAGGTCAACGTTCACTATGGGTCTCGTCAAATACACGGAGTAGGGTTGTCACGAAAGAGTGAACTGACATTCATAGCTAAAGAATCAGACACACTGCTAATAAAATGTCATATTTCAAACTTTCCAAATTTCTCCTTGGGTTCACAATTTCCTTCAGTAATTTGCAGTTAGTTTCTGATTTTAAAGTAGAAGACCCAGTTTTAATTTTGAAGAAAAAGCTGACAAACTTTTATAAAAAAGCATCGGAAGCCCTCCTAACTCACAACCTGTGCCCATTCTTTAACAAATGAATAATGTAATACGTAAGTAATTGTAAGTTAGTTGTTGAAATGATGTGTAGTTTTTATAATATTTCACAGCCTCTTACTGGAAGGATTATCGTTGATTTAGGAATGGTTTGGTTTTGAGGGAAATAAATGAATAAACAAATAAATATAAACACCCAATAGAGTCGTAAACTTTAAGCTGGATGTTTTTTTGTGGATTTTCAAATTACTATTTCTGCTTTTTGGGATCCCAAAACGTTAGTGACGGATACCTATGACATCGCAAAAGTTGTCCGTCTGTCTGTCCGTCTGTCCGTCTGTCCGTCTGTTAGCACGATAACTCTCGAAGGGATTGAGATATTTTGATGAAACCTGGTGGGAGGATCCTTCGGGTCAAAGTACAAGTCAAGTTCGAAGATGGGCTCTGTAGCACAATATTTGAGGGTGGGGGAGGGGTTTCAAATTAAGGGGCAAAAAAAATATTTTTTGAAAGCTGTGTGAAAGTGGATTTAGGGGTAAGGAGACACGCTGAGTCCGAATATGAAAGTTATTTTCTCGCCGGACAAGTAGTTCGCCCGGAATCCGGCCAGAACCGGAAAGTTTGTTAAGAGTAAAAGTTTTATTTGAAGTTGATTAGATGTTTGATTTAGGGGTAAGAAGACATGCTGAATCCGATGGTGAAAACAATTTTCTTGTCTGACAAGTAGTTCGCCCGGAATCCGGCGCAAACCGGAAAATTTGATAAGAGCAAAATTTGTATTTGAAGTTGATTAGATATTCGATTTAGGGGTAAGAAAACGTGCTGAACACGATGGTGAAATTCATTTTCTTGCCAGACAAATAGTTCGTCGGGAATCCGGCCAAAACCAGAAAATTTGTTAAAAACAAAATTTGTATTTGAAGTTGATTAGATGATAGATTTAAGGGTAAGAAAAAACGCTGAATCTATATATGAAAATAATTTTTTAACCGGACATATAGTTTGTCCGGAATCCGGTTGAAACCGGATTTTTTTTTTAGAAGTTAATGTTTTATTTGAAGTTGAATAGATGTTCTTTATAGGGATAAGGAGATACGCTGAACTCGTTTCTGAACTATCTTTTGTTTTTGCTGGGCAAGTAGCTTGCTCGGAATTCGGCCGATACCGGAAATTTGGCAGAAGTACACCAGGAAGTTTCGATCTGTAACGTCAAAATAGATATGGCCTATACAGGTATATATGAACTTGGTTTTCTCAGATAATTAGCCTGGCGAAGACTGAATTTGGCGAAGACAAGACGTAGTTAATATTAAAATTTTGGGATCCCATCGAAAACTTTGGTCTTGTTTTTATGCACATGGCATAAGGAACCCTCTGTAAGTACAATTCCAACGCAACCTACTTCCATAATCGCTCCATCAAATTCTTAAAACCGGGGACCCGAATTTCATGTTTGCGAGAAGCTCACTCGTCAGAGAAACAGGTTATCCATATTTTTCGGCTGTTTATTTTGCTAGAAGTCAACGGACCTGGAAATACTTAAAACAGCTAAAGAGGTCACTAATTTTTCAAAAGCAGAGTTTAGTTTTAAAGTATTCAGCTATCTTCGAATATCGGAACATAAACAGTAAATGGTGCGAGGAGTCCTTTAAGCGACATTATGCTCCCAGACACAGGTGAAACCATTCCTTCAGAGAAGGGCAGATAAATGACCTTGGGGGGAGGGAGCGTTTCCAGAAGAAACCATAAACTATCACATCAAATCGGAAGCACTGAAACATTTGCCCTTACACAACCAGGTTTGGCTCTGCTTAAACAATTGTTTGACATAATCCGTTCACTCGGCTGGCAAATCGCATTAAGCATAGTTTCCACAGAATCCAAGGTAGCGTTCCAGTGAAGTTATTACAAGTTACGATGATAAGAGGAGGGGCGAGCGCCGTATTATCGTAGTTATCACGCTCTCTGGAACAAAAATAATAACAACGCGAACATACGTCATCGCTCTTACGGGAGTTCCTGCAGAACCGATAGTTATTATCACTTATGATGCTCGCGACCATCATAAGTAAAATGTACCGATCGTAACAGTAGTGGAACGAAAATAATAAGTGGGAGGAGCCAATTTACTTATTACGGCGGGCTCTGGAACGGCAATAATAACAAGAATAGTAACGATCGTAACTAATATTACGTCGCTGGAACGCTACCCAAATTTCCCAGCAGGACCCGAAGAACTGTTTCCGGAAATTCGGTTGCCAGATTATACGCACACCACTGATGGTGTACTTACACACTGCGTAAAATCCAAACGTATTTTGAAATCCGAGCGTATTTTACGCACGTATTTGGGCTTGAAAAGCTCTCTAGCAATACGGATGTATTTGTATACAAAACGGACCAGTTTCTCAAATACGTCCGTATTACTAGAGATCTTTTCAAGCCCAAATACGTGCATAACATACGCTCAGATTTTATGCAGTGTGTAAATACCCTATAAGGTCGCCCTAGTTCGTACCAGACTGTGTGGAACCTAGCTTAAGGCGAAACCATCAACGATCGATTGGAGCGGGGACCCGTTTAGGTAAAGCTGAAGTCTGTTTCTTCGGATGTTATATAACTCTAGGCGGTAGATTTTTGGATGACTGGTGGTGGAAAGCCCAAACAGCCATTTAAAGCACAAGTGACAGATACTATTGTCACTTATGCTTGGACCAAAACCTTCGAAATATTCAAAATCACAGAACCAGCGGCCAAGTGTCACATACACTTCGAAACCTAAATTCCAAAGAATCATACCTCTATTGTACCTAAATTCTGAAGTCTGGTTTCGTTTAAAGTACAAAGGCAAACCGGGTAGTTAAGGGCGGAGCTAAACTGAGCAGAACTACCATTTACCTTCTTGGAAAGCTCCTAGTGACCACACGAAATCTGCAATCAGAAAAAAACAAAAAACATTAAAATCTGCAATGCGAAAAAAACACATGCAAACACTGAAACATCACCAGACAACACGGATCATGCAAGTAAGTCACGTTATATTTTTGCGAATTTCAAAAATGTCAAAATCACTCGACTATCATCTACCACGAGACAAGCGCTAAATCTAGATCTGACTATGTCACTATATTTCATCTATAAAGAACCTCGGCCACCAAGTTTACTGACCGACGCCATCTATGTCCTTCAGAAAGTTCTGATGCGGAAAATCCTCGCAACAAATGGCGGGAAGGAGATTAGAACGCATGGTTTCACGACGAATGACGGGTGGCTAAGGCTCTTTACTACTGACTACACCGAAATGAATAGCAGTATAATTACCATTTATTGCTACGATCTGCACGCCATCTCCCGACAAAAAGGGCGCTTTGCGACACAAAGGTAATAACGTTAAGCGTTTATTCTACTTATAATAATATACAACAAGTCTGACTAGTAACGACTATATTGGCACAGTTAAATATCCAGGTGTCTAAACATTTATAGGTGCCTGGGTCGTATGGTACGCCAAAGAACAAACAGCGCCCCCCCCCAGAACAAACATGTGCTAAACGGCAGCACAGGAGGACCAAGACGCCGGAAAAAGGTCAAAACGCCAAGGGGTGAGATGTACGAATGTAAGGGTTTTACGGTTGTATACCGGTGCCGCTGATGGCGTGATGTACATATGTAAGAACTCCACAGTTTGTCAGGTGTGCACAAAGGACACCGTTCACAGCAATATCAGATCAAAGCTACTGTGAAAGTCGAAGACTTGTAGACTAAGCGCAGACACAGGTTTTAAGCGAGGTGTCCGAATGTAAGGATTCTATGGTTGTATGCCGCTGCCGCTTAGATCGTTGTATATCCTAAGTTTAGAAAGGTAGAATAGACTAAGCGTAGTTTTAGGCGCAATGTACACATGTAAGAACTCTACATTGTCACGTGTACACCTCGGTCACCGCTCACAGCGGCGCAGCAACATAGCCAGAAATAAAGAATAAGGCTAGTTAAAAGCCTTGCAGAACGAGGCGTCGACGACTTTAGGGTCCTTGTCTGGCCAGTACACCCCAAAAAATCTGGTTTAACATGTACGCCGCTACCAGGGCGCTGATTCTTTAGCATACACATACCGCACGGACAAAACCAGAATTTTCTGATTAACATGCATTCTCACTATATGAGAGAGCGAAAAACATGAGCGAACTACGAGACCATAGTTTGATGATTCGATAGAGGCCTTAAGCCTTGAGCAACTAACATCTGCTCGCAGAAGCAACTCCCCCTTCTCCCTCAACCCCTTCTGTGAGGTTCAACCCCGTCAGACGACAGACGTAATATACCTCATAGAAACTTACTCGGAAGCCGAAACTGGTAGTTCTAAGCCCCCCCCCCCCGCAGTCAAAGCGAATGCAAACAACACGCAATATCATCACGTAGGGGTTGCAGCGGAAGCCTCTCAAACAGGCGCGCTCGCTTGGTTCGTCTTCTGTGCGTAAGGTCATCTCTTGACCAAAGATACGCAGTATTTGTAGCAGACCCATGCATCTTCCTCAAGCGCTTACAGATTTCCCGAACTTGATATTCAGTAGTTTATTAATTTATAATACCCATAGAAATGTTAAGCGCTTTTTTCCTGTACCAGGTTCGACCCTTTACGTGTTCATATGACTTGCCTCACGCGTATCTTAACAGCTACTTGATGGAGATAGGATTGTGAAACTCCAGACGACCCCCTTCTCTCGTAAGTGGCTGTGTAAATGCCTTCTCTGCAAGAAGAAGTGGCGAAGCCTAGGCGCCCCAACCTCGGAAAGAGCCCCAGCCAGGGCTCGATTTCATTTCCAAGTCTGCTTGTCTATTTTTTGAAGTCGTTAAATAATAATTAGAAAACAAAGCTAATTTTTTGCTAAATTACCAAAAGCCCGACTTGCCTAGGGGTACTGGATCTCTATGTCAGTGGCTTTCAAAAGCATTACCGGGTAAGTATTTGAGGTTCGAACTGAACGGACTTTCATGAAGGGGGGGGGGGACGAGGAACTTCTGCGAGCATCTAAGGAAGACTAGAAGACGAACAAACTGAGTATCTTTTCCAACCTCAACTAACCAAAATTAGTACTACTCCCAACAACTGTTATACACTACACTATAGGATACTGCCCTATAAAACTATAAAATTTCCGACTAGAATATTGCAATAATTTTTCTAAGGCAAACAGTTCTAATACTGACAACTATGGTCCGACGAACCGAGCGGAGTTAGCCAGACAAAGTAGGGTAGAACTTTAATGGAACTCTCAAACTACGGTGGACACATAAACCACGAGCCATTATGACTATCAGATAAATGAAAAGGAAACGGGCTTGAAAGCGCAACTTTACGGCCTGGCACAAAGACCGTAGCGTGAAATAAATTGGCCGATGAATACCCCAGTGTAGACTTTGAAATCCCCCACCGACGTAAACAGATATTGAAATAAATCTGCGTTCTATTTCCTGACATCAAACTTTCAGTGAAGAATCGGATGTAGGAGAGCTCTTACCAGAGCGAAAGCGGGGAGTTTAGAGCATGCCTTATCAGACGAAGGGTTTTGCTCTGAGTTTCCATAAGAGTTCTTTGTACCACATTTCACTAAGTAACTACTAGATCTACCCTACTTTGTCAAACTACAATTCTGCACAACAATACTATACAGTCAGATCTAGATTTAGACCACTGGGCGATAACCGCGCGCAAATAACAGATTTCGAAAAAAAATACAACGTGACGAGTATGATGTCGACATTCATAAACGAACAAGACACAAATCAAAGTCCAACTTGAATCTGATAGAGGGCAGAGGGATCGAGCCCCTGCAACCCATACAGATCACTCATTGAGTACGGTAAATGACTCGTCACTGATTCAGGCATAGCGCGACAACGGTTCTGCGGAGCTCCGGCCGACGCCAGCGCACGCTTACACGACGCCGCCACATTTGCCGCGGCAACAGCCGCCTGTTGCGCCGCCTGAACGGCTTGCTGTGCCGCAAAATGCGCATTCACATCAAAGAACAGATTGCTATAATCTGTCGACTGTTGGGAAGAGGTGGGGTGTGTCGTAAGCGCGGCGGCAACGGAGACCGGCACATTATACGGCGCAAATCGATAAGCAGCCATCGTAGGCATAACGCCCATACTGCCGAGCATGTTGGCGAGGAGTGGAGATGTGGAGGTTCCGGACATTTTTCCGGGAGTAGGACTGGGACTCTGCCCAGGACCTAGCAAGACAAACTCACCGTAGCCTGGGGCTCGGACCCCCGTTCGCCCCCGTGCGAGGTTCACAGGCAGCATGACTTCCTTCGGCTGGGCCTTTTTGCACTCGACCTGGGGACGGAAAGTCTGCTATAGGCATAGATAAACTCGTTCGTTTTCTCGAGTGACCTACACCGGTCACTCCCTAAATTCTACATGATGGATTCTGTGACATGGTCCTCATGCGGAAAAGCTGCGAAACCGAAATCCGAAATTTTATTTTTCCAAAAGACGTAACGTCAATATTCAACACACCAGATTTTCTTATTTGAATGAATGAATTTATTTATTACGCGTTACCTAGTACTGGGGTTTGTTGTCTACCAATCAGGGGTAGAAGACGTTGTATTGGTAATTGTAAGCAGAAGTTCGGTCCTCACTTCTGTCCGATGTGTGGGTGCGTGGATGAGAGTGTGATTCACATGCTTTGCGATTGTATTGAGCTGAGTGACTGGAGAAAAGAAGAGTATGATGTGTGCGTATTTGACGAAGAGTGGTTAAAATAAATTTTTAAGGATGAATATTTTGCTGGTATAAAGAAAATGGGGCGATTTTTGAGGCTAGCGATGGAACACAGAACAAGATTTTTAAAACAAATTAAACGGAAATTATGTTCGAGTATTATTATATGT
Source organism: Branchinecta lindahli (assembly GCA_023053555.1). Taxonomy (NCBI): domain Eukaryota; kingdom Metazoa; phylum Arthropoda; class Branchiopoda; order Anostraca; family Branchinectidae; genus Branchinecta; species Branchinecta lindahli. The sequence continues at coordinate 8,994,641 of JAKZAO010000012.1, forward strand.
TAGTGTCTGTGTTATGTTTTATTGTCTGTTAAATTTTTGCCATCAGATAAAGAAAAAGAAAGAAAACCAAAACGAGAAACACCAACTAATGCTGAATGACTTGAAGAACTGGACAGTGGGTCGGAAGGTGGCTAGACGGTGCCAAAAGCTGTGCACTCATCTCCCGTAATTTTTTAGTTCCGCCTCATGGACTCAAGGACTACTGGTCACTCCCGAAATTCCATATTACGGATTTTTCTGAGATAGGATAAGATGGGTAACCGAATTGATTTGTTTTTCAGATTCGACACTAGCTTTTTAATCTGCATGAATGAATTATTCTTTACGCACTGCCTAATACTGGTGTATAAGGTCTAAACACACTATATCATACAAATATAAAGAATATCATATAAAGAAAGAGCAACAAAACACATCGAAAAACCCCAAGTTTGCTGAGTTTATACATTGGACCAAAGGCAGAAAGGTGGCTGAGCGTTGTAAAAATTGTGCCATCATCTTCCATAATTTTCAGTTGGGTCTTATAGACACGGCTCCCTTTTTCTACCTGGTCAAATGGCACATAGTGGAAATTGGCAGCCAGTTGCCCCACCTTTCAAAAGTGCTCTATCACCCGGCCTCTCACCTCAACCCTATCTATCTCCGTTATCCCCAGCCATGCCATCCACAAGGAAACAATGGAGACCACCCTCCCAATCAAAACAGCGCGAAAAACAACTCAGCACTTCCTATTCAATCCATCACCCAATTAACCAATCCGGCTTCAATCCTTTCCTAATCACCCTCCCCCTTTTCCCTCACCCTAAATGATTACGGAAAATCGGGTGGAGGAGGAGTCCTGCCAAGTCGCTGTGATTAATATCCCAATTACTAGATACTGCTGATGACGAAGCTTCTACGCTTCGTCGCATATTTTATGCAACAAAAGAATATCCCAACTCCCAGAAAAAGTCTGAGCCTTTGGTCGCGGATATGACTTCAGGCAAAGGACTTCCAAGCTCTGGTCACCCAAACATCCAAACATCTCCTCATGAAGTGGTATTCTCAGAAAATCATCCAACTAGCTCAACAGTGATCAATTGAAAGACTTTATGATCCGGGACAGGCAGGGTTGCCACTCCGGTGAAATTGTTCGTGCTACTAAACACCGGAAAAAAGTTTTAAGAAAAAAAATGCGGTGCAACAATTTGATGATCATTATCTGCAAAACTACTATAACCTATGGACAGCACTGTTCATCTAATTAATTATGTGCTTTTAAAGCAAAAAGCAGTCGTAACAGAATAAAACTACTAACAAAATAGTTAGTTCCACAAAATTTGCTCTATAATAGTGCTAAGTCTTCTTAAAGTGCTACTTCTAGATAGAACAGAAAAACTACTTTCGTGCTACCCGTGGCAACCCTGGACATGACTGGTCAGTGGTCACTCCAAACATTTTGTACTAAAAAGTACTTTCGTGCTACCCGTGGCAACCCTGGACATGACTGGTCACTCCGTACATTTTAGACTACCCTCCCCATAAGCGGTATCCGCAGACAGCTCAGAGCTCAGAGGTGATCAGTTTGAAGACGGACTCGAAATACATTCTGAAACTCTACTTTCTATTTCCTGACACCTGTAACTTTGCTTTTTATCGTAGTGTCATAACAGTTTGAAGAAACTGCAATTGCATCCACTTCTTTCAGTTATTAATTACAGAGTCTCTAACCCTTGCTCATCGCTTGGGCCTATAAAAAACTATTGCGAGCGTTAATGCATCTGGTTTGTTTTTTTCTTCCAAGGAATCTGGACTGGAATGCAGCAAATATATACCCGTGGTGGGAGATTAGAACAACAGGCGCTTAGTGAGCCTTTAACGTTTAAGCCAATTAAAGAATAAAGGAGTCTAGGATGTAATCCAGGAAGTTATTTTGGGTGGGGAGGGTTTGCCCGCGGGTCGGACCAAAAAGTACAAAAAGGATTTACAAATATATCTGATTATTTACAAATCAGATTTTAAAGCCTACATAAAACGATTAATTTTGTGGGTTGGGGGGGGTTCAAACCCCCAACCCCCCCTGGATACGGCCTTGAATGTAATCCTTCTATGCTGCTACTCTGACACAAACGCAAAGACAAGTATCCTAGAACTACACAACCAAACTCACCATTTTGTTGTTAATTTCATGGAAGTGGATCTCGCAGACTTTGTCGACGACATCCTCACATTCAAAGGTCACGAAAGCAAAACCTAAAAAAGTAGCAATATGACCAGTTATAGGAAATGCAGCAAAAAACTCTCTTTCTTTCCCTACATTTTTTTCTTTCTAAATTCTACTTTATTATCACATGCCCAAAAATTAAGGATTTGTGTATGACTGGTTCTACCCCCTCCAACGACAAATAAGAAAGGCGATACTCTGACCCTAAAGTTCGTCATCATGTACTGCGTTTTCCCTTTCTAGATGTCAGGTGGATCTTACCACGCGACTTCTTGACAACTTTTCGCTTTTTGTTCACAAACTGAACACACGGTCGCGCAAGCAAATTCTAAAAGTCTTGACAGCGCAAGGGCCTGCCATCTGGCGGACATTATTTCGGTGATTTTAGGATAGGCGTAGAAGCCAAAGTCTTCCAGAACGTTGGTTTAAATTTCCATGAAATGTTAATATGCAGATATGTTCCTCCACAGAAATTAATGGGATTAAGAGCCGTGTTTTATAGCCGTGGAAACCTCTAAAGGGCTGACTGCAAATTCAACGGTTTGTCAATAGAGAATTATAAACGCCACGCTTGCTTCTGGCGGAGATATTGCCTGATCAATGTGTGTCTAAGAAGTAGAAATTAGGAGTCTGAATGGTACGCCTAGAACTTTGTTAAAACTCCAAAACTTGTCGGAGAAACTGATTACATCTCGGATTACATGCAGGCGAAAAGGATGATTCGCCATATTCTCGTTCAGCACTTTGAAGCGGAGTAGTTTCTGGAAGTCCTCCATTATCTTATTACCAACATTTGTGACAGATATATTAAACTCGATATTAAAATAGGTCCACAAGTTGACGAGTGGAAAATTTGCGACCTGCTCCCCGAGCGACAGGAATTTTGCACTGTCTTTGGACTAGAATGAAAGCTATTATGGTCTGCTCATTACTCTATGGATCCATATTTTACCATCTCTGTCACAAGTTCTCATAACGAGACAATGGAGGACTGTCAGAAACTAGTCCGCTTGGAGCGCTGAACCTCGATTCAGACGTATGTTAAAAAGTCGAGTGACCAGCCCCTCGACCGGCTCTTTGCGATCAGACACTACCGATACCTTACATATACAATGAAGCTGCTATGACCTGTTCTGGCACACAAGTACACTAAACAAACGGACCAACCTCCGCCTCTCCTCTCTTCACCAGACCTAAGAAAGAACTCCTAAAGTAAACAGTATTATGGTTCCATGACCAGTATTTTCATTCACCGGAGCAAAAGGGAAGTGACCCCGACGTGATTTGAACACGCAACCTTCTGATCTGGAGTCAGACGCGCTACCGTTGCGCCACGGAGTCATATCTGTGTCCATGGTTTTACATGGTATTAAAGATCAATAAGCCTTCTCCAGTAGAACATAAAAGATAAGTAATGGGTCACAACAGCGACAGTACCCCGGTCAATAGAGGAGAAAGGTTATTGGTTGCATCGTCTTGTTTCTTGTTTCACATGCATTTTTCTATCAGTTGCTGTCAACCCCGTATCAACGTCGTTCCATTTGAGAACCAATCAAAATAGCAGGAACAATTAAACTACTGCATCCAACTCACTCCATGACAACCCCAGAATTATCAAACTAAGGGTTCACCGTGGAAGTGATATCTGGCCAATAAATCGGTACTGAAAGCATAAATCTTACTAGAAATGATCTTTTCGCGAGAAAAACGTTCAGGAATATCGTTTTTTCGTAATTACTAATATTTGCCCCGGAAAAAAGCGACTTTCTTGTTGAAGCCTGTCGACTTTCGAAGCGGATTCGAACCAGGTTTACCGCTCTCCGAAACGGAGGTTCGACGCAAAATATTTGAAAACCCTGCACGCCGTGTGCCCGTGGTCAACAGCTGAGAAAACTCTAAGCAAAAGAAAAGGAGGCCGAAAGCTTTCATATGCCTACGAAGTCTTCCAAGATGAAAAACAAATATTGAAGCTTCCCATGCCCTTATTTTTGAAAGAGTTGTTGAATACGCTGATGCAACTCCCGAGGGGTTACCCACACCTCGGCACCTGTTGCAGCCTACAATCCCTCCCGGCACCGGTGAGGTCATAAATTAGGGGATTCTCGATTCTAAACATGCAGTTCTACCACGTGGCAACCGGTGCCAGCTGCTGTCAGCCAGTTCCAGCACCGACCGGGCACTTGCTATATACTGATATCGAGAGTGGTCAACCCCACGGCAGCAACCATGCAAAGTGTAAAGAGAGGTATTAAGCACCATAAGTTCAGGGGTGTATCACTAACACGCAACAGGTGTAGGCCATTTCTGTCATATAAAGATGGACAGACTAACACTACTTTATTTTCATATTATGCTACCTTCGCATGGTTAAAATACCTATTAGCTACAAAGTCTGGATACTAACTCAATTCAGAGTCACAAGTTACACTCAAGCACGGACACTTATTTACATTTTACATATTTAACAAATTCCCGAAACTACTTAATATTTACATTGACCCTTATTGAACTTGAACTTACAACCCTTATTAAACTTGAATATACTACAACCCTATTTACGAATTGAATATTTAACACTAATTATTTTAATACAAGAGGCCTAAAACATTCGCTGGGAACCGAACGAAAATCGCTCGACCACCGGAGATCCGAGGGGTTGCTCACTCGCTGGGCACCACTGTACACCCTCCCTGGGCACCGGCTGGGCACCACTGGGCACCGCTGGGCACCGGCTGGGCACCGGCTGGGCACCGGCTGGGCACCGGCTGGGCACCGGCTGGGCACCGGCTGGGCACCGGCTGGGCACCGAAATGAAAAATGTAAAAAAGTGCCATCTATGATTTTTTTTGTGAATGATGAATCGATGCGCGTGACGAAATTTAGAAAAGAAGAAGAATAAAAATTGTTGTATTGTGAAGCTTGTTTCTTCTGATAACTCCTATTCACACAATAGAGAGATTGCACCATATCCGACGAAAACGGCGGGAGAATAACGAAAAAATTTAACATTAGGAAGTATAGCACTTTCGACTTTGAGAGTAAATTACCGACCTTGGATAGCTGCTGTGAGTCAGATAGTTGTTGGAATTCTGGCTTCTTCTTGTTGGAATAGTACAACTTTTGCAAATTAATGTTCTTTTTTATGAGAGTTTGAAGCCTTGAAAGTTTGTAAACAAAGAGGAAGTCTCGCGTCCTATTGGTCAGCTATGACGCGTTCCTTGAAGTACGCGTCATAACCGACCAATAGGACGCGAGCCTCCGTCTTTGTCTCCGTCTTTGAGCACCCTGCATGAACAAGACCAAAGGTTTCGATGGGATCCCAAAAATTTAATATTTGATCCAGACAACTAGGTCTGGTCTTCACCAGATCCAGTCTTCGCCAGGCTAATCATCTGAGAAAACCAAGTTCAGATATACCTGTATAAGCCATATCTATTTTGACGATACTGGTCGAAACTTCCTGCTTTACTTCTGCCAAATTTCCGGTTTTGGCCGAATTCCGAGCGAACTACTTGTCCAGCAAAAAAAAGATAGTCCAGAAACGAATTCAGCGTATCTCCTTATCCCTATAAAGAACATCTAATCAACTTAAATAAAACTTTAACTTATAAAAAAAAAATCGGTTTCAACTGGATTCCGGACGAACTATATGTCCGGGTAAAAAATGATTGTCATATACAGATTCAGCGTCTCTTCTTACTCTTAAATCTGCCATCTAATCAACTTCCAATAAAAATGTTGCTTTTAACAAATTTTCCGGTATCGGCCGGATTCCGGGTGAACTGCTTGTCCGGCTAGAAAATGGTTTTCCCATCGTGTTCAGCATGTCTTCTTACCTTTAAATCGAACATCTAATCAACTTCAAATAAAACTTTTGCTTTTAACAAATTTTCCGGTTTCGGCTGGATTCCGGGCGAACTACTTGTCCGGTGAGAAAATACTTTTCACCATCGTGTTCAGCATGTCTTCTTACCTTAAATCGAACATCTAATGAACTTCAAATAAAACTTTTGCTTTTAACGAATTTTCCGGTTTTGGCCGGATTTCGGGCGAACTACTTGTCCGGCGAGAAAATGGTTTTCACCATCGTGTTCAGCATGTCTTCTTATGCCATAATCGACTATCACATTAGCACTATCACATTAGCTGTTTCAAAAACATATTGTTTGCCCCTTAATTTAAACCCCATCCCTAATTGTAGGGCTACAGGGCCCATCTACGAACTCGACCTTACTCTTGACCCAAAGAATCCTCACACCAAGTTTCATCAAACTATCTCCTTCCCTTCGAGAGTTATCGTGCTTACAGACGGACGGACAGACGGACGGACGGTTAAACAGACAACTTTTACGATGTCATAGGTATCCGCCAATAACGTTTTGGGATCCCAAAAAGGGCTAGTATACTAGACTGGAGGTGATTCAAAAGATTTTTTCATTCAAGTATTTCCACTTTAGTGTCCCGAAGTTGAGATAAGATTTGATTGGCCATGTCGCGTACCGCCCATGGAACTCTTACTTCGAGTCTGAATTTTCAAGTAGTTTCCAAGAAAACGTAGAAGTGCATTAGGGTAGGATACTGAAGAGCCGACTGAGTATTGAGAAATATAATAGGTGAATTAATCTAATTGGCATTTTGGGTTCTGCCTTTCTCAAATAATTTATTTTTTTCGAATGTTCAATAAATTAGTGTCACCAGATTTGTGATTTATGGAACCGGCTGGGCTCACCCGGGCACCGCTGGGCACCGGCTGGGCACCGGGCACCACTGTACAACCATTTTGGGAGTGAGCAACCCCTCGCGGAGATCACTGCTGATCTTCTCGACGAGGGTGCGACCCTGTTCGTTTTCAACGGGAAAAGCCTTGTTACTTCAGAACTGAGAGCCTCTTTCTTTCACGGTTCTATTAGTAAATCACATCGAAATGCCGGGCTTCGACATCTAAACTAAAATTCCAAAGGTCGGAACTTTGTTTTGATCAAGCCCCATCCAATAACTTAAAAGTTTCCCTATTTTCTTTCAATTTTCTCGGCATTCCCTAGTCCTTTACTCTCCACCAAGAAACTGGCAACACTAGACAGGCGCCATAACGAGGGCGAGCAAACCAAGTTTATTGGATGAATAATCAAGTGCCGCAAATTATATGACCTGCCAGTGAAAGAGACATGGACATATCCCCCAGGGACAAGGAAAAAGGAGAGGCAGGTTCGAGGGGTTGCCCAATATCGATTTTCGATGTACACCAAGCAGGGCCGTATCCAAGGGGGTTAGGGGGTTCGACCCCCCCCCCAAAAAAAAACCCACAAAAATCTTCGTTTTTTATAGGTTTTAACCTTTGATCTATGTCTTTTTTGGTCCGACCCGCGGGCAACCCCCCCCCCCCCGAAATAATTTACTGGATACGGACCTGACAGCAAGCGCTATATGCCGGCACTGGTTGCCAACGTGTTAAAATATTAAAATCAGCATATTTAGAAGCGTCGAAAGACGAATCGCCTATTGTATGGCCGGTACCAGTGCTTTGCATTTGTCAGATGAAAGGTATCCTATAGGGGCCCAGAGTCATTTCGGGTATATGCTACTTTCAAGGGATGGGCCCTTTGCTCTAGAATAAAAAGATAGGGGGTCTTACCTCTATGTCTATTGGTCTGTTTGTCAAACATCAGCATGCAGTCTTCAACCTAGAAAATAATGAGAAAATAATCTTGTTATGTTTCTTATACTCCTACCCCCCCCCTTACACTCAGTTATGGCGTTTTTTTGAAGGCCATAAATCGAGAATGCACTGAGCTTATTGCCACGCCAAAGGACATGTCAAGATAAAGTAAACGCGTAACGTCCCGCTTTCAATGATCGTTAAGAACCGTGACAGGTCCTCGCTCCGCTCGACTACTTGTTTTGAATTATTTGCGTTAAAATATATACAACGTATTTACTTTAAAAAAAAAAAACGCTCACTGCAGTACCGATTTATGGCCTCAAAAAGCCACAATACTCAGTTGCCCTGTACAATCGTTCATTACAAGGAGTACTCTTTGTCTCAAATCGAAACATCCAATATGGGAGGGGGCTGCTTTTTACACAAAAGCCTGGAAGAACCTGCGCGAAGCGAAGCACTGCTTTAAGGTCAATTTGACCAGGGACAGACGTGTTATCTGCCCTGGAAAACTGAGACAATATTACCCCTGTGAGAAATTGCTCTTTTCATCTGCACCCTGTACAAATAAGCGATATAACGGATTATAGGATATTAGGAAAAGATTCAGAGGGGGAGAATTGCGCTGGAAATCAGTTAATGTCCGTGCAGAGGGCAACTTAGCCAAAGGCATTATGTGGTCGACACAAATTATAAGGTACGACATATGTCCTAACAACGGAAAAGGATTTTCCGAAGTGGAACTCCGGGGCTTCGGATACCCAGATTCCGGTCATAAAGGCAGCTATTCAGGAGACAAAATAATATGCAAATGTGTGGAGTATGAGAAAAGGGAGAGTGATTGCTAGTTGTGGTTGAGAGGAACGAGATGAGCACTAAGAATTTAATTTTTCATAACAGCGAAATTAGCTATCCTCGTTTCATGGTATTCGAAAGAGTTGGCGTGAATGTACGGACGACCCAGATATCTGGTAAGGTGGAGATATCTGGATGTTGGTGAAGCCTGGCTTTCACCGAGGGGGTACCAACTGTCGTGCACACTCTGTACCGGGGAGCCGGGCACACTTCGGGCACACCTGTACCCCAAATTTGGGAGCTGGTACCCCTCGGCTTTTACAAGAATGCCAAATTTTGGTTATCCAGTTATCTGGTCCAGGGGACGGCCAAATTTAACTAAATTATCTGGTCGCGGGGCAATTGGCCCCCGGCCAATTCCTGTCAACGTTTTATCCAAGCAGTATGTTTATTCCGGTCAGCCGGGGTCTCGATTATGTTGCAGAATGTGCGATAACTTCGCCTACCTTACTTTACATAACTCTTTGTTCCTTCAAGGCTTCACAAAGTCGTCACAAAAACACAAACCCGTTGCGTTCTTTTTTCGCATACAACTCGTCAGCAATTAGACACATCATTTGGTCTCTACGCAGTTTCATCACTTGAGCGATTTGCCCAGGAGCACAGTTATTCGTAACTTTTTGCAAGTCAGATGACATAGGCCCCTGAGACGATTTAAGGAAGATGGCCACCGTTTTTGGAAGGGTTAACATTAGCGAGGGGATCCTTGCTGGTATTATTTGGTGTACGATGTCTCCTATCTCCGACTCGCCTCTATGCGACTCTCGGTTTCCTTCAAAGTAATGGATAGTCATTGCAGTGTTTATATCTCATACACTGAAGTCAAACGGAATGACGATCGAACTGGTTGGATGTAGTTGTGGAAGGATGTGGGGGGATAAGAGAAGCAAGAAGTAGTAATTTACGTGTACGGAAGTGAATTGGAAGACAAAAATACTCCTCAGCCGGAATTTGAACCAAGGAACTATAGCTTTCTAGGCCGTCACTCTAACACTGAGCTACAGAGGTGCTTGTGAACATAGTTGCTTTTGCTAACGCTTTTTGCTTATGAGGTGCTCATAGGTCGGCAATACTGGATATAAAAGTTTTGCCGTGTTTAAACTCACATCAAAATAAAAACAGAAACTAAATAAAATAAAATAACAAAACAAAATAAAAACTTCGCAATCTTTGAAAGACAAGAGCAGAGTTTTCAAAGGAGTCGAGTATGTTAGAACTGTCAGAATGTAGGAACATAAGAAATCAATACTGCATCAAAATAAAAACAGAAAACTAAATAAAATAAAATAACAAAACAAAATAAAAACTTTGTAATCTTTGAAAGACAAGAGCAGAGTTTTCAAAGGAGTCGAGTATGTAAGATCTGTCAGAATGTAGGACCATAAAAAATCAATACACGACTTCGTGTTCTACAGCTCAAACGACAAGAATATTTCACCGCAGCCAACTTGACATTATCACGGTAGTGAAGACTGCTAACTCATGAGTTCCAATCTTCTAACACGACGTTATAACGCTGAGAAGTGACGTGATATATACAGCGTTTAAACGCAAAACACAGCGAGGCAAAGAAAAGACGCGGAAATCACTTACCTTGCCGAACTGTTCAAAATAAGCTTTCACATCTTCCAAAGTAGAAGGTGCTGAGAGTCCACCAACGAAGATTTTCTTCGTTTTCGTGACCATCTAGAAATGAATAAGAGTGACAACCCTGCGCTTAAACAACAAGAAATACTGAAAATGTTGTTAGATAGTGCAAATCGGATCACCAACTTATAACCAATTTGATATCGTGTCCTGAGAGCTAAACGTATTAGTGACGATATACCAAATTCGATGACATTATTTTGTTCGATGTCTGGTCGTCTTTGGCCATTGTCTCTACGCGTTTCATAATGATTTTATAGAGCTTGAGTAGACGAAGAATACTTTCGTGTCAGGAAGTCAATAGTATCATTGTTATTATGCCTGTATTTCAGACTAGGGCCACATAAATACACTGACAGAGACTACAACACATATAAACATAGCAAATGAGTCAAGTAAACATTAATGAACACTCAATTTAGCGCATATAATAGAGGAGAGAGTAACCTTCTTTGAACGTTAGTAAATACTGCAAAGATGCATAACTCGGGTTGTCGACATAACGTCCCCATTCGAAACGTCCCCTGTCGGAACGTCCCCGTCGAAACGTCCCCATGACAAAACGTCCCCATGACAAAACGTCCCCGTGACAAAACGTCCCCACGACAAAACGTCCCCGTGACAAAACGTCCCCACTCAAAACGTCCCCTGACGAAACGTCCCCATGGCGAAACGTCCCCGGCTATAGATTTACATTAGACCGGCATTCTCTCAAAGCGGAATAATTTAGGACCACGGCATGGGAATAAGGGATTAAAATCGCCTAGGTATATAAATGTTATCCCGAGCAATTCAGGGTTTATTAATCACTTGGCGACCAATGATCCGAATCCACCTATGAATTTGTTCATGAAGGTAAGCAAACTAGGACTTGTTTAGCTTTTCTCTTTACTTGTCTCAGAAGGGACGGGACTCGGCCGGCTATGAGCCATTGCAGATTTTTGGGGCACTCTTGACCTACAAGTGAATAGGTATATTTGTATGCACTGGATTCTCCAATGACACTGATCCAGAATTCTAGGTTTGGAAGGCACTTACCGCCCGGCGCTTAAATACTTGTCCACATTAGCAAATTAGTTGCAACGGAGTAAGACTTTAAAGTTAAACTGAAAAGGGATGAGATAAGACAATCTAGCCATCCGGCCATTACTTATTCACTTAAAGTGACACGAAGATCCGATGAAAATGCGGATTTGTGGTACCTCTATGCGCTTGTTCCTGTAGTGTATGCTTGACTAAAAGAATTTAAGAAAAATAAGTCATAGTCATAGTAGAATTTTGCATTGTGAGGAAGGCCGTAGATGTTCAGAGCCTACAGTTAAATGAGACAAAAATAAGTTGTCTTTTCAGTTAAACTTTAAGGATGGCGCTCACTATAGGGTTCGAAATACTACCTTTGAAAGGCAATTACCGGCTTGCAACTCATATCACTTTTTAGAAAAGAAATTGCATACAGATTGTGCATGTTCATTCAAACGACAAAGAACGGGTCAGTTACAAGTCCATTGGAAGGCATATTACACTACATATTTTTACTGGAAACTATACATTTTATGAAGCGACCGGTCCTATGTCCGATCTTTCCTGCTTACAATTAATGTTCCCATATCTGTAATGCCCACTGTGAAGTTGTTCTACCTCGATCATGCACCTGAAGATCGAGGCGAACTTAAAAATATATGCTTGGGGACGTTTCGCCACGGGGACGTTTTGTCATGGGGACGTTTTGTCATGGGAACGTTTTGTCATGGGGACGTTTTGTCACGGGGACGTTTTGACACGGGGACGTTTTGTCATGGGGACGTTTTGTCACGGGGACGTTTTGTCACGGGGACGTTTCGACGGGGACTTTTCGCCAGGGGACGTTTTGTCATGGGGACGTTTCGTCGGTAAGCCCATAACTCTATTGTAAGCTACCTCTTTCTGACATACAGTCTCGTAATTAAGGACTTTAAAACCAACGGCGTATTACGTTATTTTGTACTTCAAGAAATACCAAACCTTCCTATTAATCAACAAGCTGACTAGTAATTGGGACAATGACACATTTCCCCCTATCCCACGAACAGCTCGAACACCAAGGCACAAAACAATTAAAATGGGAGATTCGATACGAGGAACATGTTATGCCCCAAATCTCTGCCTTATCTTAGTGGTTTCACAGTGGACATGTTTATGGATGAGCTGCAAATAAATCCGGTTTTTCCACCCGAAAACATGACCCTCGAACAGAAATCCGAACCCCATGTGAGCAGGTTACCAATTTTAAAGCCCACAGCTTCAACAAAGATGCGAGGAAACCACCTGTCAACAGTCAAAAGAATAACAAGTAGACTACCCGAGGACCCGAAACGTATTTTCGCCAATTCGCCATATTACAGTTCAGCTCTTCCAAGCGGACTAGTTACTGTTAAAGTTTAACCGAAAAGGACTGGGATAGAACAACCTAGTTACCCATCACCTATTCACTTAAATTGGCTTGAAGACCCGCTGAAAATGCGTTACTTGGTTGTTCCGCTATTCAGGAATAATCGATTTTCAAATATTGGAATTTCCGTGTGATTTGTGGTACCTCTAATTTGTTGTATGCCTTACAAGAAAGATTTATGACTTTTTTTTTGTTCAGGCACTAAGCAATCTTCACCGGTATCGCCACTGCCCACTGAAAAGCCTTGTTTGTCTTTAGATAAAAATTTCCCGCGTCATAGTAGAATTTTCGCTGTGGGGACGGCCGCAGATATTCTGAACGTCATAACTAGAGCAGATAGTGGAAAACAAAAAATCCCTTTGCAGAATCTAAATAATTCAGTGTATTCAACTAAATGACACAAAAATAAGTTGGCTTTTCAGTTAAACTTTAATCCCCCAGTGCCTCACCATCAGCGATTGCGACAGACATGCTAAAAATAGATCCACAGGTTGATGAGTGGAAAATCTGCAATCTGCTTGGAGATTTCGCATATGACAAAAGTGAAAATTAGTAGAAAAAAGTGTCGATTATGAGGTAATGGAGGACTACAGAAACTAGTCCACTTGGCGCGCTGAAGTAGAATAAGGCAAAATCGCCGAAAGTCGGACAGACGATCAGGTTTTAGTCGGCCGGATTTTCTTCACTTTCATTACGAAAATCAAAATCTCAACTTTTCCATACGGAATTGGTCATGGTGCCGAAATTCCTGGAAGGAATTACAGTCCGCGGCCATCTCACCCTGATTGCCTGTCCGCAGCATATAGCATTGTGAACTCAGAACGCGGATTCGCATTCGCTAACGGAAAAAATTCGTGTCACGCCATTTCCAGCTCCAAGTCAGTTTTTTCGCGTCGGAGAAGATTCGCGTTCTGGGGGCACCAAGCTCAAGAACCGAAATACCCTTGATGACTAAAGTCCGGTTTTCACCTCCCGGAAAATCTGGGCTTCCAGATTATTCTTCGACGTCTTCTGTAAATTGCATCTGGAATATGAACCGGTCCGAAAGTATATCAAAATAATCCGGAAAAAAGGGACTTTTGAACTCCCAGGTTTCCGGAATTTTTAAGTATCGCAGAAGAAATTCAAAAAAAAACTCGGAAAATCTGGGAACCCAGATTCCGGAAGGTGAAGACTCGCCTCAACTCCTTGTGCCGATGAGGAGTCGCCGTAGGCCCAGCGAAGAGCCAGAAACGTCACGACCAACAAACGTTATTAATTGGTTCACATAGGATTTGGACCAATTTTGAGGGTTCGTTTGACTGACCTTTCTTGTTCTTCCCGAGGCTTACTGGCGTGTTTCAGACTTAATCACGTAAAATATTGGATCCACAGGATTGCAGGTTTGCAGGTTTGCAGGTTTGTTTCCTTCCCCAGCGTTGGCCCAGAAGAATAACAGGATGAAGAGGACCCTTGCCAAGAAGGACCGAAATATCGCTTCATAAGCATCACAGCTGACGAATCCGTTTTTGTATATATTATATGAATATATGAGTCTAAGTCAGCTTGGGCTCAAGGAATACTTAAAATATTGGCTTCGTGACGCCGCCCTAGTCGAGTCCCAATCCTTTCGCTATAAGCCTAGATCCTACACGACTATTTTTATTTTCCACTTCGGTGAAACAGAACAGTGGAATAAATAAGCAAAAGAAAAATAAAGACAATAAAAAAATAAACAAACTTTGACGAGAAGTGAATAATTACACCCCATACAAACGGGCAAGTCTGTGGTGTTGCGAAAACCGTGCGGAGAAAACAGGGCCGTATCCAGGGGGGGGGGGGGGGGTTAGGGGGTTCGACCCCCCCCCGGAACCCACAAAAGTAAAGTTTTTTGTAGGCTTTATCCTCTGATCTATGTCTTTTTTGTACTTTTTGGTCCGACTCGTTGGCAACCCCCCCCCCCCCCCCGAATCAAATTACTGGATACGGGCCTGGTACAAAATCTAGCTAAAACCATTCTACAGCGCGTTTTAACGATTATTTCACCTGTTCTAGCCTTGGTGCTGACTCAAGTAATCCAGCGTATCCAGGTCAGTCGTAAACCCAAGCGGTTAACCAAATCCTAAAACAGAGCCTTGGCAGACAAATATGCATATAACTAAACCGCAATTCTGCTTAAAACAAAACTCTGGATGCATGTTCCTGAAGAGGGCCCTTGCAAAGAAGAGCCGAAATATCACTTTATTTAAAATGTTGTCTGCACTTTCTTGTGCTAGACGTTATCAAACTCCTGAGAGCATAGCAAAAAAAATCAAGCTTGGGTTAAACCTTAAAATTGTCGCCACTTTGACAAAATTTTGTTACCAAGAGACAATCCTTTAGAACATCCTTAGACATAGAACAACAACACCGTTATTGATCCCACCGGGATCATCCATCAACAACTCACGACTGCGGGAATAACAAACGTCCGTCTGTCAACCTTGCGCGAAATTTAAAATCTTCGCTACCTAATTACTCTCTCCGATCATTAGCAAAAGAATGTCCTGAATAAACGTGATGTTTTCTTTAAATTATCTCAGGAAAATCAAAGTAGAATTATTCCAAGTGATGGAAACAATGTTCCGAAAACGAGAGGCGTCATCTTTTTAGAACTTGTGTGTTCGCCGTCAAATTTACGATCACTTTTTGGCAGCAGACGATCACAGTGGTGATGCTGAACAAACAATGTTCCTGATTCTTACGAAGTAAGCAAACGAGTTAGCCAGGAGACTGTAAAACGAGCAAATAAAACGAAAGAACACTAGGAATTTACACACGATGAAATGCCTAGAATAGTATACGTTCTTTCTCTGACAAAAACTGGAGGCAAAAGAAACAGGGTAGGCTAAACGAGCGAGGGGTTGCCCACTCTTGGTTTTAATGTACAGCAAGTGCCCGGTGCCGCGGTGCCAGGTCGGTGCCGGCTGATATCAGTCGGAACCGGGTACCACGTGTTGAAACAATAAAATCAGCATGCTTAGAAGCGTTTGAAATATGAATCGCCCAATTTATGACCGGCACCGCTTGTTTCGGCGGTGCCAGTCGGTGCTGGTATAGGGTGTACAGAAGGTGCCGGGAGTGGATAGCCCCTCGTAAACGTGCTTACCCCTAAATTAATCAAACTATGAATCTTAATGGGCTCACGTAGTTAGGACACATGAGGAATATGCTTACTATGAGAGACGAACATTCTACATCGAAAATACTTCATTCACATGTCCAAGGGAACCTGGTCAGGTCCGCAGCAACGCCTAGCAATTTTCATCCTCCTAGCACATCTGGAAATACCCTGACTCACAATCACCGAACCGACAGACCGACGGAAAAGGGATCGGTATGCAGGTCCGTATCCAGGAACTTATTTCAGGGGGTTCTACCCTCGGGTCGGACCTAATCCATACCAAACACTAAGACAAGAACATAGTTCAAAAGTTGAAGCCCACAAAAACGATTAATTTTGTTTGTTCCGGGGGGGGGGAGGGGGGTCGAAGCCACTAACCACCACCCCTGGATACGGCCCCGGGTATATGGCAGTTGAACCGAAGCCGCAGAATAAAAAGGATGCCTGTTTAGGGCGATACGCTATAGGAAGCGCCCAAGGCAATAAGATCGGTATTTCAGCAACCTGACCCAAGAAGGTTCGAAGTAGGAAGCAGCCCCACAAAGACCGGACGTAGACATAAAGCTTCGGATCAGCCATATCCGAGACGGCGATGCCTCACGATACGACTGAAAACCCGCATATGGGCAAATGCCACCCCTGCTTGTTGTTGCTATGCCAATAAAACAGCTGTTCTTAATTCTAAGCCAGATGCTAGGAGTCTGGAGGGTAGAACCAAAGGATGCTATCACTAAATCTCAACTTGTGCTGACATCAGAGCACGGGGGACAAACTGGATCAAGCTCAAAGCGAGAATCCTGACCTGATGTAAGTAAGTAAGAAAAACTTCCACTTTTCCACCCGGAACAATCTTATGCTAGATGATTCCAAAGATTTAGTCAGGTGATGGTGGTCTGAAGGGCAGAACCAAAGGATGTAGTTGTCACCAAATTTCAACTTGCGCTGACATCAGCACGGGGACAACTGGATCCTCAAAGCGAAAACCCTGACCTGATGTAACCAGGTAAGAATAAAATTCCCCTTTCACACTCTGAAAAATCTAAGCCAGATCATTCCAACGATTTAACAGACGCTAGGATGCTAGATGGTATCACCAACTTTACTTTCAACTTGTACTGACATCAGAGGGGACAGTTGGATCAAACTCGTAAGAAAAACAAGCGTTAACCCTGACCTGATCAGACTATGTAAGAAAACATCCTCTTCGAACTATCAAAGCTAGATCACCTAAAGAATTGTCCAGAAAATGGAGATACGGAAGGCAGAACCAGGAAGTTGTCATGAAATTTCAACTTGCGCTTGTTTTAATGCATTGGTGTCGGTTGGGTCAACAAGAAACAAAAATATACCAAAGAAAAATCCTGACCTGATAAGAAAACTTCCTCTGCCACGCCCACCCAACACAATCTAAGCTAGATGATTCCAAAGATTTAGTCAGATACTGGGAGTCTGGAGGGAAGAACCAAAGGATTTTGTCACGAAGATTCAACCTGCGCTTGTTTTAATGCATTGGTGTCGGTTGGGTCAACAAGAAACAAAAATATACCAAAGAAAAATCCTGACCTGATAAGAAAACTTCCTCTGCCACGCCCACCCAACACAATCTAAGCTAGATGATTCCAAAGATTTAGTCAGATACTGGGAGTCTGGAGGGAAGAACCAAAGGATTTTGTCACGAAGATTCAACTTGCGCTGGCATCAACGCGCGGGTGACGGTTGAGTCAATCGAACAAAAACAAACCAAAAAAAAATCCTTTAAGAACCCCTCACACCAGTATTTTAAAATAGTTGAATACTTTAATTCATACTTTTTATTCAGAAGAAATACAATTGTGTGTGCTTTTGTCGGGCGTCGGTCGACTCGTCTGCAAATCGGGTTCTTTTTGGGATCCCAAAACGTAAGTGGAGGGATACCTCTGACATCCGTCCGTCTGTCCGTCCGTCTGTCTGTCTGTGAGCACGATAACTCTCGAAGGGAATGAGATATTTTGATGAAACTTGGTGTGAGCATTCTTTGGGTCAAGAGTGAGGTCGAGTTCGTAGATGGGCTCCGTAGCCCTACATTTATGGGTGGGGGAGGGGGTTCAAATTAAGGGACGAGCAAAATATTTTTAAACAGCCAATGTGATAACTGATTATGGGGTAAGAAGACACGCTGAACATGAATATGAAAACCATTTTGTCGCCGGACAAGTAGTTCGCCCGGAATCCGGCCAAAACCGGAACGTTTGTTAAAAGTAAAAGTTTTATTTGAAGTTGATTAGATATTCGATCTAGGGGTAAGAAGGCATGATGAACATGAATATGAAGATCATTTTCTCGCCGGACAAGTAGTTCGCCCGGAATCCGGCCAAAACCGGAAAGTTTGTTAAGATTAAAAGTTTTACTTGAAGTTGATAAGATGTTCGGTATAGGGGGAAGAATGCATGCTGAACACGATTATGAAAACCATTTTCTCGCCGGACAAATAGTTAGCCCGGAATCCGGCCAAAACCGGAAAGTTTGTTGAAAGTAAATTTTTATTTGATGTTGATTATATGTTCGATTTAGCGGTAAGAAGAGATGCTGAATCCGTACATGACAATTATTTTTTAGCCGGATATATAGTTCTTCAGGAATCCGGCTAAAACTAGAAAATTTGTTAAAAGTTAAATTTTGATATGAAGTTGATTAGATGTTGGATATAGTGGTAAGGAGATATGCTGAATTCGTTTTTGAGCTTTATTTTTTCGCCGGACAAGTAGTTCTGGATTTCGCCAAAACCGGAAAATTCGCAGAAGTAAGTTAGGATCGTTTGGATCGGCTTCTAGGGATATGCACACATGCTGAATCCATATCTGAACTTGGTTTTAGCTATTTGGCCTGAAACTGTTTCTAAATTATAAGAGTAAAAATGTTTAAGGAGTCTGGCGAAGACTGGATCTGGCAAAGACAAAACCTAGCCTAATTGTCTGGATCAAATATCGAATTTTTGGGATCCCATCGGAACCTTTGGTCTTGTTATACACGAGAAATCAAATTCTGCAAACATTTGTCAGGAAAAGGACAGAAGAAATCGAATCCTGTATGATTTTGTCGGGCCTGCTTTCAATAAATTACACATGGCTTTGGCTGTTTTAAGACTTTTCCCGGCCCATCGATATCTAGCAAAAACAGGGAAAATTTTACATAACGATATTTACTGATGAATACACTCCTCGCAAACAACCTTCGACAGCATGATAGGCACTCGGATACGCATCGAAAGTAGCAAAACAGGGCAAATGAGCAAATCAGTGAGGTTTCGTTACGGGGGTCTTGAATGTAACGTATGAAATTCGGGTCCCCAGGTTTTAAGAATGGATGGAGCGATTGCGGAAGTAGGTTGAAATAGTATTATAGGCAACACAGGTCAGGTCCTTTAACTGATGAAACCAGATAAGAAAAACTTCCTCTGCCAAACCCATCCGGACCGAGCTTTCTTGAAATCTACCAGATATCCTTATCAAAGAGAGATGTCAGCAGGCCAATGGTAAACAAAACCCAACCTTCAGAAACAAATACACACACAGTACAAAACAAACAAGGGGCTCTCCCGATTGAAGCTGGTCTACCCGAGGGGGCTCACACTAAAAACCCACCACAGCCCCCCCGAAAGCCACCGGTCGAACACCGCGTCGGCTTCGCAAATAAGGAAGAAATCGGATACACACTAGGTGGCTTTGAGGTATGATACACATTTAATAAGAAAATACTTAATTCGCGTGTTGAGGTTACGACTCATTACTCACTCGAGGGCGGTACTAACCATTTGGTTACATACTCTTTCTGAACTTAGCAAACTTGCTTAAACCAGTCTTTTAAAGGACACCTGAATGAAGGGTTCCCAGTATCATCCCTATCTGTATGACTTCCGTAAACATTGCCTGCAGAAAACGCAATCCAACAAGATCAAAGATTTCGATGGGATCCCAAAAATTTAATATTTGACTCAGACAACTACGTCCTGACTACGTCTTGTCTACGCCAGATCCAGTCTTCGCCAGGCTAATCATCTGAGAAAATTAATTTCAGATATACCTGTATAAGCCATATTTATTTTGACGATACTGATCGAAACTACCTGCTTTACTTCTGCCGAATTTCCGTTTTCGGCCGAATTCCGAGCGAACTACTTGTCCAGCCAAAAAAAGATAGTTCAGAAACGAATTCAGCGCATCTCCTTATCCCTATAAAGAACGTCTAATCAACTTCAAATAAAATTTTAACTTATAAAAAAAATCCGGTTTCAACCGGATTCCGGACGAAGTATGTCAGGGTAAAAAACGATTGTCATATACAGATTCAGCGTCTCTTCTCACCGTTGAATCTATCATCTAATCAACTTCAAATACAAATTTTACTTTTAACAATCCGGTTTCGGCCAGATTCCGGGCGAACTATTTGTCCGGCGAGAAAATGGTTTTCACCATCGTGTTCAGCATGTCTTCTTACCCCTAAACTTAACATCTAATCAACGTCAAATAAAACTTTTGCTTTTAACAAATTTTCCGGTTTCGGCCGGATTCCGGGCTAACTACTAGTCCGTCGAGAAAATGGTTTTCACCATCGTGTTCAGCATGTCTTCTTACCCCTAAATCGAACGTCTAATCAACTTCAAATAAAACTTTTGCTTTGAACAAATTTTCCGGTTTCCGCCGGATTCCGGGCTAACTACTTGTCCGGTCAAAAAATGGTTTTCACCACCGTGTTCAGCATGTCTCCTTACCCCTAAATCGAACATCTAATTAACTTCAAATAAAACTTTTACTTTTAAGAAACTTTCCGGTTTTGGCCGGATTCCGGGCGAACTACTTGTCCGGCGAGAAAATGGTTTTCACTATCGTATTCAGCATGTCTTCTTACCCCATAATCGACTATCACATTAGCTGTTTCAAAATATTTTGTTTGTCCCTTAATTTAAACCCCCTCCTCCACCCCTAAATGTAGGGCTACAGTGCCCATCTACGAACTTGACCTTACTCTTGACCCAAAGAATCCTCACACCAAGTTTCATCAAAATATCTCATTCCCTTCGAGAGTTATCGTGCTCACAGACGGACGGACGGACAGACGGACAGACGGACAACTTTTGCGATGTCATAGGTATCCGTCACTAACGTTTTGGGATCCCAAAAACGAAATAGTGTTTCCAAGCTCTGATTTTTGCTCCATTTTGCATCTGTCTTTATCAGTACCGAACAATTTTAGAAATGAACAAATGTCTCCAATCACGCTTCTTCTGGAATAGTTTTTAACCAGTTAAGCCGAAACGTATATCTAGAAGAAATTCCAATACGATCCGGCCAGCGCTGTACAAGATTTGAATGAATTGCGCTTTTTGTCTTGGAGTCTGCATGTGCAAACCTCCAGAAACGAACATCCCTATTTTGAAAACGTCACGCTCAGGAGAAGAATGCTCTCCGTGGCCATGTCTGTAACTGCATTCTCCATGGTGTGTTCAAGTATGGTTTCATTGTTCAGGTGTCCTTTAAAAGCGGAAATCGTATTTCCACAGTACACTCCATTCGTAGTGTTTAAATTGTTTTGGTTTTTTAAACCCATCCGGTTCCAAAATATATTCCCGACTACAATCGAGGGAGTTGATATTTTTGATCCATATAATTTCATCTATTCTCTATCTACACTTACTAAAATAATTTCAATCATGGCTTTATAACAATATTTTAAACTTTATCATATTACTGTTCTACTCCATTTATTATCCATTAATTCTTTTTCAAAACCAATATCGTTTCTAAATCCATCGCGTCCCTAACTTAACTTCAAACCTCTCCAGAACCAATACTATAAGTACGAAAAGAAAGTAAGTAGGCTAATTTATATCTGATCCGCCAATTTTGAAAAGAGTAGTAATAAAATAAAACAATTAGAACACATTTTCCGGTGAGAAAGTGCATCACATCATGAACTGTTTGATATGGACATTAACGATGGTGATTGATTGGTTGAACTATCGCCCGTAACAGTGGATAACACGGGTTACGGATTAACAAGGGTGATTCCACACCTCCTCTGCATATGAATTTTAGGGATAAAAGCAATTCCAGAGACAGGAAAACCGAGTACATGGACTGGTCTGGAACAGAAGTGTACATGGAAAAACAAGTACGATAAGGAGTAACAGGAGCCATAAGAGGTTTCCAGATAAGGGTATATCCTCGGGTATATCTTGTTTATTGGTGTTAAGAACACATCGCAGACTAGCAGCACCAAACAATATAAACAGAACCACAAAAGAAAATAGACTGCAGAATTTGTCGTTTTTGTCAGGTTCTTTGTAAATAACATTATAATGCAATGGCCAGGAAATGACCCGTCAAACTGAAACGTCCAAAAGCTAAAGCATTATAACGAATAACGAATAAAATTTTCGAATGAATGAAATAAATATTTCTCCTAAAAATGTCTTCCATTTAACCTTGTGGATTCCAGGTATCCGCTATAGAGGTTCTCCAATCAAAGGAGCTGAATCGATCCCACGACTTTCTTCTGGAAATGTTCTCGCAACAAAACCGAGTCTCCCTAGCAACGCAATGATTTCCAAAGATCTGAGAAAGAAAGATGTTCTATATCCACACGATCAGCCGCAAATGAAACTTCTATCTGCACGCCAGTGAGGAATGAGAGATCGTTAACATCTGAGATGAAGAAATAGTTGTGAAAATCAGGGATAGTTAATTTTCTAAGAATATTGCAGCTGAAGATCTGAGAAAATATCCAGGCGATAAGCCGCAATATTAAATTTTTATCTGCACACCAGTGAGGAACGAGAGATCGTTAACATCTGAGATGAATAAATACTAGTGAAAATCAAGCATAGTTCAATTCAATTCTTCAATTCATTTCAATTTTATCTTTAAACAAACAAAAAACATACATAACGCTCCCAAGAAGGGCACAACCGTGTCCTGTGCGGGAGTGCAAAACTTTCACTAACCCATTAGAAATGACAACACACATTCCTCGTCTTAACCTTTCACAAATCTTTTTCTTTACCCCCCCCCCCACCCTCCCACCCAACCCTGAATCAGTAATAATAAACTTTTCTAAATAAATATTCCACATTTATCTAACTACCAAAAAATTTATTTTTCAATCTATTTTTAAACAAAAACTGGTTCTCCGACTCCCTGATTCTCCCCGGAAGATGATTTCACACCTTCACACCGGAATTCCTCACACAAAACCCTCCTCTTGACGACTCTCCAACATCACTCACCAACAAACTCGCATTTCTCGTCTCATACTCGTGATAATATGTATGATCAACATGAAAATTTGTAAAATACGTTGGGCATAATCCGTTCAGACTCTTATATACAAATACTCCAATCTGGTGATCACATATCACAAACCCGGCATTTTATTTGTGTACAAAGCATTTGTGCACATATAATAATAATAATAATAATAATAATTTATTTGTGACCCACTATACAAGAGAAGAAGCGGAGTAACTTAAGAAAAAAGAAAAAGAACGTAAATTACAAAACAACAACAACACGAAATCAAACAACTCAAAAATTCAATCCAACAAATCAAACAATATAAAATCCTTGGAGCTATTGAACATATTTGCAGTCTGCTTTGGCTGAAGAAATGGTTAGGCTATGAAGTGACCATGGACCCTCGGACCTTCTAAGCCAGCAGAAGTTTATTTGATGGACATTTTGGCCCTTTTCGACATAATAAGATTATTTTTTTCGATGAGAATAGAAAATCGGTGAAAATCTGTGACACTGAAAATCTATTGAAGAAATACATTTAAAATTTATATTTCGATTCTTACTAATGTCACAAATTAATAACTGTCTTTTCTTTATATTATAAGTAATCAACGAAATTATTTTTACAAATTTATAAGACAAAATATTTCAATTTTGACTTTTGTCACAAATGAAGAACTGGAGTTTGTTCGTGTCATAAGTATATTTGGGCAGGGGTATTCTTTAAAATAAAGAGTAGGCTAAACATATCAACTCCTTTTCTTAAATTTCTAACCCTCTAAAAGACAATAAGTCAACTTCTAAACTTACCTTCGGGTGTGCCCTCCGAGGGAATGCAACTTTTGGGTCAATTTTCTTCCCATCCAACTCATGTGTTCCATGCGCCATAACACGATCTACTCCGACCGTATCAGCGAACGTCACGAATCCAAATCCCCTAAAAAGAAGAAAACTTTTTTGAAGAAACACAAATAAGAGATTTCTACTGTTATCCAGGCGGGGGGAAGAATACAAAGTGATACTATTGTTTTGTTTCCTATGGAGTTCTCTGTTTTTTTCACCTGTGTCTGATCTTTTTTTTTGGGGGGGGGGGGGGGGGGGGTATTCCAGTTAGAAAGGGGGGTAATATTCCAGTTAGAAATGTGTCTGTGTTTTGTTGTTATTTTTTCCGACTGTATTATTTTGTAGTATTGTACGAAGTGGATAGTGAAATCTGTTACACATCAAAGGAGTCAGATCGCAAACATTCAGTCAGCGTTTATTTCTTTATTTAATGTTCTACGTTATTATACAATGTATTCAAGTTATTTCGGTGTTTTATGTCATTTCTGCCCACAATCAGCAAACTTTTCGAGGAGAAACGGCGTCAAAGGTAAGCTAGCGCATACAGCTAAGCCTGAAAAATAATTCATGAGCGGGCGGGATTAACGGACTCATTGTCAAAAAAAGGTTAATTCATTTTTCTGTTTTAGTTGCAAATAACATTGCCGAATAAAGGTACAGTAGTGTTCCTCCTTGAAGCATTGACCGTTTGCGGAGCAAGCCCTTAGGACTTCCTTTTCAATAATATCAATTTTGTATCTTACTCTCTTTTGGTTTAAATTAATTTTTGGGGGATTCATATAAGAAAATCGGATTCCCAACTTGAGGGGTTGCCCACTCTAAATTTTAGTGTACAGCAAGTGCCCGGTGCCGCGATGCCTGGTCGGTGCCGGCACCGGCTGAAACAAGCCGGCACCGGTTGTCACGTGTTAAAACATCAAAAATAAGCATTTTTAGAAGCGTTTGAATGATGAATCACCTAATTTATTTCCGGCACCGGTGCCGGCATCGCCTATCTCGGCTGGTGCCGGCCGGTGCCGGGAAAGGGTGTACAGCAGGTGCCGGCGAGTGGGCAACCCCTCGATACCGACCTCATATAAAAAGAGCTAGGGACCCTCGTACCTAGGGTACGAGATCATTATTTCCTAACTAAATAAAAGGCTCTTGAACAAAACACACATCCTATCTCTCCATCGCTTCTGAAATTTACCTTCCGAATATTTTCTTTTGTCGAAAGAATCTCTCCAACACGAGCTCAGATTGTCTGATAGGGCACGAAAACCCTGCCAATCTAATAATCAGAAGAAAACTTACATAAGCGCTTCAGTTTTTTCTTTCTATTATGAACAGTCACGCTTTGTCTTTTCAGTCGGAAAGCGGAACCCACTTCCAAAATATTACGTTTCAAAAGCGCGGTTGCGAGAGGTGTAATGTGAGAGCGACCTTAGGGGTAAAGGGTGGAAGCTCGGGATGCGGAAACGGACCTAAGGGTTCTGAAACGAATACACTGCAACTGCAACTGGATTCGACCAAGGATACGATCTGTTATTCAGGCATCAAACAATGTCCACCCCAAAATGGCAATTAACTTCGGAAAAAAGAAAAAAAAAAGAAAAAGGACATTCAAAATACTGTTAATATTTAAAACACACCAACATGCCATTAGAAATATTTATTGGTGATATAATATGCTAATGGACGGAACTTGGGGATCCGGGCGTCGGAGAACAGACGGGTGGTGAACTTAGGGGTTAGAGACTCTACAACTAACAACTTTCAGGAAGTGATCGTTTGTGCAGTTCTGTCATTCTTTACTAAAGGAAGAAAAAGCTTGCATGCAAGAGAAACAGACAGTAGGTTTGGAAGAAAAAAATATATTTGTACATGACGACTTTTTTCATGCCGCATATTTTGCACTTTCGTCATCAAGTCACTTTTCCGAACAAGATTGATGATAGTGCCGAAAGCCTGGCAAGACCTTCTGCGCGAGCACCACATCCTGGTCGATTGCCCGCAGTCCAAGAGGTGTTTGTAGTTCAAGCCGATAGGATAAAATTACGCTAATTTCACGCTCTACCAACAAAACCGAATCGGACTCCGTCTTGTTCCTAATTACGGTTCACTGATGACGCATTTCATTTGCGCTTTCGTATATTAAAACGAAGGTATTTCGACCCGTCTTGACACAACCGCAGAGCAAAATAACACTAGAGAGTAGCGCAAAGACCTATGCTTTCCGTGCTTCTCAGACGGGCCATACTCAAATCGCTGCCCACTACGCTTGCCACATTTAAAGCAAGACAAATTTGCGGGTTTATAAATTCCTAGTAAAGCTAAGATGCGGTCTACACACATCAAGGAACCAGTGAAGATCTTATCTTTTTTTTTGCTGTGTTCAGAATATGAAGTTATTGGAGCCAGCACTGGTGCACGACTGATTGAGTTTCAATAGGGACGTTCACTACCGCTAGTGGCGCTAGTAGTGCTCCTGTTCGAGTGTGTGTCACTTTTTCCAAGTCTTGGCGCTACTCCCTAGCGTTATTTTGCTCTGCATAACCGGAAACTAGGAGACGCGAACCAAATCTAAAATCCACTGTGAGAGCTGCAGTCAACCACAAACCCCTGATTTTTGGATACCCTATGCCAAACGCTGGACATGCCTAGCATTTAGCATAGCCTATGCTTAACCCTGGACACCATATGCCAAACGCTGGATAGCTGTTGGCACCTTAACCCTGACCTACCTCACTACAGGTGAATTCTGATTGGCTGATTTTTGAGCTTCACTCAAATCATCAGTATTTGATTGGGCCCCAGTATCCAGCATTTGGCACAGTGTGTCCAGCGTTTGGCATAGGCTTTCCCAAAATCAGGGATTTGTGGTAGACTGGAGAGCTGAAATCATCAAAGCCGAATGGCCTTCAGAGCTACTGACAATCTAGAAAAGCTACGACAGGTCAACCGAAGTCCGGCGTCTTTAAAAGAGTTATCCAGAAGAATATCGCATTTACAGTGTCTAGATCATACCCATCGAAGTCGCTTCTTCCAACCGCACTGTCAGAAGTTTCATAACAGATAACATAAGGATGCGCGGTTCCGACAGACAACACCTTCTGTTGTGATTTTGAAAACGTTTTGCATAAAATGTTATGTAGGCTACAACAAGCATTGACGGGAAAAGCCGAAAAAACGCCAAAAAAGCCTCTGCTGACTTTTCCGATATCATGACGACGTCGGATGAGCTTTTCTGATATCATGACGATCACAGTTCTTATTTGATCACAGTTCTTATTTGTGATTAAATTTCTCTGACACTGTGTGTAATTTTGTGTGTGTTTTTTGTTTAGTTTTTTCTGTTTTCTTTTTACTGTTATACTGCACTTATGCCCCAGGGCAGTGCGTAATAAATTCATTCATTCATTCATTCACAGATGATGGTTTTCGGCGGTTTTCAGCTCTTCCTGGGAATGCTTGCTATGCATACCATTTAATGAATAGGTTACCGTTTTAAAATCACAACGGATTACATCCCAAGAGTTGTCTGTTGAAACCGCGCATCCTTGTATTATCTGTTATGAAACTTTGACAGTGCAGGATTCGGTACGACCATGGGATCGTCTTGTGGCGCGATTAGGAGACGACGCCGTTGGGCGCTATAAAGGTAATCATAAAAAAAAAATATTTGAAAAAATTAAAAAAAGGCTTCTTTGGCAGCATGTCAGCGTCTAATTCTTCCAATGATAGGGTTTTTAGGGTTAGGTTTTTACACTATTTCGCCATATTTGAAAGAACTTTCATTAAGCTGGTCATTGATTATGCTTATTAATGCGCGGACCAGATTGACGGAAGCCGTGCTACAAAGGATTAAATGAGTTTCCCTTATTCGTGATTAACGTTGACTGGTGTCAGGATTTTGCGGAAAGAAACGGTACAGTTGTGTCCACAATAATCATTCTTATCAATTGGCAATGTTTTGTTTCTCATTTTAAGTCACATCGATCAACCCCGTTAATCGTCTTAATAGTTTACATGTAACAAAACGCCACTACACGCATAGAGTCGTAGAGGTTTTGTTTGCTTTTCTGCCGTTCACAGTCACAATTATTTTATACAGTTCGCAATCTTTCTTTCCACGGGTTTAACGCTGGACAGCAAAGCCGTATCCAGGGGGGGTGTTAGGGGGTTCGAACACCCCCCGAAACCCACGAAAGTAATATTTTTTTGCTGGTTTTAACATCTGATCTATGTATTTTTTGTACTTTTTGGTCTGACCCGTGGACAAAACACCCCCTGAAATAAATTCCTGGATATGGCCCTGCTGGACAGATTAAAAAATTATGACATCCTTATCGTGGAAGTTTCGAAATACAGAGAACACTTTCGAAGAAGAAGAAGAGTATTTTATGATTACCCAAATCGTGCACAGGCCAAATAGGGGGTTTGGGGGCAAAATAACAATAACATACAGTGAGCAAAAAAATCTTGTCAAACTAATTCATTTCGCATAGACCGATCAATGTAGACTGGGGAGGGTGTCGGCCTGTTTTAAGTTCTGTTTAGCACGTTATTTTTTAGGGGCCGACCTAACGAGTTTGTAACCCTGCCGACCCCCCCCCCGATCGATTATTGTTATCAAATGTTTTAATTAAAGAACTTAAACCTGAAGCAATTTGATGCTGGTGTTGTTGCTGAACATTTGACGTTACATAGAGCTATCACGAATCCTAAGCATCTTCCTTCGCGCTTATCCATCGCTTTTCAGGCGAATGAGGCAACTATACTGTCAGAAGTTTCATAACAGATAACACAAGGATGCGCAGTTTCGGACACTTGGGATGTAATATGTTGTCGCGACAGACGCAATGCATGAAATGTTAGGCATAACAAGCATTGCCAGGAAGAGCCGAAAAACAGCCAAAAAGCATCTGCTGACTTTTTAGTTTGTCGTAATGATATCGGAAAATTCGGCAGATGCTTTTTGGCATTTGTTGGCTCTTTTCTGACTTTTTATGCATAACATTTCATGCATATCGTTTGTCACGACAACAGATTACATCCCAAGTGTCGTCTGTCGAAACCGCGCATCCTTGTGTTGTTTCTTGTGAAACTTCTGACAGTGTAGATTTCTGCATGTCTCGTGTTATTCAGTGAACCTTAAAATATTCTTCCGCTTACCTGGATCTTCTGGTTGTTGGATCCTTCATAACCATGACCTCTGTGACGTCACCAAATCGGCTAAAGTATTCTCGTAATCCCTCCGCAGTCGTCTGCCAGCTGAGGCCGCCGATAAACATTTTACTACAAAAGAGAAGATGAAATGAACACATTTAAGTTACTCCGAAAGAAAATTATTTCGATCACGAACACGCAACTATGGCGAGAGCATCTAAGACCAACATCGATGAACTTTTTACCATGGCAAAAATACGATTCGTCTCCAAATTACCCGAGGAATCGTCTAAAACAAACTGGTATAAAAAACAAATATGTTATTTGCAACATGACGTGATTGCGTGGGGAAAAGTGGATCTTGCAGGTTGTGCGATGGATCTGTACAGGAGAAGACAAACTTCGACCCCAACGGCTTCCAAATTAGCCTTGATACAAATTCCAAAGACCTTAAAGTTTAACTGAAAAGCCAACTCATTTGTGTGTCATTTAACTGGATACACTGAATTATTTGGTTCTGCAAAGGGATTTTTTTATTTTCCACTATCTGCTCTAGTTATGAGGCTCAGAATATCTCCAGCCGTCCCCACAGCGTAAATTCTACTATGACGCGAGAAATTTTAATCTCAACACAAATGCGGCTTTTCAGTGGGCAGTGGTGAGATCGGTGAAGATTGCTTAGTGCCTGAGCTAAATAAAATTGATAAATCTTTCCCGTAAGGCGTACAGCAAAAATACGCACAACAAATCACACGGAAATTCCACTATTTTAAAATCGATTGTTCGTGAATGGCGGAACAACGAAGTAACTCATTTTCAGCGGGTCTTCAAGCCAATTTAGGTGAATAAGTGATGGGTAACTAGATTGTCCTATCCTAGCCCTTTTCGGTTAAACTTTAAAGGACCTTTCGTACCAATATTAAACCACTGATTGACTCGGAAGTCCCAACATGTCTATTATAATTTCTGACATCCACATCTGGATCATCAGGCCATTCAGATTGTTCATTTCCACAAATTCGGAATTGAAGAAATATATATCAAGCGGAGTTAGTCCAAACCAAACGTTAAAACGAGCGAAAGTTGTACGATTCTTTCATTCTAGCCCAAAGCCATAAAACTGCATGACTCTTGCATATCCGACAATTTCCCCTTATCAATTTTACGACTGGGTCTCATTATCCCACTAGCTGATCTGGGTTCAACATTTCTTATCCTCTACAGCTTTATAACTTCTCTGTTGCTAGGGCCGAGCGTACTACGCTATGCCGTTGAAATTTTCGCATGTGATTTTGAGGGGTCAGAGGTTCTAACCAGAAAATCTAATATTTCGAATTGTAGGCTTAGGGCAAGATTTTTAGCAGTGAAGAGATGGCAGAGCTGGTGCCGTATTGACAATCGAATACAGAAATTGCATGTCAAAACAAAATGAAAGATCAATTAAAACCGACGAAAAAGAAAGAAAACAAACTAAAAGTCGGTCTTTTAAATTCTAGACAAAATTCAAGTATCGCCCAAATGAAATAGAGTTAATGTTAATGAAATCAGTACTCTCTAGCTCTAGGTTAAAGTTGACTGCGAATAATATAAAAGAAAAATTCCGCTAAACCGTTTGACAAGTCCAAAAGTAGAATCCTTGTTCGTTTACCACGTTCTCAGTATGAAACGAGTCAATTTATTCGGAGCCATATTTGCTAACGAGGTTAACGTTGCTAACGTCAAAATTAGTAAATTAGTCTAGGAAAGGCGATTTCACCAGAACAGGGCTCATGTCCCTCAACTCTCAAGGAAGAAGAAAATCTTTTTAACAGGGGTCGTGGCCTTCTTCATTTTTCGCGCCTATTTTTTGTATCCGTTAATGAATTTTTACAGGGTCAAAACTTCGCAAAAAATTCAACGATACGATTTCGATAGGTCGGTTTCAGAATACCGGGAAGCAAATCCGAGTCACCCTCAACATAGTTTTCTTTCCGAAGCCAAAGTATCTAGCACTGAAGGAGGAAGTGCGACATGTTCTCCTCAATGATCTATACGGCCTAATCCCTACTAGACACTACATTATTACCGATATGCTAAACGTACCCCAGGCTTACCGAAGTAACAGACTCCTTGGTGTTAAAAGGCTTTTTTCTTTCTTGACCGTTTCGCTCTATACTAACTGGTGCCACAGGGCTGACGGGACGGTATATACGAACACGCGTGTGATTGGCCACAAGGATAATAACATACAAATTTAACATCAAGGTATCAAACATAATTATATAGGTGTCAATCTGTCTAAAGGGTGGTGACTAACCCTTCTTTGACTTCACTCACAAACGGAAAAAGATTTATAACATGTTGCGCGTAGCCAATCACTGATCTTCGTTTCCGGTGTTAAAAATCGTGATTTTTCGTTATCATGTATTTCTTATTGTGCCACACCACTTTCCCCGTCCGGGTCAGACAAAACATTGCATTTCCTTGTCCTGAGACAAATTTATATCAATACAGCTTAATCAGAGATACCAGGATTAGTTTTAGGTAATATTCTTCGGTCAATTTCCTGCAAATTCCGGAGACCAAATCGAATAAATGAAATTGCATTTCTACAAAAATAAGACGATACACGGACTCATTAAATGCCAAACTTCATCCGTTAAAATATCTTCTTGGCTTCTGGAACCAAATTGTATTTTTTTTCTATTTGTTCATTAATTTCTGATCGATACAATGCAAGAAAACATTTGCAGAACAACACAAGAAATAAACAGAACCAATTAAGAAAAGAACAAAAGAGCAAAGCAACCTAAAAAATAAACAGAAACAACTAAGAAAAGAACAGAAGAGAATCAACCAAAAATGAGGATAATTGCTGTACTGATATTAGTAATACAGATTCTAGCCAAGATTAGCCTACATTAATTTACTAGGCCAATTTAATGCAAACTGCGATCATTCAAATCCCGCAAAATTACCCTTTTTTTTAGGAAATACGATAATGTCAGGCCCGTATCCAGGAATTTATTTCGGAGGGGGTTTTACCCGCAAGTCGGACCTAGTCCATATAGCCTAGACCAGAGGTTAAAGCCGAAAAAAACGATTATTCTTGTATAGTTTGGAGTGGGTTCGAACCCCACTAGATACGGCCATGGATAATGTCCATGCTTTTATTTCTTCAAATATTGCTGACTGCAAATCATTTTTTATGTCGCTAAACGCGTAAGTGAGCTTGCGTTTGTTCCGCCGATATTTCGGATCTTTTTCAAGTTATAGCTAAAATAATTAGCCTGCAGTCAAGGTTCAAGCCCGAAGAAGACAATTGCCAACAGGAGCCGAAATATAACCGGAAGAATCTTAGCTGACTTATCCCTTTAGCGCCACAAGATATTTGTGATGCGAGCTATGGCGACTCACTGAAGTCACAGACCCCTTAGAAAGGTGGGCGCCATATGTATAATAAATACGCGAACCACTTTCGATGAAGCAGAAACCAGATCTTTGTCAAAATGAAAGGTTGAAAACGCAAAAAGCAGGCAACATCGGCCAAAAAAGGTGTCTGGCGTGCATATTTTGGGGTCTGAGATAAGGCATACGAAAGGGTGACGGTTTGCTAATCTCCACTCCACAGTGCATGGCAAAGCTGAGGTAAACATCGGCAAAATTTTAGTATCAATGTCCTAAAGATTTTAAAATTAATTACGAAGTTAGGGCCTAGTACAACCATGGCAACGATGCGGAAATACACCGGGCTCTGTCAAAATATCTCTCAGCGGAACAATAATAAAAAAAAAACATTTAACTGGTGTGTGAATAAAAAAAAATGTTAAATTTGTAGCAGAATCTGTTTCTTTCAATAATTTCTTTTGAGGTTTTACATAATTTTTGCTTAACAATCACAATCACCATATTTTCACTAAGAAACGTTGTGGTCACTAAGCTAACCAATCATATTTCACCAAACTGAATAATTCATGATAGAACGAGATGGACGGTCAAAGGTGGATTCGATTTTTTTTTTTTTTTTTAGTTTCAGCTATGTTAGCTGGTGGTAGGATTTTGAAGAAAAAAGGGATGCCGCTCACCCATTTTCCGGTGTATCGATAAACTCCCTTAATACACTACACATCTTAAAGTTTAACCGAAAAGGGCTAGGATAGGACAATGTAGTTACCCATCAGTTATTCAGTTAAATTGGCTTGAAGACCCGCTGAAAATGAGTTACTTCGTTGTTCCGCTATTCACGAATAATCCATTTTCAAATAGTGGAATTTCCGTGTGATTTGTGGTGCCTCTATGCGCTTGTATTTTTGTTGTATGCCTTACGAGAAAGATTTATCATTTTTTTTTTGCTCAGGCACTAAGCAATCGTCACCAATCTCACTACTGCCCATTGAAAAGCTGAATTTGGGTTGAGATTAAAATTTCCCGCGTCATAGTAGAATTTACGCTGTGGGGACGGCCAGAGATATTCTGAGCCTCATAACTAGAGCAGATAGTGGAAAATAAAAAAAAATCCTTTGTAGAATCCAAATAACTCAGTGTATCCAATTACATGACACACAAATAAGTTGGCTTTTCAGTTATACTTTAATGTAACAAACTGAGGTTCTTGACAATACTTATTGGTTTACCTAAAACTGGTAAAAATGGTTGGTTGAGACCAATACGGAATATGACAATGTACGAAATGAACAAACACGAACTATTAAATTTGAGAAAAGGGACATTGTTTCTTCATGGTGATTGGCATGGGTCAATTTCTTTACCATGAAAGGTCTTTTCTATTTACATGGTCCCGAATCGGTACTAGGAAGGAGCCACTTTGCTATCATTCGATTTGCAGGATTTGGAGCTACTTAGGACAGCAGGAATGGATCGAGCCGGGTAGGCTTGCCTTGGGCATTCAAAGCAACAAGGACTTATCTTAAGAATGATATAAGGTGACATTCAACATATCAGCAAGGATTAACTTATTACAAGATGATTTGCAAAACTATCAGATACAACATCGATAATTATTCACTGATGATTCAATATGCACATAGAAGGAATTAAGAACCGCGGCGTAGCCAAATCGCATTCAGATGCTACGCAAAGGGGTTGCAAGTAGCAAACTGAAGGAATTCATGTAGGCTACGTGCGGTTTTGTAATATCTAAGGTACCTTCGAAACAGAAAGGAGTTGAGTTGGTTTTCAGAAGAAACAGCGTATTTTAAAATTCTGGGATTTAATTTTTATTTTACTTGACGGTTGGTAATTCTTGTGGCATTTTTGATGCAAAAATCGCCAAAACTTAGCAATTCGGCGATACAGACAGAAAAGATCAACGCATTTTGTGATAGATCATTCATAATACAAGGTGGGGCATTTTTCTTCTCTAGTTTGGCTAGCGGCGATGAGAGTAGAGACGACGGTATCTGTTTCGGGCCAAATACGAAGTAGGATAAGTGGAAGACTTCGAAGATAGTAAAAAAGCAGAAAGTCAAGTTCAGTGCTCAACAAAAACTTGCCTCGAATTATAATGCCCAAAGAATTATTCGCTAGTCGAGGCGAAAAAAAACGAAATCTGAAATGGCGTGAAAAACGACTATCCGGCGTGGGATTTGTAAGCAAAATGGACGCGGAACCTGAAATGGCGTGAAACCTACTACCCGGTGCGAGATTTGTCCGCAAAATGCACGCGGAATCTGAAATGGCGTAAAAAACGGCTATCAGTTGTGGGATTTGTCCGCAAAGTCGACGCGGAATACTGAAATGGCGTAAAAAACAGGTATCCAGTGTGGGATTTGTCCGTAAAATCGACGCGGAATATGAAATGGCGTAAAAACTTAATTTCCGGTCCGGAATTTGTCGCGTCAATGACGTTTTGCCCACTGACAGCATTTTAGCAGGCAAAGGCCTCGCGGCACATTTAAAACTTTCGACTGCCTGTAGGCCTCTACTGAGTTTAATCCGGCATTGAATCGTATCAACTTGCATATATCACAAGGCAAAAACATGTTTTACAGCAAATCGCGATTCAAGGAGCGCTTCTCGGCAGGTATGCCTGAAACCGAGAACTATACCAATTTGTCAGCTTCGCATTATTTTCATCATAATGATCCAGCATGGATCGTGCATTTGAGTTCAAACTTCGTTTAAAATGCCTCATCACGAGTTCGCGCATGACACTGCAGACTAATGGGTTTGAAGATGCACAGTCGTATGCCGCGCACGGCCGTTTTACTTTTGAAAATTTTATTCCGAATTTCCGAACAGATTTCTTCATAAGCTAAGACGCTCGCTACGGCGTTAGTGTCAATGCAAGTTAATCCCAAAAGGCCTATTGCAGAGATAAGACCCAATGTAGAACACGATTACATAAGCGATATAGGGTTTAACGAAAAGGCAATGTGTAAAGTTCTCGCAAAAAATAATTCAGTCGAATTTCCGAACAGATTTTTAAGACGTTCGCCACAGCGTTGGTGTTACAATGGAAGTTAGTCCCAAAGGCCTACTGCAGATATAAGAACCAATGTAGAACATGATTACATAAGCGGTATATTTGACGAAAAGGCAATGTGAAAAGTTCTCGCAAAAAAAAATCATTCGAATTTCCGAACAGATTTCTAAGACGTTCGCCACGGCGTTGGTGTTAAAATGCAAGTTAGTCCCAAAAGGCATATTGCAGAGATAAGACCCAATGTAGAACATGATTACATAAGCGATTTAGGCTTTGACGAAACGGCAATGTGAGACGTTGTCGTAAAAAAATAAAAAATCTTTCCAAATTTCCCAACAGATTTCTTCATGAGCTAAGACGTTCGCTACGGCGTTGGTGTTAGTAACAGTTATGGTAAGTTTACACACTGCGTATATCCGATCGTATTTTGAAATCCGAGCGTACTTTACGCATGTATTTGATCTTGAAAAGATTTCTAGCAATACGGACGTATTTATATACAAAACGGACCGATTTCTCAAATACATCCGTATTGCTAGAGATCTTTCAAGCCCAAATATGTGCATAAAAAACGCTCGGATTTACGTGGTGTGTAAACGTAGCATTACGATGCAAGTTGGTCCCAAAAGGCCTTATACAAAGATAAGGCACAATGTAGAACATGATTACATAAGCGGTATATTTGACGAAAAGGCAATGTGAAAAGTTCTCGCAAAAAAAAAAAAATCTTTCGAATTTCCGTACAGATTTTTAAGACGTTCGCCACGGCGTTGGTTTTAAAATGCAAGCTAGTCCCAAAAAGACCTACTGCAGAGATAAGAACCAATGTAGAACACGATTACATAAGCCATATAGGCTCTGACGAAAAGGCAATCTGAAAAGTTCTCGCAAAAAAATATTACCAATTTCTGACTGCTATCAAATGCACAATTGGTAATTAAGGCGGGGAGGGGCAGACCTATGCAAATGACCCAGTAATCCGACTCTGGGATACACCACCAGAAGGAACAGCATTATTGAAAATGGTCTTATATAAATAAAATGTGATGGGTTTGCAAGTTGTGTGTTTTCTTTTATTAGGCTAATGAGTTATATTTGGCCAATCGGATACTAAAATGGTAATGTTCATAATAATTGTTGTCATATGAAGTTCTTTGTCCTGTACTGTATGCTCATCGGGCTAATAAACATTATTATTACAGACGAGTAAAAAAAAAAATACTACTCCCTGAAACTGTTCTGAAACCTCCCAACCCGGGATTCAAGAAGGGGGGGGGGCATTGGCGTACATAGGGGAGTCACCAATTGTAAAACATAATTATAAGGAGTTTGGCCAGTAACGGTTTAGCATTTTCAGTGTCATTTTACTAAGATAAGGGTTAACGCCAAAAATAAACTACACATACTCAGAAAGCTCTTTCTCTGCTCTGTTCAACGGTTTTCAAAAGTTTATTCTAACTAGAGGTGCGATCTTAAAAACCTTAGACAATACCAAAAATCCTGCAAATTTTCCAAAAAATACCACAGAAAAAACGTATATTCCACGATGCTCAAAATTGAGTCTGTAGTAAGGAGTTTCGTTCAATAATCGTTTACGCTCTAAAATCAACTTCATCCTTTCCTAATTTGAAAGACCCAAGACACTTCCATTTAGAATAAGGATATATTTCTACTATTGTTCACTGAATGCCGTGAGGTACCAAATGTGAGACTCCTCGGAAGGACCGTTTGTTTACTTCTTATTAAGTTTGTGTTTGTTTTGTTAATATTATTCACATATTATTACCTATCTTTGCGTGCATATTTGTTTACTGTTGCTTTGCTTTTATAGCAATTTCCAACTAAACCTTAAATACAAAAATGCCCTATGGAGGAAGGGCATTTTTTTTAAATGAGATGAGATGAGCATATGAATTTAACGAGAGGTGAGAAAATGAAACGTAAAAGAGAGAGAGATTGGGAAAAAATAGAAATGGGCAACAAAACGTCTCTTAAGCGGAAGATTGACCCTTCCATCCTTGAGTGGCCAAACTGAGCGACTGGAGAACAAAATATCTACTGTCTTCTGCAAGATGGCATGTAACTGGTACTGGCAAGAGGTCACTTTGTTTTTTGTCGAGCCTACGACTATACTGTAAAAAAAAATCTTGCAGTATTTGCTACTTGAATTAATCTTGTCTCTATTGAGATAAGATTATCCCCAATTCGGATTAGTCTTTTCCCAGTAGAGATAAGCTTAATCCCAGTAGTAAATACTGCAGTTAACTTTAATCCTTACTCGGAGAAACTTTTTACAGTGTAATGCCCGGTAATACTGAGTTTGATAGGTTTTCTTCGAACGGGTGTTTTTTTTTACATATAGTTTAAGGCTTTTGTACAATAATAGTAAGGCTCAGACTTACCCTGGGTCATTAGGAACTTCGGCTTCTCCATTTACTGGCGATTCAATCATCATCGTATCACAATTAGTTCACAGAACGAAACCTTAAAGAGAAGAGTTGGCAAAGTCCCAGTGCTAAGTCTATAGGCTAGACTAGCACTAAATGAAAATAAGCCTACTGAAGAAAACAGCCTACAACTAGGCTAACTAAGGATACTAAGAGTATCTAACACCGCGACGTTCCTCAACTGACTAATCTGGTGAAAGAAAACTTCTTCGTTCAGAGGTTTGCTTCTCCTGTATCTCCCGCCAAGCGCAGAGACAGAGGATTCAGTCTCACATAGCTTTACCCTTACTTAAAATACTAGATGGAACCACTCGACCTTCTCTTTCTGCAGATTAGTTTTGTGTGTCTTCTTTTCTCTGATTTAACATGTGTCAGCCAAGTTTAAGGATACAGATTTCAATCAGTCAATTAACTATAAAACCAATCAAAGCCGGAAAGCTGAGCTAAATAAAACGGACTATGTTCGATTCTCACTGATTCAGAACTTTGCGATCGGACCCTAATTTCGTCGCCGCTTCAAGGAAAGACCGGTCCTCTTAGGGTTTAGACTCTTTTTTATCCACAAACGAATTTTAGTATACTTGCGACTACAATAGTAGGCTACAATCGGCTTTCGATATTATAAATGTATATATATTTATGGATTGGAGGCGGGGGGGGGGGGGTCAAGGTCTTTATCAACTGACTAGTTATTTTTACCGACTATTTCAAAACAAAAGACTGTATTTAGGAAAAAAGTATTTCAAATATACATACATATATGTATATATATATATATATATAGGTATATATATATATATATATATATGTGTATATATATTGGACTATTTAAGTCGGAATTATATGTATTGTTAGTTTTGGGAAGTATGAAGATAATTAGTCGTGTTTAAAGATGACATCATGTTCTTTTTTAG
Source organism: Branchinecta lindahli (assembly GCA_023053555.1). NCBI lineage: Eukaryota > Metazoa > Arthropoda > Branchiopoda > Anostraca > Branchinectidae > Branchinecta > Branchinecta lindahli. The sequence continues at coordinate 9,033,616 of JAKZAO010000012.1, forward strand.
TAACAAACTATGGGTTTTGTTTCGGTGCATGGTTTCCCCCCCCCCCCAATTCTTCTTTTTATTTGTTTATTTTTTCGTGTGGTGTGCTACTTGGTAACAATAGCACATCCTCGCAAGCAGTGCCTTTGCTGTGCTATTAACTGATTCTAGACTGGTTTGTTCGACGGTTTGTTACTAAAACTGTTCTACTACTACTACATGTTCGCCGTCTACTGAATTTAAATGTTGTACCGTTTTTGTTCATGGCCACAAAAGCTTCACTATCTCTATTACAAACAGGGTCAGGTTTGATCATTGCACTGTCAGAAGTTTCAACCTGTTGCGATTTTGAAAACGAGCCGAAAAACCACCGAAAAAGCATCTGCTAACTTCTTTGTTGTCGTCATGATATCGGAAAAGTCAGCAGAGGCTTTTTCGGCGGTTTTTCGGCTCTTCATGGCAAAGCTTGTTATGCATCACGTTTTCAAAGTCAAACAGACGTTTTCGGTTTCAAAATTACATCCAAGTTCTGTCTGTTGAAAACCACGCATCCTTGTCTTATCTGTTATGAAACTACTGACAGTGTAGCTTGGGACCAAAACCACATAGTGGCGAGAAGCTAAAAGCTTAAAGGACCCCTCGCACTATTTACTCTTTAACGTCCAGTATTTAAAAAAAAAACTGAATACTTAAAAACTTGGCTCTGCTTTCAAAGAATTGCCCATGACTTTGGCTGTTTTAAGCCTTTTCGAGATCCGTTAACTTATAGCGAAAACAGGGGAAATTTATATAACCGGTTTTTCCGATGGAAAAACTTCTCGCGGACAATTGTTGACAGCGTGATACGCAAAAGACGGCAAGTGAGAAAATCAGCGAGGTTTTGTTAGAGGGGTTAGGTTTTTCGTACCGTACGAAATTCAAGTCTCCGGGTTTAGAAATGGATGGAGTGATTACGAAAGTTGGTTGCGTTAGTACTACAGGTAAGAGCTCGGCTAAATAAAAATAAACAAAACAAACGAAATCTAATATTCTCTCCTTTCTTGGTTGTACTTGACAAACTCAACTGTCTTCTATTTCGCCCTGCATGCACAAGGGGGATAACTAAGGGGTGGCATGGGAGTTCACGATAGCCATCAATCTTTTTTATAAAGTTAACAAAATCAACTCCTTGATCCTTTCTTCTAGCCAAGGAAAGCACCTACTCGACCTTGCGGAAGTACGTGCTTCACAAGATACCTGAGACTTCGGCTGGCAAATCCCCTAGCAACTCCTCTCTCCATGGCATGACTAAAGCAATTTCGAAACAGAAGTTCGCCATGGACCCCCCCCCCCCCCCTACCAATTGCCTACTCATGTCTCACTCATGCTTGATTTCTTCACAAAAACACGGCTGCTCTTCAGTCTTAAGCCCCTTATTCTAACGTCTGAAGAAAATAAAATAAGCTGATAGTTCTTGTTTGCAATTAGCGCGGTTTTAGACCGTTTCCTTCCTCTGAGCACTAAAATAAGTAAATCTCTATGTCAGCAGTCCCCGAACATTAGAAGCCCCTGGGATCGATTGGATCCTTGATCAGCGAAAACACAGGTCAAACGCTTCAGTCGAGGCAGTTAGCAGTCAAGTAGCTTACGGGGCACTAGGTCACCATATGACAGCTACCTTTTACGATGTAACCACCGAGGTAACCACATATCTAGCCCCCGCTTAATGGTATATATTAAGCTAGATATGAAACCTGTTTGACACCAAAAATACATAAATTGACACCCAGGGGATACTCACTCTCCGGCTCCCGGTTTACACGGGTTTGGGAGTCAGTATCTCCTTGATTGACACCGAGAGTCATGTAAATGCATCCTCGCTGTGATCATTCCCCTACCATACACAAATAATCGTCAAATTGGCTAATCGAGAACAAATGAAACGACATTGGACGTAGTCGTGTTATTCAAACCGATTCACCCCAATACGAAAAGCAAGACAGCTTTCAAAACCGATTTTTCCCCTCCAATCTGCTTCAAAAGCTGTGAAGATAAGTGTGAAACAGGAGTCAATTTTTGGGCATGATGGGCACCCCCATACAAATCTGTTTGAAAAGCAGATTTCAAATCCGAATTCTCAATTCAGCAGATTTTTATAGGGTACCATGCCCATTCTGCAGGGCATGGTGCCCCAACGTATCAGCACCATGCTGGTATGATGAGGCATGCCCAGACGTTGGGGCACCATGCCCAAAATTTTGGATTTGTGTATGACCGGGCAGATCTATTTCGACGGTGTTTTTCCATAAGGTTATAAGCGACATTTTCCTCGAAACTGCGATTAGCATGGCCATATCCGCCGTGTATCTCTGTAGAAATTTAAGGGGATACTGAGTTTTCTTTCTGGGACTTCTGGCCCTTCCTGGCCTAAGGGTGAATGGTTTTTCACTATTTCTGTAAAATATTAAAAACGTCGCTAGTAACATTTTAGGAACACGCAGTCAATTTTTAACTGCGCCTAAATGACTACTGGTTTCGAAGTCTAGAAGTAGAACCAGTCTAGAAGTGGACTCTTTCGAGCGGTTCTCAAGTCATGTCGTTGTAAATGAACGCGGGTGGCAGGCCTGCGGTTGATCTGTACCAAAAGAATTACTGTTGCCTAGAATCATCTTCATATGTAGACTCCGAACAAAAAATCCCTCGCCAAATCCCACCCACTCAGGATTACCCCCCCCCCCTCCAGCGAGTCAAAAACGTAACTTGAAACTGACAAATTCCCCAATGACTTATTGGTAGTTCGATTTTTCCCTTTATGACTTCTTTATCATGGCTCCTTAAATCTAGCTCATGACTGCTTATGACACCTTTAAATCTATCTCAACAGATTAGATACTCAGATTTTTTTTTAAAGAACTTCTACCGAATTCGGTAAGTAATCGATCAGTCAAACCGACAGATGAAACATGATCCAGGTTTGGAGACTCCGAATCACTCCGATCCACCTGAGCCGGGAAAAAGAAATCAAAACTTGATTAATCTCGACCACAATTTAAATTAAGTTTAATTTACGTAAGTTCTTGCCTGTTGTTTGTATTCCTCATTTTATAGTGTTCAGTTTGTTGCACTCCAGGTGTTTTATTTATTTTACTGATAAGAATAATTTATATTATTGTTAAGACGCGAAGTGCAAGACGAAGCACTGTCTCACATCAGGAGCCATCTATGAACGGAAATTCAAAACAATCCCCAAAGAGTTTCCCGATGCGTCTCCAGGAGTTCCTCTGTCGTTCCTCAATTCTTTTCGATAGTTTTGGCCGTAATCTTCTCTTGCCCTTCTTCACACATATCTAATACAACCCGTTTTTTATATTATTATTATATTTGCTGTATCTTTTCAGTTGTTTCGCTTATGGGACTGCGATAGTTATTTTTTTTTTTTACTTCTTATACTTCTCCAATATATTTCGTCGCAGAATCAACAACTAAAAATTATTATCAAAGAATCCACAAAATGTGAATCTGCTGGTGCGGAACAAACAACGTCAGTCCGTGCTTGAGCACAAAGTATTCAACAACACGGGAACAGGAAAAAATTTTCATTTCAAATTTATTTTGCAAAAGAAATAGAAAACCGTAATTTTCGGGTTTTTTCTTCATCAGCGAATTATCCCTACAAGACGACGTGCGAGGGGTAGATATATAATTTCGGATATTTCGGTTGCACTTCCGGCAAACCGTCATCAAATCACGGTTTTCTATTTCTTTTGCAATGAATGGTCCGCTTGGCTTCCAACCTTATACATTTAATTTTTTATCCGCGATAAAGTCAACTCAGTGAGAACTGAGACTACTGATTCCTCTGTTAATACAGTAGAGTCAAAAGAAAAAAATTTTACACACCCCGCAACTCACAACACTGATTACTTCCAAGGAAATTAAAAAAAAAGAAAAATGTTTTCCAAGTAGCACCAGCCTTTCATTTTTTTAAATTCCAACTTTTAAATTAAATTTTCGAACCGACTACTATCTCCACGAACCGGAGGATGGTAGCTAAAAGGTTACCACATGTAGGGTAACTATATGTTTCGGGCTGGAATTCCCGCCGTGCCCTGGGGGCTCCCACCGCTGACTCCCCGCGTTTTTGATTGTCAAGGACTCACTTCCGCATGGCGAATTACCACCGACGGGGAATGCTTCGATTGTCACAACCATCCCCAAAAAGACACTCCATTTCAGATTCGGTGGGGAGCTGTTAATGTCGCTGGTTTTTGAAAAACACATGTTTGGATTGTTGAAAATAATTCGGAAATCAACACGAGTTTAGTTGTGGAACGAGTGATTTTGAGAAAATGGCATCTATTTTCTTGTGATTATGATTTTTTATGAAAAAATTAAGTAAAAAATAAAAACAAAAAAGGAAAGTGGTAGTAACTATAATTTGGTCGCCTGAATAATTTTGGCAATCTGCGCATTTTCGAGCAAAAAAAATTCCTCGTGTTTTCGTCGTTTTCCGTTCAGGGAATCCCCAGGAACTCTACTGTTTGGTGAGGTTGCCCTCAACTTCCCAAGCAGTCCCGGGGGAATGGCAAAAGTAAGCCTTATGTCGCAGGTTAGCCTATTGCGACGAAACTAGCTTTTGCTATTATTTATAGGAGGTCAGAACATGTCCAATTTTGAAGAAGAAATGCAAGATGGAAAACAGACCAAAGACCACCTTCAATCCTGCAGTTTGTAAACTATGGAGATTAACCTGACTTGAATGATAGTAGCCTACAAAATGAGCATACACACTTACGTGGTCTCTTCCTACAGGCAGAAAAATAGCTGAGCTGAATGAACCAGGGTTAACAAAATTCCAGTTGCAACTTAAAACATCTAGAAAAAAAGCAAAAGTCAGTTAGCATTCTAGGTAGCTCAGAGAGAGCTCACTGTTACTCTCTTGAACCTCCTGCTCTGTTTGATCAATTGCGTTGACACTTTTAAGAATTGTTCAAATAGGTGTGATAAGGTGTATACAGATTCCCCTTTTCCTTGCGGTGCAGTGTAATGAGGCGAATAAGGAGAATAGACCTAGGTTCTATTTTGACTTACACAGGGCCAATCAGATCGCTTGGTTGGTCTCCACCAGCAGGCCGAGGAGGGAGCAACACCACCATGGTTGCCATGGGAAGCACTAAAGATTTAATTCGTTGGAAGTTGAAATATGAACTTTTCGTCAAAAGAACACATTTTATTCTGTTACGATTGCTTTTTGTTAGTTCGAGGACCAATGCTATCCATCCATGAATTTAGTTTTTTTTCTACCATATAATGGGCATCAAATTGAATTTGTGTACCTCAAGTAGTAGACTACTGAGGACACTTTTTCTGATCATCAGAAGCTCTAAAGATTGTATCATTGTGGCAACACCAAACATTGCACTGATTAGAATGTTTAACTTTCAACTTGAACAAGGGTGTGCATTAAGACATAAACATCATGTATAGCCCTATGCACCTTATTACACCAATTTGACCAATGCTTTAGACTCGTTTTCTGTCACATTACATCATCCACACACAGAAAAAAAGCAGAATAACAGCAGTTCTGCAAGGATCACGTTTGAAACATCAAAAAACAGCCATCCTAACCGAATTAATTGATATTGTATGTCATCCACTTACTTCCATTTCTTCTTGGAAGAATTGTCAGGTGCAAAACAAAGACAAAAAGGCGCAAATAAATGCTGCAGAAAAAACACTGGAGCAAACAGTCACACTCAAGCTATCTGGATGAACCTGGTAGCGTAAATAAATCCCCAAAAGGCGCAAAACAAAACTGGAAATGGAAGGTAAAATATTAGGTTGTACTAGTAGAGAATAACTAAACCTTTCAATCAAGCACGGGCCAATTTCACATGTTTGGTATGTGTACAGGCTGGAAAGAAATAGCGGGAATGGCAAGCATATATTTCATTCATGGGATCATTCAAATAATAAGGTATCCTGTACCGTCCTTACAGCAGTGGCGTCTTTACCCTTACGCTAGACAGGCCGTTGCTGGGGAGCCAGGGCAAATGAGAAGCCAAACGGACAGTGTAAACTGTTGAGAAATCAGGCTGCGGTTGCCAGCCATAATCATATTGCCTTGTTCATTACGATCCAGGTGACCAGCTACATTGCAACGTCGTCTATCTCACCAACATTATGCTCAGATAAGACCATAATATGTGCTCGACCAAGAACTGTGTGTGCTTATGTGCTAATTTTTTTGTTGTTCACTAATGAACATGAAAAGGGGCCGAAAAATCCATGATGGGCATGGTCATGGATGACCTTCTAGCCTAGGGGAATCTAGGGGCCAAAAGGAAAAGACAGCACCAGGACAGCACTGCCTAACAGAAGACAATCTGAAGCAGAAAAAGTTCGCGCTGAAATATCAGATCAAACCGCATTGAAGTTTGGACAGTTTGGTTTCATTTTTATGTAAAAGGAAAGTCTGAAAACTTGGCTCTTGAGTGAAGCCAGAGTGAAGCTTAGAGAAGTGTTGGGAGTACAGAACAAATATGCTAGCCTAACCAGTGCTACTTCTTTGTATTCGTATTTCAGACACAATCTTTTCCGGTTTATTTGCTTTCTCACCTGCCTGCAACAAGGCAATTTTTCCTTGCCGCTCAGCTTTTTCAAATATTTTGCTACAGAATGCAAAGCGTGCACTGGCCAGTGTTGCCAGATCCTTGACACTCGTCGCGCAACTTTTTGGGATGAAACTAGATGCCCCTCCCCCAGGGGCCTAACGTAAGAGGTGAGGGGGGGGAGGCCCTCCAATGTTGTCGGCCAGTCGGTAAAAAAATAACCGCGATGTTTCTTCGAAACAGTCGATTTTTGTAAAAATTCAGTCGATTTTTCGTCAAAACAGTGCAAAATTCTGCAAAAACAATCTTCAAAAATGGCCAGCCAATGGTAAATACCTGATCGCCCCCCAAATATTTTGGCTGGTGAGTGATGACGCCTCGCCCCCCCCCCCCCAATATTGTCGGTCAGCTGGTAGAAAAGACAACAACGAAAGTAGTCGACGTGAAGCGCCACGATATTTTGAAACATTTGTGGCCTGAATACAGTCTTTTGTTTTGGAAAAAGTCGGTAAAATAACTGGTCAATTGTTAAAGACCTTGATCCCCCCCCCCCCGATCCATTTTGGCTAGAAATGCCTCTGGTTCTACTATGAGCAAGACAAGAGAAAAGTTAATCAGGTCTTGCCCTTTGTAAGAAGAGAAATAGTAAAGATAAGCTATCAATTTTTCGAAAATCGAAAATCCAGCAAATTATGCTCTCTTAAACGACGGAGCCAAATGTCGGAGCACTCAGCTTGCGGTTATAGTCGCTGGCATACAAGGAGAGGGATGGAGAGGGATATCACATTCTGAACCGCATGCCCACTACCCGGTGTTCTTGAATGAAATTTTTTCACTCGACGAAGATTTTGAATCCCCGCAACCCTCGAGCTCTCAATACAAATTATCTAAGGGGTATTTCATAATCCATACCTGCACTGTCAGAAGTTTCATAACAGACCGCGCATAACACTTTCAAGAATAATACCCTTTTCACTTAGAAATAGTGTTATGACCAATTAAGTTTACACTATTTCGTGCCTAGATCTCCAACAACACCTTCAATTGGTAAAAATACTACAGTCAGAACTTACATAACGACAACAGAAGGATGCCCGGGTTCAACGGATAACACTTTGGGATGTTATCTGTTATGTTTCTCTCGTTCCGTTAGTATTTTTACCAACTAAAGGTGTTGCTGGAGATCTAGGCACGAAATAGTGTAAACTTAATTGGTCATAATACTTTATTTCTAGTGAGGTGTTATTCTTGAAAGTGTTATGCGCTATCTGTTATGAAACTTCTGACAGTGTGGTTTTCACTTTTAAGATATGTGGGTAGCAAAAAGCGCCCAATTTGCGCCGAGATTTAGGGATATGCGCAATAAGGGCGCAATGCGCACCTGAAAAATTCAAAGCACAGCGACCTAAAACAAGACCAAAGGTTTCGATGGGACCCCATAAATTTAATATTTGATCCAGACAACTAGGTCTTGTCTTCGCCAGATCCATTCTTCGCCAGGCTAATCATTTGAGAAAACCAAGTTCAGATATACCTGTATAAGCCATATTTATTTTGACGATACTGATCGAAACTTCCTGCTTTACTTCTGCCAAATTTCCGGTTTCGGCCGAATTCCAAGCGAACTACTTGTCCAGCAAAAAAAGATAGCTCAGAAACGAATTCAGCGTATCTCCTTATTCCTTTAAAGAACATCTAATCAGCTTCAAATAAAACTTTAACTTGTAAAAAAAAAAATCCGATTCCAACCGGATTCCGGACGAACTATATGTCCAGGTAAAAAATGACCCTTAAATCTGCCATCTAATCAACTCCAAATAAAACTTTTACTTTTGACAAAGTTTCCGATTTTGGCCGGATTCCGGGCGAACTACTTGTCCGGCGAGAAAATGGTTTTCTCCATCGTGTTCAGCATGTCTTCTTACCCCTAAATCAAACATCTAATCAACTTCAAATAAATTTTTACTTTTGACAAACTTTCCGGTTTTGGCCGGATTCCGGGCGAACTACTTGTCCGGCGAGAAAATGGTTTTCACCATCGTGTTCAGCATGTCTTCTTACCCCATAATCGACTATCACATTAGCTGTTTCAAAATATTTGTTTGCCCTTAATTTGAAACCCCTCCCCCACCCTCAAATATAGAGCTACAGAGCCCATCTTCGAACTTGACTTGTACTTTGACCCAAAGGATCCTCCCACCAAGTTTCATCAAAATATCTCAGTCCCTTCGAGAGTTATCGTGCGTACAGACGGACGGACGGACAACTTTTGCGATGTCATAGGTATCCGTCACTAACGTTTTGGGATCCCAAAAAAATACCGCCCAAATGCGCACCATCTGGCAACGTTGGCGACACTGGCCGAACTTCCCATGGAGTTATTAGTCTGAGGTTCAGATAAACTTCACGGATACCCGCAAATGCCTTTAATTATAAGAAACGGCCATATTCTCTGGCCTCCACCACCTCCCCTATTTGTTAAGTCAGGTTTGTTATATGCTCTGGGTTATATATTGTTCTGGGTAAGATACCACTGACCACCTTTTAGGACAGTACCAAGAGCTTCCTTCACTGGTTGCAGTTGGGTTGGTTGAAGGTGCTATATTGTTCAGCTGTAACAAAATTGGCACGTTCGAAAAAAAAATAGAGATAAAAAAGGACACGAGGTGAAGATTATGTCTATTTGGTTTTCTTATCGAGCTGTCACGGCCTAAAAGCGGCTATAATTTGACGACCCAATAAAAAAAATTTCTGTTCTACGATAATGATTGGCAAACATGGACTGCAAAATCGGTTGGTATCAGGAGCCAGTGCCTCACTACCTGAAGTTGAAAGAACGTTGAAAAAAGGCGTATGTAGATACCTTTGATTTTCATGGTAAAACTTTGATATTTATGCTGGCAGCTAATTCGATAGTTACAGACATGCACTTCGCAATTGCGTTAGATTATCCCACGGTCATACCGAATCCTGAATTGGGCTAGCGTCTTAGAACTGAATTGTCTAGCCATAATAATTACGAGAATGCTTCCGAAGTATCATATAGAATAAAAGTAAAAAAATGAAACAGTTTGCTGTATATTTATTTCAATTTATCATTTCGGACTAATAATCAGCAAAATTTTCACGAAGAAAATATGTGGCAGCTAGTTCCGCTGAACGATTCACGAGCAGGCGAGATTTACGGAAATAACCGGTTCTTTCTTCTGTTAGTTGTGAATAGTGTTGCTGGTTTTAGGATTTTTGTAGAAATAAACGGTACAGTAGTATTCAAAATCATCACTATTGTCGGTCTGTAATGCTTATCCAGGCACAGAGTCACGAGAGCCTACAACTCCATTCCTGTCAGAAAAGTTTTCTTAGTACTACTTGAAGTAGGCTACACGAGTACAATTGACGCCTGTTATATTGCAAAAAGCTACCAAATTAACGGATTGACAGCATTGGTCCTCGAAATAATAATAAGCAGCCGTAACACAACAAAACGTGTTCTTTTGAATAAAAATTGTTTCTTCAACTTCCAACAAAGTAAAACTTTAGTGCTTCCCGTGGCAACCCTGACGACGCTGGTCCTTTTTCTCGGCCCGCTGGCGGAGCTAACCAAACGATCTGATTGGCCGTGCATCACGGAAAGTAGAACGAGAGTCTATTCTCCTTATTCGCCTTATAGTACAGTCAAAATAGAGTTTGACCTGGAACAAATTGCAATACAAATGTTTTTGACACTGTCCTGATCAGAAAAAAATTCTCTACAACACATCCAAAATCTACAGTGCTAGCAGAGGGCGAAATTGTCTTTTTTTGCACTTTTATCTTTTTTAATAGATATTTAAAAGTAAAAAATAAAATCGGACAAACTGTAGCTTGCAAAACATGTTTAGGTGCTATTTTGGCCCATAGAAACCGTTTCCGGTACTTATTTTTAGTTTCAAAATTTTTTTTTAACTCTTTTTGTATCAAAATTTTGTTTTTACGAAAAAAAAATGACACATGTTTATAGGGTCAACGGAGCTTCTGGAACTACTTCTGGGGTCGTTTTTGAATTTAGAATATCAAAATATTCCCTGACGATGTTCTCGAAGGCGTTATCCAACCGACGGTCCTTAATTCAAATGCCGTTCTACTCATGTTAGCTGACATAATTCGAGACAGGAAATCGGAACTGCTGGACAAACGAACACCCAAGCTTTGGATTCAGTACCTCGAAGGACTAACAATCATGATGCCCACGACTCAAAATGCCTATGTCTCAAAATGCCCACGGCTGAAAATGCCCCGGTCCAGAATGCCCACGGTTGAGTTATTTGCTGTGTTCAGTCCGTGGTAAACTGGAATTTTACGGAAACGGAAGGAGTACACCGAGCATCAGAATGGTGATAATCGTATGTTGAACTGGTTTAATCTTAACTAAAATAAAATACTATAATACTCTAGAAACCCTTTTTGATACTTATTTTCAGTTTCATACCTTTTTTAGCTTTTTTTTTAATCAATTTTTGTTTCCGAAAAAGGAAATGACGCATGTTTATTCGGTCACGGAGCTACTGGGACTGTTTCTGGGGTCGTTTTTTTTTTTAACTGAAGAGTATAAAAATAAATACTTAGTGGAAGTCATCTCCACCTATACTGTACCAGCTGCCAGGCCGCCAGAAGTCTATAGACTTCTCATGTATTCCTGTTCGATTACTAAGTCTGCCGACAGTCCACCGCAGTACCGCTCTGATCGTCTGACAGTCCGTCGGTGAAATCCTTCAGAACTCGTAGTTTTGTGACGGGGAGTGCACGCATCTTTTGCAGCACAGTCTGGCAGACTGGAAATCTAGTTTATGGCTTGACGCGGCTAAGTAAGGCAACATTTCAGCAACTGTATCATGGCGGAGGCTCCAAATGCCAAGTCTTTCAGCATGTATGAATTTCCTCAGGATACCAACCATTTCGAGGGGGTGGTTCCCAAAATCACCACGATCTTTTTGCCCACTCTCACAACGCCCACGCTCAGAATGCCCACGATCAAAATGTCCGCGACTCAAAATGCCCATAAGTGAGGTCGAAGATCCCCAAAATTTAAATCGTCCAAAATGTCAACCGCTCTAAATGTCGACAGTTTAAAATGCTCACAGGGAAGGCTAAAACCGTCCTGGTTCTAAATGCCGACGGCTCGAACTGTCGACAGGAAGGCTCAAATGTCCTGGAAGAACGGACAACGAGATTAGAAGGGACTGGATGACCACGGAAAAGGTAGTAAAAGGAATTATTTTATTGTTTGTTGATAAGATCATAATTATTTGCATGAACGTATTAGGAAATGTCATATAAAATAGCGCAACTAAGCGATCAAAATCTTGCACCATGAAGGCAAGAGTTGTTCTTAATAAAAAATAAAAGTTTTATTGTCGTTGTCTGGGATTCGTTTTTTTTTCAGAATTCGGCAGAGTATTATAGTAACCTATTATATTATAGTTAAGATTAAACCAGTTCAACATACGATTATCACTATTCTGATACTCGGTCTACTCCTTCCGTTTGTTACTCATCGCTAATTCCAGTCTTCTACGGACTGAACACAGCAAATAACTCAATCGTGGGCATTCTGGACCGAGGGCATTTTCAGCCGTGGGCATTTTGATTGAGACGTAGGCATTTTTAGTCGTGGGCTTTATGATCGTGGGATCGTGGTAGATCGTAGTACGTAGTCTACAATCGTGGAGTGTTAGCCTTTGGAGGTACTGAATCCAAAGCTTGGGCGTTCGTTTGTCCAGCAGTTCCGATTTCCTGTATCGAATTATGTCAGCTAACTTGAGTAGAACGGCATTTGAATGAAGGTCCGTCGATCGGATAACGCCTTCGAGAACATCGTCAAGGGATATTTTGAGATTCTCAGCTCAAAAACGACCTCAGAAATAGTTCCAGAAGCTTCGTTGACCCTATAAACACGTGTCATTTGTTTTCGTAAAAACACAATTTTGACACAAAAAAAGTTTTAAAAATAGTTTGAAACTGAAAATAAGTATCGGAAACGGTTTCTATGGGTCAAAATAGCCCCTAAACATGTTTTGCAAGCTACAGTTAGTCCGATTTTATTTTTTACTTTTAAATATCCATTAAATAAGATAAAAGTGCAAAAAAAGACGATTTCGCCCTCTGCTAGCACTGTAGATTTTGGATATGTTGTAGAGAATTTTTTTCTGATCAGGACAGTGTCAAAAACATTTGTATTGCAATTTGTTCCAGGTTAGGCTATAAAATCCCGTAGATTGACTGTACTAGCGCGTCCAGAAGAAGAGAGGAATCTGTAATACAGCTTATACGCTGTATACACCTATTTGAACAAATGCTTACGGCTCGTGCCTAGGCAGCTGTGTTTGGACTGCTTCGCTAGGCCTAACGGGGTTTTATGAACGTTCTCAAGCCCGGCTTCGTCTCCCAAATTCTACTTCCGGATTCCATATCCATTTTCCGTCGAGCTGGATCTTGAAGTTGAAGCTTGCCAAAACGTCTGGAACTTCAGGGGGTCGCCCAGGATTCCGGAATCTGGAAGGGTGTCAGAGAGGCAACATAACTAAACAAGTTAGCGATCGTCTCATAGGAAATGTCAGAAGGGTATTTCCTTTTCACAGACAAACATGATGATTTACCACAGCCTGTTGTGTTGAAAGAATATTTGAGAGACAATCAGTGTTCAAATGGATAGGATAGGAGAACAAGACCAAATGTCTCGATGGGATCCCAAAATCATTGTTCCGCAACCACCTACTCTTTTCCCATATACCAACCCCTTCGACCTTCGATAACATTAGCTCTTAGGTTCATTGATTACTCGATCTGCGAAGAGCTATACTATTATGCAGAGCTATACTATTCTGAAGAAAAGGGGTAGCCAAAAATTGGTCGACAAATTTTGAGTCCGGTTTTTGCCGGATTCCGTTTGAACTACTAGTCCGTTGAGAAAATAACTTTCATATTCGGATTCAGCATGTGGGCTACAGAGCCCATCTTCGAACTTGACTTGTACTTTGACCCGAAGGATCCTCCCACCAAGTTTCATCAAAATATCCCAATCCCTTCGAGAGTTATCGTGCGCACAGACGGACGGACGGATAGACGGATGGACGGACAGATGGACAACTTTTGCGATGTCACAGGTATCCCGCCACTTACGTTTTGGGATCCCAAAAAAACAATAAGACACTCAAACAAACAGTACACTAAACTAAAACAATCAAGTCGAACGGGCTACAGGTGGAACCTGGGTCGCCCGCAGAGACCGCTCCCATTCCAGAAATACTGGCAGAGACAACCTCAAAAGCGGGGCAGATGCAGCCCGCACAAGTGGATTAGACGACCTGAGAATCCTGTTCTGCAAAGAAAGAGTATAGTAGTAGCAGCATGGGACCAAAGACGGGGGTTCTGTTGGATTATTTGTTCTTGATATAAGCAGGACAGAGCTTCAATGTTCTTCAATGCCCCACTCTTGGTCCAGCGCCTTCTTGAATGCTACGGGAGTGGGGGCTGATACCAGTGACAGAGGCGTCACTACTGGGGGGGGGGAGGGGGGGCCGCCCCCCCCCCCGATGTGGTCGGCCAGTCGGTAAAAAATAGCCGAGTCGGCGCGAAGCGCCATGATTTTTAGTAAAAACGGTCGATTTTTTACTCAGAAATAGTCGTTTTTTCTTAAAAACGATCGATTTTTCTTAAAAACAGTCGGTCTTTCGTAAAAATAGTCAATTTTTCGTCAATACAGTCGTTTTTTCTAAAAAATAGCCGTTTTATCCGCAAAAACAGTCGGTAAAAATGACCAGCCAGTCGGTAAATACCTCGTCACCCCCCAAAACATTTTGGCTAGTAACGCCTCTGACCGGTGATACTGTAGTTTCATTCAAGCCGGAACTCTGCTTGCAGTCGTAAGCCGTCGTTAACCTTGCCCCCCCCCCTCGGCGAAGTCTTTGCTGAAAACCGCAAAAAATGATGGTTACGACGCCTTCCGACAGCTTACGACTGCCAATGTCGACCCTACTTCAGTCATACAAACAAAAATCGCAAGGAACATATAAACTACAGTAGACGTATCCTCATTTGAACATTTCTCTGACTGTTTCACTTCTCTAGCTTTGTTACTTGCTTACAAAACAGTTACATGGAAAGGAAAAATAATACACTTGACATTAGCTAATAACCAACTATATCAGGGTTGCCCTGGCAAAAACTTCTGAGTAGAAATTCAAATCATTTTAAATTTGCTACTGTGATTCTCCTTCTGTTTGAGGTGTCTGTTGGTTTGAACCGCCACCTTCTTGGTTGAAGTGAAGGTGCGTTCCTCTTGGCAAAGGATTCAAATTGTGAAAGGAAAACCAGATGGCAGCTGAGAGACTATTCGTATTCGAATCCGACTGCGAAAGTCGGACTATTTGTGCTCTTACCTTTACCCCCAAGTACAGTCAACTGAATGTGTGTCGTAGGTACGACATGGAATCTGAATTCAACGTCAAGTTTCACCCACTACCAGATGACATTCAACAAAGACTCCGAGAAGCCTTTCCTGCGTCTGGAACTTCGATCAGGTCAACTCCCGGGAACTTCGTGATCACCAACACTTACGAGCAGTTCGCAGAGTTCATCTACAAGTTTCCACTGGATGAGAAAGACGTCTGGGTCATAACATATCCCAGATCAGGTGAGTCTTACCAAGAAAAGAGGACCTTAAACGGAGGTCCAAATACGACCTCCGTCCAAGGTCTCACGCACCGACTATGGATACCTCGACAAAATTGAGCAGAGATAGAGATACTTGCTGGGCTTTGAGTTGACGCCCGTCCACTTTCCTCTTAGCCGCTGTGCATTTGAGAGGAAAAGAACCTAGCAGCCGTTAGCCGTCACAATGGTATATAGCCAACAACCTGTTTACTCTCGACTTTTCTTCTCCGGGGCTGTATTGTGAAAATTGATTCCCTTTCGAGTCTGAAAGGGAGTCCTTTTTGATGATGGGGATGATAATCGGGGCATTCCCGTCCGTGGGGACTCGCGAGAATACGGTGAGTGAGTCCCTGCGGCGACAAACAAAAACACGGAGACTCCTCAAGTGGAGTCCTCGGGGAATGGTGAGAATACGCCTCTAATAATCCGATAAAATTTCAGGCACGACGTGGACCCAAGAGCAAGTCTGGCTCATTGCCAACGATTTAAACTTCGAGAAAGCCAAGCAGCGCCTTGCTGAGCGATTCCCGTTTCTGGAAATGATGGGCCTTCCTCCCGACCATGCTGTAAAAATGTGGGCAGAAGCTGCCAAGAATTCTCCACCAAAGAGTGGACAGTCACCAATGCTTCCTTCTGACGTTGCCAAAATCGAGTCACCACGCTTTATAAAGAGCCATCTACCGTTTTACTTACTGCCTCCGAAGCTTCTGGACACTTGCAAGACGATATACATAGCCAGAAACCCAAAAGATGTCTGCGTTAGCAGATACTTCAATCACAAACTGATCAAGTACAGTGACACCGCTGCCTCATTCAGTACGTTCATGGACTTCTTCTTGAAAGATGAACTAACGTACTCTCCTTACTGGGACCACGTCAAGAAAGCTTGGGAACTACGTGACCATCCCAATCTTCTCTTCATATTTTATGAAGACATGAAAAAAGACTTGGTAGGACAGCTAAAGAAAATCGCCAAGTTCCTCGGTAAGGAGTACACAGACGAAGAATATAATCGACTCGAAAGCCATCTAGTGATTGATTCGTTCAAGGAGAACCCAGCGGTAAATGAAGAAGACGCCAAAGAATCTGGGTATCTTAACAAAGATGGCAACTTCATCAGAAAAGGCAAAACTGGAAACTGGAAAGACCACTTTACCCCGGAAATGAATGCCAAGTTTGATGCCTGGACTGAGGAAAATTCTAAGGACACTACATTGCGTTTCGCATACAACGTTGAATGTCAAGATTAAGAAGGTTGAGTGTCAGAATGGATTTATTCCTCTCACCTCAGATTTCCTTATCACTTATTTGAATGTCTTTCAAACAATGTAGTGGCTAGCTAGCTTATAGCTTATATTTTTTCAAATATCTTATAAGAAATGTAGTGGCTAGCTAGTAATTTATAAGACTATGAAGAAATATGTCCTTATACATCCAAGGCATGTTCCATGTCTGTCATAAAATTAATATTAAAATGGTCAAGGAAAGATCCTGGTAAGACACAATTTCTTACGATTGAGTTTATTTGGGTCATCATCACGCTTAAAGCCAATGCAAAAATCTGAACGAACAAATCCCTATCAAATCTTCGGCTTCTACTTGATACAATACAAAACTACCTTCTTTCATAGGTCACCAGCCAAGATTGCAGGCATAGAAACCAGTGTCGAGCAAGAACATACATAAAATGAAAAGAGTCACATTTTTAAGCTTATATTCAAAACCCACATGTTATGTTTCTGTTCAATGATGATTCATTATGCATGTCAAAGGAAATTAAGAAAGGCGTCCCGAACTTTACCCAGGTGGCGAGCAAAGGGATTGGACACTTGCAGTTAGCAACCTGTCGGAGTAAACGAATGAGCAGCTTTGTAAGTGTTTATGATCCTTACGTGGAAGGAAGAGGTTACAGGTATCATGAAATACAGCGAGGAGCCGGGTTTAGGCAGAAACAGCGTATTTTTAAAGCCCTATCTAAACGTTAAATTTAATATACTTTGCCATCCGAGTCCGTAGTGTATGTACCAGGGCCGTATCCAGGGGGGGTAGGGGTTCGACCCTCCCCCGAAATCCTCAAAAGTAATCGTTTTTTGTAGGCTTTAAAATCTGGTCTATGTCTTTTTTGTACTTTTTGGTCCGACCGACCGGCAACCCCCCCCCCCGAAATAAATTCCTGGATACGGGCCTGGTATGTACTGTGTCGTGCGAGTTTTTTTTTTCTCTTCTTCTCTAGGTTAATTCGGTCTTCCTTTCGCTAGGGATTCCAGAAACAAAAAGTAAAGGAAACGAGAAGTCATTTTACGCTGATTGGGCCACCGATAAACACCTTTCGAACCGATTTAAAAAAAAGGTCATACTTGAAGCTCATTAGAGCAACAAAAACAAAGAGAGCGGAAAATAATCAGTCAGTCCAATTAGCTGTACCATCAGTCACTGAAACATTTCTGGAAGAGCTTAACCCTTGACACGACCCAGACCCACTAATTTTCTTTCGCTGAAGAAGTAATTTACCTTAAATTACTGGACCGGAGGCGAAGACATAGACTTTCTATCCCTACTAGACGGAGGGACTTTTCTGTAAAGCCGAGAAGCTAGCGGAAGTAATGAAGAAGGTCAGATTTGTTTGTTTTATTCGTTCCTTTAGCTTATGCTGTCATCACCTGATTCGATATTTTCGTGTCTTCACCAAACGTCTACGGCTGGCTAAGGGGACTCATAGGTCTTTTAAAGCTTATTAGTGGAGAACCATCGCCTGCTTAAAGTTTAACTGAAAAGGGCTAGGATAGGACAATCTAGTTACACCATTGCCTGCTTAAAGTTTAACTGAAAAGGGCTAGGATAGGACAATCTAGTTACCCATCACTCGCCTAGTTACCCATCACACACTACCTACTCACTTAAATTGGCTTGAAGACCCGCTGAAAATGAGTTACTTCGTTATTCCGCTATTCACGAATAATCCATTTTCAAATAGTGGAATTCCCGTGTGATTTGTGGTGCCTCTATGCGCTTGTATTTTTGTTGTATGCCTTAGGAGAAAGATTTATCATTTTTTTTTGTTCGGGCACTAAGTAATCGTTACCAATCTCACCACTGTCCACTGAAAAGCCGCATTTGTGTTGAGATTCAAATTCCCGCGTCATAGTAGAATTTACGCTGTGGGGACTGGGGACGGCCGGAGGTATTCTGAGCCTCATAACTAGAGCAGATAGTGGAAAATAAAAAAAAATCCCTTTGCAGAATCCAAATAATTCAGTGTATCCAACTAAATGACACACATATAAGTTGGCTTTTCAGTTCAACTTTAAGGAACCTCCCGATCCGATGAAGGTAAGAAAAATGTGTCTAACCCATATAATCCTCCTCTTCAATTATTTCTCGCCAAAAATCTCTGTTCTCAAATTTTTTATCTCCACTCAACGACCAACTAAATGAAAAATATCCTCCCCATTTGAAAAGCACGCAGGGAATTTATGAACAATCCACTCTTTTGGCCGCTCTAGCCGGGTTTTCGTTTTTTATTTTTTTTTCTACTATTTTTATGGAGTTCATAACTTGTGAACTACTACAGATTTCATGTTGACGCTTGTTATACTTTTTGGTCTGGGGGTCTATTTGTGCCAATTATCCCGCCTCCCCCCCCCCCACATCCCCCGGTTCAGGGGTAACCGGGCCCGTGTTTCTCAGTGACTTCTAATTTTTCAACTTGACAACGGGTCGGGTAGAGCTTGGACGACAAAATGTCTTGTATTTGCAGTCTAGGGTCTGGAAACGTCTTTTGAAGTTTCACCTCCCCTCCCAATTCATGGCCAAATGGACGAACATTGCTCATGAGCGTAAGTTCATAATTTGTCAACGGTTCAGCACGATGAGTTTGTGTACTACAAGATCATACGATTTAGAAGAATTTTGGGGGTTTTGTCTTCCCCACCCTCCTAGTTCATGGACCTTTTTAATTTCCAATTGGTAAATGGAAACTAAAAACATTAAAATAGATAAGATTAAATTGTTGAAGTTTAAAGTTTGTATGATTCTTTGTTTTGGAAAGAGTAGGAGACGTTAAAGAGTTCAAGGAAATACTAACGTCACTGAGCGTTGAGGAGTC
Source organism: Branchinecta lindahli (assembly GCA_023053555.1). Taxonomy (NCBI): domain Eukaryota; kingdom Metazoa; phylum Arthropoda; class Branchiopoda; order Anostraca; family Branchinectidae; genus Branchinecta; species Branchinecta lindahli. The sequence goes on from JAKZAO010000012.1 coordinate 9,052,984, forward strand.
GTAGCCCAAAAGTAGATAATCTGAAAAAGGCGAGAAAATATGTTATACGGGTAAAAAAAAAATAAAAAAAAAATAAACTAGGCTCAGATTGGCCAGTATAGCAATGAACTCGTAGCTTGACAACGGCCTGGGCCAGGGCGACCAAGATTGTTGTGCTGATTCGATTCATGCTAGTCTTGGGTTCACACTTGGGCAGATTAGGAAGCGCATCTCAAGCCCAAAACAAAGTTATTGTCTGGCAATCCAGACAAATCTTGGCTAGCGATGAGAAGCGAAAAATTCGAATAAACTAATTTACAGGGATTTTGTTAGGAGGGAGATTTCAGAGGCCAGTAGTCCACGTAAGCGCCGCTTGGACTGTGAAAACAGTGAAAAGCAAGAGGGGTCCTTTAACCCTGCAATCTACTGTCAGTTATGTGCGTCTTCACCCCAAACCCGCAGAAGCTCTTGGGTAGTTGCCGGCAGGCGGGTAGCGCTTTTAGTTTCAGAGACTTCCTAGGCGGCGCACAAATTTCGGTTCAGTTAGTTGATCAATATCGCGATACGGGTGTTGCAGCCAAAGTGTTTGGTTAGTTTAGTGGCGGTACCAAGTTTAGTATGATTTAAGGAGGCTATATCTGTAGTAGGATCTTGACCAATACCGCATCCACTATAATCACTGTTGGTGTGGCAGTTGCAGAAATACAGTTGCAAGAACGGTTGAAAAGTAGTTGGATATCAGCTTGAAGTTCGAGCGAGGAAGCAGAAATCATAGTCAGGTAGGACAATTGTTAAAGTTTAACTGAAAAGCCAACTTATTTGTGTGTCATTTAATTGGATACACTGAATTACTTGGATTCTGCAAAGGGATTTTCTGATTTTCCACTATCTGCTCTAGTTATGAGGCTCAGAATATCTCCAGCCGTCTCCCCAGCGTAAATTCTACTATGACGCGGGAAATTTTAATCTCAACACAAATGCGGCTTTTCAGTGGGCAGTGATGAGATTGGTGACGATTGCTTAGTGCCTGAACAAAAAAAAAATGATAAATCTTTCTCGTAAGGCATACAACAAAAATACAAGCGCATAGAGGCAACACAAATCACACGAGAATTCCACTATTTGAAAATCGACTATTCGTGAATAGCGGAACAACGAAGTAACTCATTTTTGGCGGGCCTTCAAGCCAATTTAAGTGAATAAGTGATGGGTAACTAGATTGTCCTATCCTAGCCCTTTTCGGTTAAAGTTTAAAGTATTTACTAATAAATCCTTTCTTCATTTTCTTTGTCCATGCCTATTTTTTAGTGTCACAACTGTTCCATTATAACTGCCGACAAGCTAAGACCTTAAAGGGCACCCTCGAGGGCACCTCGCATTATTTAAGTGTTTCTGCTACGATGTTCTGAGAGAGTAGGAGCTTTCTATGTGATTTGTATCCATCGTGATGGCACTACACGGATTTTTTGTATTTGTCGTGTTTGGCTCTCTTCGGGGCTGATCAGGCTTCAGCTTGAATCTTCCGAGGAATCCGAGGAGCTCATTGGTCAGAACTACCGGTTATGCAAAGTTTGTCTTTGTTTTTCGGCAAAACAAGGGGGGGCGAGTGAGGCTACAAACAGCCGGGACGGATTTGTAATTTTTTTTTGAATAATGGCATAGTTCAATCACCGAAAACTACCCAAGGCTTCAGCTGTTTTTAGCCTCTTTTCATGTCCCTTGCCTTGGAAGGCAAACTTGGCAAAATTTACATAACCGGTCTCCGGACCAACCGAGGGGTTACTCACTCCCCAAACCCGTGTACACCGGGTGCCCGTGCCGGGAAGGTGCCGGGAATGAGTGTACACCGGGTGCCGAAGAGTGAGTAACCCCTCGGGACCAATCAGCTTTTCCGAAACAATGATCGGGAGCCTGATGAGGTCGTAAAGAGAACAAAGCGGCAAGCGTGGTAATCAGTCTAATGCAAATAGAAGAGATAGGAAACACTTTGAAGTGTTGAATCTCGGGAACGAGAGTGGATGGAAATTCAACTGAAGTAGAATGGTTACTATCAAGAACGACGTGTTCTTTAACGCCAAATGTAATAATCGAGGTAATAATAATAAATAAAACACTCTTTTTGGAGCATTAAAAGTTCGTAGGTCCTTGGCTAGGCCCATTTTGCTATTGTGGTAACTGTTTCATTCAAACCTTAAATTGACTGTTTTAATTAACTGTTTTATTCAAACCTTAAAAGCGTTTGGGAGAGATTCAGTCGATACATAAATTTAAACAAGAGCCAGATCCGCGTGTGGCACGCACTAAGCTCCAGACCAGGGCCGTATCCAGGGGTCCAACCCCCCCCCCCCAAAAAAAAAACATGCAAAAATACTGGTTTTTATAGGCTTTAACCTCTGATCTATGTCTTTTTTATACTTTTTGGTTCTACCCGCGGGCAACCCCCCCCCGAAATAAATTCCTGGATACGGACCTGCTCCAGACCTAGGACATACCGAAATTACGGCGTTGAAAGGCATATTTTGCCTAGCACAGGACCAATCCAAAATTATTCCGGATCTTTACCGGTTCGACACGCGCGTCACACGATTTCTTAAAGCACACCTCGCACAATTTATTATTTATAATCCGATACTGACGACTATTTGAATACTGTAAACTACGCATAACAAATTATTCAGGGCTTTGGCTGTTTTAAGCCTTTTCCCAGGCCTATTGGATTCTAGAAAAAAACTTGGCAAAATTCAGATGACCGGTTTCACGCATCAATAGCATGATACACTGTAAAAAGTTTATCCGAATAAGGATGCAGTATTTACTACTGAGATAAATCTTATCTTTATTGGGATAAGATTAATCCGAATATTGCAAGATCTTTTTTTACAGTGTACGCGAACACTCATTGGGATCATAATTCACAATGCGCATGGATTCCTGATTGACATCCGTTTTGCACTGTCAAATATGATTCGCAGTCAGCTTGGGCTGAAGGAATATGTAGTGAGTCGAGGCAAGTGCAAAGATTAGTGAGGTGTCGTTAGCGGGTTTGTAATGTATATGAACAATAATAACATATGAAATATATAATATGAAACAATAACATATGAAATTTGGGCCTCCGAGTTCAAGAATTAATTAGTACAATTACAGAAGTAGGTTGCACTGGCATGATAGGTACCGTACAACGGGTCCTTCACAATAATTTTCAAAATATTCCTTGAATGCGAAAAGCGAGAACCTGTTCTCCTGGACAAACGCTGAGGAGATCCATGTGAGGGGTTGCTCTCTCCCAAATCAGGCTTGCAGTAAGTGCCCACCAAATAAGCAACCCCTCGGATACGCGTTTCGCAGGAGACCAAATGGTCTACGATTTTGGTAGAAATAAAGACATCCGAATCTCGTTCAATACAGGGCGATTCTGACGGTCTTGAAAGCTTCGCTAGTTTATCCGCCGTGCGTTCTTGCGATTCGGCTAAAACTCGCTTCGCTTTCCGAGACTGTTCATTCGTTCCGCTACTTTTAAAAAGTGGCGTGGATAGTGAATCCACCGCGTACGTGAAAAGCGGGCAATGACTTTCCGTTCGTTCTTGCGCTCGACGGATTTTCGCTTTGATTTTTGGAAAGCGAATCCGGGAGATCACCGGAATCGCCTTTATATCACATTAAATTACTGTCACGGATATAAGGATGGATCGAGTGACTAATGAACATCAGTGGAACAACCAAGGAATGACACTAGCAATAGCGTCTGCCTTTGGTCTTGGCTTATGCTGCAGTACAGTACATTTTCGATAAGGTTTCACGTCACATATCCCAAATCATAGCGGTGATAAAACATGTGTTCTCACGTGATCGTTAAATCGTAACAAACTGAAATTTGCCGCTCTTCAATTTTCGATTTTTTTGCCAAACCGTGGGAATTCAGGTGAAAAACTGATGAATGGATCATTTTTGACGAAACGTTTATCGAGACTGATATTTACAACTAATTGATAAGTTGTGTGATGGGAAAGTGACGGCTTTTTCATAGTGAAACTAGTTCGAATTAAAACTCTCACAGGAATTAGAGCAAGTTGTTGACAATGGTGGTCGGAGTCGTTGTCGGCTTCCGGGGCGGACTGTTAAAAAATATGGTTTATCACTAAACTCCCGAACTAACCATTTAAAGGACACCTTGCACAACAAAATGTTTCTTCTAAGACGTTCTGAGATGGTTTGGCTACTTTAACACTTAGGGTTGCAGCAAATTACACAAGGCTTCCACTGTTTTTGGCCTCTTTCCATGTCCCTTGCTTTGGACGGCAAACTTGACAAAATTAGCATCACCGGCCCGCGATAACTAGTGTAGTGCTTATAGAAGAGATAGGATACACTTACGAAGTAGAATCTCGGAACAAGAATATATCAAAACAGTATGGAAATACTACTGAAGTAGAATGAATTACAGTGTCAGAAGTCTCGTAATAGACAACACAAGGATGCGCGGTTTCAACAGACAACTCGCAACAGACAACACTTAGGATGTTATCTGTTGTCGCGACCAATGTTATGCATGCAATGTTATGTATAACAGGCATTGCTAGGAAGAGCCGAAAAACCGCCAAAAAAGCATCTGCTGACTTTTTTGTTTGTCGTCGTTATAATTGAAAATTCAGCGGATGCTTTTTTGGTAGTTTTTGGCTGTTGAACATTTCATGCATAACGTTTGTCGCGACAATAGATAACATCCTAAGTGTTGTCTGTTGCGAGTTGTCTGTTGAAACCGCGCATCCTTGTATTGTCTGTTATGAAACTTCTGACGGTGTACTATCACAAGTAGCCTACGACGTATCCTTCAACGAATAAGAAATAAACGACATGGACACGGTTCATGTCATTACGCATTTCATTTCCACGTCATTTCGCTTTTCTTTTCCAGTTCAGTTTTCTGTGAATTATGTCTTCAAAATTAAATTCGAGAGACCACAACATAGATGAGAGCTCGATCGACAAGTTCGACTACTAAATGTGTTGTGAAAAAAAAAAGAATTACTCAGTCTTAATTCTATATCAGGCCAGCATTGTTGCCACGAACTAACGTTGTTTACTTTTCGCTCATACCGTAATTTGTTTTGCCTACATAGACTGTAACGTTGTTCCTCTTATCACTAGCCTATATGTGATAGGAAAGGATAAACGTTATATACCAGTAGCCAGGGGCGTCACTACTGGGGAGGGGGGACGCCCCCCAATGTTGTCGACCAGTCGGTACAAATACGGCTTCGTAAAAACAGTCGATTTTTTTCTTGAAATCAGCCGATTTTTTCGCCAATAAAGTCGTTTTTTCTCAAAAACAGTCTTTTTTGTCTGAAAAATCAGCCGGTAAAAATGACCAGCCAGTCGGTAAATACCTTGTCCCCCAAAAAAAACATTTTGGTTAGTAACGCCTCTGCCAGTAGATAACATTTTTTAGATCCCTTTTCTTAGATTTCCCTATTGCATTCAATTCTCCTATTATTTTATTTTATCTGAAGAGAGTATCAATATTTGTTGAGATGTTTGAGCAGAATCCTACGCTGGTGGTCCTGTCTTACTCGCTAATGTGTATGTGTCTGTCTTTGTGGCGAGCTTTGGGGGGGGGGATTTTACTGTATAGTGTGTTCAATCTGTTTTCGAGGGTAACCCACTGCCCGGCACCTACTGTACACCCTTTCGCGGCACCGGCCTGCACCATCCGAAATCAGCACCGGTTCCGGTAATAAATTAGGCGATTCATCTTTCAACCACTTCTAAATATGCTTATTTTACTGTTCTAACACGAGGACATCGGTGCCGGCACCGGGTATTTGCTGTACCGTACACTAAAATCGAGAGTGGACAACCCCTCGCTTATCTTGAGGCCTTGAATGAGTCTTTGTGCCTTCCATCTACATTTTCTTTTTGTTTGTTATATCTGCTCTTAGTTGTACATATATTGGAGCGGCCACCGTTGGATGTCTTTGTGTAATTAAATTAAAACTATATCTGTTTCCGTGAATAATATAACCAGAACTTTTCAAAGGGATGATTCACACAATGAAAGGGTCCCATGAAACCGCATCCACTCGTAACACGTCCTTCCGGTGGACATCCGCAACTTCGGTGGGAAATCCTTTTTTCCCACACGATAAAGTTCGTTCTGTTCTTCAGAAATATTGTCATTTTTCTCACCGGATTAAAGCACAAGTTCCACCTAGTCCGATCATAATATGATGACATAATATATATTTACACCTATATGCTATAGACAGATTTCACATTTTACACGACAAAAATCGAAAGGAAAACCAAAGCTTAAAACATTGCAAGGTATAGGACTTCAGGCTTTGAGATTGAATCACCTAAGTTTGTTAACTCTGCTGATAGGTGCTCCTCCACCCAGAGGCGTCACCACTGGGGGGGGAGGGGGGGACGCCCCCCCACAATATTGTCGGCCAGTCGGTAAAAAATAGCCGAGTCGGCTACCGAATAATCGGTAAAATGACCAGCCAGTCGGTAAATACCTTGTCCCCCCCCCAAACATTATGGCTAGTAACGCCTCTGCAGTCCACCGATTCAGCAACACCGTCCAGCGGAGCAACATTATCACATATTTCCCTACATAAATATTTTTTTTAATAACTGAAAGTAATCACAACTTCGAGAGATCAGATTAAACAAAATCACATTTTTATCGACTTGGATCTAACAGGGAACTCAAATATAAATATAAGACATCCAAGTAGTGCACACTAAAGTTTGGTCACAGCTCAAAACATGGTTAGCCTACTTGTAAAGAGATTTCGCTCTACCACACGGATACGGAAACTTCTAACCGTCACCGGAAAAGGCCGAGAAAATGGCAGGGCAAAGAATATGCACAATATAGATATAGGCGATGCGATGTATCATAAACTTGGAAGAATAGGCCAACTTTGAAATCTTCGCAGTAGCCGATTGACTTCGCGCGAATAATCTGAAGTTTTCGGTGGTGAGTTAACGCTGCTACTTTTTATGAGTTATAAAGATGGCGACACTATCTGTAAATCAGATTAAAAGTTTTTGGGTTGGTAGCCTGCAACAGTAATCACAGTAAAGAAAGAAAAGGTGCTTTTTCTGACCTAAAAAGTGTCATTTTTCAGAAAAGGTGTCACTTTCAGAGAAAAAGTGTCACCCAGAGGAAAAAAGTGTCAAAAAGCACCAAAATTGTCACACTTTGTCAACCCTGATATTTCCTAGATTTTTTTTTTTTTTTGCTAGATCTAGTAAAATTTTTACTGCCGGTGGCAACACTGGTGGACAGATCGGGATGAAACTTGGTGGGAACAAGCACAAGCCCTGGATACATGCTGTACACTAAAATCGAGAGTTGGCAACCCCTGGGTATTACCCCTTTTGCGCCATCAAACGTATCAGTAGTGGACTGGAGGAATTTTTCCGCTCTTTCTTATATTTTGTCCCGGTTGGATTTAGCCACGCAGTTGAATCTCGAATACTGCATTGTTATGGTCCCAGAATTGCGTGAAATGAGCGCTTAATGCGTCACAAATTACATCTCTTGACATTTCATAAAGCGCCTCATCGCCCAAGCGAGAGTTCAACGTCCAGCCGCCCTCGTTCAAATTACCCGCGCAGTGAATCGCCGGTTTCTTTGAATAGAAGAAGAGGATAGCAGATGTTCCTTTGTTTTTTTTTGCTCAAGGGATAAAAAGTTCAGTGTGACTTTGCAGCATTCCTGAGTGCTGATGAGTTGGAGATAATTGAGAAAAAAAGAATGAGTTTAATCAACATGTATTCATGTCCCGAGACATGGAAATCTGTCATCGATTGAGGCTAAATCATCTCAGTCGATGGCGAAGAAAAAACAGTTTAAAACCCCGGTTGGGAAGCCATATGAAGGAAAGGATTTAGGAAGTCATTTATAATACATATACATGAAGAGATGATATATGTTTGTATGACAGGCTATATATAAAGAGGTATAGTCAGATGATATAAGCAGCGGCGTCGCTAGCCCAAACTCGAGGGGGGGGGGGGTGGAACCTATGAATTTTTTCGGGTTGAACACTACTTCCCCCCAACAAAATCTTGCTTTTAATATGGCCCAAGCCGCTAAATTCCAAGCAAACCCGAATGAAATGACGCGATGACGGCAAAAAAGGCGCCGCAGGCAAATAGTCCGGTAAGATTAGAACGTCTTTTCGATCCCAAATAAAAGGGCCATTTAAGGGCCATTTAGCACGGATCTGCCCGTCTGTCTTTTTTTGTTCACGAAAATCCAGAAAAATGTGACACATTTAGCTGGAAGTTGGTAATGTGACCCTTACTGACCCTTTCCGAAGGAAAAAAAAACTTGAAACAGAGCAGACATGTTCTTAATTTACAGTTATATATAATCAGGCCTGCCGCCATTACATTTTCCTTCATTGCTGACTCACAAACCCGATTTATTGTTATGTGACGCACTGGAGGAAAATCTTTTCACCAAACTATTTTCTGTTAAAACACAAAGCACCTTTGCATGAAACTAACAAATTCTTGAAAATATACGCCACAAGCAAAATCAGCCTGAATTTTGTTAAATCGAGAGATGTTGGCACATCTTATCGGTCTAGAAAAGTCTTGGTAATCCTGAACTACCCTTACTGATTTTTTCCGGGCGCACTGCCAGCACCCTATCTCTCTTTCTTGTGCGAGTTTTTTTGTGGTCGAGCGCCCAGATTAGCTCAAAGTTTTTGGTGGGGCGCTCTGCGAGCACCCAGATTAGCTCAAAAGTTTTGTTCGGGCGCTCTAGAGCGCCCTGCATTTTAGCTTTTTTCTTTCTTCGAGGGGGTGGTACCCCCCCCCCATAGCGACGCCCCTGGATATAAGCCATATGCTACACTTGATGACTTTGATGAATAAGGAATTAGTTCTTCCATCCCACCTTTTTTTATTTATTTCGTTTTCCCAAGTTTTGACTTGGATCCAGCTTTCGTCATCATCCAGCCAGCTTCCTACCCAATGCACAATGCGCCAGCTAAATGAAAATTTCGTGTTCTTTTCGTGGTTAGTTATGTATTTCTTGTTATGTGTTTATTTATCTTTTCTGTTGTTGTGTATACTGTTTAAATGCCGTTCTGTGCAAAAGCCGTATTTATAATTAATAAATATGGTACTATCGCCACTTTGTAAAATGATATCGTTGGGTAAAGTTGACCGCATTACTGCAAATACTGAAGCTAACTGATCGAAAGGATATACAAAGAATTTGCCATATCATTTTACACTCTATTTAGACTTGGCTGCGAATTTAATACGCTTTTTCGAAATATCTGAAGTAGAACGAAGTAAATTCAAAAGTTTCTACCGCGAAGGAGAAACAACTTATCAAGGCAAACATTCGGTTAATTTTACGGCTAAGACTATTTTGTTTAGTTGACCTCTCCCATATTAGCTGTGCTCTTCTCAGCCTGTCTGAGGGGCCGGACACTCTTTCGTCGAAGGCGGCTGCTCGCTTCCCAAGATATGATATTGATTGCAAGAAGCAAACTGGGCATAGCAACAACACAAACTGAAACACGAAGAAGTATAAACAAAAGAAAATCCACCACTTGCATTAGATCCACCCGATTCTTTACTGCTAGCCGAACAAACTCCACCAAATTCTCGCTACTGTAAAGCACTTATATCCAATATTGGGTTATCACCGTTGCATTCAAATTCGAAACATTTCGCATCCTGACCTCTTCTAACTTCAAGCTATTTGGCATTCAAGTTGATTGATTGAAATAAGCATACTTCTACTGTTCATGTGAAAACCATTAGTTTACAAACTGCGAGGGCCTTTTCTTTTGTACATTCTCACATGACCAAGTATTAATTGGGTTTGTAAGCTAATTCTTAGTGTTAGCACTCCCTCACCAGTCACCAAGGACCCATTTAGTTTTTTATGACAACCTCTCTCACATTAGCTGAGTGTCATATCACTTACAGGTTCCAACAATGCCTTTCAATTAAGAAGTGCAACTGGATTTTTTGTCGGCAAAAAATCGATTTTGGTGTGTCAGCATGGCGTGGGACATTATGAGAGAGGAGGACCTCGAAATAGCGATCAAGGTAATTTTGTTTTGTTATTCTTCTTCCTCTATCGAGTGAATTGGCAGGAAGTTTAATGACCAATCCAAAAAGTGGATAATAATTGGGACATGAGCACATGAGCTTAAAGTCTGTACACAAACCTAGACTTGTTAATCCTAACCCAATCTTGACCCAATGCTCAGCTTTTGCTCCATACAAACCCACCCTCTAATTTGGCACGTCCTCAAGGCGGGACAAGATTTCAGGCATAAAACTGTCTTTTGGTACGCAGCAATCTTTATCAAGGAAATAAAAATTAAAGAAGACATTCAATGAACTTGCAAGGTTTAACTGTTTACAAGCTTACCGAAGGAAGTAAGGAATTGCATATCGCAATACAGAATGTGACCTGACCACTCCATAAGTTTTACCAAGAATAAATAAGGGATTTATTTATTCTTGGTTTTACTTTGGGTTAGTATGTTATACATATCTTCGTCTCTTTCTTTCATAGACTAGAGACCGTTCTTAATCATTGAAAAAACCCTCCAGATAATGCGCTGAAACTTGAGAAACTGCACAGAACGCTTTCTAAACTTCTTAGAATTGTTCCCGAGAAGCTCATACAAGATTTCGAGCTTCATAATATCAGGGGCCCATTAATTTCCTGTAATGACTCGCCATTCAGGGGGCTTGTCATTTCCTATGCTTCTATGTTGCTATGTTGCCCGGACCTCTCCTAGTTTTCAAAAATTCCGCTCGGGTCGAATCGGCGTTCTTGCTTGCCTCATTGGACGTGAGTCCAAAGAGACTCCTCCCTCAACGCGGAAGCTCTTCTCCAGCGGCCAATCTCAAATCCTGTCTCGGGTGTTCTATCCCCGTGGGTATTTCTCGAACTATCTTACGTCCCGTCAAGAGCGCACCAGAAATCTCTTATTGACAAGCCCCCTGAATGGCGAGTCATTACAGAAAATGTATGGGTCCCTGATAGTATGTTATTTGTATCCAAAATAACTACACTATACTGTTTTTGCGTTTTGCCGTGTTTGTCTCTTTTCGAGGCAGACCGGGCTCGCGCTGTTTGCTCCCGAAAAGCTCATTGGTCCGTGTTTTTCATCAAAACCAAGGAGGTCGAGGAAGGCCGAAAACATCCGGGACGGGTTTGTAATCTTCGAGAAACCCAGCAGATTTTCAGTGGAGTCACGTGTGTTGTATTGGGATAGAAAATCTATGTACTACCAACACAAATAACGAGACAGAACTGCTGTCTCCCTATCTCGGTCAAACATGCTGAGTCGAGTAAAATACGGCCGACTCCCGACGCAAACGAGCGGAGGTTACTAGCTTCGCGCCACATCACGTTTCGTTACCTCTACAAATAGAAAAATCGCTCTTAAGTCGCCAAAGAGGAAATCTAGAAGTCAACGCCGATTGGTTCTATGGACGCGCTCCAGAGCGGGTCAGCGCGCGGAGTACGCCTACTGCCAGCCTCTTTCTATATTTCTTGTGCAATAAGCAACGGTGAAGCCGGAAGAGAAGTAAACGGGTATCAACATTAGCTCAAGCTAGAGTAAATACCTCTAGGGTCCGCTCAGATTTGTCAGAGTTTTCATAGTCGCTGCATGCGACTAAAGATAGAAGTTCTTTCTGATTATATGTTCTTGGTACTACGACTTGTGCGTCAAGTCGAATGTTTATTCAAGACAGTTTCGGATCTTCCTGTCATTGGTTTCGTTGGCTAACTCCTAAAGACGTCCCTGAGCTGCCGCTAAAACTGGCTTCCTAGCGGTCTTAACCTGAATTTACACATCAGAATTTAAATGATGTCAATACGCCTTTACCACCATCCATCATGATGAGAGGTAGGCTAATTATTACAGCCTCTAAGCTATGGGCTACATGCGATAAGCAAATGGTGTAAACAAACGTGAAGCGAAATATGGGTTGATAATTTGAAATAAGAAATGCTTCATAAATGTATTTGCTGCAAAATCACTTTTCTGCCAAACGTGGTTCTAAATTTGCAAACGCGGACAAACGCCACCTACTATCAGTGTATTTCAGTTAGGCTAAATAAAAAATATATGTAAAAAAAAAAGCCAGTTCTTCGCGGACTTGGTGAGTGGAAGGGGTGAGTAAGTATTGATTTCGGGCCATCTTAACAAGTGCCCTTTTCGGGCTCAATCCTCTTCAGACCCGTGCCAAGAAGGGCCGAAGTCAGCTTGGGCTGAGGGAATATTTATTGCAGAAAATGTATTTGTTGGCCTTACTCCCATTGCAAGAGCTCGTCGTATTGTGCAACTGCAATGCAAACACTGTGAATAAATACTGTGACAATTCAGTTACTAATTTTTGTATTTATTTTTTTACGGTTCGGCTAATGATGTAATCACTTACTTAAATAAAAAGTTATAATGATTTAACTTACGGTAGTCGTTTGGTACCAATATATGCGTTTCAAAGGCCTAATTGGTGATGAATTATTTATCTTTGAACAGTTTACTGTATTTTCACGCTTGATTTTTTTTTCTCCTCAGTTTACGTACACAAAATGTCTAATAGCAACAAATCAAAATCCTACACTGGAATAAAGTATGGTTAATGATTTAACGCAGTCGTTTGGAACCAACATTTTTTTTCTTCATAAGGCCTAATTGGTGATGAATTATTTATCTTTGAACTATCTATTGTATTTTCATGCTGATCTTCAGTTTCCACGGAAGAAACAAATGATAATAGTAATAAATCAAAATCCTGCCCTGATATGAAGTATCAGGGGCGTCGCAAGGGGGGGGGTGCGAGGGGTGCAGCACCCCCCTACCTTTTTGAGATTCGGTAAAATTGTTCTGTATTTTTTCGATAGCGGAACTATTCGGTATATTTACGGAGATTCGGTAGTTATACGGAAACCCAAATAGGCTATCGGTACAAATCTATTTGGTATAATGATCGGGATTCGGTATAATTCCCAGTATTCGGTAGTTATCACGAATTCGGGGAGAGAATTTACTGAAATTATTTGGTAATTGTTCGATGCCAGAACTATTCGGTATATTTATGGAGATTCGGTAGTTACGCAGAATCCCGAATAAGGTATCGGTCCAGAATTATTCGGTATCATAATTGGGATTCGGTAATTTATTCGGTATAATTTTCAGGATCCGGTAGTTACCACGAATCCCTGCTTTTGTTCCAGTTTCGACGAAATCATACCGAATAATTTTATTCGGTACTGTTTCGATATCAAAACAATTCGGTATAATAACCGAGATACGGTAGGCCTAGTTATACAGAATCTCGGACATGCTATCGGTCTAAACTTATTTGGTATAATAACTGGGATTCGGTATAATTGCCATTCGGTAGTTACCACGAACCTCGAAACTCGGAAGAGGTCGAGTGAAGCACTGGTTGCAGACAAAAGGACTGATTTATGATCTCATCGATAGTCCTTACTTTTATTTTGGATCCCAAAAAGAAGATTTAATCATGAATGTTTCGAAAATTCCGCCTGCGGCGCTTTTCGTAATATTCTCTATTTTGCGGAAGGGCGCGTCATTTGATTGGGGTTTTAAGACAGTTTTAGGATTGGGATTTCGAAGCATTAAAAGCTAAAATCTGGATGGAAATAGTTAAATTTGGCAGGAAAAAGCTAACTTGGAAAAAAATCTCGCCTGCGGCGCTCACTTTATGTGATCATGGGTAGTATTGACTAAGCTAGAGTAGCTGCTGCTGCAGGGACGTCGCTCCATCCGGTTTCTGGAACTTCTTAGAGCATCGGTATTTAATCCACGGTCAATGATAGAATTTGTAAGATAAGCATTTAAATTTTAGCCTACATGAAAAAATCTCGCATGCGGCGCTCACTTTATGTGATCATGGGTAGTATTGACTATATATAATACAGTAGCTGCTGCTGTCGGAACGTCGCTCCATTCGGTTTCTGGAACTTCTTAAAACATCGGTATTTAATCCCCGGTAAATGATAGAATTTGTAATAAGCAGTTAAATTTTAGCCTGCAGGAAAAAAAAGATTTTGAAAATTCGCCTGCGGCGCTAGATTTATTTTTCTCTTGGGTATAATAGATGGAAGCTATTACTGCAATCGTGCCCGGTAATATATTCGCCAAAACGCCGCTTAATTAAGTTCGCTTATCGTCTTTCATGCTGCCCTTTAATGTTACTTTTCCTGCGTAATCCTTTCTGTTCCATAATTTAAAGCTCGAATTTTCAGTTTCTAGGATTCGGTAAAATTTTTGAGAGATTCGGTAAAATTTAGCTCTGCACCCCCCCACCGAAAATGCACTTGCGACGCCCCTGTGAAGTATGGTTAAAGTTTAACTGAAAAGTAATGTAATAGCACACTCTAGGTACCCATGACTTATTCACTTAAAGAGGCTAGAAGACCCGATGAAAATGCGTTACTTCCTTCTTTAGCTACTCCTGAATAATCGATTTTCAAATAGTGGAATTTCCTTGTGATTTGAAGCACCTCTATCTGCTTGTGTTGTATGCTTGACGAAAACAATTTACCGAAAACTAAGTGTTCACGCAGTGAGCCCCCTTCCTCGAGCTGATCAGTGACCACTGAAAAGCCGCGTTTGTATTGAGATTCAGTTTTTCTGCGTCATAGTAGAATTTTCCGTTGTGAGGACGGCCGTAGATGTTCTGAACATCATACTACAGCAAATAGTGGAAATAAAAAGAATCCCTTAACACAATCAAAATAATGCAGTGTAATCAGTTAAATGATACAAAAATAAATTGGCTTTTCAGTTAAACTTTAAAATTTGGATCATTATGCAACTAGGAACTGAGTGACAAGCCCCTCGGCCTGAAGGCTTGCTATACTGATAGGATAGCTTGTAAATAGGGCAAAACCAATGACTGAACTCCAGACGTAATTCCCATCCTAATTTTGCTAATATAAAGGTTCATAGGTCTTTCTCTCTTTACTGCACCGGCACTTGCTTTTTGCGGAGTGTGGGAAATCCGCAAAGTAACTAACTTTGTACTACTAACGAGTCGAGTACGTGATTTGCAGGAATGCAAATTGCGAAACATCAAACTGAGTCCATAAATTCACTAATTCGTTATTTCCAAGGTTTTCGTTAACGAGTCTCTCCCAAGGGCATAATTACATGACAAAGATGTAGCAAACTGAGTGTACTTTTTGTACGATGTATCTTCTCCATATTCTGATAAATAAGGAAGTCAAGAAGACCAAATCATGTCATTATAAATATGGCGAAGAATCTGCTATACCTACCAAGATCGTCAAGAAACCATACACTATCGAAAAACTCAACGTTCAAGACGCAAGATAAGATAGATAAGGTTTCATTTAAAGCCAACGGAGATGTCAAATAATATGAAAAAAGAAAAGTCAAATACCCCCTATACTAACCTATCCCTATGGGCTAGGGATACCCTGAGAAACCTCGCCAATTGTTTAATATTTCCATAACAACTATTCGCAGTGACGCTACACATCCATTCGTCATTCGCTCCCTTTACATTTGCTCCAAAAAATTCTAACCGAAGTTCACTCGAATTTTCACGTTTCCACAACAAGTGTTTGAAAGGACCTGTATTATCTACCAAAGATCATCACAGTAGGATCCTACTGTGATGATCGTCGGTATCTACTTTATAGCAACCCCATCTCTAACGTTACTGGTAAGACATTGCTAATATTTAAATGATGATTCATGATGTTCATGCATCGACCAATTTTTGTTCGGTCGTGCCAGCTCTCTTGAACCGGAAGTTGTTGTAGTTCTCATCCTAAAACCTGCATATCACATTACTTACAAAATACAAAGATGCAAACAAAATATCTTCAATCTTTTCAAACCAGTTATGCCAGAAGTTAAGATGAAAAACTTCTGCTGTATTTTGTTAAAACACAAGGGTCGGATGATTTATTCTTCTTTTATAAATACCGAATCTGAATCTCTTTAAAGTTTAACTGAAAAGGTAGCTTATTTTTACATCTGATATTTGAATGCATTAAATTATTTTGACTCATCTGACGGATTTTGTATTTTTTCACCCGGATCTCAAGTAATAAAGTTCAGAATGTGCGCTGCTTGAACGACAACAAAAATCCACACAGTCACGGAGAATTTGAATCTCCGAGCCTGCATTCGCATGTGTTGCAGACGCTAAGCTAGGAAATTCCCGGATGAAAAAATTAGTAAAGCTATGATAAGATGTCTTTTTGTATATGACTGTTATTTTTCGGCAATGGCTTACTTTTGTAGTTGCTGAACATTTCAATCATAGAAGGAGAAGCAGAGGTACCACACTGTCAGAAGTTTCATAACAGATCGCGCAACACTTTCAAGAATAACACCTTTTCACTTATAAATAAAGTGTAATGACCAATTAGTTTACACTATTTCGTGCCTAGATCTCCAACAACACCTTCAATCGGTAAAAATACTACACTGTCAAAAGTTACATAACGACAACAGAAGGATGCCCGGTTTCAACAGATAACACTTTGGGATGTTATGTGTTATGTTTCTTTCGTTCCCGTTTACATCTATAATAGCAGTTTCGGTAAATTTGGGCGTAACTAACAGTTTAACTGATAATGCAGCTTGTTCTTACATCTGATATTTGAATCCACTGAAATATTTTGACCCATCTAGGGGATTTTGTATTTTTTCACCCGAGGCTCGCGTAATAACGTTCAGAATGTGCGCTGCTTGCATGACAATCCCAAATTCACCCAGACCCGTAAAATTTGAATTAAAAAAAAGCCTGCATTGATGTTGAAGTTGTCTTGCAAAGAATCTGCCATCTTAGTTTATTTTTCAGCAACGGCTTACCTTAGTAGTTGGTAAATATTTCGAGCGTTTATTAGGCCTATTTCTATCAGGCCTAACGACACTGTCGGATCTCGGCCCTATCCGGTGAAACTTTAAAGCGGGTCCAGTTCCGTTATATCAGTTTTATTTCTACGGTTATCGGTTTGGACCGGTCGAACTCCAGGGAAAAGTGGTTCCTATAGCTGATACAGTAAAGATATGCTTATCTGAACTGAACACTTCTCTAAATTTTCACAATGGTATCTTGGTTTTGCTTTTCGCCTCAAAAACAGCGAAATGTGTTCCAGGATTATTTTCAGGTTCCTTCAGTTCATAAAAAAAAAAAAAAAAAAAAAAAAAAATAGTGACACCATTTACTCTCTATGTATATTTACTTATATACAAATATGTATATAATATTTGACGATGCAAAACGGATAAGTCAGCTACATTTTATTGGAGCTATATTTCGGCCCTTCTTGGCAAGGGTCCTCTTCAGGCTCAGGCCGCTCAAGCTGGAAAATGAACTTGTAGAAAAAACAATTAAAGATTCGTCCTTAAATATCTGATTTTGTGAACTTCTTGCCGGAAAACTGCTTGGACTTGCTGGTGAGAGTTGACAAGCTGGTGCTGTGATTTCATTTTGGACACGGCTGCTGATTTTGCTGCTCGATTGGGTCTTCGAAAGGGTAAACATTTTTCTGCGTTTGGGTTTATATATGATTCGCAGTCAGCTTGGGCCGAAGGAACATATATGTACATATATACTCACCATAAGGCCTAACATGGCAATGGGCGGGTCTAATTCTTAATTTATATCACGTTTTAAAGAAAACAAACCAAAACAGAGAAGAAAAAGGAAGGAGAAAAAAGAAGAAAGACGTACAAAACAAGACGAGGAGAAAAATTCAATAAAATAATTGACAAAAAAATCCACTAACGAACATCAACAAAATAATTAAATCAGATTCGTTTAACTTCGTCTGCTATTTAATTTTGAACGTTATATTTCTTCTGTTGGGGTACTTCGGATGGATAGGAAAGTAATGGAAAATCGTTGTAATTACTTTTTAATTGTTTACTTACAAATAGAGTACCTACCTACCTACCTACCTAACGACGTCATAATTTCGTCGTTGAGGATGCAAAAGAAACACAATATTAATTAATTAAAAAAATTAAAACTTTAAAAAAGCTTTGCGCTCACGACTGTGCAAACATTGGCTCTGTTTGAATTTCATCATATTCTTCAACCCCGTTCAAATTTAGACGACGTTCAAATTAATACACATGTGTACCTGGGATAGCACGGGCTTAACAACTGGCAGAGAAACGCACCTATTGTCGCTGGTCCTTTAACTAATTACCGAGACGCAGCCTAAAACCAGAAAGATGTGAGCAATCGTTCAAATGCAGTTATACATCAGCCCATGGGCTTTTGACAGATCATTCATCACAAGCATTAGCCTACGTCTGGGCTGGACATGGTTTCAGAGTTAGCAATTAGAATATGAATACCAAAATCAGGTCCTTATGGTTCCATAAGCATAAATCTGAGCTGTCATATTTGATACTCTAACTGATCGACATTCAACATGATTTTTTTTTCGGGTCACATAATAAATAGGCATTTGTTGGTTTGGCACACTTGGCAATGCTCGCCGGTTGAAATCTGATACAACCTAGATGTAGGCTACTGATAAAATATTATATTACTATGCAAAAACGTACTGGTACTTATAAATGTTCTTTTTACTGAAATCCAGACCCCAGAGCGAAAATACAAGCATGCTCTTTGTTATCTTTTTGTGACATGATTGGAACTGTTTTGGCTGAAATCTGATACTGAGTACACGTGCTGATAATACATTAGTAAGTGCTTAATACGTTGTTAACTGTTACAAATTTTACTGATATGGGCCATACACAGAGGCGTTTCTAGCCAAAATGTTTGGGGGGGGACAAGGTATTTACCGACTGGCTGGTCATTTTACCGACTATTATTGCGGATAAAAACGACTATTATTGAGAAAAAAACGACTGTCTTGACGAAAAATCGGCTGCTTTTCAGAAAAAACTACTGTTTTTAAGAAAAAATCGACTGTTTTTACTAAGAAACGCGTCGCTTCGCGCCGACTCGGCAATTTTTACCGACTAGCCGACAACATGGGGGGGCATCCCCCTCCCCCCAGTAATGAAGCCTCTGGCCATACAAACATGCAATTGGTTTCTACTTGATTGGAGATTACATATGCTTCGGAACAGGCACAGTACGCAGCGTTGGAATTTACTCCCGTATATTGCTATTTCATCCAGCATAATACGCTGATTCTTTGCTTCGTTTTCTTGTAGGACCAAGATCTTTACTATTTTGTCTGTATGAATGTCTTCTCTCATTGCGACCACACAACCCGCTCTTTGCTTTACTTGAGCTTTTACAAATAATTGATTATAATTATTTTTGATCACCGAAAATGTTCTGGGTTGTAATTTATTCCACATCTCGTTGTTTTGAAGGCAATGTGCACTGATTCTTTTCTTCGTTTTCCTGTTGGACCTAAGGATCGGCAGGAACCCGGCGAAAACTTGAAATGTGGATAGAGCTGCAAATATATCTTGATCTTGACTAAGAAACATATGATTCGCAGATAAAGGGGAGAGAAGAAACCTGGAAGAAAACTTTTCTTCGATCGTTTCCTCACCGGATCGTATGCTCAATCAGAATTCAGCAAAACATCCGCGGATTATCATTATCGTAAACTTCCATGCACTCTATTTTTTCTTCATTTACAGGTGGTTATTGTTGGCAATGGAGCTGTCGGAAAATCTAGTCTTATCCAGAGATACTGCAAAGGGGTCTTCACGAAGGATTACAAGAAAACAATAGGTGTGGATTTTATGGAGAGACAAATTCGGTAAGAAACTATTTATAACTTTTACGGTCTGCAAGGCAGTGGTGGACTTCAACCTATGCAAACTAGACATCTGCCTAGGCTCCAACCTTAGAAGTGGTCCCGTCCAGGGGCCGAAGTGGTAAATGTAGAAATAATAATGTGTAAAAAAAAATATAAAGAAACAAAAAATATTTGCAAATATTTTCACCTTCCCCCCCCCCTGGACAAGGAAACAGCCATCTCATTGTTACGTTCTGTATAGCTGATCCGTCTGCGGCTGTCCTGAGATCCCATCAAAAGACTGATAGAAAATTGTAATCACCCATGGATCTCAATGATGTTTCGATTTATTATTTTGGTTGTTGTTGTTGTGTTGTTTGTTTCTTTGTGCACTTTACTTACTTTCTTTGTATTTTCTTTTCTTTGTTACTGTCTTCGTTAATTTTGCTCCGTCTCCACCTAGACGGGTTATAATAAAATTTAAATTTAATTTAATTTAATAGCTGGTAATTATTATCTATTTCATTTCTAAGTCGTCCATTTTCCAAAGTCAAAGTACGTTGAATAAATACAAGATAAAAGTAAAGTTTTCTTACCAAATTAACAAAAAGGGGGCCCCGCAACTGCAAGGGGCCATGTCCGATCTTGTCTGCAACAAATATGATGATAAAGGAAATTGCTATTTACGTTGACAAGATATGTTTAATCATTTAGCCTTTTTGCTGTTACTGAACACTGCACAGCGTGAAATACAAAATTGACTGCAAATACGGAGTTCAGTTTCCGTGGCAAAGAATCGATCTTCGGTATTTAAAAGTAAAAGATATTTGAAACAGTACCATCATTACCATGCCACCGTGGGTGATTTTGTTGTGGATTGCTTCACGTACTCATCAAACAATGTAATCAGGCTATTCGGTAAGGATCTGGATAGGTAATAGGTATATTCTGTAGAGAAATTATTTGTGTCTCGACTGATCGTTCTTGTTGTTCCTTGTACTTTATTCTCACTGCGATGGCCCTAGTCAGCTTTTCTGTGCAATAAATCTCTTCATCAGTTTATATACACATACATCTATCTAACAGCTATACGCTATATTAAACAGCTATATCAACAGAAAATCTGATAATAAATAAAAGAGAAGCTTCAGTTCCTTTTCCTTAAACAGTGCTCTTTCACACGTCAAGCCCTCGGCTTAATAATATCACACCTTTGTCAAAATACCAGAAACCACAAGTCAAATTATTTGATTTTTTCGCGATTTATTTTTCCATAATTCCTAATCGTGTGACATTTAGAAAGACACATGATCATCAGACATTTGCGGCTGGTTGGTTACATCTGAAGCATGAAAAGGAAATTAATGAGTAGACTACTTTATCTCTAAAATGTTTGAGAATGAAAAAAAAAAAATTTCATTTTTGATGAAGGGAATGTAGTTTCTGCATAACGGTTAGTTGCGAATCACGCAACTTTCGAACAATACCGATAGGTTTCTAAAAATAAATACATATGACAGGTGAATAGGTTACTGCGGTAGTTTTGGAAAGGCTAAAGGTCTGTCTCAGAAAGTCGTGTTTTTTTTTCGGTTCAAATCAGTTATTCCAATGGAAGATGTGACGACAAAATTCGGCTACATGTTTGTATTAGTACAAGCTCGCAAAGTTTTTGAGAATATTTCGACTAATGTTATTTTTTCTTGAAGACATTTTAATTTTGTATGTATGTTAAGAATAGTCTGGATGGCTAAGAGCGTGTTCCACCCTACTTACTCACGCTAGTTACCGTAGTTACTACGCTACGCTTTTTTATTTTTTCGGTCAAATATCAGGCCGCAGGCTGATCGGACCAATCACGTTGCAGAGATGCGTAGTTACTACGCTTACTACGCTCCCGACCGTGGTAAGCAAATAGTTACTATTTTGAGAAGGTTGGAACGGTCAGCGTAGTAACTTTTCGTGAGGCTGGAACGGAAATAGTAACTAATAGTTACTATTGGTAGAGGGGTGGAACACGCTCTAACTCTTCGTGCCGACGAAGAATCGCCTTGTGCCTAACGAAGATCCAGAAACGTCAGCACAACAAACGTTGTTGATTGGTTTGCATAGGATTTTAGTTAATTTTGAGGATTCGTCTGTGTGACATTTCCCGTTCTTCCCTTGGATCACTGGCGATTTTCGGATTTATAGTCATACAGAGTATTTCCGGTCATATAGAGTATATCCTGACCTCTAACAGAAAGAAAACTGTATGCTCGCAAACTAAAGATGATCACTTAATTTATCCGGGGTGTATTGAAAGGGAGGAATGGGTGGAGATTATTTTGAAGGATAGAAATTTTGTGGGGAAAAGAATTTGGGAAGGCTGGCTACTTTGGGCATGGCACATAGATAACATTTTTTGTAAGGTGAGTTGGGAAGAAAGGGGTGTGTATTGGATTATATTATTTGAAATTTATTTGTTTGAGTAATTTGGAATTTATTCATTGAAGTTGGTTTTTTTTTCATTTTTTGTATTTGTATTAACCATGGCCCTTTAGGGCTTTCAGTGTTAATCTATCTATCTATCTATCTATTAGTTCGAATTTAGAGATGGGGATCTCGGAACTTTTTTTGACCAAGCCAACTGTAAAAGTGGGGATTTAGCACAATTTCCTTCGAAACAGATTTTCAGTCCTCTGAGTAATGAAAACAAAGGAATAGTCTGCAAATATGCATTGCGTTTAGATTTTTTGTTTTATTTCAGGTTACATGGTGAAGAGGTCAGACTGATGCTTTGGGATACTGCAGGTCAAGAAGAATTTGATGCAATTACCAAAGCATACTACAGAGGCGCACATGCTGCTGTGTTGACATTTTCTACCACAGATAGATTTTCATTTGAAGCAGTACGGTCGTGGAAAAGAAAGGTGGGTCTTATGGCTGTACCGTAGAGCAAATGGACGTTCTTATATTATTCTTATTATTAATCTGATCAGGGACCCATACATTTCCTGTAATGCCTCGCCATTCAGGGGGCTTGTCAATAAGAGATTTCTGATGCTATGTTGACCGACCGGAAGATAGTTCGAGAAATACCCACGGTCCAAACACGTCCAAGGCCAGATAGACAAAATTTGGGATTGGCTGCTGTTACCTTGAGGGAGGAGTCTCTTTGGCGCGCACGTCCAATGAGGCAAACAAGAATTCGACTTAAGTGGGGATTTTTGGAAACTATATTTGGACCGGTCAACATAGCAATATAGAAGCATAGGAAATGACAAGCCCCCTGTAAAGGAAATTTATGGGTCCCTGCTGTCACGTATAGCAAATGGACGTTTTTATATTATTCTTATTATTAATCTGATCCATTCAAAACTGCTAAACCGGTGCTAAATGGATTAGTCAGCTGAAAGTTTTATTCCGATATTTCCGACATAACTAAATGCCCGGTTCAGAGTTTCCTGCAGGGAAGGGGAGAGCTTGGACATGTCTGAAACGCAACAAAACAAAACGAATGATAACTGAGCTCCACCAAAATAAACAGATTTGGACTTGGAATTTTTTATGCAAAGGCCAGGGCCATGTGTTCAGTAGAAGTGAAGGGGTGGATGAAGCATGAAAACCACAATTGTCAATATCGAATTCAAGAACATTTTCATACCTATGGATTTTGCTTTCAATTGAAATCCTTGGCAACATCATTTCACGTAAGTTCGATTCGCCCACGAATTGTGTAACGTTCTTGTCAGGAAACAATCAGGTTTGCCCCTGATCGTCGTTCAGAATTAAATTTAATTTCAGTTGCTGGAACCAATTTCTATGGCAAGTTTAAAGTACAAATCACAAAAAATAGCAGCAGTTTCTTTCAAATATTCTAACATACGTGACTCCTTTATTGTTATTTTTTATTTATATGTGAAACTCCGCTGGGTTTCTCAAATATAAAAACTTGAGACGGTTTTCAGCTTCACTCGGACCCTTGGTTTTGATGAGAGGCACGGAAATTTTTTTTAAAGCGGTGTTCCTGACCAATGATATACTCGGAAGCAATAGGCTACATGGGAGCCTTATCTTCCACGAAACGAGTCACACACCACAAATGCAAAAATCAGCGTAGTAGCCCTTAGGGTGGAAACAAATTAAATTTGAGGTTCAAAGTCCGAAATGAGAATGGATGGAACGATTAGGGGCAGTACTATGGGGAAGACGGGTCCTTTAAGATGGTATCCCTGGAACTGGTTTAGTGCCTACCAACACGTTCACCTCGATTTTGATGTATAATTTCATAGTTCAACAAGCAGTGGCGACCTTCTGCCTATAGCGCCAACCTCGGAAGGGGCAAGGGGCCGAAGTGGTAAATATGAAAAGTATAATGTGTAAATAAAAGTATAGTTGGTACTTGTTTATTTCGTTTCCAAGTCTGCTTTTTTTTTTCTTAAGTCAGAGTAGCCTACGGCAAATAAGCTAAAAACGAAGGCGATTTTTTTTGGCGAATTACCAAAAAGGGTGCCCAAAAAGGTTAACTGCCTAGGAGTCGGACCTCTTCACCTTCGTCACAGTCGAAAAGGCAAACAAAAATGAGTCGTAGAGGATGTTCGGTAGTCTGTCAGGTTTTAGCTGGCCGTAGCACATGTTCACTACATATATGGATGTACTTACATGCGTTAACTGGGGATAATTGTTAAGAAAGCCTCGCCAATTTCAGTAACATGCAATTTATGCTTAGTTTTCTTTGAGGCGCCCCAGATGGTACCGTGCTTGCTTTTTCACCTATCCAAGGTTGAAAGTGTGTCACCATTAAATAAACACACATTCTAATTAGTTATTCTGCCCAATCTGACTGTAAGGCTTCACGGCTTTAGAAAATAATACAGGTCTTTGCACCCTTCGGTCTCCTCCGTGTTCACACCGTGTTCACTACATGGAACGTTTGGTTCCAAATTTCTGTTGTTGTTTTTTTTTGTTTTGTTTTTTTACCGGATTTCGGTTGGAATATGCATCCGAGACAAAATATAACTGTATGTCATGGCTTTGACACATGTGAAGAGTTCATATTGTGTGATAAATTAAACCTTACCGGATTCTTGCTGAACTATCCATCCTCTTTGACTTGGCCAAACAGATAAGTCAGCTGGTGGTTATTTCTAACGGTATTCCGGAACATAGTTAGAAGTAACTCACCAAGAGCAGATACTTCTATTTCCAAGAATTTTCGTTTGTCTAGCTTGAGCCTGAAGAGGACCCTGGCCAAGAAGTGCCAAAATGTCACTAGAATAAACATCAGTATTCCGTTTCACTATTCGGATTCAGCGCAGTTAAATCTGATTCGCAGTCAGCTGAAGGAACGCTTATCCATTATAGTTTCACAACAAAAGCCAATCTCGTCAGCTAGATCAGCCTCTTGGACGAAGTTATTATCAGTCCTCGCGAGACTATTTCCTTTGCTTTATTTCTAAATTTCTCCTATTTTCTTTCTTTTCCAACTCAATATGCGAAGACGAAATCCACCTACAAACTTGACCTGAATCAGTTTTTCCCTTGCCGACTTTCATCAAAATCTCCATCCGTTTAGGAGTTATCGTGATCACAGACGGATGGACGGACACATTCACATAATTACCCCTCACTTTCATTTGGGATCCATAAAATTCCTGATGAGGGCATCCAAAAAGGTAACGGTGATATATATACACTATTATCTTAGAAAAAAAATAACATGGATTAATTAGCATAATGATATTTTTTTTTTTGTAACTTCAGCACACTGGGCCGACTATATGATAGATGACCGAATGTTGAAAGCAGGTTTGTGGGTCTGGTGTGATTAATCGTCGATAAGATGTATATCTTTTAATTATCATTATTATCTGAATTCTTGCCACGCACTGCTCCAGTCCTGCAAGTTTTGTTTGTTGCAATTTAATCGGTTCTAAGCTCGAGTCGCCTGCTTCAGCAACTTCTTATTTCAAAACCCATCAAACGGTCGTATTTGGCTTTCTCGAAAAATTATTATTATTATTATAAGGCGTTTTTTTCCGCGTCTTAATTGTGTGCCACATATTCCAGAGAGTTTTTCGCGAAAACAGAATTGTGTCCCACACAGTCGACCCACAAGTTGAACCTCGCGGAAACGCCGTTTTGTATCGTTGGTCGCGGAAATACAATAGTTGCGTTTTTGCAGATATCATGGTATCTGTTACCACGGTAACTGGATCTGCAATTAGTCGCTTTTGCAGTTACCGTGGTATCTGATATACGGTCCACTGCAAAACGACTATTGCCGAAATTGCACTTTTCGAAGTCACCCCAAAAGAAAAACTGATATCCAGTTACATCACTAAGTGCTGAACTTCTTTCTCACCAATTTAACAAAATTTGATGAAAGTAAGATGACTTTCAGATACCACGGTCGGACCGCGATATCTGAATATCAGTTACCACGGTAACTGGCCAGATACCACGACAACTGCAAAAACGCCTTTTGACCGTGGTATCAGGTGGTATCTAATCTATAACTGCAAAAACGACTTTAGACCATATATCAGATACCATGGTATCTGCAAAAACGCAACTAATTATTGTGGGCCGACTGCGAAGCACTCTTTTCTAGTCAAAGTGAGCCGCAAACACTTTGTAACTTGGGAATTTTCAGTTCGCGAAATATAGAGATACGGACAGCACTCATTCAGAATCGTGCCTCAAAAAACAATTAAACGTGAAGTAAAACAGTTTCAAAAGAGCTGCCACTTTCTGGAATCATATCCCGGACGAAGCTGTCTCTAAACCAGATATAACGTATGTCAGATCGAGCATTTATGTCATACAAATGAATATTGTAATGGATATTAGCTGGTAATGCTTGTATTGTCCATTCGTTATTTTGATAAAATATTTTTTTACAGAACCTCGTTTTTTCTCAGTACAAGGGTCATAATACCCTGTATAACCTGTATTGTTTTGCATTTCTCTCCTTGTCGTTTTTAATGTCCAAAAACCCACAAAATTAAATTAATATACGCGTATGGGTTTTAGAAGAAAAAAAAATCAGTCTTTTGACGTCAACTATGACGTCATTGGCTTCCAGATTCTCAAACCTCGAGCGATCGGTTCCTGATCAGTACGAAACATTTCGCTACAAAATGTCCACGGCAATAGAGAAGACTGATGCGATTCCAGGCAAATTACCTATGAGAATTTGAGATGAGAAAAATTAGGATTTAGCGACAGAAAATACAAAACCTGAATAGAAACAAAGAATGAAGTTAAACAAATCACGAAAATTGTTATTTGTTTATTGTTATGACGGGAACATAATTTTTTTTTATACAAAGAACAAAATCGTGGATGAAATAGATTTTTTTTTGTCTCTAGTCCAGATGTAGCATCTTCCAGATCGAGCATTGTTGTTACACCTTTTTAAACCAATGAATATTGTACTGAAATTTCGTCAGTAATATGTTCTAAGTAATGTGTATGATAAATATGTAGATTAGTGTCCATTTCGTTATTCTGAAAGGATGTTCTTTTGACAATAAAGAAGCGCAAGCTTACCGATTCTGATATTAATAAACTCGAAATCAATGACGAAACTTCATTTGTGATATTTCTTTTATTAAACGTGATCATAAGATATTTTAAAAGCGTACAATAATCATTCATTAATCATCTTATTTTTTTCTTATTTTTTAGGTTGAAGAAGAGTGCGGTGAAATCCCTATGGTGATAGTTCAGAACAAAATCGACCTGATGGACCAAGCACTGGTAGAGATGTAAGTACGAAACAACGTGTCGGGATAGACGCATAGAAAATCAGAGGAAAATAACACTATAAAGAGTAGCGCCAAGACCTAATTCTTTCCATGCATCGAAACGGGCATTACTCGTATCGCCGTCCACTACGCTCGGGACTTTCGAAGCGAGACAACCTTGCGAGTTTAGAAAATTCTGGTACAGCTAAGATGCGGTCTGCAGACATTAAAGAAACAGGGGAGGTTGTATCTTTTTTTTTTTGAAAAATGGAGGAGCCAGGAAAAATGAAGGAGCCAGCGCTGGTGCACGAACGATGGAGTTTCAGTAGGGACGTTATGCATCGCCAGTGGTGCTAGTGCCGCTGCTATTCGAGTCTCTGTCACTCGCTCTGTCACTTTTCTTTAAAGAACTCCTCTTTAAAGTTGTGCAAGCTTTCAGCCCTAAGAACAAAAACATCTTCCGATATCTTCATCACAGCTTGGAAGCGACATCTCAGTTAACCTCTGAGGGGGGGGGGGGGTTTCAAAGATGAATTTTCGGCTTCCATCCCAGGTTCATTACTTAGACTCAAAAATTAGTTAATCTTTTTAGAGCAAATTTGATGTTTCTGAATGTACCTTTCAGTTTCAGGTTCTTTCTAATGACAAACTAAATAATAAAAGGTCCAGAGCAACAATGTCGACAATGTGACAATGTCGTAATGCACGGGATGGAACCTTATAGTAAAGTGATTGCTTTGAATTTTGCATTTTCTTTCAAATGAATATGTCCAAATATATATATATATATTTTTGTTCAAACGACCTGTCAGGTTCCAATACGTACTTCAAACCTTGTTGTGAATAGCGATTAGAAATTATAATTTTCTAATTCGTTTAATTCCATGTCATCTTTTCACAAAAATAGTGGTGGATCGTCATACATGGTCATAAATTATCACATCAGAATCACATATACATATCACATATACATATAAAATACAACCCGATAACAAACGTATACAAAGCATGTCAATTTAAATTCATTCAGCCCGGCAGGTAAGACAATGTCGTAATGCACGGGATGAAACCTTATAGTAAAGTGATTGCTTTGAATTTTGCATTTTCTTTCAAATGAATATGTCCATATATATATATTTTTGTTCAAACGACCTGTCAGGTTCTGATACGTACTTCAAACCTTGTTGTGAATACAACAGGGCAGAGCAAACTAACTCTAGAGAGTACCGCGCAAACTTTGGAAAAGTGACACAGAGTCAATCGCAGCGACACTAGCTCTGCTAGCGGGACTGAACGTCCCTACTAAAACGCAATCATTCGTGCACAAGTGCTGGCTTCAATAACTTAAAATTCTGAACACAGCAAAAAAAAGATACAACCTCCCCCGTTTCTTCGATGTGTGCAGACCGCATCTTCGCTTTACTGGAAATTTCTAAGCTCGCAAGTTTGTCTGGCTTTAAATGCCTCAAGTATGGTGGGCGACGCTACATGTATGGCCCGATTGCGAAGCATAGAAAGCATAGGTCTTGGCGTTACTCCTTAGTGTTATTTTGCTCTGCAACAGGGATGATGCTACTCGCGTTTTGGCTACCAGACAATGTCTTCAAACGTTACAAACAACCATGTCAGATACAGCCTGATAGTCTAACATTTTACACCACCATAATTGTCCTTTTATTACCCAATTAGAGTTTTATATCCCAGCTGCTGTTTAAATCGCATTCTTTGAGCTATCGGCTAAACCCGCAATATATCAGCGCTTCTGCAATATACGTCAAGGTAAGTATAGTGGGGACAGAAACTCAGATGAATATCATATTAGCCTTTACTGTTACTAGCCTTAGGAAGAAGGATTGGTACACGGTAGGGCCTGAAGGTACGCCCAACTTTTGTAAGAATCGTGTCACCTAAAGCACGGCTCAGACGTAAAGTTTTTCCCAAAGTGTGTTCCGTAAAGTTTATCGCCGCTCAAACTTAAATTTGACTTCCATGAAAATGTTGTGTGGCAAATTGTTCTTAATATAAAATTTTGAATTATTCGACTTTAAGACCATTTATATAGCCTACTATAGCCTACAGGTCCGTATCCAGGAATTTATTTCGGGTGGGGTTGCCCTTCGGGGGGGGGGGGGTGCCAGCGGGTCAGACCAAAAAGTACAAAAAATACATAGATCATATCTTAAAGCCTACAAAAAACGATTAATTTTGTGGGTTTCGGGGGGGTGTCGAATCCCCTAACCAACCCTGGATACGGCCTTGATAGCCTATCAGCATATTTTCAGTTTCCTGATTTGACATTTCCAGATCAGTTTAAAAATCAAGTTTTGATCTTTTTTATTGGTGAACCTTCTGAACTTTATGGAAAAAAGTTAGCCGAAGTTGGAACTTCTTGCCTACTGTCGTAAACGATTTTACGCAGATTTACGGAAAAACTTTACGAATTTTGCAAACAACTTAACGCACTTTGCGGATGCCGTTTTTTGTAAGCCGGAATCATTTTCCGTTAGTTTTCGCCTCTACCCCTCTTATGGTCACTTGTGGTGGGTCACCGTCAGAAGCAGCCAGATTGTGTCCAAGAACAGAAACAAAAATGAAAAGAGACACTGAAGATCTTCCAAAGGATGAACCGAGGGGTTACCCACATCGCCTGCTGTACACTCATTCTCGGCACCGGTAGGAACCAGCTGTGCTGGCACCGGTGCCGGCCATAACATTAGGTGATTCATCTTCCAAACCCTTCTAAACATGCTGATTTTAACATTCTAACACGTGGCAACCCTGCCAGCACCGGCCGGGCACCGCGGCACCTGGCACCTGGCACTTGGCACCTGGCACAGCAATTGCTGTACGCTAAAATCGAGACTGGACAACCCCTCGGATGAACTTATTACATACTGATATTTCAAATTTTAACATTTTAACATTTTCAAGAATAACACCTTTTCACTTAGAAATAAAGTGTTATGACCAATTAAGATTACACTATTTCGTGCCTAAATCTCCAACAACACCTTCAATTGGTAAAAATATTACACTGTCAGAAGTTACATAACGACAACAGAAGGATGCCCGGTTTCAACAGATAACACTTTGGGATGTTATCTGTTATGTTTCTTTCGTTCCTGTTAGTATTTTTACACCAATTGAAGGTGTTGTTGGAGGTCTAGGCACGAAATAGTGTAAACTTAATTGGTCATAACACTTTATTTCTAAGTGAAAAGGTGTTATTCTTGAAAGTGTTATGCGCTATCTGTTATGAAACTTCTGACAGCCCGTAGGGAAAAAATCGGCCTGGAATCCAGGCATCTGGAAATTTGGAACCTGGA
Source organism: Branchinecta lindahli (assembly GCA_023053555.1). NCBI lineage: Eukaryota > Metazoa > Arthropoda > Branchiopoda > Anostraca > Branchinectidae > Branchinecta > Branchinecta lindahli. Next base: position 9,083,784 of record JAKZAO010000012.1, read on the forward strand.
TTCCAGACTGAGTCTGGAATTCCGGGCACCTTTCTGAATGGGATTCCAGGCTAAAACAGTCCGGAATTCCGGGATGTTCTGTTCTGGAATTCCAGGCTTCGTCTGGATTCCAGGTTCCAAATTTCCAGACTAGGGTTCCAGGCTGGATTCCAGGCTTCGTCCGGATTCCAGGTTCCAAATTTCCAGACTAGAATTCCGGGCTGAATTCCAGGCTTTGTCCGGATTCCAGGTTCCAAATTTCCAGACTAGGATTCCGGGCTGAATTCCAGGCTTCGTCTGGATTCCAGGTTCCAAATTTCCAGACTAGAATTCCGGGCTGAATTCCAGGCTTTGTCTGGATTCCAGGTGCCAAATTTCGAGATCCGGGATTCCAGACTACCCGTTTATTCTGGATCCCAGACCACTCGTCTGTTCTGGATTCCAGACATGTTCCACAACTGTCCAAACATGACTGATATGTTGACACCTTGCTTTCAAGTGGAAGGATATATACCTAGGAGTTCATCACTCTCCTCGTAATTATATAAACACAACTTATTTGTTCCACAACGTTTTCTGATCGTACAATTACTTTAGAGAGTCTGTAACAATTTACTTCCATGGCACGAAATTAAACGTTTTCTGGATTTCTGAGAAAACCACTTCTCTGAGAAACGACTTTCTTCATATTTAACCAATAGCACGCATAAATCCAATTGTACACATGAAAGAATTAATGCTGATTTATTGCGTAAGATGAACAAATAACAATCAAAAGGCAGTCGGCAAAAAAAGCATTACACCTTGAATAGATTTATGTACAAGGTGAAACAATAGATACCGATCAGTGCTGATAATGCCACAATCGGTGTCTTGAATCTCAGTCGGTCACGAACATGCCATTGTGTTCTCTTCTCATGCTGCATTGAAGAATCTGCAAAACGCTGGATCCCTTACACCAAGCTGCCTTCGCATTGAGCAGGATTACCTAAACAAAACACCCATTTCAATGATCGATCCAAGTTACGTTTTTCCCAAGCGGTAACAAGTGCGCAAGCGCTCAAACATGGAGTGTGAAAGTAAAATGTTTATCACATTTACTACATAATCAGCATTAGAACCAAGACATTTCACATCCCCAATAACTAAACAAGTATTAAAATAACTAAATTTGAAATCCATCCCACTTTTAATCGGAACTTTTCATTAAGGATTAGCACGTCGCGTGGTGGTTTTGTTGCTGTCACACTAAAATCCACATCTATACATATAGCTCGCCAAGTATACAAAAGTTGAACTTAAGACCTGTCACAGAAGAATTTAACTAACAGGAAATCCAGGCTCAGCTGCCCGTTAACGGGAGAATGCGGGGTCGGGATCCATCAAAATGCGTGTCTAGGCCTATATATCCACAAGTAGGCTATACCAGCCTAGAGTTTGATTCCAGTCACGGGTCAAAAACTTAACTCATGGGCAATCTCGGCCCACTTGCCCATGAGCATGGAGGTTGTTTCAACTCTACATGTATATTCCCAACCCTAAGGTCCAGTTATTCTCATGTTAAAGACATTAAAAAATTGGCAATCAGGGCCCAATTGCCTATGAACCAAGTGGGAGTGGGGTTTATGAGACCCCCAAAAGGGACAATGAGACCCCAATACTCAAAAGCCTACCAAGTTTCAACTTGATATCTGTTGATTCCTGTCACTCGTCACGAATTTTACTCTGGGGCATTCTGGGCCCAGTTACCCATGAACGGGGTGGGTCCGGGGGAGGTGCAACTTTAAAAGTAATTTTCCAGCTGCAGGATCTTCAAGTACGAGGAATTTCATCTTCCTATGTCCAGCTCTGGTCAAGTTATAACCTACCATAAATTTTACCCAAATTCAATACACTGGAAAAATTTCAAGGAAACTGGGCTGCCCCCCCCCTCAACTTTAAGAGGGAGTTTCAGCACTTTGGAAAGGATCCCTACAACAGGAGGGTTTAGCAGAAAGGCAGAGACAAATATAATTTCCCATTCTTATTAGAACTCTGAAACCCGAATCTGAATAACAAGTGCTTACCCTAAAGTAACCACCATTTTGGTGAACAAAAAGCATTACAGATTTACTAAAATCTCTAGGACTGAAACTTTTTTCCGACCCCCCTCTTCTCTAGAGGCTTCACACACTCTGAATTCAGTTTAGCAGATTGGAGCCCCAATTAATTCCAGCCCAGACTTAATCTTTTAAGTTATTGTTTGAATAGATAATAATATAGTTGACTATAGCCTACTTAAATTGCAGGAACCCACTTAGAATATCTGTGTGACCATGCTTAAATAGTTATCCAGAACATGAATCTGCAGGTTTCGAACCGCACCCAGAAATAAGCAAGAAAACTGTAGGTTTATATACAGTAGGGGCATGTTTATTTATTCATCAAGGGAAAACTAAGACCCGTAACAGGCAGGCGGCTGTCTGCAAGATTTGTTCTAAAAATTGTGTAATAGCCTAGTAATAGCCTAGGCTAAGCCTTATTCTGAATTGTTTTTTCTAATTTTCCTTCTGTTTCTTTCAGGTTTTGCAGATTTTACTCAGCATCACACAGTCGAACAAATCTCTTATTTTTAAACATTAATTAAACAACCAATGATAACTGCTAAATATGTTAGGATCCAAATATGTTATGCATGAAGCTAGAAACAATATGCTAAATGTTGATTACTGTAACTGAATAAAATATTGATGATTCGAGCTCAGCTCACTATTCAAGACAACTTTGAACACCACCCAACCCATTCATGACTCGTTCACACAGAAAAGCTATGCTAATTTGAATGTTATTACCACTAAAAACATTAAATGTCATGCCAGGCAACTTGAACAGCAAAATATTTGCTGAAAATGTTTATTTCACATACTGATTTCCTGTATGGCCAAATTACAAGAATAATTTCCATTGCTTCTGCAGTTTCTTCTTTTGAGGTTACAAGCGTTCTATCAGCCACACCTACCCACACAAAATAAGAAAAAATACTGCCGCTGATGCAATGCAGACCCCTGGTAGATAGGAAAGCACTGAAACTAATTGATTATCCAAAGTGTATTAAATATTCTTTCAACCCAAGCTGACTGCGAATCACATTTGACAAAACAAAATTGATACGTCAGCTACATTTTATTGGAGCTGTATTTCGGCCCTTCTTGGCAAATTACTTGAGCGGCCTGAGCCTGACGAGGACCCTTGCCAAGAACGGCCCAAATATAGCTCCAATAAAATGTAGCTGACTTATCCGTTTTGCTTTGTCAAGTACAAATTATTATATCACCTTGCCACTAGCTTTTCCGAACCATCAAATGTAAAAGAAGGAAGTTTAAATGTGAGAAGTATATGTTGATCCAGCATTATATTGGTTTCAAACATATTGCTCAAATATATACCTCTTGAGTGGTATCAATTTTGTTATTCTACTGTTCTGACTGTCTGAATAAGCACAACAAACAAAACAGAGGTATGGAGAATTTCTGGAGGTGCTAAAAAATAGGCATACCTCTACTGTACAGTTGAGTTTGACTTTGAGTAGGTTTGTAGTTGAGTAGGTCGGGGCCCAGAGTCAGAACCTATATTTTTGGTATAATGTATGAAAATGATGGTTAGTGGTAGACTTGTTGCCTGCAATTTTACCAAGTAGTCACAAGTACAGTAGATGACATTCGATGTAAACTATAGTTGCATTTTTTGCCTTTTCTCCGTAGGTCGGTTATGCCACTATTGACCGTTTTTTTGTCTCGCCGGTCGGTTCATCTGAGCTCTAAAAAACGGCTTATAAGAAAACATGGCGTCATCCCGTCGCCGGCGCCTATCTCTCCAATTAGAATTTTGAATTTCGCTCCGTGCCAAGAGCGTAGGTCGGTTGGATGGACCTCCCGCCTCAGTCCACAGGTCGGTTAACCGACCGGCGAACAGAGCAAAAAAAATGGCTTATAAGAACTTAGTTCGGTTAACCGAAGGAAGAAAACGACTAATACTGGGAAATCTTGTAGGTCGGTTAACTGGATGAAGGCAAAAAACACAACTAATTAAAGAGATCACCAATGGAAAAAGAAGTACGGGATTATTGAAGTCAGCAAAAATCTAGAAAAAGGAAGAACTAAAAAAAAGTTGTCAATGGCAAAGATAAGCTGAAACAGTTGGCTGTTAGCTGATGTTATGTTTGTTATTTCTTTTTACATTTGACTGTAAACAAAACAATTAGTGAAACATTCAGAATTGAGATGCGACCAATTATTAACTAGGCCTAACTAGAAGATTGTATACTTACATTTTTACATCACCTTCATGCAGCAGCAATGTGATATGAATCACAAGAAGATCCATGACAGATTATGTAAACACTCCACAGATCCTTCCTTTAGTAGCCTTTAATAGGCTTTAGTCAGCCATGCCAGTCAGCGCATTTGAATTTGTCGATTTTGTCGTTAGTATTGCGACAGGGTTGCCAGTAGCTGGACTCACAATTGCTGATAAAAAGGTACTTTTTGACAAATCGTATTTTTTGTACATTCCGTTGCACAACGCGCAAAATGCGAACAATTGGGAATTACTGAATTTGTCACGATGTTTTGAAACATTTTTTAACTGTTACATCAAGATTTTTTAATAAAATTTAATTGGAAATGAGCTTTATTTGAGGCCAAACTATTTTATATAAGTACATGTTTTAGGGGTTGGTAATCCGTCACTTTAGTAATGTAAATGAAAAAGTGCTTTTCTGACCTAAAAAGTGTCATTCGGAAAAAAAGTGTCACTTTCGGAGAAAAATGTCAAAAACCTCCAAAAGTCACCTGGCAACACTGGGTTACCCCGGCTTTCTTGAAAACGTCCCATCGGATCTCTAAAATCTCTTTTCTCTTCAAAGAAAAAATTTCAAACATATATTCTAAATCGGAAATTCTTTTGATAAAAACAAGAAATTTTTTTTGGTTTATTTCGTATCATTTTTGTTTACAAAATATTACGTGTTTGCGTATACACAAAATGCCAAACAATAAAAACACCAGGTTTTCCTATTCACTAGAAAAGTTGCGGGCTTTACCTCCTTTACAGTTTCTTTACCCTAGGCTTTCATTTTATGGATGATTCAAAGCCGAACTTGAACGAGAAACCAAAGCTAAGTTAGTCCGGCAAGAAAACTTTCGAATGATCATGTAAGTCGGAGCCTTGCAGAAGCATGTCAAAGATAACCTGCAAATCCAGATTTCGAGAAATAATGCCGGAGCATTCCTGCATTCTACGTTACAAGTGGTTTTCGTAGTTTTTTTTTTTCGATAAACGTCGTATCAAGGTTCCGGAAGTCCAACTTGACTCAAGATTTGTTTAGAATTTTGTGTGCAAACTCGCATCTTCACCCCGTTCAAGATCGGGCCCGAACACTTTCTAAAAAGATCTTTTGTTGGCAAATTTACTGTCATAGTATTTTTTTTAGTGTTTTACTCATGTTGATCCGATGTACACCGTTGAAAGTTTTACGACATTTCCCTAGAAAATGTCGCTATCACAACACTTTCAAGAAAAATGTCGCTATGCAGACACTTTTTACGGAAAAAAGCGAGATTTTCAACAGATTTTCTTGAAAGTGTTGTGATAGCGACGTTTTCTAGGGAAATGTCGTAAAACTTTTAACAGTGTAGCGATATAAATTTGTATGCGACACTGTCTTACTTTTAACAAATTAGGTGCTAACCAAGATTCGACTCCTCTTTCTGTAAATATTTTTTTTCTTTTTGCTGTTTTCTTTTTTTCAAAGTTTGCTTCAGTTTCTGTGCTCTCGCGCTGGAGAGAACTATTTTTTAGACCCGAATACTTTCGTAAGAGAAGTAAGCGAGAACTGAAAGCGAGACATTTTAATGAAATCTTGCTCGGCAGACAATTTCTTCGGATGATTTTCCTCAGATACTTTTGAAAATGTTGATAAGGGTATTTTCTTAATTTTTCCGCTACACTTTAAAATCCAACTAATATACTGAAATCCTGGCTTTCTTGTCGTCAAACCAGACTTTCTGCACGTATTCCCTAGATTTCCAGACGAGGAAGCGCAAAATCCAGGCCTGTCTGGAATTTCAAGTAAGTTACTTGAACATATGACTGTTACCCTGGAATTCCAGAAGAGGCGGCGTTGAAATATCCAAGTTTGTCTGGAATTTCAACCGACTGCCCGGAATTCCGGGCCCTTACCAAATCTAAACTCGGACCTGTCTGGAATTCCAACCAAGTGTCTGGAATTCCAACCAAGTGTCTGGAATTCCAACCAAGTGTCTGGAACTTCGGAATACTACCCTGGAATTCCAGGAAAGAAACTTCATTACCTGGATTTCCAGAGAAAACTTGTCCGGAAATCCAGGTAAGAAGTTTAACTCCGTGCTGCAGCCCGGAAATCCGGTTAAAATGCCTGGATTTCCAGGCAAAATGCCCGGAATCCAGGCTTCGTCTGGATTCCAGGCCGTTTTTTTCCCTACGGGAGTGTAGCAACCTGAAAGGAATGAATGTAGGTGCTTTTTTTCAGTGTTTCACTGGAAGGGAAAATTGCTGGTATGACCGTATATTATGCACTGTAAAAAGTATCTCCTTCATGGAACTTTAGCACTTGTGCATCACCGATTTCGGACATGTTTATTCCTAATTCGGAGAATTAAAATCCGTGTTCGGAGAGTTATAATCCGATGCAGGATTAAAACGCTACAATTAAAAAAACTGCAGTGCAGTATACTCCAGGAATAAAAATGTCCGAAATCGGTGACGCGCAACTACTAAAGTCCGATAAAGGAGAGACTTCGCTGACAAAAAAAAAATCTTGCAGTAGGCCTATTTGCTACTGGGATTAATCTTGTGTTTACTAAGATAAGATTATCCCTAATTCGTATTAATCTTATCCCAATAGAGATAAGATTAATCCCATATTGCATCTGTAATACGGTGAAAGTAGATGAACGTTTGGACTCGTGGTCCTGTACTGTATTCGGTAGCGTGGAGGGGGAGGCTCGTGGGGTCTATCTCCTAGGGTATTGTAGAGTCAACCAAACTAGAGTGCGAGTATAGATTTAATAATAGTTTCAACTTACTCAATACATGTAGTTCAGACACTGGTCGATACACTATAGCACTTTTCACTTACTGACAAGCGACGTACTTAAGACTAGCTTAAGATCGACTGACTTAAGACTGACTTAAGACTGACTGACTTAATTAATACATGTACAAGGGTCCTTATATACTGGAAAACTTACACTAGTTTAGCAATGTAATAACGCAGTTTCATAAAAATAGGCACTGACTGGAGAATGGTTTCAGAAATACTTACTTCACGATACAAAGGTAATTGGCGAGAGTCTCTTGAATCGAGTACCGATTCAAGGGACTTTCGCTGGTTCGGGAATCTATTCAAGGGGGAAAACGTCGGGGTGATCTTGGTGAGTACGTAGATTCCTCTCATTACACATCCTTATTCGGAGAAACTTTTTACAGTGTTTTTACAGTGTACAGAAAAACGACGGTTTCAAACAGAAACAGCTACTCTTTAAGCCTGGGCCTACACTATACCATCCAACACTGTTAAGAAATACTACAGTATCATTATTTCAGGGAGGAAGTTGAAGCCATGGCACGAAGTCTTCACTGTCGACTCTACAGGACTTCAGTAAAAGACGACCTTAACGTAAATCAAGTATTTCAGTACTTGGCGGAAAAGTACTTGACCCAACTGGACGCCATGATGGCGGAAGAAAATGAGCTCCCTCCCAAAAGCATCATGATCAGTAAGTTTCAGTTCGCTACGAAAATGGTTCAACAAAACGGGAAACTTAATAAAGAGGAGCGCTGATTTTTACAGCCTACAGTGGCTGAAACACATTTGTTCTGTATCCGTTCACAGATGCCACAACCATTGCTTTGTTTGCTATTTAGATAATTTAATTGTTGTGGCGGAAATAGGGAAACCATTACCAATCTTTACGAATAATCATTGAGAACACAGCTCCACCTTTTTTCTGCAAAATCCTGACACATTACTCACAAAACACAGAAATTGTTATAGGGAGTGTTTGAGGAAGGCCGGAAATAAAGAAAATGAAGTCTGTAATATAATGGAGATTCTTGAAGCGGTGCGCACTCCATTTTGTTCTTTGTCTGAAGAGACCAAATATCTTGCGAACCTCGATGCGAACTTTCTCACCCATGATTCACTTTTATTCATAACTTGTAAGTGAATATATGTATCTGTTACTTGTGTATGACAATTCACGCGGTATGAACAAACCAACATGTAAACAATCGATCGTGCAACTATTCAACACTTGGGAAAGATAATCTTGTTTGCCGTCAGTTTGCACCTATCTATTATCAAGAATAAATAATGGGAGTAAATAAAATAAATAAAATAATGTATTCTTGCTATTATTTATGCGATACTTAAAACAAAAAATCGAATACGAAAACAAAATGTGAACAGAAACTCGTCAGAAGCGCAGAAAATCCCGAATAAGTCAGTCATACTGACATTGTTGCCGTACAAAACATATAGACTGTTGCGTGACCACAACTAAATGATTATAGGCGTTTGAATTTTCTGGTTAGTTGATTTACCCGTTATGGCACAGTCCAAGCTTTGTCCACGCCTTTGTACAACTTCATGCTTGATCTCCCATATTGCACGAACAGATTTTAAACGGATGTACATAGACAAAAACAAGCGACTAAATATCGGTTTGTAGTCCGGTTTCGCTGAATCCGGTTTCGCTGAGAACCTTCCCGACTGAGAACCTTCCGAAACTGGACCATCGAAAAGGGACAAACATATTGGGGTGAAACACACGAACAAACAATCAGGTAACCATGCAGTCGATTTGGTGACTCGCTTGTTCATGTACGGATGCAGTTTTAGTCTATCGAACTTGGTTCGACATTAGCCAATCAGAATGTTCCGCAAAATAATCTAGTTTTCTTGCACCCTCAAAAGTAAGATTGATTTCAACTTGGGTCTTTTGGTAATAGCAAGAACAAATAACGAGATAGAAGTGCTGTCTCCCTGTCTCGGCCATACAAACATGCAGAGTCGAGTAAAATACGGCCGACTCCCGACGCAAATGAGCTTGAGATTACTAGCTTCGCGCCACATCACATTTCGTTACCTCTACAAATAACTGTATCGCTGTTAAGTCCCTGAAGAGAATATCAGCAGTCAAAGCTGATTGGTTCTATGGACGCGCTCCAGAGCGGGTCTGCGCGCGGAGTACGCCTCCTGCTAGCCTCCCTCAACATTTCTTGTGCGAGAGTCAACGGTGAAGACGGAAGAGGAGTAAACGGGTTTCAACATCAACTCAAAGCTAAAGTAAATACCTCAAGGTCGGCTCAATTTTGTCGGGGTTTTCATAGTCGCTGCATGCGACTAGAGACATAAGTTCTTTCTAATTATTTGTTCTCGGTAATAGGCTACTCGAATTTAGTGCCCGTCTCCATTCTGAACGGAAGAAACCCGGCAAAGCCTCGTTCTCGGGCACAGCTTAACCAGCTTAACCACCTAAGGTGGTTAAGCTGTGGTCTCGGGAACGATTTTCAGGACTGGGAGCCACACCAGGAGATCGGCACCTGTGCTACGTGAACCTTAACCGGTTTGCACGCGAAAGTTTGCTTTGCTTTTGCTTTTTTTTGTCCAAGAAAACACAGAACTGGAGGAAATTTTGTGCCCAAGAAAAATAACTATGTATTAATTATGGGGACCGGTTACTATCCCCCCCCCCGCGCGAAGATACGTTGGCAATACCGGACAGAAAAGACCTCTACATTGACGCTGACATGCTAAAAAAGGACGCCAAATACACAGGTCACGTACATCAAAAGTGTGTTTTCATCCTTCATGAGCAACCTCTGCAACCAATGTAATTTATGTCAGACATCATGTTTTATCTGTTACATTACATATATCCATTCCTAGAGTGACTGCCACGCCCTACCATGTTGAAACTAATGTAAGTTTTGTTTTTTATTTGAACCCAACACAGTTAACTTATCACCGACACTCATTATTTAGTTCTGAAGAACTTGTTTTAAAGCAGTTGTAATCATAAGGTAATCTATATACGCCAAAACCGCAAAACGTTTGACGCTGTGATTGCTTTTTAGCAGTATATAGAATCTAACTCGAATTTTGGAGACATAACCAAATTTTTTGTGTTGTTTTGAAGCTTCCATCACCAAGGCAAGTAACAGTCGGCGTCAGAACAGCATCTGATTAGGTACGATACCTGATCGTACCGTACGACTAATCTATAGAATGGTTGTCTACCGATTAATATGTCGAAGAAAATACCTGTCAGCACTCAAAAGAAAATATGCAAAGCTATTAAGGCTAGCATAGCATGATGATCTAACTTCAAATTGCCCTAATTCAAACCTGTCTAATTTTTCTAACGGTTAACTCAAGCATGACAAATGTTTTTATCTTGTCCAGCCACCATCTGCCGAAGATACCCAGAAATAACTGCAGAGTTTTATAACATGTTGGGCAATTGTACAAGCATTGTTGGAAGTCAATAAATAACTGGTAAGGTAATGTAACAGACGGGCTTTGACTGTGCATATCTCTTGCCTTATGTGTACTGACGCCGAAGAGTTAAAGGAATTAGGGAGGGAGGTTGTTGGAATGAAGGAATGGTTGGTAGGGAATTGTGATATTATGATATAGTTTTCTTTTTATATAAATTTAATGTCTGACAGTGCAAAACGGATAAGTCAGCTGAAATTTATTGAAGCTATATTTCGGCCCTTCTCGGCAAGGGTACTCTACAGGCTCGAGATGGAGAAAACGAAACTTGTGAAAACAAAACTGAAGATTCTAGCTTAGTCTTAAATATCTAAATTGGCGAACTTCCTTTTTGAGAGTAAAGGCGGCTTCACACTGCCACTTAGGAACCAAAGTTAAGTAGCAAAAGTTACGTTAAGTTAAGTAAGCCTTTCACACTGTACTTAGGCCTTTCACACCAAGGAGCTGAAGCTAAGTAAATTTTCTTCATTTCTTCCAAGATTTTCACCCTTTTCATCATCAGCATCAGTGATGATGATGATCAGCGATGACCTTAAGTTGCCTTAAGTGCACTTAACTTTGAGTGTTAAAAGTTGAAAAATTTTCAACTTTACTCCAGTGTGAAAGGGGTCTTAAGTCAGTGTGAAGCCACCTTAACTTGGTTAAAGGTTGTTAAAAGGTTGCTGAGATTTCATTTTGGACACGGCTGCTCTTTTTGCTGCTCGATTGGGTCTCTGTTCGGGTAGAGATTTTTCTGCAGTTGTCAAATATGATTCGCATTTGGCTTGGGCTGAAGGAATTTTCTATATATACTTTTTTTTTTGGGGGGGGGGGGGTCGGAGCTGAGTTTGTTGAGAGGCCTGAGACTCCCCTGCCCATCAACGAACCGGGCTCCGACTCCGACTTTCAATTGTTTGGGAATGCCGCATCGGGAGCACCTTCTCCGGCTTAAAGTTTAACCGAAAAGCGCTAGGATAGGACAATCTAGTTACTCATCACTTATTCACTTAAATTGGCTTGAAGACCCGCTGAAAATGAGTCAAGTCCGGTCTTCACCTCCCGGAACTTCCGGAATCTGGGCTTCGAGATTATTCTTTGACTTCTTCTGTAAATTGCATCTGGAATATGAACCGGTCCGAAAGTACATCAAAATAATCCGGAAAAAAGGGGCTTTTGAACTTCCAGATTTCCGGAATTTTTAAGTATCGCAGAAGAAATTCAGAAAAAATCACGGAGAATCTGGGAACCCAGATTCCGGAAGGTGAAGACCCGACTTTACTTCGTTGTTCCGCTATTCACGAGTAATTGATTTTCAAATAGTGGAATTTCCGTGTGATCTGTGGATTCCTCTATGCGCTTGTATTTTTGCTGTATGCCTTACGAGAAAGATTTATCAATTTTTTTTGTTCAGGCACTAAGCAATCTTCACCAATCTGGCAATCTCACAACTGCCCACTGAAAAGCCGCATTTGTGTTGAATTTCCCGCGTCATGTAGAATTTATGCTGTGGGGACGGCTGGAGATATTCTGAGCCTCATAACTAGAGCAGATAGTGGAAAATCAAAAAATCCCTTTGCAGAATCCAAATAATTCAGTTTATCCAGTTAAATGACACACAAATGAGTTGGCTTTTCAGTTAAACTTTAAAGTTTTCGTTTCTGATTACTATGATGATGATGGTGACAAATTTATTTTTGTAGGACGTAGCTCCTGCTCTTTTGGTGGTTACCATGGCCGAAAAGGCTTAGGCCAACAAAAACTGGACTATTAGATTATTAGATTTGATTATTAGATTATGTTTAATATAAAACAAACGCACAACATTTGTCTGCATCACCTGCAGGGAAAGTCCCGGGGGAATTGTTAAATAAAAGGCGAAAAACAAGATTCAAATTTGTTTACTAATTCAATTCAATCTTAGTCTCGGGTTTTGACTATGATTATTTAATTCCAAACTTGACAAATCTTACCTCGATTCCAACATGTGCAGTTCTTATATTTTATACACGGTAGGCCTACGCATCGCCATGGCAAAAGGTAGTTAAAGGTTATCCGAATAGGGCTGAGATACGACAATCTGGTTGCCCGTCATATTTTTACTTAATTAGGCTCGAAGAACCGACAAAAACCTGTTACTTCGTTGCTTTGTTATCCGCGATTGTTGAATTTTAGCTGACGTACATATTCTACGTTTTTTTTGTACCTCTATACGGACGTACCTCTATGTTTGAAATGTTCGGCAACTACAGCGGCAAATAATTGCGTCAATTGCCGATACAAATAACAGATCATGGCGGATTTGCATTCTTCAAGCCATGAATATGAAAACAACAAGGAAAGTGAAAGTGACCAGGAAGAACTTGGCCAGTTGAGAGCTCGAACTTGCTTATCAACTTGGTGGACTGCTGGCCAAATTATCTGTTGACTGGGTCCTTCCACTAAGGAAACCTGTTCGGGGTAGCACGGAAGAGAGGGCTTTCTTCAGACATGGTTTTGCAGTCTGGAATCGAGCATTTCATTATCTTCACTTTATTGGCCATTGGAAAGCATGCTTTTGCAGATATTCAAATTTTCCCGCGCCTTAGCCGTAAAATTATTTGGCGTGCAACCAGCGGAGATTCTCAACGTCACTACTAGACTACGCGACGTAAAAAATAAAAATCCCTCGCGGGAGTCAAGATAATTCAGTGTATTCAAATCAAAGGTATACAAACAAGTTGGCTTTGCAGTTAAACTTTAAAGGACAACTCTTACTAGAAATGATCTGTTCCCTACGAAACCGTCCCGAAGAAACGCTTTTCGAAAATATCATAACTTTCCACCTCAAATAAGCCATTTTCTTGTTAGCGCCTGTCGATTCTATCCAGCAATCCTGCCCTCCGACGCGGCGGCTGGGCGCAAAACGTTTGAAAACTGAACGCGCTGTGGTTTAAAAGTTGGAAAAACTAAGCAAATAAAAGAAGTCAAAACAGAAGACTCTCATATCCTTATAATTGGAAGAGTTGTCAGCAGACTTTGAGATTCCGTCAAACTTTGCGTTGTGTGACGGGCAAAACTCGGCACGGCAGAAAAAGCGCTAAAAATTCGTGAGCACAGAACGAAACAATGGAGAAAGGTAGGGATTTCAGAAGCTAATAATTCCACAAGGGAGCTAGGTATATTATAAAAGACAGAATAAGCAAGAGAGGTCCTTTAAGATATAAATATCTGCAATCTCCCAAATTTAGACTAAATAAACCCCTCTCGATGCTTCATCGAAGGGATCTTACCAACTAGCGAACCACACCGGCCCTCCAATCCTCGTCATACACTGCTCCTCCAAGCACTTCTTCCCTCAAACTTAAATTTTCTAACATCAGGTGTGCAATCTTCTCACCTACCTCGACACATGTAAAGATGCCCAAGAATACAACATACGTAGAAACAATGAATCGATTCCAATGTGAGAGTTATTACGAAAATTAGCTCAGTAGTTTATCTGCCCCTGAACAGAACTCCAAATTTGGTAAGACTCAGTGGGATACCATTTTGTGTCGGTTTATTTCACATTGTTTGTAAATATTTATGCGGCGGTTGACTTTTCCGAAAAGGGTGATTATCGCGTAAAAATGAAACGGCAAATGCTATGCGGATATGCTAATATGTGTTATGCACCTTCTTGAGCGAGGAGACTTCAAGTCTGGTCGACGGGTGTATGAGCAGAGTATGAGTATGAGTATGAGCGTATGAGTACAGTATAGCTTCATTCACAAGGAGTGGTCAGGCAAACCCTGGAGATTCAACTGGAAAGTTGAACAAGACAGCACCCATGAAGGCGTATTTTAGGAGAAATCTTACTCGCCTGCAATTGCAAATTTGCAGGTATATCATCTGTAAATCCTATAATTTTCTTCAGGAATTAATTTTAATGAAAATCTTATTTTTCAGATGACCTAGCATCGACTCAAAACAACAAAAAGAAATCCCAGCATACTTTCTCCCCGTATAAATCACGGACTCTGGGAAAGATAATCCGGGATACCATCAAGATTCAACCGACAAATACGAAAAAACTGTCAAAAAATGTGAAGAATGCTTCATGTACCATCCTGTAAGGCTGTGAAAACACTAGTTGTGAATCAAGTGATGAAGTCTTTGCCTGCGATTTTTGTGGAGCTGGCAAACGAGTGGGACATTCGGAGGTTCTGTAGAATCGACATTGATAAGACATTTTGTGATAAATAGTGTGTGAATGAAGTGAAGCTGTGTGTGCCCTAGATGACAGCAGGTAGTAACGTCAATATAAGGTGTGTTGACGACGGACATGTCTGTCCAAGAAGAAAATAAAATAGCTACTACTTTACTCTTATGCTGCGAAAAGACGATCAGGCCGAATTGTCTTCACTTTCGTTACGAGACGGAAAAAATCTCAACTTTTCCATGGAACTGATGACGGTGACGAAAATGAATTCAAGTCCGCTAGCACCCAACCCTAGTCGTCTGACCAAGGCATTGGACTTACGACGAGTGCTAGACTAAATAATTTACTGAACAATGCCGGAAGCTTCTGTGCGAGGTAACTCCAAAATGCCTGGTTCCCGATTATTGCTTTTACTGAATGCTCTGTGTACAATAAGAGTAGGATTAGTTTGGTTATGTACCGCTAGCAGAAAGAAACATAAGCTGCGTTCGTTGTCCGGTGACTGCTCACCGGTGCTTCTTATAACGCGTTTTTGCATCCACCGGTGACTATACTCGCCAGTCTTATAACCCGTTTTTGAACTAACCAGTGTCCGGTTTTACCTCACCGGTGCGGGTGAGGTAAAACTCAACCTGCTCGGGAGCGTTATAAGAGAAGAACCGGACACTGGTAAAAAACACCAGCCAACCCGGAGTGCAACGAACGCAGCTATAGTCAACAAATTAAAAGTAAAGACAAATTTGACAGTTACTGATCGCGCACAAAGAGTTAGTTAAGGACCCGTCTTACCTATAGTACTAATGCAACCTACTTTCGTAATCGCTCAGTCTATCCTTAAACTCTTAGACCCTAATTTCGTATGCTATATTCTAACCCCCTTAAGGACATCACACTGATTTTTACGTTTGCCGTGTTTCGTTGTTTTCAATGCGTATCATGCTACTGATGATTGTTTAAGAGAAGCTCATCCGTTAAACGAACCGGTTCTGTAGATTTGTACGTGTTTTTGCTAGAAGTCAACAGGCCTGGGGATAGGCTTAAAAAGCCAAAGTTGTGGATAATTTGTTAAAGCAAACCGCGTATATTCAACTATTTAAAAATACTGCAACATTACCTTAATTCGCATTTCTGAGCGAATAAGGTCCATGATGAATACTCCGCTTATGGTTGGTTTTCTTGTTGGTGGTGGAACATGAACAGTAACTAGTGCGAGGTGTCCTTTAAGGATATACTGACGCGTGGCTGGATAACGGGGGTGTTCAAGAGAGGAACATCAGGCGAAATTTTTCCTTTGTTCGCAAGAGTGGACTTCAGGTGGCAATTAAGAGTCACAGTCTCTGCTTAATCGTTCGTTGCGGCCTGAAGGGGAGACAGGCAGAGAAGCACCGAAAGGTCACCTTGTAGGAGTCAGAAGGCGTATGCCAATCCAGGAGGTTGCACCCCCGTCCTAGAACTAGGAGACAAGGATCGGATCCACAAATCGAACCTCGATTCGCTTGGACGTGAAAACTGCATTTTTGCTCTTTCGTATAACAAGAGCAAGCAGGATTTGCAGTCAGTTTCGTCTAGACTCTAGAGAAGTAGCAATTCAGTGAGTTCGCGGATCTTTGAACAACTGGATGTGTCGTCATTACGAGAGCGGAAAATGACAATTACTTTAACTTGATGACAATTACTTTAATTTGTTTTTCGTCTTGCGTCAAAGTGTGACTGGCAACTGCTTAATGGACAATAGGTGCTGTTTGAACTCACGCGATTTCGAGTTTCTGGTCACGAAATATTCGCATTGTTATTTAATTCAGTGTTAAGAGGCTGCGTTACTTTGCTGGCAACGTTGTGATGCAATGCAGTCTTTTCCAAGAGCAAACAAGCTATTAGGAAAGCTCTCCCCTGCTTCTTAATGCAAACATTTGGAGCAGAAAATCGCCGATCGTCCTAACACTGGAGCTTGGGCGGCCCGGAAACCGGAAACGAGTTTGCAAGAAGCATCTTAACACATTATATTCGGCGGTCCGCCGAACTTTAAGCTTATTCTGACCACATTTTCTGACTTTAAGAAATTGATAACTATGGCGAGTGATATCGTATATTTGTGTTGGTTTGGATGGGTAGTGATGAACGTTTTGATTTGCAAATCCTGTTAGCGATACATGATTAAGTCGTTACTTTTTTCCTCTTGTTCGGATAGTTGACTGCGCTAGACGAATACGTCAGCGGTTCAAGCTAAAAAAGTGAAACAGCACTGTCAGAAGTTTCATATAACAGATCGCGCATAACACTTTCAAGAATAACACCTTTTCAATTAGAAATAAAGTGTTATGACCAATTAAGTTTACACTATTTCGTGCCTATATCTCCAACAACACCTTCAATTGGTAAAAATACTACACTGTCAGAAGATACATAACGACAACAGAAGGATGCCCGGTTTCAACAGATAACACTTTGGGTTGTTATCTGTTATGTTTCTTTCGTTACTGTTAGTGGAGATCTAGGCACGAAATAGTGTAAACTTAATCGGTCATAACACTTTATTTCTAAGTGAAAAGGTGTTGTTCTTGAAAGTTTTATACGCTATCTGTTATGAAACTTCTGACAGTGTGTAGATCGCTGCAGTCAGCTTGGGCTGAAGGAATTACTTGTTAGGATATTAGTTAAGACTAAGAGGACACTGCAAAACGAATACGTCGGCTAAATTTTTATTAGAGCGATATTTCGGGCTCTCCTCGGCAAGGGTCCTCTTCAGTCCCAAGCCGCTTAAGCTTGAGCAAAACGTGTCCGTTTTGCAGTGTCAAGTATGATTCGCAGTAAGCTTCTGCTGGATGAATACTTACCACTAGAGTAGCCTACTCTTCGCTGACCTATGCGTTTAGCGCATCAAATATAATCGATATTCTGATGATATGCATAAAGCTTTAGCTGTGTAACTCCTATCTTTTTCTTCGAAACAAGCTTTAAATAGTCGCGTGTTATTCAGTGGTTTAAAATTTAGTTTATTTTATCGCGTTGGTGCCATTTTTGCTCTGTATATTCGCTGATTTGTTATATTAAACTTCGAAGATCGAATATATTAAGCTGCTACGTGACGGGTTTGATTGGTTGAAGCCTTGCCTGTTTTACTGCGTCATTCGACATTCCTAATCGTTCTATCCATTTTCATGTCAATACAAACATTCTCATTTCAAACAGTTCTAATTTCCTGTGTCAATTTCGTCCACATTTACGGAACTTATGCTGATTATGGATTTTCCTCGTTTGGCTCTTTTCGGGCCCAATCAGGCTCCCGCATATTCCTTCCGAGGAGCCTATTGGTCAAAAATACCGGTTAGGCAAGTTCTTCCGTGTTTCTCATCAATGCAAAGGGGCAGAGTGAGGTCAAAACAGCCGCGACGGTTCGTAGTTCGGAATGAACGGCGGCTCTCGTCACCGAGAATGAGCGATTGCGTGACTGAACAAAACGAGAACGGAGTGGCACGATCCGTCCTCGCCGAATGGGTTAGCGTGCCGAACTCACAAGCGACGGGTCGCTGGTTCGAGTGTCGGTGGTGCCGACCGATTGGTCTAGCGCGAAGATTAGTAGCGTTTTCCTGTAAGACAAGCAAAAAGTCCACCCAGCTTCAAATGGGTACCTAGAGGAATCTAGGGAAAAGCACGGGAAGCGTCCGATCATTTGCAGCGAACACCGCATCGCACTCCCGGCCGAGGGAAGAATATGAGGAGATCGGCACCTGCGCTACGCGACCCCTAACCGGTCTGCATGACAAAGTTTGCTTTGCTAGGGAGTGGCACGCCATCCTGAATAGTCAACGGTGGTCGAAGAACTATGGGAATCATTCAAATTCCCCAGTTTGTTGTTTAGTATTATATTTTCGATATAGAAAAAGAAACATTGTCAAATGAGAAAAAAAAGTCCACACCTACAGTACGCCTTACCTTGAATAAGCAGTTAAAGTAGAAAACCGAGCAAACTATCGGAAACAAGTGTCCTGCGTAAAAGCCCCAGCGATCCGGACCTCATTGACTCGGAACGAGCAGTACATCCTCTGCGGCCCCGGAGTAGAATTGGTAGTAGGCCGACTGGCGGTAGTCCGAAGAACGAACTCCCTCTCTTCCGGATTCCCGAACGGCGAGGTCCTGGGATTGGTTTCCCCTTGATAGGACAAGTTCTTCTCCTAAAAGAAAGAGTTTCATTTCAAGAAAAGATAACTACGCCACCTCCTGAAGATGGTGAGCTTTAATAAGTGTCAGGGTCCGTACTGACATAACAGTAAGCTCCAAGCCCTTTGTCTTGCTCTGCTAATCTGACCGTTTTTGGTAGAAAGGAGTCTGGCGCTGTTCTGAACAGATTGATATGATTTGACCTCGTAGTTGCCAGTCTCATTTCTTCCAACACCTGGAAGAAAGGACTTGGTCAAAAACGGCAAAAAGAGTTGAGAGGAGCAAAAATGGGAAAATGAACCAAGGCCTTGGAAGACAAGTCAGGAAAACGCGACTAACAATACCTATAGAAATACAAAAAAAATAGGTCATTGACCTCTTCAAAGTTCGTCTAAATCACCAGTTATTGATCTCAATTCTTCTCGCGATTCTCCTCTCAATTCCCCCATTTTGCGTTTATGACTATTAAGAGAAAGCTAATTCTCCTTTTCTTGCATTTTTGTCAGAATCGAGAACGGGGAAAGCTTAGCGATTCCGTAGAATTGATAAGTTGCTTCGATAGTCAATTCTCGATTCTTGTTATCCGTTTTCCTCCCTTATTGGTCAACAAAGGGAGGGTGTGCAACCCGCATAATGCCTTGAACACACGATCTGGGTCGGGTGCTCCCGCTCTGGAATTCCTGCCCGGATTTTCGGCACCATCATCACTTCCATATGGAAAAGTTGAGATTTTTTCAACTTAATGATGAAAGTGGAGAAAATCCGGCCGGGAAATCCTGAGCGTGTGTTCGCACTTCAAGTAGGTACTAACGGATGGTTAAATTAGTGTTTTTGTCAAAAGCGCGAATGGATCAATCGGCAAAATCGGTAATTTGGACGAGAATCGAGAACCGAGAATTCAGATAAGAAACGCGACTACTGTTCGTTCTTGATTCTTTCGGAGTATTGTCCAAAGAATTCTTGAAAGCTTTTATCCCGATGAGAAATTATCTCAAAATCAGTAGTATGAAGTAGGCTAGTACGAAAAAGTAGCACGCAGTAAGAACTGATGCTACTACATGCTACTATGTCAAGGCTACCGTGTTAATGCATGCTACTATTAGCAAGACTGTACAACAATAATAATAATATAACTGCATCAAAAGGCTTTCACCTCTATAAATTTCTCTTTACACTAAACTGAATTTCAGCCAAGTGGCGATCTACACCTGCTTTGAACTGATTGATGTTTTCGGCATTTATAGCAAGACAGGATGCTACTGGATACTATAGTAAACTATTACATATCAATACATGCAACTTTTTCGTACAACTATCATACAACTATGCAGGCTACAAATTTTTCATCGGTATAGAATCGCATATCACCACAGTTGTCGTATGCTTCTCTGAACGTTAGTTAACTCTGACCAATGCAGTTTTGGGCGAAGTGGTGAAACAAAGCCCCGACAACACCCAACAACACCCATTCAGGCGTTCTCAGAAGCCCTTAATTAGCTACTTTGGCTGACTGATAGTTGACTTTTGACACAGCAAGTAAAGAACGATACCTTTACTATACTTCAGAAAGAAGGGCGATCCAACATAGCCCGTCGTTCTGACGGGTGGTTCCCAAAATCACAACGATCTTTTTGCCCACTCTCACAATGCCCACGCTCAGAATGCCCAAGATCTAAATGCCCACGGTTCAAAATGCCCACGATCAAAATGCCCACGAATTATATTATAACTGAGATTATACCAGTTCAACACACGATCATCGTCATTCTGATACTCTTTGTATTATACTCTTCCCGTTGCTCACTCACCCCTAATCCAAGTTTACTACGTTCTGAACGCCTCAAATAATCCAATCGTGGGCATTCTGAACCGTGGGCATTATGAGTCGTGGGCATTATGAGTTATGGGCATTTTGAGTCGTGGGCATTTTGAGTCGTGGGCATTTTTAGTGGGCATTTTGAGTCGTGGGCATTATGATCGTGGGCATTTTGAGTGTTAGCCGTTCTGACTTGGCAAGACCGTAGTTGCGTGTTGCAGATACCATGGTTTCAGTTACCATGGTAACTGGATCTGCAAATAATCGTTTTTGAAGTTACCATGGTATCTGATACCACGGTCTAAAGTTGTTTTCGCAATTACCACGGTATCTGAATATCAGATACCACGGTACCTTCCCATTTACACCGGTAACTGCAAAAAAAGCCTTTTGACCGTGGTCACAGATATCTCTCACTTTCGTTTGGGATCTTAAAAGCTGACAGGTCGTCAGCTCTGCTTGGACTTACCTTTTGCGCATCCTCGAAGAGCTTCTGAACAGCCTTCCCAAAGTCTCTCTTGGAAATAGCTCCAATTTCTACAACAGCGCCATCATTGAGCATTTCCTGAACATTCTGTGATAGAAGGAACCCGTCGTAGTTGAACTTTTGTTCCACAGATGACCTCCGCGACAAGGAATTCTCGCACCAGGTGAATAGATGTAGGATTTCCTAAGGAAGGATGTCTCTGTAAGAATACTCTACAAAACGAATCCGAAAAACGTCAGTGATCCCACGGAAGAACGAGAAACGTAACGAATCCTCAAACTGACTCAAATCCTATGTAAGCCAATCAACAACGATAAACAAACTTTGCTGTGGTGACGTTTCTGCCTCTTCGCTGGGCACCCGGCGATTCTTCATCGGCGCAACGAGTTAGTCATCAAGAGTATCACCAATTTCCATAATTTCGAATCCATTATCAGGGCTTCGCTTGTGCAAACACCGCATAACAGGATAACATAATAATAATAAATTATTTGTGACCACCCGATGAAAAATTTCCGAGAATGAGTCGAATGGAGTAGAACGAAAAAGTATCATGCAGTAGTAACTGTTGCTACTACATGCTACTCTACTACTAGCAAACTGGATGCTAAATCTTTATTAAAGTATTCCATACTACTACATATCACTAATCAAACTATTCCATACTACTACATACCATTCCATGCAACTATTTCGTACCACTACCATACTACTACGCATTCAAATATTTGTTCATTCGGCAATAACACTTCACATGAACATTTTTTTTTATTTATGAGCAATGTGACGATAGTGCAATACAAGTAGATACAAAAGAAAAACACTAATACAACAGAATAGACAAGAATAAACAGAGAACAAACGGTGACATTGAAAAAGGGTTTAGCTGCCTGAACAGATGGCTTGTCATGAAGCTCCTGGAGTTCCGCCATTGTTTGAGAAGCTTTATATTTTCGGATAATCCTCCGATTTCCATGAGACAGAGTCAAATAAAGCAGGTTTCTATTTCTGTTAATTCTCGCCTTTCCCATCCAAAAAGGAGACGGAGATTATTTGTACTGCTAACCCCGCGATGTTCCCACATCTGCATGCGGGTTATCAGGCAAAACGGGCTGGGTCGCAATTTTAGGAAATTAGCAGGGAACTAATTTTCTTCGTCGAATTTCTCACCGGGAAAAAACACCCGGATTTTGTTCGATGTTTTTTTGAAGAAAGTATCTTAGTTTTCCAATCTCTCGTTTTTGTTTCGGAGGTTGGAACCCCAAGACCTGGGTTGCCACAGGATACCACGAAAATTAAATTTACTGAAAGCTGAAATAAGAAATTTTCTTAAAAAAAACACGTTTTGTTCTGTCCCGACCATGTCGCGACTGCTTTGAGTCAATTAGAGAAACAGTGCACATACTGATCATCAAACTGTTTCTTTTAATTAATATATAGTTTAAATACCCATCTATTTTTAATGATAACAGCACTTTCAATAGTACTTTTTCAAGATGTTAATGTGATGTCTGTCTTGCACAGGCGACCTGTTGTCACATATTAAGTCGGGCTATTGGTATACCTATATGTTGAATGTTACATAAATAAATTGAACTGAACTGAACTGAAGAAAAAAATAACAGAAAAATTTCACCGGTGAGGCTACCCTGCCCAAGACTCAGAGGTTGAAGCTTTCACGTTCCTAACCCTCGACATCTCAAAGATCAAATCCAGTAACTCACCTCAAAGCTATCGAGATCCTCCGCGCTTGACTGCAGCGCCCTTCCAACCTTTTTGACCGTTTTCGTCAGCATTGCACCAAGCTGAGTTATGCCAGTCGCTGGTTCTTCAAATAGCCGCAAGATGGCGGAATGAAACACGACCGGAAGGAGGAGTGTCAAAACTTGACCGGGCAGCAAGTGGAAGAAGAAGTCGAGGATCTAAAAGCATTAAAACATTAGTTGCCATGGTATCTGATATCACGGTCTAAAGTCGTTTTTGCAGTTACCGTGGTATCTGATACCACGGTCAAAAGGCGTTTTTGCAGTTATCACGGTATCTGGCCAGTTACCGTGGAACTGATCATGGTATATGAAAAAGTCATCTCACTTTCATCACCACCAACAATAGCGCCTAGGATTTTGTCAAATTAGTGGGAAAGAAGTTTGATACTTAGTGATGTGACTGGTTGGGATGACTTCGAAAAGCGCAAATTCGGCAATTGTCCTTTTTGCAGAGCAACCGTGGAATCAGATACCACGGTAACTGCAAAAACGACCAATTTCAGATCCAGTTGCCGTGGTAACAGATGCCACGGTTATCTGCAAAAACGCAACTATTATATTGCTGTGAGCTTTCTGCTCGTATAATTTATACATCAAATGTTCAGACAAGTGTAGGCAAATTTTTAGGTAAAAAGTACTTAATTGGTTACTTAAGCTGTACTTAAGTATAATCTGAGTAAAATTTTGGAAGTATTTAATACTCACACAGTATTTATTGCAAACCCGTCACAAGCTTAGGGACTAAGGAAAAGACGGAGTACGTGCGTAGTACTGCGCAGGTACCAACCAACTATAAGTATCTTATTTTGGGCAGTAAATTTTAGAAAATTGCTCTTTGAAAGTAGCAGACTTTCCGTTTCTAGCTCAAGCTGGGCAATCGAGCAGCAAAAACAGTTGCCGTGCCCATAAGAAATTACATCACCAGCTTTAACTCCAAGCAGTTTTCGGGGAAGAAGTTCACAAAATCAGATATTTAACGAAGAATATTTAACTATTTTTCCACGAGTTCATTTCCCAGCTTGAGCGTCTTGAGCCTGAAGAGGACCCTTGCCAAGAGGGGCCGAAATATAGCTCTAATAAATATTGCTGACGCATCCGTTTTGCACTATCAAATATGATTCGCAGTCAGCTTCGGCTGAAGGAATACCCATCGTTTCTAGCCATTGTTTAAAATATTTACTATATAGATATATATTATTTATACCCAGTTTATTTTTATTTCACTAAAGAAATACGCTACCTGTTTAATTAAATTAAAATGGTGCTGAAACCGCGCGACGCGAATTTTCCCACTAGGTAGCGGCTGTATCGAGGCTGTATCGCCCGCGCGAACACGGAACTGGGCACGGCGCCACACGAATGATCTGATCTTGGTATGACGAGCCGGCATCAGAACGATTTGTTCTGCTATTATTTCATTACTAAAAAAAAACGCGATCTACGTTTGATCATGGCAATCAGAATCAACGTAGTTCGACAGTGATTAAAGTCCGTATCCAACCTGACCTGTCTCTAGTACGTGTTAGTACTTTGAACAAACTTCAGTTACGAAGGGCTGTTGAACTAAACATATTATATTCACACAATGGCTAAAACGGATAGGTCAGCAAAAAATATTATTAACATTATGATTTTTGGACTTGGAAATCGCTATGTTTCAGCTTCAACCGCTGGCAATTCCATTCCAGGAAAGACTGTAGGTTAGAAATTAATCTCTCACCTTTTCAGCTTCTTTTGTGTCGTCAAATAGTCGGCGTTGTCGGCGGGCTGGGATGGCGCGGCAGTTCCTCCAAGTCTCCGACCAAATATTCCCTGGGATCTCCATCCGCTGGCTCAGTTTGCCTGGAATTAAGAAAGATAAAATAGTATAATATAAGTAATAGCCTATAAAATACTAAATAGCGAAAAAGACAGACGAAAGAATTAAATCACAAACCAGCCAGAACATTCAACTGTTTGTTCTTCTTTTTTACCTCGTCGAAATTCGCTTAAGATGAAAGAGGCAAGAGTAAACGGGTCTAGGCGAAACCCCCCCCGTCGAAAACCCCCCCGCCAAAACCCCCCCGGCTAAAAACCCCCCGTTACCAAAACCCCCCGGACCAAAACCCCCACGGTACCAAAACCCCCCCGACCAAAACCCCCCCGGTACCAAAACCCCCCGGTACCAAAACCCCCCCGCATAAAAAAAGACGGGTATGTAAGAGTAGAGTAACTGGTAGGTAGAGAGAAAGAGAAGAATAGAAACCCCCCGGTATCCCCCCGGCGACCCCCCCCCCCGAATCCTTAGACACTCACACATATTAAGACTGGGATTTACTGGGCAACAAAACGAACAACCATGTGATCGTTTTACCATTGACAAGCACGAGTAAGGTGAAGAGCTGGTAAAATATTTCTGGGACTATCTTGAAAGTGCTATCACAAAACGAGCTCAACCTTTCCCTTGACCCAAAGGATCCTCCCATCAAGTCTCATAAAAATATTCATTCCCGTCGAGAGTTATCCTGCTCACAGACGGATAGCAGGATAACTTTTGCGGTGTCATAGGTATCCCTCCGCTTATTGCCCATCTTCGAGTTTCTGGTATGAATCAGGGATAACTAAGAGCAATCAGGCAAGGGGGGCTTCACATTGCACCAATGGGTGGCAACGTAACTGCAGCTTCCTCGCCAAGAAGGGTGAGGCATTGGGAAAGGATTTGTTGGGGGGATCGTTACACAGAGCGGAACTGGCTTTGATTTGATCATTCACATCTAACATCTCACTGACAACAGCTTCAGTTGAATGCGGGTGTTGGTGACTTCAGCAATTAGTCTGTCACCATCAACCTTCACCTTCGCCTTACACTCCCTTTGTTTATCATTGTTCTGATACCCACTGGACTTCAGACATTCTTGTAGAGTCAATTTTGCGAAAGAAGTTTATTCTACTCTTACTCTCTACCTACCAGTTACTCTACTCTTGCATACCCGTCTTTTTTTATGCGGGGGGGTTTTGGTCGGGGGGGTTTTGGTACCGGGGGGGTTTTGGTCCGGGGGGTTTTGGTAACGGGGGGGTTTTAGCCGGGGGGGGTTTGGCGGGGGGGTTTTGCCCGGGGGGGTTTTCGCCGGGGGGGTTTTAGCCGGAACCCAGAGTAAACACAAGTGGTCAACGCTGAACCTACAATTCAACCCCCCCACGCCAAAATTTACGCGCAAGATGACCGAAACACAACACAAGCAGACGCCATTAAGAAAAAGGATTTTTTCTTAGGATTTAAAGTAGAGGTATACTTATCTGAACGTTTTTTTTTACTTTGAACAGGGCCATTTTCATGCCCTTGCTGTGACAAAAATCAACTTTCCTAGCCAAGTAGCTAATTAAGGGCCCCTGAGAACACCTGAATAGGGCTTGGGATCTTCGGATCATTCTACCATTTAGCCCCAAACTACACTATTCAAATTTAAGCAACTGCTCAAATAAGCATACCTCTACTGTACCATTTTAAAAGTTTCGAGGGGTTGCCAACTCCGGTGTTAAAAGTGAAAACCTAGAGTGAGTTGGTTTCAAGGAGAAATAGCGTGCTTACCTTTTTGTAGAATGGACTCATCCTCTACCCAGTCTCTTGGCGAATACCATCGAATGAAGTCTTCCAAAACAGCACCAGGATTAGCAGCCTAAAACGAAAGGAACTACAATACCGGCACGTCGTCCCTGGAACCAACGGACCATATTGAGATCTTCACAATCAGCCCCCAAGGAATACCTGTTCTTTAAGGCATTGCTCAACTAGACTGAAAAAGCTGCACAGCGCTATACGTGATGTTTACGTCTTATTACACACCCTTATTCAAACTGAAAGTAAAAGGTTCTTATCCGTGCGTTGTTCAGTGTTGCCGCACTGATACAATTTTTCAAGCTTCTTAAGATCAGAAAAAGTGTTCTTAGTACTATCAGGGACCAATAAATTTCCTTTACAGGGGGCCTGTCAATAAGAGATTTCTGATGCTATCTTGAGCCCACGGAAGATAGTTCGAGAAATACCCACGGTCCAATCACGTTCAAGACCAGATAGACAAAATTTGGGATTGGCTGCTGGCGCCTTGAGGGAGGAGTCTCTTTGGCGCGCACGTCCAATGAAGCAAACAAGAATGCCGATCGACTCAAGCGGGGATTTTTGACGACCATTATGTTGTAAAAAGACTACTAAATTCACGTGTGGATAGCAGTGACACAATCGGACAGGTCATTCGTCTGCAAACGTTTTTCGCGAATGCACAACCCCTGTAGGCTTTCTCCCATGTCATGCTACTCAAATTAGTAACTCAACTTCAATCATCGACATTCTATGGGCTTGGTCATTTGAATACATGTTTCTAATCAAGTAACACCAAAATCGTGCTGACATCTACCTTTTCAAATTGAGTTATCTTCGAAATAAATTACGACAACATCCCAACATGGAAGGTTTTTGTGTAACTGATGAGTTTGCTTGTATCAGTCTTCCGGTGTTAATTTATGATACTATCATTCACGATTAGATTAATAGATAAATTAGCCAATTTAGAATCTTGCATCCGAGATATCTCTTTTGGCTGTTCTGTCTGGCCCGCATATGCGGCTCTTTCAATTTGGCTGATTTTTGTTAGCCCCCCCCCCCCCCTTCAGTGACATGAGTGTGCAACGGCATATTTATTTTAGCAGTTTCCAAAGGAGAATATTGGCTGGACTAACTGATCAGATCCAGAAACGGGTCTTCCACTAAACAGATAATCTCAATCTAACAGACCGCTCAACCAGAAGTATTAGGTCAACCTTACCGTAAGAGATTCAGGAGATCAGGTTTATCTTCAACTTCCAGTTTCTACCGGGTTTCGATAGGACAATCCATGTGAGATGAGAACAGACCATCATTTCCTTTTCCAGTATACCAGCCTTCCAATGACCTTCCCTTACCAGCTAGTTTACGTAGTCCCTACATTTCTGAGCCCCTCTATCTACTATCTATTTAAGGCAAAACTCTAATCCATGAACTAGGCCTCACTCGTGACGTTACTCCCATCATATTTGCTCTCTTCAACAAGGACCCTTATTTCCATACGTAAATCAAGTCATACACTAATAAACTTGTTTCCATGACTAAAAATCAACCTACGAGGTTGGTAAATTTAGAAGCTCTGCAGCTTCGCGAAATGTACATCGAGAGAAATGTAAAATGTACCAGGTGAGTGAGTTACCAGATCATAGCTCTTGCCATTCGGACAGAAGGGTCTGATTTATCATCTTCCTAAAGTTGATTAAACTCCGAAAATTACGAAAATGGAAAGTGCGCTGGTTTTCGATGGATTAACGGCAAAACGGCTTATCCACCGAGAAAACGAGGAGCGGATAGTGATTCGGCATGTATTCTTATCCTTATTACAGACCTTTAATCAACTTTTACTTGTACCCAATTTCTGTTCTTAGCCGACTCCGGGCGAACTACTATAACGGCGAGAAAAATAAGTTCCTTACCCTCTCTGTTTGCTTAACCCTACAACGAATCTAAAATCGACTTCATAAATAATTTTTACATCTATCAAACTTTTAATTCTGGCCAGATTCAGGGGGAATTACTTACAAGCAGGAAAATAAAGTTCAACATGGATTGTGCATGTCTCTTTACCCCTATGTTAAGGCTCTAATCGACTTGAGAACCTACCAAATTTCTAGTCCTGGCCGGATTCCGGGCGAACTGCTAGTCCGGCATGAAAAGTTAAAATATGGATTGAGTATGTCCTCTTCCCTAAATCGACTGTCTCATTAGCTAGAAAAACATATTAAGTTTCATCCTTAATTTGAAATCCCTAACTCTAAATACAGGGCTACAACAGGGGCCCATCTACAAACCTGACCTATACTTTGACCCAAAGGATCTTCACACCAAGTTGATAAAAAAAATATCTCAGCCCCTTCGAGAGGGTAACGTGATCACAGACGGACGGACAGAAAGACAAGCGGACAAACAGACAGACGGACAAACTTCACGAATCATAGGTAGTCGTAGCCAAAGGTAATCCACCACAAGACTCTAATAATTCCTCCTCAAGTAGCCTACGCGTTCCATAGCCTACACCCATTCGAGCGTTACCTATAGTTGCAGTCTTTCGTACAATACTTTGTTAAAAATTTAACTGATCTTCCTAAGTAATTTTGACCTTAATTTTTTTTTATTCGTGTATGAATTCGCCCTTTATTTAAACATTGACACATCCAAAGCTATTTATTTAAAAATTTATTTGTTCTTAGCTATGTAATTCTGACTGTCTTTGTTGCTTGATGTATATTATTTATAAACTGAGTGCCTTTATTCAAACACTGACACATCCAAAGCTATTTTTATACACCTTAAAGGTAAATGAGTTAAATTATTATTATTTTTTAATCTGATGTTTTGGGATCCCAAAAAGATAGCTACAATAAAGACTAAAGAAGGTCACTGACTCTTGACTCTTGGCCGGTTTCAGCTAGAGCAATTCAGAGATCAAAAGGCTGTGTTTTACTTGTTGGAAGCACTATACCTTATTACCTAGACAATTATCCAACTACACTCAACACCAGTCATTACTGCACAGCAACCATAAACAATTTGGTTCACTAGTGAAAAATGTGGGGGGTCCACTTTACATCCGCTTCTCATCATTTTATCCCAAAACTACCACACATAGAGCTAGTCCCCACGTCCTATGAACGAACTGATTTATTTGATTTCCCACTTTATATTATTATTATTATTAGCTTTTCAATTCACCTTTCGCCATAAACTATCAAACAAATAACACAAAAACAACACTATGGTATAACATCAACGTGTCTCCAACAAATGCCTCCAAACTGGTAGATTTTGGAAAATGGGATTTGTTGCCAGGAGAATAAGACAGTTCTCTGACTGTCATAACCTTACAACCAAGGATGACCGGGTGTTAACCAAGGATGATCAAAATATTAATGATGATGTAAAAGAAAAGGGATAAAAAAGGCTATTTCCAAAATTCCAAACATACCACACATAGAGCTTGTCTGCACGTTTTATCTGAAAGAATGGATGTGTGAACGGATGTGTAAGAAGAAAAGAGATAACAAGAGCTACGAGCTCATATTGCACTTGCTACGAGTAGGCGGTAAAAGAAAGTAGATGAGAACGTCACAAAATACACCCGCCATCCAAAATGCGGTTCGGACACAGAAATAGGATATGTAGTTTCACTCAATTCTGAGCATTTCCGGCATCGCCTCAAATCATTTGATCCCTAGACGTGCAACACGATTTCCGGTCAAGATCCGATAACCCGTTCGTGAGTTAAAAATACCTAAATTTTTCGGCTTCCCCCTCCCTCCCCTCCCCCCCCCCCAGATGTTCGGATCGGGGAAGTGACCACATCTTATTTAATCTGGTCGGGTCTCTGATACGCATGCCAAGTTTCATCGTCCTAGCTTATATGGAAGTGCCCGAACTAGCAGAAGGGCAAGTGCCATAAAATGCAGAATACAACTTTACCTTAGATACACGTAATTTAAATAAACGTGAGAATTATGTTTAAAATCACTGTCAAAATCCCCAAAGTACCACTCATTGAGCTTGTCCGCACGTCTGATATTTTCCTAATTTACATAAAATGTTATTGATGGAGCAAGGAGGAAAAGAAACGAAAGAAAAACACTAGATGAATCTTTATCTTTACCGTGAGAATATATCTCAAATAAACGTGCGAACTATTTCTTAAACTATATTCCAAAATGCCAGAAGTACCACACATGGAGCTTGTCGATACGAATGGATATGTTTATTTCCGACTTTACATAAAATGGTAATACTGGAGCAAAGAGATAAGAGAAAAACACAAGATGCAATTTTACCTTAGATTCCCGCGGTAACTTTGGGCTGATGGTATACTTACTTCAAAGAGCACTCGCTGAGGCTACACTGTATTCTATATACAGGATTATCAAATTATTCTATTCTCACGATGAAAATTCTGGTGTTTATTTACACCATACTTTCTGTAAACATGCGCGATGTACAAAGAGCTTCGTCGCTTATAGAAGAAGGGTTTTTGGAAGAGGCGGTGAGTTTTTATAAGACTGTATAATGAAAAATGAAAGTTTGAAAAAGAGAAGATAATTTAGAGTTGATATAAAAAGAGTAGGCTTAAGGCGAAAGTGTAAGTGACGTTAAAGTAGGGTAAACTGTTAGGTAAACTATGTGTTAACGTCACGAGTTGGAGGTGGAGACGTAATAACCAGTTGTTTTAGTTCGATCTAAAGCAAGAACAAATGATAAACAAGCTACGCGGAAAAAAAGAGCTTCGTCCCTTCGTTCCGTCAGGCTGTATTTCGAACGAGAACACGAACTGAGGGAATCTTTACCTCAAAAGAGCAGTCGCACTTTCTGATATTCAGAAGGCTTCAAACTTTTAAAAACATTTTTCAGTCTGGCATCCTGTTGGTCGGTTATGACGCGAAGATTTAAAACGGACCAATAGGATTCCAGATTTCACTTTGTGCCAAAGTCTGGAAGCCAAGATCTCTCTTTTTATTAAACTTGCTCCAAATTTGTAATTAAAAATTATGGAAGGTTGGAAAAAACATTTCCACGTATTTGCAAGTTGAGCAAGTTCTCAGTGTTAAAGCACACCTCGCACTATTTACTGTTTATGTTCCAGTATACGAAACTTGAATACTGTTAAACTAGGTTCTGCTTTGCTTTTCAGTTGAGATGGTTTTTGTCATTCACTCCCTGGCACAAATGGTTACCACATGGAACAAAGAACATGCTATGCATTCAGTAGTCTTGCAAACCAGAAAAAGTGACAGAAACTGCAACAGACTAATTCACTGCGTAAACTAAGCGGCTTTTTGGGGTTCCATAACGTTAGTACCTACGAATTCGTCAAGTCTGTCTGTCCGTCTGTTACCATGATGACTCTCAAAGGGGCTGAGCTATTCTGTTGAAACGTATGAGGATGCGTTCGATCTAAGTTCAGGTGAAGTGAACGGGCAATCCGATTTTACGGAAACTTGACGGCAGATAGGAGCAGATGCCCTAAATTTGCTGATTCAAACCGAAACCGAGTCCTAACCGAATCCAACAACTGCGAGTGGAAGGTGGTTAGTGCTTTTACCCAACCCATTTTCTGATTTACCGACGAGAATTTTCTAATCATGACGTCAAAAAGTCTGCGAACTGACGAACAGTTTGGAATTACTGAATTTAACGACACGATTTTTATCCATTCCAGATGTAAACGGAACGAAAAAAAGAATTCCCTTTTAAACGACAGGACTTTTCCTGGTCACCGTATCGAGAAAAGAAAAACAACCGAAATTAGGACCTCGATCCGATCATCGGCTTTAACTCCCGACAATGCTTTTGTCGGTATCATCTCCGCACCGACACAAATTTCCGATTCCCAGACAAGGAGTTTCCTGATTTTGTCGGTATCAGAAACGGAATGAGGAAAGTGTTTGTCAGAACTGTTGTCGGTACCGAAAACCAAATCCAGGCACCACCACCGCACCGACAAACGCTGCCGATTCTCCAACAAGAAGTTTCCTGATTTCACCGACAGAGCTTTTGTCGGTATCAGAAACGGAATAATAAAAGCGTTTCCTGATTTACCGACAGGATTTTTCGTGAGGGTTGGGGAAGCTTCCCCCCCGATTATTTTCGCCACTGACTGTATACTACTAACCTTGAACGCCTCCATATCCGACTGCAAAGACGATGACATCATCTTCGCTCTCATATCTGAACCCTGCGAGTCGCCCCCTAGTTCCAGTAAGGCGGAAGTCTGTAACTCCAGCATATCTTCTGTTAACGGCGGAACGTCCTGTAGGAGAAAAGCGAAATTGGTCAAATACTGTCCTCTTGATCCAACCCCGCTGTTAAACTTTTTTATGCTGATGAATGCTATAACGAATTTCAGAAACTACTCGTTTAAGTAAATTATGTGTCTGTTCTAATACCAATAATCACCAATTTTTTACTCGCTTATGAAAGGGACGAACAACGGAGTACCAAAGAACAGATGAAAACGGGATAACGAAAAATATTGACAGACTCTGAACAGGTTTCTGAACCCAGTAACAACACGCGTTCATACAGACGACTAACAGGCTCCATAGAACAGTCATTCCAGCATCATTATATGACCTGACCGCAAACAAATTTCAACAGAGTTTAGACCATCTTGTACGGAAAAGAAAACTGCACAACACATCAAAAGTGGAGAACCCTAGCTCCGTGCAAAATTCTTCATTTTTGGCGTTGCATGTTTTATTTATTGATTTTAAGCAGAATTTTTTTATTTGGTAACTGGGGTTTGGATGTCTCTCCTGCGTGTCAGATATTAAGCAACAGGCTTAAGTTTTTTTTCAGTTCAACAGATAAAAAAATAAATAAGCAAAGGTAAACGCCATCAAGTTTGGTGTGGGGGCAAGTTTTGACCATCACGGTACGAGGATAGTCAGCAATCGACTGGTTTAGCTTCAGCGCTAAATGCGTTGTTTCAGCACTCCCATACACCCGGTAGTAGATGTGCTTAACCCGGAATTCATCATTAGGGATCCCTTGAATGCCTGCTTTCGTAATTATTTTATTCATTGCCCGAAAGCTTCCAAGGCGGCCAAAATCCACTGAAGGCTTGGTTTGAATAACATAAAGCTGAAGATCAGACTATAATTGGTTACAAGACTGACAGCAATCGGCTTACCTGCATCAGCGGAATGTACAGAGGCTCTCCAGTTTTTAACAGCTTCAAACTTTCGTGTTTTGCTTTCCTCCCGTCCGGCTTTCCATTACGCGTCTCCTGCTCCTCGATTGCATCATAAAATTCATCATCACTGTCGCTTGAAACCGCTTTTTCTAGCTCTGATTGGTCCTTATCCGAAGTAACGTCAGAGAGGAGCTCTTGCTCGCGTATCTTCCGGCGCATGATGCAGCAGTTGAGCATCTGCAAGCAGAGCAAAATAACACTACGGAGTAGCACCAAGAACTGAAAGAAGTGACACCCGAATAGCAGCCACACTAGCACCACTAGCGACAGTGAACGTCCCTACTGAAACTCATTCAGTCGTGCACCAACGCTGGCTCCAATAACTTAATTTTCTGAACACAGCGACAAAAAAAGATACAACCTCCCCTGTTTCCTCGATGTGTGTAGACCGCATCTTAGCTTTACTAGAAATTTCTAAACCCGTAAGTTTGTCTCGCTTTAAATGCGTCAAGCGTATTGGGCGGTGCTATGAGGATGGCCCGTCTGAGAAGCAAGGAAAGCATGGGTGTTAACGCTACTCCCTAGTGTTATTTTCAGAGCAAAACAACACTAGAGAGTAGCGCCAAGACTTGACAAAAATGACACACACTCGAATAGCAGCGATACCAACACCACTAGCGATAGAGAACGTCCCTACTGCAACTCATTCAGTCGTTCACCAGCGCTGGCTCCGCTCCAATAACTTCATATTCTAAACATAACAAAAAAATGATAAAACCTCCATTGTTTCCTTGGTGTGTGCAGACCGCACCTTTGCTTTACTAGAAATAGTGGGCGGCACTACGAGTATGGCCCGTTTGCAAAGCATGGAAAGCATATGTCTTGGCACTACTCCCTAGTGTTATCTTGCTCTGTCTGCAAGAAAAGAGGCTGAAATAGTGACAGTTAAAGACACAAACTCTAGGGTGGCTAGGAAAGATACCAGCGATGCGTAGCGATTCAAACTGAAGCTTTCATCTCACATAATATCGTCGTATCCTAAAAACAAATCCTTTCGGGTAGTCTTTCAAATTATATTGCAGGCTCGTCTAGCTGGCAATAACTGACAGGAATTTGTTTCAGACGCTTCCTTGCTACCTCCAATTTGCTATGACTTTCGCTGTTTTGGCACTAACTGTCATTTCGGCAGATATGCATGAGTAGCATCAGGTCAGGTTTTCGGAAGTCAATTAGTCTAATTTAATTAGATATTCCTTCAGCCCAAGCTTCAATTCCGAAAGAAATGTGGCGACCGTCCGCTACTCTCGACGGTTGTTAAACAGCGGCGACTGAGGTGGTTTGGTCACATACTGAGACGCCCCGACAGCCAGATCTCCAAGAAATGTCTGAGATGTCGCCCGTTGTCTTCCTGGAAGAAGAAAGCTGGCGGACAGAAAAAGACGTGGCTTGCAAAAATCAAAGAGGATTTGGAACCAATCGGCGGCTTCCGAAAATATGGACGCCACTGGGACAGAGAATGGCTAACGATCATGGAGCCGCTAGCAACTGACCGCCTCGCTTGGAAAGATGCGTGTCGACAAATTTTGGATGCCACGATGAGCCCTTCATCGGCTTGAAGTGCAACAAGTACAAGTAAGTAAGTACCTTATTGTTATAATATTAAAATCTATGGTATTATTATTATTACAAATATTATTATAGTAATATGATGTATATGTTGTTATTATTTCACCCCTATGTAGCGGGACATGAAGCTTTGTGGGGGTTGTTATGTGTTTAGTAAAAGGAAGTGCTAACTGCAAAATGATTATAATCATTATTTTTTATTGCGGCTGTACGGGTCCTTTCGGCAATCGTATCAGAAGAACCGGGGCCGGATTCTCTCTCAAACCGAATAATTAACATCAGAAGAACAAGATTACGTTACCTGGAGCTTCTGATGAAACAGCGAGAAGCCATGGTTCGGACCATCTTCAGACAAGCTGAAAAGAACAAACAATCAAACTTAGTGATCGATAGCGCAGCTTCTAATGTGCTATTACAATCAAACGGAAATTAAACAAGAATGACGGATTACCAACCCTGACTTTGAATGATCTCTGAAAAT
The DNA here is from genome assembly GCA_023053555.1 of Branchinecta lindahli. Classification (NCBI taxonomy): domain Eukaryota; kingdom Metazoa; phylum Arthropoda; class Branchiopoda; order Anostraca; family Branchinectidae; genus Branchinecta; species Branchinecta lindahli. The sequence goes on from JAKZAO010000012.1 coordinate 9,119,568, forward strand.
ATGATCATGCGGATACAGTATATGATAGGACAAATAGAATCATGGATCTCTGGTATACCTAGCTCTATAACGTAGTGGTAATTTAGAATTTATTTATTCATTTGTTTCCCGTCAACGGGACGGAGCCAGATAACGATTTAACGTCTTGACATCCTTACACATCCCCTGTAATATCATAATAATAAAAAAAAAGTCTTTTGACTAAAGTCGTAAGTTTTCTTTTTTTTCTGTTTCATTTTTTTCGCACATATACTCTTCGTACATTTATATATACTCTACGTCTTCGTGCTCTGTGCTGATGTTGACGGTTAGGTTAGATTATTTTTATTTTCACCTAACACCAATGAACAAACAATATTTACATAGTTTGCAGAAAAAGAAGTATCCAGGACACTGCAGTTCCAACCAAACATAACTAATATATAACAACAAGAGCTGGATTCTCATACGGCACTTGCAAGGGCAGGTAGTATGCAAACATGCACGAGTTCCAAGACCCCCTCCAACTCGTCCAAATATTATGAAAAATATTTGCAAGCAAATCCTTGAGCCCATGGGGAACATGAAAATGTAACGTTTGGAAAAGGTATTTTCCATCGATGAGGATGCAGAACTTAAGGGTACTAAGAATTCATTTGTAAGCAAAACCCTTGAGGTACAAATGATCATAGGCCCTTGTGGAACATGAACATGTATCGTTTGGCTAGACATATTTTTGCACTGTTCGGTTACGATGCGCACTGTATGACCCACACTAGGAATTCATCTGTAGGCAAAACGCTTGAGGTACAAATGATCATGGGCCCTTATGGAACATGAACATGTATATTGACCACACATATTTTTGCACTGTTCGGTTACGATGCGCAATATAAGGGGGCTAGGGATTCATTTGTAGGCAATACGCTTGAGGTTCAAATTATCATCGGCCCTTGTGGAACATGAACATGTAGCCTATTGTTTGACCAGACATATTTCTGCACTGTTCAGTTACGATGCGCAATCTAAAGGGCTGGGAATTCATTCGTAGGCAAAACGCTAGAGGTACTAATGATCATGGGCCCTTGTGAAACAGGAACATGTATTATTGAGCAAGACATATTTAGACAAAAGGAGGAAATTTCCCTAGTTAGGTGTTGGAGATGCGAAACCACATGAAGGCCCAGCCCAGCAACTTTAGACCGTGCACTATCTACAACCATTACATACTGCCACATGCTGCGTGTATGGTATAATTAGAGGACCCACAGGACCTTTCAGTAATGGGATATATTGCGTGCTTACCAAATAGTAGTTGCGTGTGATGCTGCCAGAACCCAACTGTGCAAGAAAAACTCAGGTGCCAACTAGCAAGGGTTGAGACACCATTCACGAATTGTCCCGAGATGGCCTCACCGACCGTGATAAACGACGATAGATCCTAATGAGGCCCTGCCGTGTTATCCCATATCTGGTATATTTATAGTAAAGTGGTCACAACAACTTACATATGGAAAGAACAGGTTGGGCGGACTACCCACACTGCAGAAAGGAATGCAACCGACTGACCGCTAGCACAAATAACTAAAGCTTTGATGGTGGTCTAGTTATCTTTTTAATGTAAGAGTAAGAGCTATCTGCATACGCTGAATCACAGACCATAATAATCGCTTTCATGCTGGCTTGATGCATCCAATATTCGGCAAACAAGTTTTGACTGGAGTTCACCTCTAACTAAGTCTAAGTCTCTCTTGTCTTTACATGCCAGTCCTTTTTTAACTAGTTTTTATGGCACTTGCCTTCCGGCCAAGTGCCATATACCGATCACTTTTCCGTCGGTCGGTCTGTCGGTCTGTCGGTCGGTCGGTCGGTCGGTCGGTCGGTCAGTCCGGTGATCGCGAGTTAGGGTACTTCCAGATGTGCTAGGACGATGAAACTAGGCAGGCGTATTAGGGGCCCGACCAAACTAACTTGGAAATCGTCACTTGCCCGATCCGACCATCGTGGGGGGAGGGAGGGTAGCCGGAATTCGGAATTTAGTGACATGGATAACTTTCGAACGGGTAATCGGATCTTAATGAAACTTGATATATGGAAAGACACCATGTCTCACATGTCCCAACTCAAGTCCGGACCAGATCCGATGAATGTGGGGGGGGGGGGGGTCGGAGGGGGGAACCGGAAATCATGTTAAACGCTTAGAGTGGAGCGATCGGGATGAAACTTGGTGGGAGGAACAAGCACAACCCCTAGGTACATCATTGACAGAACCGGACCGGATTCGTGCACCGGGGGGGGGGGGAGTTGGAGGGAGGTTCCGGAATTCCGGTCATACGGAGTTAAGATACTTCCAGCTGGGCTAGGACGATGAAACTTGGCAGGCAAATCAGGGACACGACCAGATTAACCTGGAAACAGTCAGCTTCCCCATCTGACCATCGTGGAGGGAGTGGAGGGAGGGGGAATCCGGACTCTTGAGGTATGTATAACTTCCGAACGGGTGATCGGATCATAATGAAACTTGATATGTAGAAAGACCACATGTCTCGGATGTCCCATTTCAAGTCCGGACCGGATCCGATGAAGCTGGGGGGGGGTCGGAGGGGGGTCCGGAAACCTTGTGACATGCTTGGAGTGGAGCGATCGGAATGAAACTTGGTGGGAAGAACAAGCACAAGCCCTATGTAGATCAGTGACAGAACCGGACCAGACTCGGGTATTGTGGGGGAGTTAGGGGGGAGGGTCCTACTTCCAGACATGCTAGGACGATGAAACTTGGCTTGAAAATTAGAGTGTATAATTAGAGATATAATTAGAGATATAACTGAATTCCTTAAAGTACAAACAATACTTTTGAGTAAAATATACATTTTCGTGCTCCTGGTGATCATCTTTTTTGCTTCAAGAGTTTTGATTACAGATGATTTTCTAGCGCCCTTAAAGTGCGCAAAGCCAAATGCATTGCCAAACGATACAGTCTCGTGATTTCCAAGGACCCACGATCATTCTTATCTCAAGGGTTTTGCTTACAAATGATCAAAAGAAACCCACGAATTGACGAATTCCTACTATCATCCTCTGACCCAGCCTTGCAAGTGCCATATGAGCTTCCAGCTCTTGTTTAACTAGTTCTTACAGCAAATATTCACAAACAAAATTTTGTTCAGAGCTCACCTCTAAAAGCCAGGCTTCGCCTTCCAGATTTCCTCACAGTCAAGCAAATCCTTGCGGATTTTCATGATAATGATGATAGCTTAATTTGTTATTCTTCGATATTACCGATATGTCCCCTTCAAAGATGTTTTACCCCCCAACCAAAACCGTCAATCACTGTTGATTTTTCTCCTACCCCACTTATTTGTATTCTCTACACGACACCTTCCAGACCCACTTCGACGAAAACGGATGCCTGGAATCCGGAAGAAAATTTGAAAGTTGAAGCTTGGCTTTAAATGTCTTCCGCAAGAAACTGGTCTCCTGATCGATATGTGTCATTGTAGTCCCGTGAATTAACTTGCTGTTCCACGCGACGGTGCTCAACTTATTAACATCATTTTCATGCTACAGTTTTTATACAGCAAATATGCCTTTTGTTTTTCTTTGTTGTGTGATCTGTTTTTGCGTGTTTCTTCTACTTTTCTTCTTGTACTCCATCATTTTCTCTTTCTTGTACGATGGGTCATAAATAAAGATTACATTACATATTTGAAAAAAATGTTCACAAGATCTAACTTCTAACTGCCTTTTGCCTGAATCTGGTCTCCTGCTCCATTCGTCACGTTGCCAAGTTTTCTACGACAAACGTTTGCAAAAGAAGAGAGACCAACTTTTTGATATAATCAGGGACCATAAATTTCCTTTACAGGGGGCTTGTCATTTCCTATGCTTCTATGTTGCTATGTTGACCGATCCAAATCTAGTTTCCAAAAATCCCCATTTGGGTCGAATCGGCATTCTTGTTTGCCTCATTGGACGTGCGCACCAAAGAGACTCCTCCCTCAAGGCGCCAGCAGCCAATCCCAAATTTTGTCTATCTGGCCTTGGACGTGATTGGACCATGGGTATTTCTCGAACTATCTTCCGAGCGGTCAACATAGCATCAGAAATCTCTTATTGACAAGCCCCCTGAATGGCAAGGCATTACAGGAAATTTATGGGTCCCTGATATAATGCACGGTTAATGAAGGCTTGGAATCATAATATCGTTTTCATCCTAGCTTTTTTATACCCCAGAAACCAACCACCAACATTTTTACTGTAATTCACCTCGCACTGCTTTTCTCATGAAGTCGGTCTCCTGATCCATACGTCACGCCTGTCCTTCCGCAGTGGCTACTTGCGAAACGTGTGAATAAACGAGACTTTTGCCATGGGATGACACACAAATACGTCACTTTGCCAAGTTTTCTACGAAAAACGTAGCGTAAGCAAAGAGGCTATGCGTAATACCAAGAACACATAATCTGATATAATCTGATAGTCTTTGGTCCCTTGCAGCGACTATGGATACCGAGATAAAACTGAGCGGAGCTAGAGGTACATGCTGCGAGGTTCGAGTTGATACCCGCCTACTTCCCTCTGCTCCGTTTGTTGCTCATACTGGGTGAAAAATCGTAGGATGCCTTGCAAGCGTGGACAGCCCGCTCTACAGCGCGTCACAACCAATCAGCTGTAAAGGACGACTCAGACGGCGTTCGGATTCTTCTGCGGAGTTGTACCGCGGTACAGCTTTTTGTAGAGATAAGAATTATGATGTTCTGCGTAGCTCCTCCACCGCTCGTTTGCATCGGGTAGAGTGTCAGAATATATTCGACTCTGCATGGTCGTATCACAGAGATAGGGAGACGGAAGTTCTATCAGATTATTTGTTCTTGGTTATACTGACTTTCTGATTTCGTGCATGGTTCATGAGAGCTTTGAACCCTTGGTAAATCCACACACTGTGACTGAACTAGCCTACATTACTTTTTTTACGCAAAAGTATAGCACTTTGTATAGTACAGTAGAAGTCAGATTTTCAGATTCAGATTATTTATTCACACAAAAAACAATACAATCCCTGGAACAAACTGCATGTCCGCCTACAAAAAAAAGCCATGCGGCCTATGGGAGCGAACATACAAATAAGGAGCTCATTCAGTAATACTTATTTTTAAACAAACACAAAAAGGAACATTATTATTTAACTACATTTACAAATACCAACTCTCAACGACTATCACTTGAAAATGCCTTTTTCAGTTGTTTTTTGAAAGACTGAAGGGTTGTTGCATTCCTAATACACAGGGGTATTTCATTCCATAGCGCTACTCCTGCATGTCTTATTGAAAACGCCCCTCTTGAGGTATGCCTTCTTTGGTGAGACAATAAACTATTTGACGCTGATGATGTCGGAAAACCATGATATGATGACGATTCCTTAAAAAGATCCAGCTGTAGAATTCCAGGAGGTGAAAGTGAATTGAGATATTTGTACATAAATATTCCTATCTGTGTTTTACGTATTTGCATAATATTAAGAAGGTTAGATTTCACATATGATTCAGCCGTTGTATATTTGCCATAGACCAGTGTCCGAACTGCCCTGTTTTGAATAATTTGCATTTTTCTTATGTTATATTGAAACGAACTAGTCCAAATATAACAACCGTACTGGATATATGAATAAAATAATGTGAAATAAAGTGTTCTTAAAGATTTTTGTGGAATAAAATTTTTTACTCTATGCAAAATTCCTGCTGCTCTTGAAGCTTTAACCGCCAGTGCCTTCACATGATTTTTCCACGTTAGTAAATCGTCAATTATCATTCCCAGATATTTAAGATTTTGAACTCGGGTTATAATAGAATCTTTGTATTTTAGAACCTTATTACTGATCAAAGGGGATAGATTAGAGAAAATCATATATTTTGTTTTTTCAGTGTTAAGAGCAAGTTTATTATTTTGTGTATATTGACAAATTTTATCTAGGGCTATATTCATCTTTGAATAAAGCTCTTCCAGACATTCTGCCTTAAAAAATAATACCATATCATCAGCATAAGAAATTAAGTCATTAATTTGAGTTAAATCATGAATATCCGAAAGATAAATAAGAAAAAGTAGCGGACCAAGTATGTTTATTTGAGCGCAGTTCTGGGCTAAATGGTAGAATGAAGATCCAAAACATAACTTATTCAGGTGTTCTCAGGAGCCTTAATTAGCTACTTCGGCTAACTGGTAGTTGAACTTTGTCACAGCAAGTGCACAAGCATGGCACTGCTCACAGTCAGCAAGCGTTCAAAAAACATACCTCTGCTGTAGCCTACGTGTTTATTTACCAAGGAATCTCTGCCTAGGATCTTCGGACGAAAATTAGCCGATCCATCAATCAGAGACAAAAAGAGATATCGCCATGTCTGAAGTCTCATTCATGACTGACTACAAATATGGTCCTAACCAACTTCGTCGGTACTATTACTGTTTTACTTTTACAGTAGTCCGAGCCAAAGTCTAAACAAAGAAAATATTTAGGCCAGAAATAACTTATGCGGGCAGAGATGACCAGCCAATATCGTAAGTTCATTGACCAAATGTGACCGACGGGCAATTAGTCGTGGGCTACAGTAACTACAAAATAGTTCACAACTCTAATAATAATAAATCGCTTAGACGACATGACAGGTATTCGGAAATACAGTTTGACGGTCTGGTTCATGGTGAACTCAAACTGAACAGCGAAGTACATCCCTGATTTAGTTTCTAACGAAACCGAACATGGCTGTATAATACCAAGAACAAATAACGAGTCAGAACACTGCTGTCTCCCTATAATATCGGTCATACAAACATGCTGAGTCGAATAAAATACGGCCGACTACCGACGCAAATGAACGGAGTTGACTAGCTTCACGCCACATCACGTTTCGTTACCTCTACAAATAGCCAAATTGCTGTGAACCACCGATGAGGAAAAGTAGCATTCAAACCAGATTGGCTCTAAGGAGTGTTCCGGAGCGGGTCAGCGCGAGCAGTACGCCTCCTGCAAGCAATCTTTCACTATTTTTTCTGCAAGATGCAACGGCGAAGACGAAGAGGAGTAAACGGGTATCAGCATCAGCTCACAGCTAGAGTATATACCTCTATCTCCGCTCATTTTTGTCGGGGTATTCATAGTCGCTGCATGTGACTGAACACAGTAGTTCTTCCGATTATTTGTTCTTGATAATACCCAATACAGACGAGACATTCATCTCTGAACGTTAGTCGATCATGATTCGGACACGTGAGCAGAAGAGACAGCTTCACCCTGTGCTTGCCGCCCCCACTGCCCGGTTGGAAGAAACTCCGCGGAGGTCAACCCAAACATCGCTGAGAGCTCCCAAAGAAGACCTCAGACCCACTGGAGGTATCCGCCTTACCTCATGGAAGGAGATGGGATTTAGTTCTTGGTATCTTTCGATTCCATTCATAAAAGAACAAGATCAAAGGTTTCGATGGGATCCCAAAAATTTAATATCTGATCCAGACAACTAGGTCTTATCTTCACCAGATCCAGTCTTCGCCAGGCTAATCATCTGAGAAAACCAAGTTCAGATATGCCTGTATAAGCCATATCTATTTTGACGATACTGATCGAAACTTCCTGCTTTACTTCTGCCAAATTTCCGGTTTCGGCCGAATTCCGAGCGAACTACTTGTCCAGCAAAAAAAAGATAGTTCAGAAATGAATTCAGCGTATCTTCTTATCCCTTCAAAGAACATCTAATCAACTTAAAAAAAACTTTAACTTATAAAAAAAATCCGGTTTCAACCGGATTCCGGGCGAACTACTTGTCCCGCGAGAAAACGGTTTTCACCATCGTGTTCAGCATGTCTTCTTACCCCTAAATCGAACATATAATCAACTTCAAATAAAACTTTCGCTTGTAACAAATTTTCCGGTTCTGGGATTCCGGACGAACTACTTGTCCGGCAAGAAAATGGTTTTCACCATCGTGTTCAGCATGTCTTCTTACCCCAAAATCGAACATCTAATCAAATTCAAATAAAACTTTTAGTTTTAACAAACTTTCTGGTTTTGGCCGGATTCCGGGCGAAATACTTGTCCGGCGAGAAAATGGTTTTCACCATCGTGTTCAGCATGTCTTCTTACCCCATAATCGACTATCACATTAGCTGTTTCAAAATATTTTGTTTACCCCTTAATCTGAAACCCCTCCCCCACCCTCAAATATAGAGCTACAGAGCCCATCTTCGAACTTGATTTGTACTTTGACCCAACGGATCCTCGCACCAAGTTTCATCAAAATATCTAAATCCCTTCGAGAGTTATCGTGCGTACAGACGGACGGACGGACGGACAACTTTTGCGATGTCATAGGTATCCGTCACTAACGTTTTGGGATCCCCAAAAGACTAGTGGCAAGACTTGGTCCGTCAACTGATGTCGCTGGGAGAGCTGAACAACTTGCGTCCTGACAGAAATATAAGTGAGTACCTTAAAGGAACAGTAAACTTGACTACGCAACTTTCGGCCATCGAATCGCCCAGGGGGGCTTAGATAAATATACAGGGTCTTATTAACGACAGGCCCCCCCTTCTTTGTTATCTCGAACCGTCTCGAAACCCCTCCTTAGTGTTCCAAAAGCTAGCTGGCAGGCCCTTGCCCCATATGCACTGTAATTATGCACTTAAGTACTATAAAAGTTCGCCTTTTTACATGTAGACCACAGAGAAACGCCCTCCACGACAAGACGTCCGGGGTTCGATTCCTAGTCGCGGCACACAAACCTTTTGCTTTTGCTAACCTTTTGCTCAAAGTCGAATTCTCGGAAACTGCCTGGAAACTGCAATGGTCGTAACGAGAATTTTTCTCAATCTCAATATCGACTCAGGGTACATTCTTTATATGCAGTTAGCTAGCTCCCTGGGTCAAGTTTTCTGTTCCTTCAAGTACTCGAAAATGGAGGACTCGTTTTACATTTTCTTGTCCTTCTTCTTTAAAAGTTCGTGGACAAGAGGCCTGTTTTTGTGTAATAAAACAATTCTTCTTCCTTGCTAGATTCCGACGTTCGGAGCCATTTTTTATTTTTTTTATTTTTTAGCAATGTTAAACGAAGAACAAGAATGAATCAAAAGTAATATAATACAAACTAGAAAATGTAGACCTTATGACACAGAGAAGCTTGAGGGCTGCCAAAATAGGACGAACAAAACGGACTGAAAAATCGTCGAGGATATAAACAATACCATCCCGAATTTACGTCGAAACAAATGCTCAACTCTCACTGTAACTGCCCTGCGGACGAATGCGAAGAGCCTCGTAAACCATCCAGTAAGACAACCTACTAATTCCATATTAAGGCACCTGCCAACACGGCGAAACTCTGCCGAAAGGAAGAAACCACCATCCTCTGCTTGAGATGCTGCATTGCAGAGATCCGAGTTTCAGTTGACCCGCAAATGAGAGCGACTGGATATGAAAGTGGATAGTGGAGTCGGAATTCCATGAAGAGGTGAGTTTTGTTAGACGCTAGATGATGCTGGCACATTACCTGGAAAGGGGCAATACTTGATAGGCAGCGCCCTGTTCGGTATATGAAGCAGTGTAATATCCTCTGCTGCATCGGCCAGAATTATTCACTGTCGAACACTATACTGTGGATTTTTTTTTCTGTTATCCGCTAGATGAGTTTTGTTAGACACTAGATGATGCTGGCACATTACCTGGATAGGGGCAACACTTGATAGGCAGCGCCCTGTTCGGTATATGAACCAGTGTAATATCCTCTGCTGCATCGGCCCGAGGGGTTGCTCACTCGCTGGGCACCACTGTACACCCTCCCTGGGCACCGGGCACCACTGTACAACCATTTTGGGAGTGAGCAACCCCTCGCATCGGCCAGAATTCTTGTCACTGTCGAACACTATATTGTGGCTTTTTTTCTTCTTCTCAATTTCGGAGGAAATCATAAATAACTGAAGTAATTAGAAAGAACTTCCAACTTCAGACAGTGCTTGAAGAGGCCCCGAAGTATCATGAAGGAACGCTGCAAATCCATGGGTGACTAACTGACTCCAATTCCGATTTCCCGACCATAAATGTAAAGGCATAAAACTGATCTGAGAGTCAAAAATGGTAAAAGAGCCAATCTTCCGCTCGAGAACCACTGTGTTGAATGTTTTCATGTGGCCAGGAAATGAAAGTCAATTTGTTTACGGCACCTCACATCTGGAGAAACTCGAGCTAACTTTTCAAACTTGAAGGAGGTAGCCGAACGTCCAACAAGAAACCACGAGAGAGCCCACAGAAGGGAGAGGCCTAGGGGCCACCAGAACGTATCTAAGCCTCTAAGGTCCAATTTCTAAGTATTTCCCAAGAGGATTTCTTCGTCAGTTTCCAATACAATGACTCGACGACGTTTGTCGTAGCATTCGGGATCTGTGGGCATGACACTAATTTGCAGTTACAGGCTGTTGAAAAATTTAGGCTGAATAAAGCAAGGCAGAAGACCGACCAATCCTGCAGAATTCCCTTGACAGAAAGAAACACAAGCGTTGGAAGAAATAAGCATCGGGAACCAGACTCAATTACCGACACTGGGGAAACAGGTGTAAGGCGGCCGTTGATCACAGAAGTCTAACAACTAGGACGACTGGATAAGCAAAGGTTCAAAAAAGGTTGCCTCCTCAAGCCCCTTCCCAAGATCTGGGCACAATACTGCGGCGGAGTAAGCATTATTCGGAAACCTATAGGATGCTGAGTTTCGCTACTGATTGCTGTCAAATATTGCAGAATGTTACGACCAAAACTCTAGGCAAAATAAGGACCGAAGACAGCAAGGGGACTTGAGTTCCCACGGAGATATTCTGGGCATCCTTTAAATTAGGCTTCCGTCCGTGTATTGCAGCTGTGGTTCCTTCAAAGGTCTCTACACTATCAGAAGTTTCATAACAGATAACACGAGGATGCGCTGTTTCAACAGACAATGCGTAACAGATAACACTTGGGATGTTATATGTTGTGTTTGAAACCGTTATGCACGAAATGTTATGCATAACAAGGTTTGCTAGGAAGAGCCAAACAACAGCCAAAAAACATCTACTGACTTTATGGTTTATCGTCATGATGTCGGAAAACTCAGCAGGTGTTTTTATTTTTGCTTGTTCGGCTCTTCCTGGTGGTAACACTTATTATGCATAACATTTTGAAACACAACATATAACACCCTAAGTGTTATCTGTTACGCATTATCTGTTGAAACCGCGCATCCTTGTGTTATCTGTTATGAAACTTCTGACAGTGTATCATCGGAGATCCGGGTCAGGAGGTTCTCCGACACTAGAAGAGACTCAGAAAAAAACCCCGTGAACACCTCATTCGGTAACACATTGTACGGAATATATACACTTTGAAACCGAATATGGCTGAGATCCGACAGTCTAATGACAAATCACTGATCCACCTAAATAGGCCTGAAAAAACCCGATAAACATATATTACTTCTTTGCCCGTTATCCACAGATAATCGATTTCATCATGAACTTATTCTTTTGCATTTGTGGCATCTCTATGTGCTTGTCCCCTCTACACTGTCAGAAGTTTCATAACAGAAAGCGCATAACACTTTCAAGAATAACACCTTTTCACTTAGATATAAAGTGTTATGACCAATTAAGTTTACACTATTTCGTGCCTAGATCTCCAACAACACCTTCAATTGGTAAAAATACTACTGGAAACGAAAGAAACATAACAGATAACATCCCAAAAGTGTTATCTGTTGAAACCGGGCATCCTTCTGCTGTCGTTATGTAACTTCTGACAGTGTAGTATTTTTACCAATTGAAGGTGTAGTTGGAGATCTAGGCACAAAATAGTGTAAACTGAACTGGTCATAACACTTTATTTCTAAGTGAAAAGGTGTTATTCTTGAAAGTATTATGCGCGATCTGTTATGAAACTTCTGACAGTGTACGCTTGAAATATTTATCAGCTATACAAATGTCAGCCATTACGGAAAACTAAAATAAAAATGTCCAATTCCTTGCAAGATATCTCTTAACATCATTTTCTCACTTCCTACAGGCGTAATCTCACATTTGCCACTGGAGATGCAGGCAGGGCCGTCACTACTAGGGGGGAAGGGGGGGGGGCCCACGCCCCCCCAATGTTGTCGGCCAGTCGGTAAGAAATAGCCGAGTCAGCGCGAAGCGCCGCTATTTTTCTTAAAAACAGTCGATTTTTTTCTTGGAAACAGTCGATTTTTCGGTTTTTCGTAAAAATTGTCGATTTTTCTTAAAATTAGCCGATTTTTCGGGGATCGGCTAAAGTCGGGAACGGAACGGAACGACACGGGGCAGGAGGAACGCGTACTAAAAACGGGAACGCGAAAATCGGGAATGCAATTCTGCATTCCGCGTAATAATTCATCGGGAATGCCCGCCCCTGTTCTTTAGCACTCGCTTCCAGTTTCATCAGAAGCCAGTACTAACAAGACCAAAGGTGTCGACGGGATCCCAAAATTTAATGTTTGATCCAGACAATCGGGTCTTGTCTTCGCCAGGCTAATTATCTGAGAAAACCAGGTTCAGATATACCGCTATAAGCCATATCTATTTTGACGATACTGATCGAAACTTCCTGCTTTACTTCTGCCAAATTTCCGGTATTGGCCGGATTCTGGGCGAACAAGTTGGCCGGGTAGAAACTGTGTTCTTCTTATCCCTAAATCGAACGTCTAATCAACTTCCAATAAAAATGTTACTTTTAACAAACTTTCCGGTTTCGACCGGATTCTGGGCGAACTACTTGCCCGGCAAGAAAATTTTCACCATCGTGTTCAGCATGTCTTCTTACCCCTAAATCAAACCTCTAATCAACTTCAAATAAAACTTTTATTTTTAACAAACTTTCCGATTTTGGCCGGATTCCGGACGAACTACTTGTCTGGCGAGAAAATGGTTTTCCCCTCGTGTTCAGCATGTCATCTTACCCCTAAATCGAACATCTAATCAGCTTCAAATAAAACTTTTACTTTTAACAGACTTTCCGGTTTTGGCCGGATTCCGGGCGAACTAATCGTCCGGTGAGAAAATGGTTTTCACCATCGTGTTCAGCATGTCTTCTTACCCCATAATACACTATCACATTAGCTCTTTACAAATATTTTGTTTGCCCCTTAATTTAAACCCCCTCCCCCACCCCTAAATATAGGGCTACAGAGCCCATCTACGAACTTGACCTTACTCTTGACCCAAGAATCCTCACACCAAGTTTCATCAAAATATCTCACTCCCTTCGGAAGTTACAGACCGTACAGACAGACAGACGGACAACTTTTTGCGATGTCACAGGTATCCGTCACTAACGTTTTGGGATCCCAAAAACGGGATTGACAGGATCCCTGTTTCTTAGTACTTTTTTGTTCCATACTCAAGAGGAACAAGTACTAAAATCGAATGCCCGTCCCCTGTTCTTTAGCACTGGGTTCCATTTTCATCAGAAACCAGTACTAAAATCGGGAATGACAGGATCCCTGTTTTTTAAGGTTGGCTGGCTAGGAAAGCAACAAAATGGAACCGTGCTAAAAACAGGGGACAGGCATTCCCGATTTTAGTACTTGTTCCTCCTGAGTATGGAACCAAAAGCAGCCTACTAAGAAACATGGATCCTATCAACCCCGATTTTAGTACCTAGTACCTAGGAAAGCAACAAAATGGAACCGAGTGCTAAAGAACAGGGGACAGGCATTCCCGATTTTAGTACTTGTTCCTCCTGAGTATGGAACCAAAAGCAGCCTACTAAGAAACAGGGATCATGTCAATCCCATTTTTCGCACTTGCTTCTGATGAGAATGGAACCGAGTGCTAAAGAACAGGGGACAGGCATTCCCGATTTTAGTAGCCTACTTGTTCCTCCTGAGTATGGAACAAAAAGTACTAAAAAACAGGGATCCTGTCAATCCCGTTTTTAGTACTGGCTTCTGATGAAAACGGAACCATTTTCATCAGAAGCAAGTGCGAAAAACGGGATTGACAGGATCCTTGTTTCTTAGTAGGCTGCTTTTGGTTCCATACTCAGGAGGAACAAGTACTAAAATCGGGAATGCCTGTCCACTGTTCTTTAGCACTCGGTTTCATTTTCATCAAAAGCCAGTACTAAAATCGAGGTTGAGAGGATCCCTGTTTCTTAGTACTTTTTGTTCCATACTCAGGAGGAACAAGTACTAAAATCGGGAATGCCTGTCTCTTGTTTTTAGCACTCGGTTCCATTTTGTTGCTTTCCTAGCCAGCCAACCTTAAAGATGATATATAAACTTTCAGTTTACCTTTCCAAAGTGATCGCGACCCCACAACTCAAGTACGACTGCCTTTTTCTTTATTGTTGCTGTTTCGGTTCGAGAGAAAAACCGCGCAGAAACCTAACGTCCATCCCTCAGAGGATGCGTCGGCAATTAGAAAAGATAAAAGTATGCTATGTAACTGCTAATTTTTTTCACAATTACAGTTGTTGCTTCTACTCTTTCTTTTTTTATTTTAAAGAAAATTGGATTAGTTAGCTTGTTTTTTACGGAATATACTTTTCCCTCTCCCCGCTTCCAAGAGGACTAGTTTCTGTTTCCTCACCGTCAGCACTTGGATCAGACATGCTAAAATAGATCCACAGGTTAGTAGTGGAAAACCTGTCATTTGCGTCCCGGGTAATTGAGATTTTACATATGTCTCAGCAGCAGAAAGTGAAAGTCACCCATTACCCTATAGCAGGGCCTTCACTACTAGGGGGGAGGGGGGACGCCCCCCCAATGTTGTCGGCCAGTCGGTAAAAAATAGCCCAGTCGGCGCGAAGCGCCGCTATTTTTCTTAAAAACAGTCGATTTTTTTCTTGGAAACAGTCGATTTTTCTTAAAAACAGTCGGTTTTTCGTAAAAATAGTCGATTTTTCTTAAAATTAGCCGGTTTTTCGTCAACACAGTCGTTTTTATCTGCAAAACCAGTCGGTAAAAATGACCAGCCAGTCGGTAAATACCTTGTCCCCCCCCAAACATTTTGGCTAGTAACGCCTCTGCCCTATGGAACCGACTTTTTACTATGTCTACACAAGTGTTGAGCCTGAGGAAATAGGGGACTGTTACTCCACTTGGAGCGCTGAACTGTATAAGGCCAAACTGAAACCTGGCGTGCCTGTTTGGATTTTCTTGTTGTTTTCTTGTCTTTTTCGTGTGTTGGAAGAATCAGAAAGGCTGTAGGGATGGTAAGCACTGTATCTCTTGCAGAAATAGCATTTTTATATTTCTGCTTTAAAAAACAGGGATCCTGTCATTCCGGTTTTTAGTACTGGCTTCTGATGAAAATGGTGCTGAAGAACAGGGGACGTGCATTCCCGATTTTCGCGTTCCCGTTTTTAGTAAGCGTTCCTCCTGCCCGGTGTCTTTCCGTTCCGTTCCCGATTTTAGTCGATCCCGATTTTTCGTCAACACAGTCGTTTTTATCTGCAAAACCAGTCGGTAAAAATGACCAGCCAGTCGGTAAATACCTCGTCCCCCCCCCCAAACATTTTGGCTAGTAACGCCTCTGGATGCAGGCCTTTGTTGAAATTCAAATACTCCGCGTCTGGATGAATTTTGGGTTACCATGCAATTTAAGCATCGCCCATTCTGAATGTTATTTCTAGAGCCCTGGGTGAAAATAAAGCAAAATCCCTTCGATGAGTCAAAATATTTCCGTGCATTCAATCATCAGCTTTAAAAATAAGCTGCCTTTTAGTCAAACTTTAAGGCTTTCCATTGCGTTCCTCGGATTTCTGAAATCTCTTAAAAGCAAAACCATGTTCGAAGAATAGGTATGACAGTCAACTAAAAACGATGAGTGGCACACACAGTAGAATATGCAAGTCAGTCAGTTTGTGTATTAAGCTGTTTCATTCAAGACTACCATAGCTAATCCAATCGTAAGGATTGAATGTACTGCATCCGGTTCTGTGGACAGCCGCGACATGTTTGCAGATGACGCGAAATTGCAAACCCCAGTGACTCTTGTCTGGAAACAGTGGCATTATTTTATCGCCGTTTGTTCGTCTTCTAAGCTGTTTCAAACGCAAACACGAATTGTGTCGCATGTAACAAAACGCAGATTTTGCTCGAAATCACAGAAGATTAATCCATCGATGGTTTGGACTAAATTTAGATTGGGGAGCCAGTAGGATCCAAGACTAAAGAAGAGTGTAACCAAGATTACACTCTCGACTGTAATGTACAGTAAGTGCCCGGTGCCGGCATCGGCTTAGACTAGCCGGCACCGGTTGCAACGTGTTAGAACTTCAAAATTAGCATATTTAGAAGCGTTTGAAAGATGAATCGCCTGATTTATGGCCGGAACCACTGGTTTTGGCCTGTGCCCGGGATAGAGTGTACAGCAGGTGCCAGGTAGTGGGTAGCCCCTCGAAGGTTACAGTGAAGACCGAAGACTCTGAAGTCGACTGGAAACAAAAGCAATCCACCAACGACAAGAAAACGCGGTCTTCAAGCTTTAAACTTCAGACCGTTCCATCTTGAAGCTTTCTCCTCGCCCTACTCAGATCCTCTCAATGAAAATCGGTTGTCGGCGAGCCCACCTATCGAATTTCCACTCGTGCACAGCAAAGATTTCATCTATTACATTCTTAGCTTGAGTTCCAGTTTCGCTTTGAAGCTGTTTTGATTAGCGGAACGAGTTTCATGTAAGGAGTGTACAGACAATGAAACTTATACCTTTTCGCACGGGATTTATTAACGTTCTGGCCACACTGACAGCACAGTGACGCGAAAGCTTTTTCTGTCAGAATGACTACAAATAGCTGGAAATGACTGATGACATTTTCGTGAATGAATAAATGTGTTTATTTCCCATATCTACACAAATAGTATTGATGGAGTGCGAAGAAAATGAAAGTCTTAATTTGAATAAACTAAAAAATTTGAATAAACATAACCTCAAAAAAAATTGATAACTATTTCTTAAACTTGTACGTCTTGACGGCTGGATAAAAGATATTGAGAGGTTCAGAGGATTCCAGGAATCGAGCTCGACGCTCCAAAACAGCCTCGTTTGATTCTATAAGCCGCTTTCTACGAAATGAGGAGGGGGTTAAACAACGACTCCGAAAAAAAAACAGTGCCAACCCAAGCAAGAATTTGAAAGGTTCACAAAACAAGAGCTACGAGCTCATATGGCACTTGTACGAGTAGGTGGTGTAAGAAGTACATGAGAACGTCACAAAACACCCCATCAATCCCTCTAGGATCGGACCTAGAAATAGGACATCTAGTTTCATTCAAATCAATCTACAGTAGAGGTATGCTTATGTGAACAGTTACTTTAATGTGAACACTGCAGTTTTGGGCTAAATGGTAGACTGAAGATCCAAAATACCTATACAGGTGTCTTCAGCTGCCCTTCTTACCTACTTTCGCTAACTGGTAGTTAGCTTTAGACACAGCAAGTGCATGGAAATGGCAAAGTCCGAAGTCAACAAACGTTCACATAAGCATACCTCTACTGTACTCGTTTGACCCCTAGGCGAGCCATACAATTTCCGGGACTGCCCCCTCCAACTTCCCCAAACTGTGACCTAAAACGACTAGGACACACAAGCTTCACATCTCTGACATCTCCTCTTCTCGTCCTTCAAGTTTGAGTCGAATCGGACCATATCTGCAAATCTCCGGTTTCCGCTTCATCTAGCTCTACCTGTCGTGACCGGATCCGGTCCGGACCGCCAAATAACAAACTAGGCCACATAAACTCGGCACTGTCCAACTCGCATCCGATTCGGCTCATTCGTATGGTTTTATGCATGTCACGAAGTTTCCGGACCCCCCCCTCCAATTCCCCTATCACGATTGCCTCCTGTGGTTCGAAAACTTGTTTTGGATATCAAGTTCATCAGTTCTTAACATTCATTCAGTTTCACTCGAATCGGACCACCCGTTCGCAATCTACGGAACTCGGTAATTACCGGATTCCACTTCCCTTAACCGCCCCAAAAGTTATTGGATCCAGGAACAGAAGTTTTTCTAGGGCATAGTGTCAGGTCCTTAAGTCTATTTGGTCGGTCACTAATATGCCTGCCAAGTTTCATCGTCCTTAGCACATTTGGAAGTACCCTATAACACGCGACCACCGGAATTCGGGGAAACCCTTTTCAACTCCCCTCAAAGATTCCGGTCCGATCTGTTTCTGTCTGGACGTATCTAGGGCTTATACTTTTTCCTCCCACCAAATACCACCCCGATCCCTCGACGCTAAGCGTTCCACGAAAATTCCGTTGAACCCCCTTCAACCCCCCCCCCCCACAAGTATCGGATCCGGTCCGGACATGACATGGAGCATCTGACACGACACCTCTTTCCACTAGCCAACTTTCATTCAAATCCGATCGCCCGTTCGAAAGTTATTAATGCCACTAGATTCCGGATTCCCCACCCCTACACTCCCCCCACGATGGTCAGATCATACATATACATTCTTTTGTATTGCCATGGCCCTTGGGCTTTTAGTGTAATAAATATCATATCAAATATCATATCATATCATATCATATGACTATTCTCAAGTCCGTTTGTTCGAGTCCATGATACGCCAGACAAATTTCATCGTCCTAATACATCAGGAAGTACAAAACTCGCACGATCATCAGAATTCCGGCCCCCCCCCCCAACTTCCTCCACAGTGCCCGAATCTGGTCCGGTTATGTCAGTGATGTATCTAGGACTTGTGCTTGCTCTTCCCACCAAGTTTCATCCCGATCCCTCCACTCTAACCGTTTCCCAAGATTTCCGGTTCCTCCCTCCAACTCCCCCCGATGTCACCGGATCGGGTCCGGATTTTAACTGGGTCATCTGAGACATGAGATCTTTCAGTATATCAAGTTTCATGAAGATCCGATCACCCGTTCAAAAGTTATAAATACCTCAAGATTCCGGATTCCCCCCACCCCACCCCCCACGATAGTCAAATTATGTAAACGACTATTCTTAAGTCAGTTTGTTCGAGTCCTTGATGAAGCCCAGCTTCATCGTCTTAATACATCAGGAAGTACCGCACTCGAGGGATCACCGGAATTCCGGACCCCCCCCCCCCACAGGGCCCGAATCCGGTTCGGTTATGCCAATGATTAATCTAGGACTTGTGCTTGTTCTTCCCATCAAGTTTCATCCCGATCCCTCCACCCATAGCGTTTCCCAAGATTTACGGTTCGCCCCTCCAGCTCCCCCCGAAGTCACCGGATCCGGTCCGGATTTTAGACGGGTTGTCTGAAGCATGAGGTCTTCCAAATATCAAGTTTCATTAAGATCCGATCACCCGTTCAAAAGTTATAAATACCTCAAGATTCCGGATTCCCCCTCCCCCCACGATGCTCGGATCCGGGAAGTGACTATTTCCAACTTAATCATTTAGGGTCCCTGATACGCCTGCCAAGTTTCATCGTCCTAGCTTATGTGGA
Source organism: Branchinecta lindahli (assembly GCA_023053555.1). Classification (NCBI taxonomy): domain Eukaryota; kingdom Metazoa; phylum Arthropoda; class Branchiopoda; order Anostraca; family Branchinectidae; genus Branchinecta; species Branchinecta lindahli. The sequence continues at coordinate 9,139,012 of JAKZAO010000012.1, forward strand.
AGTGCCCGAACTAGCAAAACCCGGACAGACCGACGGACGTACAGAAATTGCGATCGCTATATGGCACTTGGCCGAAGGGCAAGTGCCATAAAAACTACAAAAACGCTGCGCCTAGAAGCGTAGCCTATACATACTTTGAAAATCGTGTATAACGAAAAATGTACAATAATTAATTTCTGGGGTATATACTTTTGCAGAGCTGAGGTTATAAGCAAATTTTTAGTTTATAGCTTTAAAAGACTAAAGCTGATTCTCTGTACGCAGACAACACGACTCCATTTCTTGCCAATTCTGTTCCATTTTCCGACCCAAATAACTTCATAGGTTTCTATCAGTGTCTTCTTTTTGTGTGGTTTCACTCGTTCTTTAAGTCACCGACAATCGCCCTCCGAGTTACCTCAAAGGGCACACGTTTTTAAAACAATTAAAAGACTAAAAATAACAAATGACGTCTTGAGTGATGTAAAGCGTATTGTCTTCATTATTTACATGTATTCTGTACGGCCCATTGGCTGTTAAACCATTCATTCATTTACACGATGTGGATGCAATACAATTAAACGGAATTAAGAACGGAATTGAACGGAGAAGTCAAATTCTGCACACATTCGTCGTGCACAACACAGAAGAACTCGAATTCTGTATCCTTTTGTCGGGCCTCGATATTCTCGTCGGCACATCGGGTTCTTTTTAAACATAAAAAATACAGAAGAAATTCAATTTTATATGCTTTCGTCGGACGTCGGTAGACTCGTCGGTATATTGGGTTCTTTTTATGCGCAAGAAATCGAATTCGGCAGATTTGTGTCGGGCAAAACACAGAAGAAATTGACTTCTGAATGCTTTTGTCGGGCGTCGGTCGACTCGTCAGTTCTGTCTATTTGTGACAAATCAGTTTCAAATAAATCAGTTTTTCTAACTCCTGGAACTGTGAACCAGAAACCCGTTATGATTCACATTTTCTTCTTCGCCCTAACGTCAACCCATCGTACTGAATATCAACTGTCACACCTCTAAAAGGCTCAAAACAATCATCAATACGTCCACCCCCGCCCCACCCGCAATGACTAAGGTGTTGTTCAGATGTAAAGGGACTGCTATTCTGGACTCATAGAAGCTACTCTGGACTCCAGAAGCTACTCTTGACTCCAGAAGCTACTCTGGACAATCCGAAAAAAGAAGGGGGAAAATTTACAAGACGGATCACAAAATAGTTTTCTGAATCTGGAATAGTTTTCTGAAAAAGAAATAATGGTTTTCGGTGAACCTATAATATAGCCGTAAGGTATCCTACTGTCCCACACTCAAGAAGGAGTTTATCTAAAAAGCGTCAAAAATGTATTTTTGTTTTATCGTCGTGTTCAGGACTGAGCATATAAACAGAGACTATGAGGTTAGCGACTCTTTGGTTAGTGTCGCATGAAACTTAAGACCAAGAACCTGCCCCAAAGCAGAAACATCAGAAACACCGGGCATGAAAGTTTTTTCCCGTTTATCGTCAAAACAAGGGGGCATCGCTAATACTGACCGGCTTTTTCTCTGCATCATGACCTTGTCCGTTTGTTTGAAGTGTAATTTTATCTGAAGTGTAAATCTGCATTCTAATAATTTAAGTTAGGTCTTTTCTTTTCGCTATGTACTGCACTATTTTATTTCTATTTTATAGATGTGGGTAAAGAAAAAGATTCATATATTCATTACCAAAGATAGTCCGGACGGGCTTGCAATCTTTGAAAAACCCAACAGATTGCTAAAGGAGCAACATATGTTAGAACTGGAATTTAAGCGAACTTTCACAGTGCGCTGATGAAGAAAGGTAACGAGAGTCAACTGAACCAAAATTCGAACCGGCTAATCCGTAGCCAATACTTTTAATCACAGGTTTACAGGTTTGTTCTTCCCTAACGTTGACCCTGAAGATTGACAGCCTGACGAGGACCCTTGCCAAGAAGGGCCGAAATATCGCTGCCACAAGCATCGTAGCTGACGCATCCGTTTTATGCATTATTTGAATATAACTTATGTGAAGTTGAAATTAGGGTTTAATTTATAGGTCTCAGAACGTTCCCACACGGGAAAGGATGTCACGTAGGATCTTGAGATGAAAATGTTCGATTCCCAAAATTCCCAACTGCAGAGGACCAAATGCAAAGTAAACTTTTACCTTTTTACTTTAACAAATGTTTTTACTTCCAGAGCCATGTTGACCCCACTCCACCACCTGATACCCTTCCTGGCCGCCTTGATGACGTCAGGAACTGCCGTCAGAACTCTCAATAACGAACCGTTTATTGGTTGCTTAGATGACCGCGATTCTGCAGACACCTACGTCATCAGCGTACAATGTCGCAGCGTGTCGGCAGACTTTGTGGTCAATCACTTTAGCAAATTAAGCTCAGTGGATATTGTCGAAGCTGACTTTTTGCACTGCAAATTGCCAGTCGTGCTGCCTTTTGCACAAGCTATAAGCCGAATACGGATAGTTAATAGTAACGTGTCAGATGTGGACGCCGATGCCTTCAGAAATAGTACCCATACTTTATTGGAATTGGATTTGTCCAATAACAACCTGAATAAATTCCCAGCAGGGATTCAGAACCTGACTGAGCTGGAATCACTTAACCTCAGCAACAACAACATAACCACATTACCGGAGGGGACACAGTTCTTTCATCTGTGGAAGCTGAGGCACCTTAACCTAGCTTATAACAGGTAAGACGCAGGTGGTAGGTAAGGGTGTAGCAGGTAACATTCATAACAGGTAAGGTATCGGTCAGGAATCTACAATGCTTTAGAAGATAATATGAAAAAAACTTCGTTTTCTTAAAGAGTTAAAGAGGCTGCGTCCCAAAGTCGAACCTTAAAACGTACAGGAATTAGGAGAGGCATTTGGGGGGCTGCCGCCCCCCAAACCCCCCGCTTTTAAAGACTCTTTTGTACAGGTTTTTTGTTGTGGGGGGCTGCCGCCCCCCTAACCCCCCGCTCTTGGCTTCGGAAAGGCCCTCTTTTAATTAACAAAAAACTGAAATGAATGAATAATGGAATAACTTCGAAAAATGTTAAACACAAGAGGACAGGAGAACCATTGCGCCGAAACTAGTAATTAGTAACAATGAAGTTGACCACTCCATTTACATTTTAACATAATTATTGAAGCTGTTTCCCAGACACAGAGCACACAAGCTAAGAGCTGGGGGTGGGGGTAGGGTAGCAAACAAAAACCTGTACAAAAGAGTCTTTAAAAGCGGGGGGTTTGGGGGGCGGCAGCCCCCCAAATGCCTCTCCTAATTCCTGTACGTTTTAAGGTTCGACTTTGGGACGCAGCCTCTTTAACTCTTTAAGAAAACGAAGTTTTTTTCATATTATTTCTGTACGTTTTTCTACAATCCATGGTGGATGTACTACTACTCGTACAGGAATTAGGAGAGGAAGTTGGGTGGCTGCCGCCCCCCAACCCTCCCACTTCTAAAGACTCTTTTGTACAGGTTTTTTGTTGTGGGGGGCTGCCACCCCCCTAACCCCCCGCTCTTGGCTTCGGAAAAATTTAAGGTCATTTTTCTCAAATAAAAATTTTACGGATTAAGACAGAATTTTTTGAAGCTTGCAGTCAGTCTCACCATGTCGAGCTGATCATTTTGATGTACTTCAATGTTGAAATTCGTAACTTTTAAGAATTTCAAAAATTAACATGGGCTCTTATGGGGAAATGGGGTTTTTCTAAGCTAGAAAATCGGGGGGTTAAGATTTTCCGACGAAACTTTCCAGGAAAATTACTCGGAGAATTCCGCGTCGAATGAGTCTTCGTACACCCAGATCCGATGTCGGCTGTGACCTGTAGGCGTGGCAGAAAAAAAAAAGGGTTTCTGTCATTTTTCTCAAATAAAAATTTTACGGATTAAGACAGAATTTTTTGAAGCTTGCAGTCAGTCTCACCATGTTGAGCTGATCATTTTGATGTTCTTGAATGTTGAAATTCGTAACTTTTAACAACAAAAAACTTAACATGGGCTCTTATGGGGAAATGGGGTTTTTCTAAGCTAGAAAATCGGGGGGTTAAGATTTTCCGACGAAACTTTCAAGCAAAATTACTCGGGGAATTCCGCGTCGAATGAGTCTTCGTACACCCAGATCCGATGTCGGCTGTGACCTGTAGGCGTGGCAGAAAAAAAACAAAAGGAGAACATGAACATTAAGTGGCTATGCGTGGTTTCTGGAAAACAGGGAAGGAGTTATCGGATCGAGCTGAAATTTCGCGGATAAGCTCCTGGGCCCTAGGGGACCTTAACTTGTGAATTTCAGCCCGATCGGACAACGTTAAAGGGGGGGTGGGGTTGGGGGGTCGAAACTTTCGGCCAGATTTTCCCCACGAAGGAAAAGTCGGAGGGGGATGAAATTTGGCAGGTTTCTTAGTTGGAGCTCGGGCTACGAAATGCATCCCTCCCCATCCCTCTGCGACCACTGGAACCGAAGATCGCTTAACATTGTCGTGGTTCGCCTCTTTAAAGAGGCACGAGTGTGCCTCCTTGAACTCCCAGTCTTCTCTGTTTCTGTTTCGTTGAAGGAGTTTACTGACGTGGCGGAAAATTGAGAGAAGAAAGCAATCGAAATGAATGATTATTGCGAAGACAATTGTACCTTTTTCTGCAAAATCCAACCAACTAATATTTTTCTTTCTCTTTGACTGTTCTGCTGGGAGAGAGGTTCTCAGCCAATGGTTGTATCAAGTCGTGTTTTAGTAGGAGATTTAGACAATGTAAATGCGAGAATACTTCCAAGTAAACTCCTTTGAACGGAAAGATAGTCTAATGTCGCCAAACGTTTAGCGAAACCAAACAAGATTGGCGGGCATCTTTGGCCGAGGAAATACGTATCCACTCCTCTCTTTACAATAAAACCATGACTGAACTTCTTTACATACCAGTGTCATACATGTTTTTTTGTGAGTGAAGTCCATTCATTAAAGGACCCCTCTTGCTTATTCTGCCTTTTATGATATACCTAGCTCCCATACAGAATTATAAGCTTCTAAAATCCTCACCTTTCTCCATTGTTTCGTTTTATGCCTAGGAAATTTTAGCGCTTTTTTGGCCTTGCCGAGTTTTGCCCCTCACACAACGAAACGTTTGCTCGGATCTTAAACGTCTGCTGACAACTCTTTCACACATAAGGATCTGAGAAGCTTTTGTTTATTACGTCTTTTATTTGCTTAGTTTCCACACTTTTTAACGACGGCGCGATCAGTTTTCAAATGTTTTGCGCGCAGCCGCCGCGTCGGAGAACAGGAAGGCTGGACATAGTCGACAAGCGCTAACAAGAAAATCGCTAATTCCAGGTGGAAAGTAATGGTATTTTCGAAAATGTTTTTTTCTGATCTATTTCATAGGGAAAAGACCATTTCTAGTAAGAGTTGTGCTTTAAGGGATCGACTAAAAGCAGGAAGGGAAGGCAATACGAGAAAAGCAGGAAGGCATACTAAAACCAGGAAGGATGTCACCAGAATTCAAGGCTGCGTGAAACTGGAAAGCTGCACTGTTCCCTTTCTCTAATTTATTTTCGTTTGTGTATCATTGCGGCGTTTTTTGCTGTCTGCCATCCTCCAATTTACTAGCCTTGGCAAGTACAAGAAGAGTTTATTTTTCTTATCCAATCGTTGCCATATACTCTTCGAATTATCTGCGCTATCGACAAGTAATTCCATTGATAATTTTCACTGAGAATTTCTTGCACACTCTGGCCTCAGCTGCGAGTAAGTCTGTTAAATTTGTACTTTTTTTGCACTATGTGACTTCACATCCAGAAATAAAAATTTCCCTTTAGTAGCCCTACTACAAAAATCAAAAGTTTCGTCCGACAGCATTTGAGCAATCTGCCAGCGACTGTTTATGTCAGTGGCTATGACACTGTTTATCACTCAGCACTACACAATTTATCAATTTTCGTGCGTGAACTAGAGTTTTTGAATGTTCGCACCTTGCAAGTGCAATCTCCGAAATCGTCTCCGCCCGGATGGCGGAGAGGTAATGACAAGCGATAACAAGAAAACGGCTTATTTTCGAAGTGCTACCTAGGGTAAGTCGGAAATTTTTAGTTGTAAATCATTTCCTCAAAATTAAAGCAAAAGTAGTAGGCTACCCATTGTACTTTAAAGTATCCCTTCGGTCTAAGCTGATCGTGAATCAAATCCGTGGTGCGGAGACGGATTCGTAAGGACAGGGAAGGGCCGAGATTCCATAATAAGAAAAAAAAAATTAAGATGGATAATCCGGTTTGTATTAGTTATATACCCCACTTTAAGGGTAAATACTAGTTTATGTTTCCTTTTTTATGCTATAAAGAAGAGTCTTCCCTGCACTGTCAGAAGTTTCATAACAGATCGCGCATAACACTTTCAAGAAGAACACCTTTTCACTTAGAAATAAAGTGTTATGACCAATTAAGTTTACACTATTTCGTGCCTAGATCCCCAACAACACCTTCAATTGGTAAAAATACTACACTGTCAGAAGTTAAATAACGACAACAGAAGGATGCCCGGTTTCAACAGATAACACTTTGGGATGCCCGGTTTCAACAGATAACACTTTGGCCTCTGTGCTTTTAGTGGAATAAATCTTATCTATCTTGTCTTATCTGTTATGTTTCTTTCGTTCCCGTTAGTATTTTTACCAACTGAAGGTGTTGTTGGAGATCTAGGCACGAAATAGTGTAAACTTAATTGGTCATAACAATTTATTTCCAAGTGAAAAAGTGTTATTCTTGAAAGTGTTATGCGCTATCTGTTATGAAACTTCTGACAGTGTGTAAGAAGAATAAATAAAAAATCTGCAACAATATCCAAAATTCGCATGCGGTTGCGAAATCCGGACCGAAAATGCGAAATCTGCGTCTTCTCCGAACATTGGCATCCCCAATCCTCAGCGTACCTAATTTAAGTCACCAAATCGGCTGCGCATAATATTACACACGCAAAACTGTAGCTGAAAGCTAGACATAAGCTGGTTAAAAGGTTTTGTCATCAAGCTTACTAGCAAGGAAGATACAAAAACAACAATGCAAATGCGCTACAAGACAATACGGCACTGCGAACCTCGTGCAAATGTTTTATTCTTACGCTATTAGAGAATCAATCAATGTTTAATTTGTAAACAGTGATCTCACCTTCAAGAAGCGAATAAAAAATCAGCAGCGGATGGATCACTTGGTCTTGACAGACGGGGGACGACGTGACCTCATCCCGACCGAAGTTGCAATAATAATAAGAAGGACATACAAGTATAAGTCACAAAAAGATCAAGGTAGGGACATTTCCCTGAAGAGGGAATCCCCACCGGGCGGGCAGTTTTGTGGGGTGATGCCAACACTTCCTGGAATTCCCACAGCCTGCGAATCGACCTGAGCCCTTAGAACGTTCGCCACAAGCACCGGCCCATAAGTCAGCGGTCCCCGCTTGCGATTCCAATGACGCATCACTCTCTATGCTCCGTTACAATAACCTTCTTCTATTGTAGCCGGGGACTGCAGGGTTCGCCGTCATCTACGCCCACCCGTCCGTTCGCAACAAAAGCGCGAAAGAAAAATGGGGGTAGTGTGGGATTTGATAGGATAACTGACGTTCATTTGAACACTACTTGAATATAGCGCTTACCGCAAAGGCCTCAATCACAGAAACAAAGGTTAAGAAGTGAAAATCAAATGTATATTAGGCTTTCGTTTGTTACGAGTGAGTGAAAGTTATGTACTCCCGCACAGGACATGGTTGCGTCCTTCTTGGGAGCGTACAGTATATACATACTCACAGTACATGTAGGCCGGTTTACTCCGGACAACGTTATCTTTCATGCAGTTCCTTTGAATAAGTTAACTACTGGTTACAGCAGTTCCGCAAGATCCCTTAACGGGCAGATTGGGTATTTCGGATTTGAATCAACGAACCACCGTCCTAGGAATCCACTGCAATTACCCCACTGTTCTGAGATCGAATACTAGCTTGTTTCAGCGTTTCACGCTTAACCCGCTAGCGCTGTTTGGCACATACGTAGTTTCCCTTAAACGCTATAATACACAGCAACTTTACTGAAGTTAAAAAATATGATTACTGAAGTTAACCATTTCAGGTTGGGACTAATCCAGGACATTCAGGAACGAATCTCTCGAGGCTCTGGAAAGCCGCTATCACTAACGGTCTTCAATATAGAACCCTTGCGTGAAATACTAGAAACTCTCAACCTCCGTGCTAACAAGATGAAGGTTCTTCCAGAACAGTTTTCAAGGAGATTTTCCAGACTGCGAGAGTTGGACCTTTCGAACAACCTTATATCAGGTAGGCAGTAGACATTGTATCTGAAACCTATATCCAGCTTCCAAAATTCATTCAGTTACGACACTCGGCTTAGCCTAAGAATGAACGAGAAACAGACTGGAAATTTTTGCTGAGGACCAGTGTCACCTTGAAGCATATCCTCACATTCAAAAAGTTGGGGTTGCCCTAAACCTGTAACTTAGTTTCTTCCTATACTGAACCCTACAGAACTTCCAACTTGTCTTCTGAGTGGTGAGCAGGGGCGTCGCAAGGGGAGGGTGCGGGGGGTGCAGCACCCCCCGAACTTTTTGAGATTCGGTAAAATTTTGGGCCGGAGGCCCAAATTTACTAAAACTGTTTGTTATTTTTTCGATAGCGGAACTATTCGGTATATTTACGGAGATTCGGTAGTTATACAGAATCCCAAATAGGCTATCGGTACAAATCTATTTGGTATAATGATCGGGACTCGGTATAATTCCCAGTATTCGGTAGTTATCACGAATTCGGGGAGAGAATTTATGGAAATTATTTGGTAATTGTTCGATGCCAGAACTATTCGGTATATTTATGGAGATTCGGTAGTTACACAGAATCCCGAATAAGGTATCGGTCTAGAATTATTCGGTATCATAATTGGGATTCGGTAATTTATTCGGTATAATTTTCAGGATTCGGTAGTTACCACAAATCCCTACTTTTGTTCCAGTTTCGACGAAATTATACCGAATACGAAAATTATTCGGTACTGTTTCGATATCGAAACAATTCGGTATAATAACCGAGATTATACAGAATCTCGAACATGCTATCGGTCTAAACTTATTTGGTATAATAACTGGGATTCGGTATAATTGCCATTCGGGAGTTACCACGAACCTCGAAACTCTGAAGAGGTCGAGTGAAGCACTGGTTGCAGACAAAAGGACTGATTTATGATCTCGTCGATAGTCCTTACTATGACTGATTTATGATCTCGTCGATAGTCCTTACTTTTACTTTGGATCCCAAAAAGAAGATTTAATCATGAATCTTAATATTCTATATTTTGCGGAAGGGTGCGTCATTTGATTGGGGTTTTAAGACAGTTTTAGGATTGGGATTTCGAAAGATTAAAAGCTAAAATCTGGATGGAAATAGTTAAATTTTGCAGGAAAAAGCTAACTTAAATAAAAATTTCGCCTGCGGCGCCCACTTTATGTGATCATGGGTAGTATTGACTATGGTAGAGTAGCTGCTGCTTCAGGAACGTCGCTCCATCCGGTTTCTGGAACTTCTTAAAGCATCGGTATTTAATCCACGGTTAATGATAGAATTTGTAAGATAAGCAGTTAAATTTTAGCCTACAGGAAAAAAATCTCGCCTGCGGCGCTCACTTTCTGTGATCATGGGTAGTATTGACTATACTAATACTACAGTAGCTGCTGCTGTCGGAACGTCGCTCCATTCGGTTTCTGGAACTTCTTAGAACATCGGTATTTAATCCACGGTAAATGATAGAATTTGTAATAAGCAGTTAAATTTTAGCCTACAGAAAAAAAAAAGATTCTGAAAATTCGCCTGCGGCGCTACATTTATTTTCCTCTTGGGTATAATAGATAGAAGCTGTTACTGCAATTGTGCCCGGCAATATATTCTCCAAGTGGCCTTCGCCAAAACGCCACTTAATTAAGTTGGCTTATCGTCTTTCATGCTGCCCTTTAATGTTACTTTTCCTACGTAATCCTTTCTGTTCCATAATTTAAAGCTCGAATTTTCAGTTTCTAGGATTCGGTAAAATTTTTGAGAGATTCGGTAAAATTTTGGCTCTGCACCCCCCCAACGAAAATGCACTTGCGACGCTCCTGGTGGTGAGTTATGTGTCTGTCCGATCGGGATTGTCACTGTCAAAGCACAGGCTAGGAGAAAGTTTGAAGAAGAGAAAGAAGCAGAGAAGAGTGGTTCCGTCGCTGTCCATTCTAACTTTTGCTTGGCGTGGATACATTTTTCAACCCCGGTTTCTTCACATATTCGTGCATCGACAAACTGTATAGTTGCCGATTCGTAATGCATGGGCACATACAGACTGCGCAACTCTAGTTACATTTGTATACTTAAATTTAACGAATTTTCTCTTTCAGAGATCAACCCTGAGGCTTTTTCTAACATGCCAGACCTTCAGTACCTCAACTTGGACAATAACCGACTCAAAGACTTGTCACTCACAACTCATCCACAAGAACTCCGGATTCTTTCTCTCCTCGGTAATCCTTTTACCTTTGGTTGTGATTCCATCAAGTTGCGGAAATGGCAGTCGGCCAACAAAACCTGGATCCCCTATGACGCCTGCGAGTCGAAAACTGCTGCAGACAAGGAGGGACTCATCGTTCTTTCCAGTAAGTTTTGCCTGGCAAACCCATCGAAAATTCCGCTTTTAGAACCCTAACACCGCCCCAACACTTCTACAGTATCACGCTAACGACTACGAAAGTATGTGCAGAAGATGATCTAAAGTGTTGGTGATGAACCAATCAGTGTGGCAGTAAGCCTCCCAAGGGCCAAACTTCACCCCTATCCTCCTCTGTAGATTATATCATAGTACTGCACAAGCGTTTTATACTGAGAATCATTTATTGTTTAAGAATAGATTTAAAAAATACTTGTTGGGTAATTGAGTCGGTTGTTTAATGAAGATTGGGGAGGGAATTGGGTAGGTATGTTGGTTGTGGGTGGTCGAGTGAAGAAAGCTGATATGGAGTGAGTTTAAGTCTCACTAAGTGTATATTAAAAAAAAAAAATGATAAATAGATCTTGGTTATGTTTTGTCCGTCTCGCAGAGGTGACCTGTTGTCACATATTGAGACGGGCTATTGGTTTAAGAATATGTTGAGTGGTTGAATTTGTTGAAGAAAAAAAAAATGAACAATCAAAAATGAACTAGCTTTGGGATCGCTACTACCGCTAGACAGAGATGATCATTACTACTGTATATGGACCATATGTAGTTGACGGCAATTTTCGATCAAGATGAAGTCAGTCTTCTGTTGTAGCGGAGGCCTTACAAAAGCGGGTCCACAAGCAGGTGCCCTCTACCAATTTTTTAATCCGGCACTGAGCTCAATACTCGATTCGGCCAAGCGAAGAGTAGGCGTACTATTAAAATACTATGAAGAATTCGTTTTTCTTCTACAGATGCAAACCTGTACACCAACATAACTTCGGAAAAAAGCTTAACAGCAACCCCAGAACCACAAAAAAAAGAAAGCAATGGAAGTACTCCAGTCAGACTAGTTTTGGAGCTCACAGCTACAAGCCAATCAATAGTCGCGGTCTGGAAGGTTAACCGGACGACGAACGATCAGACCGGCTTCTCTTGGAGAATCAAATGCAGGTAACTACGAGGATCTTTCGTCTTCACTTTTTGTTTCGTTTCGAATCTTTCATATCGAATACGCGCTGTTGACTGTTGACTACTGTAATTCAAAACTCCGACATGCCTTTGCTGTTGCATCTTTGTTGCACCAGCCTTCCTCCCGTCCCGTATGATATACACGACCTGAACGAATACGCATTCCCTCGCCATTTCCCTCGATTTAATCTCACTTACAGCCCCTGTTCACTACCTCTTCTGATCCAAGGGTATGTTCCAACCTTCTAACCAATAGTAACTACGAGGTTGCGGTTGTCAGTCGGTGGTCGACCGCGAAAACTAGACAAGGTTAGAACAACGATGCTAACTCTTCTGCGTGAAGATCCGAATCATCACTAACAGTTTTATTATTTATGCAGAGATCTCCAAAGCTACTAACTACCGACAATGTTTCGGAGCACAGTAGGCAAAAGTAACCAGTGGGGGTTCCTTGTAGAGGGTTGGAACACTTTCTCTAGTAACTAAGTCACAGATTCAAACGACGATGGTTGTGACTATTGTTAGGTGGCAGGAACACAAGCTGTTTGTTTGGCGGTTCTTGCCGTCATAATAGATATCCACATGCCAGAATGCTTGTAACACAGAAGTAATTGCAATGTCCTTATGTTACCAGCTTCAATTAAGGTACTACGACTGTCTCAAGAAGGCTTTGCCAGAATATGTCCTCTGATCCACAGTAATAGTTTTCTCAAATTTCAGAAAATTCGGCACCAAGAATTACACCGAAGTAACTGGCAGCCAAACACGTGGTGCTGAGTCCTCCGGATCCATCACCTTTCCTAACCTGCTGCCATCTACAGGCTATAATTTATGTCTCGAGTACACCACCGATGAGGTGATTCGAGAAAGTATATGTGAAGAAATCCTAACTGAAGATGACACCACCTTCCCCACAGCCGAAGTGGCCGTCGCAGCAACCGTTTCGACGACATCAACAATGGTGGTAATAGCGCTGGTATGTTGCTGCTGCCCGTGCAAGAAGTGCAAGAAAAAGAAGGATAAAATACCAGAGGTAGTGAAAAATAATAACGACAAAGATAACGAGTATAGCTACCCGTCTCTAAGCGCAAAATATGAAAACCTAGCTGAAGGATACAAAAGGAACTGCATTCTCTTCCCCGAGGACTTTTCCTACACGAACTTCAGTGCTTTTAATTCGGCAGAAAAGGAAGATGAGAGCAGAAGGGTATTTGAAGAAACTAGACAATATCTTCAAAAACAAAGAGTCAAAGCAATTCTGAATCACGATGAAAGAATACCAAAACTTTCTGAAGTCTTGGTGAACGACAACGAAGTGAAAGTAAATGCTGAATGCCACGAAAAAGAGGATAGTACAAGCAGTGGATATCTCACGCCCAAAACCAATGACGAAATAGACGCGACGCTGAACTTCGATTTGTTCAAGCCAAAAGAACAAGATAACGAGATATTGCTAAGCCCTGAAGTGCTTCAGAAACGACTAAGCATTGTCGAGAGCTTGCAGAACTACAAGGAACCAGTGCCAAAACTACCAATCCATCCTACAAAACGCAACTCGATAGAGATGGGGGAAATCCGCTACAAACGCCCACCACCTCCGAGGGTGGTCGGCGCTACGGTAAAGAAATCGCCCCGTCATCATACGTGGTCTTCAGTACCGGTAGTGCCACCTACCCTGCGATGGAATCCAGACGTGTACGAACATTTTTTGGCCAATCCGAGTATTTACAAGAAGAAAAGAAGACATACTCTCCGCCATGCTCCGCCATATATGACTGTGAACAGAATGTACTTAGTTGCCCACCCCGGTGGTGAAGTTAAGTTTTGAGTAGTTTCTTTACCGCCTTTCGAGCCAAACAGGCATTTACTTTATAGGGCATTTCATATGCCTTGGAGTAGCTGGAGTACTGTCCCATGTCTTTGAGTTCCGTCGCCACTTTTTTGAAAGTGAAGACGAGCCGATAACGTCCAGGCGGCCCAAGACGAAATTACTTTAGGTGTTTTTCCGAGCTCCCACAAACAGTTTGTGGGTCGATTGTGTCTCGAAAAGAGTGTTTCCGCGACCTTTTGTGCGGCCCTCACGTGTGTTTCCGCGACCAATAAGATTTTTGTGGCTCGAATTTGACCACAACTGCCGAGGTGATTTTGTGGTTCGATTCTGGCGGGAAATTCAATCTTAGCAGCATAATAACGTTAAAACAATAAAATTAAAAACTTACTCAAGTATGTAGACGTAAAATTGAGGATCACACAGAATGGTAAGAATGAAAGCCTGGAGCTCCGTTTATTGAGATTTTACATGAATTTCATTATTATTTTGAGACATTTGAAATCAGCGCCCAAAAAGTAGACAAAACGACGTCTCCGCGAGTTTCAACTTGTGGCTCGACTGAGTGGCACACTATCATGTTTCCATGACAAACGCTCAGAAGTGTGTGGCCCAGAACTGTGTCGCGGAATAACGCCTTCTGTCTATAGCAAGGAAAAACACATCATAAGGACCTAACGGTATACATGCGAAAGTAAAGACTTTTTGCTGCAGATCCTGCGTCATTATCACAGTAGCAGGAAGAAATGTACGCTTATGAAACACACTTCTCAGGCTGCGTTGTTATCTACCATAATATTAAGAGACCTACAGATGGTTGTAGCCCACAGGACAAAACTACCAAGAAATGCAGCAATGTGTGCTGTAACAGTACGACTTCCGGGTAGGTAAATTAGTGTGAAACAATCCAGAACAAATAATCTGATGGAACCTCCGTCTTCCTGTATCTGTAATACGACCATGCGATGCGGAGTCGAATACGCCCTGCCCAATGCAAACGAGCGGAGGTTAGAAGCTACGCGGCACGTCACGTTTCGTTACCTCTACAAATAACCATTTCGCTGTGAAGCCGCGGAGAAGAAACTTTCAAAGCAAAAAACCGACTGGTTCTCAAGACGCGCTCCAGAGCGGGTCAGCGTCCTGCTCTTATTCCCCTGCTACGAGCAACGACGAAGACGGAAGTAGACGGGTATCAACTCAAAGCTAGAGCAAGTACCTCTAGCTCAGGTCGGTTTTGCGGGGACTCGGAATATCCATGGTCGCTGCATGGGACCGAAGACGAAGGTTCTATCAGATTGTTTGTTCTTGGAAACATCGAGTCTTCAGCAAGGTCGAAAAAAGGATCATTCTGAAGGAAGATGAGAAATTATAAAAAAGAACCGAGTTTGCAACCCATCAAGTGTAATACTTGTTACCGTCAAATTTGTTAGAGTTACTTTGTTATCTATTACGTTGTTAGTTTAGCTGTTACTCGTTTGTTGCGCTTGCTAAAAAAAAAAAAAAAAATCAATAAAGTATAGTACTATACGTCTAATTAGGTATATAAGTCTAAGTATGCACCGTATCCAGCCTAGAGAATCCTGTTATCAGCCCAACGTCACGCCATCTAGGCTAGCATTCACCTTTCAGGTTTCTATAAAAAAAACTAAGGAAGGACAGGTCTGAACAAAAAAAACAACGGTCAAGCCGAAAACCCCCCGAAAAAGCATCTGCTGACTTTTCCGATATCACGACGACAAACAAAAAAGTCAGATGATGCTTTCTGGCGTTTTCCGGCTCTCCCTTGTAAGCCTTATTATGCACAACCCTTTTCAAAATCACAACAAATCACATCCCAAGTGTTGTCTGTTGAAACTGCGCATCTTTGTGTTATCTGTTATGAAACTTCTGACAGTGATAGAGGCAACATATCTCAGAGACACAATTAATATGCAAATGAAAGTAGAAGGAGAAAAACGAAGAGTGAATGACAGTTGTGATCGACAGACAAAAGATATTTGACGGGGGAATCTAGGAAACGTTGAAGGATACAAAATCCGGAAGGTTAAGCCAGGCCAAAAACGGGTACTGGGTGTTGGACACCCCAAAATCCGGAATCTGGAGGGGTTGTCAGGGAGGCAAAACATCTGAGAGTCACACAAATACGTAAATGAATGGAGTAGGAGAAAAATGAAGAGTAACTGACAGTTGGGATTGGGAGGCAAAAGACATTTCGGGAATATCTAGAAAACGTTGAAAGATATAAAAGTAACTATGATCATCTTCATGAAAATCCGGAAGGGTTGGCTTGACTGTGCGGAAGTTCTAGATATCTGGAAGTTGTAAGATGAAGTCTGCCAAGCCTGGCTTGCGACACTCCCGACATGGCAACTTGAACTGTTTTGAAATTGAGTTCCAAAAGCGCCGATTCTTTTCTGGACCCGTCACCGTACCAAGATTCGTCATTCAACGCCATCTATGGAGCAAGCTACTAATCGCGCGACTGCCACGCTATTATGCTCCCGCCATGACAACAAAAATTATACCACGCCACCTATCTAGGCTACTAGCAACGACATGGGTATAGGGACAGGTAGCAGTAGCACTGCACGGCGAAAGTTGGCATCACCAAGCCAACACTCTTATATGAGTAAGTCCAAAACACGACAGTGATCCTCAGGAAGAAGGAGTAAGCGCCTCCGTAACGACCCAAACTCAACGACTCAAATCCTGTGTCATGCAATCACGGCGATCTTTGAGCAGCTGTGATACCACTTCTGCCTTTCTTCCGCTAGGTACCCGGAGAGGCAGGAGATTTTGCAGCGGCAAGGAGAGATAGTCATAAAGAGTATACCGACGTTGCATCAAGACCTGAACATGAAGAGAGACATTATCTTTGTAACATGACTTTCAGTATCAGATTATGATTTGTTCCTGGATAGCTCAGGGACCCCTTGGAAATTCATGTGAGGGCACCGCCCCGACGGAGCACAAAATATAAGAGTAGGAAGGGGAGAGGTTCAGCAAACACTAAGTGCCTTTTCACTTAACCCCAGCTTGTTTATTTCGTAAAATGGTGTGAAAAGTTTTAAACCTGCGGCAGCAAAGGCTTCTCTTTTTCAGTTTTGTTTCGGAAGGTCATTTTATTTGGAAAGGGTTGAGCTGAAGCACCGTCACGTCCCAGTTCTCAATTAGATGTCTCAACCAGTTTGAAATCTGTCGTGACCAAACACTATGAACTGATCTATGATGGGTGGCCCTTGCTTTCATTTGTGATCCAAAAAGGCGCTCTGATCATACGGAATTCCAAATTTTCGCCTGCGGCGACGTTTGTAGCATGCTTTGTTTACTTCAGAGTTTGGGCTTACAGTTTGGGGGATGGGTCATTTTAGAACCTAAAATTTGTTTAGGAAGTAGTTAAATTTTGTTAGAAAACATGCAGATTCAACAACAAAAAATTCCTGCGGCGCTCATTACCATTTTGTTGCCAAACAGCCGTTAGAAGCTCTTTCTCCAGCGAGTTCCAGTTAGGTTTCCGGACGTGATGCAGACTGATGTAGTACGTTTCTTGTCTATCGTTTCCAAACGTTTACCTCTTCAACCATGCTGGATTTCCAATAAGTAAATTTTGCGGTATTAAAACCTCCCCCCTCCCGCCCAAGCACTCCAAACCGCCCGTGCGCCGCGGGTTCCCGAACAGGGCACGGGACGCCGCCACTGCCCCCCCCCCCAGGTTTCAGCGAAATGACGCCTCTGGCTGTTGCCCGCGCAGGAAGTGCAATAAAAGGATAAGATACCAGAGGTAGTGACAAATAATAACGACACAAATAACGCGTGCTACCCGTTCATAGACGTGCGTGAAATATGAAAACCTAGCCGAAGGATACAAAGAAATTACACTCTCTTCAGAGGCGTTACTAGCAAAAATGTTTGGGGGGGCAAGGTATTTACCGACTCGCTGGTCATTTTTAACGACTGTTTTTGCAGAAAAACGACTCTTTTCAGGAAAAATCGACTGATTTTCAGAAAAACTTACTGTTTTTAAGAAAAATCTACTATTTTACGAGAAACCGACTGTTTTTAGAAAAATCGACTGTTTTTACGGAAAATCGCGGCGCTTCTCGCCGACTCAGTTTTTTTTTGCCGACAACATTGGGGGGGGGGCGTCCCCTCCCCCATACGTGAAGCCACTGAATCTCTTACCCGACGACTTTCCCTATAAGCATTTCGGAGCTATTGATTCGACAGAAAAAATACTCAAGATTTCCCAGCCCAAAGCTATCTTACAATTCAGTTTCAAATAGATATTGAATTCGACAAATTCAAACTTTACGCCATCTATGCTGGCACTTCTCTCGCCACTTCCATCGGATATAAAGGCAGAAACAGCTGGCGCCTCGAGATGGGACTGACTTCACAATTCAAATACTAACAATTATCTTGGACTGATATCCTGTTACAGGATGTATCCGAAGTCCGATTCATTATGTTTAACCATCTGCCAGGAAATAATCACTTACAGTTATGCTGGATGAAATTAACCAAGCAACAACAAACGATGCAATGAGCAAACCGAACAAATAGTAAAGTATGCAATCCGGTTGCTTGCATTAAGGGGTGTCATCTCCGGGAGGGGCGTAAAGGCTGTCTGAAGAGAGTCTACACTGTCAGAAGTTTCATAACAGATAACACAAGGATGAGCGGTTTCAACAGACAATGCGTAACGGATAACACTTGGGATGTTATCTGTTGTTTGAAAACGTTATGCACGAAATGTTATGCATAGGTTTGCTAGGAAGAGCCAAAAAAGCATCTATTAACTTCACTGTCTATCGTCATGATGTCGGAAAACTCAGCAGATGCTTTTTGGCGGTTTTTCGGCTCTTCCTGATGGTAACGCTTATTATGCATAACATTTTGAAACACAATAATACCCGAAGTGTTATCTGTTACGCATTTTCTGTTGAAACCGCGTATCCTTGCACTCATGCCCAAAAACTGAGGATCTGAGTATAGCTGGCCCATGTTACCCATGTATGTACATATTCTTAATATGAGAGACTCTTTGGATACAATTCTTCATGTAAGTTTTCTACGCTGTAGATTTGAAAAAGGCAGGCCATGCACTGTCAGAAGTTTTATAACAGACGGCGCATAACACTTTCAACAATAACACCTTTTCACTTAGAAATAAAGTATTATGACCAATTAAGTTTACAATATTTCGTGCCTAGATCTCCAACAACACCTTCAATTGGTAAAAATACAACACTGTCAGAAGTTACATAACTACAACAGAAGGATGCCCGGTTTCAACAGATAACACTTTGGGATGTTATCTATTATGTTTCTTTCGTTCCCGTTAGTATTTTTACCAATTGAAGTTGTTGTTGGAGATCTAGGCACGAAATAGTGTAAACTTAATTGGTCATAACACTTTATTTCTAAGTGAAAAGGTGTTATTCTTGAAAGTGTTATGCGCTATCTGTTATGAAACTTCTGACAGTGTGGACGTATCTGGATGAAAGGGAGACTGCAATTCTCCAACAAGATTATTTGTTCCTTCAGAACATGCGTAGCAACAAACAGAATCAAACAAACGTGCAAAGTCAAATCTCGGACGCCAACATTGGCAGAAGTGGACATGATTTGGTTTAAAACTTCATCATCCTTTTCAAAAAGCCAACACAGCGTTCGAACTGCTTCAACGCATTGGTTAATCTTGCTAATTAAGTTCGACTCTCACTCGCGAAATCGTAGCAATTAGGTTGCCTCACGCCTAAGATTTCCATAGCTAGAGGATCTTCATAACATCTGGTGTCTTCCAATACAGCGACTGACGGATCATCTTGTCGGGTTGTTGACCATAAGCTTCAGTTATCTGGGTATGGTTGCGTAGAGTGCATTGTTGAGGCTGATAGTGAGAATGACAAGGAGTTGGTGATTTGGGACGACCAAGATCTAAACAAGGTGAGAGCGGTGTCGTCGCAAGAGAGGTTTTCTTTCCAGTGAACAAATTTTCAAATTAGTAGTAAACGGGAAGCATGCAAGATACAAGGCTTGGCAGTTTTTCCGTGTTCAATTCTAAACAGAGTTTTAGAGCATGCCCACGCACGACCCCTGTTCTAGTTGTGTTCTTTCTTTTGGTCGATCTACTGGGATCAAGTTTACGGCATGCCCGCCCCATAGAAGGTTTTCACATTTGCACCAATTCTGGAGCAGCTCTACGAGAAAAATTACCATGCCCTCCATGCGTAGGCATCAGGCCCGTATCCAGGAATTTATTTCGGGGGGGGGGGGGGGGGTTGCCCGCGGATTTTTTTTCGGGGGGGTCGCCCGCGGAAATTTTTTCGGGGGGGGGGGGGTGCCCACGGGTCGGACCAAAAAGTACAAAAAAGACGTAGATCAGAGGCTAACTACTACTTTTGAAAAAACTACTACTTTAAGTAGTAGTTGAAAAAACTACTACTTTTGTGGGTTTCGGGGGGGGGGGGTTCGAACCCCCTGACCAGCCCCCTGGATACGGCCTTGGTAGGCCTTCTTTGAAACTCAAGCCCAAGCGACCGACTAAAAGAAGAAATGACGGTGCATCGTTCCTCCTCACAGTGGTTTTTCTTCTTATGCAGCTTTCCCCTTATTAGTATGTCATTCCCCTTTTCAGTGTGAGTTCCCGTTTTTAGTAATTTTTCCTCCTGCACCGTTCCGTTCCCATTTTTAATCGCTCCCCATCTGAGACACGAGGTCTTTCCAAATGTCAAGTTTCATTAAGATCCAATTCCCCGTTCAAAGTTATAAATACGTCAATATTGCGGATTCCCCCTCCCTCCACTCCCCCACGGTGGTCGGATCGAGGAAATGACTATTTCCAAGTTAGTTTGGTCAGGTCCCTAACATGCCTGCCAAGTTTCATCGTCCTAGCACTTCTGGAAGTACCCGAACTCGAGATGAGTGGCCTGACAGACCGACCGAAAAGTGATCGGTATATGGCACTTGAGCGAAGCTGCAAGTGCCATAAAAATATCCAGTTGACGAAATTTGTCTGGATCCACTTTATTTTGGGTTTTGCTAATACTGATTGTTTTTTATTAATTTCACATTGCACCAACACCATCAAAAATTGATTCCCCTCCGAATATAAAGGGGGGTCATTTTTTAGCATGGTGATGATAATCGGAGTATTCCCCGTCCGCGGGGACTCGCGAGAATACGGGGAGTGAGTCCCCAGGACAAACAAAAACGCGGGGACTCCTCAAGTGGAGTCCTCGGGGAGCGGCGAGAATACGCCTTCGACAGCTAGTCTGTCGAAACCTCGGGGCCCAGCTTGTAAATTATCTCATAGTAGTGTGCAGGGTTGCCACATCGAAAAAAAATGTAGAGAGTGATTTTTGGTCGAAAACAGAGAGTGAAATGGGAGTGAAGTTTTATCTTCACGAAAAAATGTGAAATGGTCATTTTTGGTCGGAATCACTCCTGCAAAATGACACATCTTGACTGGATTCTCACGAAAAACCTAAGATAGTCACTTTTGGTCGGAATTACTGCTAAAAATGACACACCTGGACATTTTCTGTAATATAGTGAATTTATGTCCTACACAGGACAAGAGTGACAAAAACAAAATAGAGTGACAATTTACACTATTGTGCGAAACGTGGCAACCGTGTGTTCAACTCGACCACTAAATAAGGATGACAATCACTATTGTACATGGCACATATGTAGTTTGCACCGAAACAATTTAGGAAAGCTTGACTGTGATTTTGTTTCAATGTTGAATCAATATTATTTCGCTATCGCGGGGCGCCTAACGGAGCAAGCCCAATATCAAGGTGCCTACTGTGCCTATTTGGTAATACAGCACTGGTCAAAAGGCTTTCGCACCGGGTACACCATACAGGCGTTCTGCTACTGCAGCACAGATTAAATCTCATCAGGCATGCAATCCGAACCCCAGGACAAACATTCGTCAGGACACACGCTTCGAAGTTTGGCAGTGCTCGTCCGTGCCTTGTATGTACAGAACTGCAGTGCAAATTATTAGTGTTACCGATAATTACAAATACATTCCTAGTCTTCACACATAAGGTGACCTAGTTTAGTCAGACAGTATACTTATATAAGTAGTTGCCAGGTAAGGGTCTCAAGAGGATACGTATATGGAATGTATACATATCCCCAAGAAGAAAATTTGTTTCATTTTTGTTCTTGATTGTGAAGAGTTGGGAGGGCTAAACAAACAAAAAATGAAGTAGAGAAAGGGGACGATGATTGGTTTGTGGGGATTTTAAATATTAAGACTATTGTAATGTAACTATAAAGGGTTGTGCTACACTCAGAAAAATTTTCGAAGGGAAAAACCGTTCAGGAACAGAAAAATTTCGGCAACCCGCGTTACAGTACTTCTTCTGTTTGTGTACGGAAAGTTTCTGAAAAAGCGAGCCAAAGCAACTTTGGCCGGTGACGGAAAAATTCCACAATACACTCCGTTCACCAACAGAAGTTTCCCGTATTCGCAATTTTGTGAAAAATAGTATCCACGGAAAGTTTATGCACCCAAGTGTAAACTTTCTGAGGCTGATCATAATATTCCTGTCCCGCTACTGCAATTTTCTGCTGAGCAACTGAAGATTCTCGCACAGAAACGGAAATTTTACTGTACAGGGACGGAAAATCATCGTACCCAAGCATAATAATTCTGAAGCTCAACAAGAATTTCCTGTCCCGCTGCTGCAATATTCTGTTGAGGAACGGAAACATTTCTGTTCACGGGCGGAAAGTTCGTGTACTCAAGCATAAACCTTCTGAAGTTCAGCATAAAATTTCTGTCCCGCTGGTGTAATATTCTGTTCAGGAACTGAAGATACTCGTACTGAGACGGAAAGATTTCTGTTCACGGGCGGAAAGTTCATGTACTCAAGCGTAAACCTTCTGAAGCTCAGCATAAAATTTCTGTTCCGCTGGTGTAATATTCTGTTTAGGAACTGAAGATTCTCGTACTGAGACGGAAAGATTTCTTTTCACGGGCAGAAAGTTCTTGTACTCAAACATAAACCTTCTGAAACTCAGCATAAAATTTTTGTCCCGCTGGTGTAATATTCTGTTGAGGAACTGGGGATTCTCGTACTGAGACGGAAAGATTTCCGTTCACGGGCGGAAATTTCTTGTACTCAAGCATAAACCTTCTGAAGATCAACATAAAATGTCTGTCCCGCTGGTGTAACATTCTGTTGAGGAAGTGAAGATTTTTGTACTGAGACGGCAAGATTTCTGTTCACGGGCGGGAGGTTCTTGTACTCAAGCATAAAAGTTCGGTACAAGTTAAATAAAATAAATATTTATATTGATATAGTAATATCACTCAAATAAATCAAATATCACAGTACAAATATCATGAAATTTCAAATATCAATCAAAATAAATTCAAAGCATATGTACTTAAAGTTCCGATACAAATTTATGCACCCTTTCAACAGACTTGGTGACGTTTACGCCTTTGCAAGGAGCGGCGTAATTGTCCAGCCCAGCAACATGCCTGAAAACAAAAATCAGAGTTATTTATAAATCTTTTTCTCCTCAATAGCGAGGAAAGCAAACATTATGTATCGATTGCGACACCTCTGACCAAAATATTATTTTCATTTAGCTATTATTCATCTTAATTCCTACCAGTAGCCTAATACGAGTATCCAATCAATCAATATCTTCATTACTCAAAATAACACACACGGGTTCAAAATGGAGTAGATGGGATAAAATAAGAAAAAAAAGAACACACAAGAAACTATACTACCACGAATACGATACAAATAATCTAAGGACACATGGCGCAGGATGGAGGCTGTTTGACCTATCCAACTTAGAAATTGGTATAAAGATAAATATGGGAGGTTCACTGCATGGCCTGAACAAGAAGTAACCACTTCATTAAATAAAATTAACACCGAATTCATTCCTATAGTGGCCGAGAGGAAATCATTTCAGTTCCATTAAAACACAAACAGTCAAGCAACATGGGTAATGCTCAAGCCGATTTGCGTGCGTTTATCTTTCGTACTAATATTATTAAGGCTATATACATTTATTTGTTTATGGTGGGTATAATGCTCTATTCAGAACCTGATTCGTAGTCTGATTCCTATTGAATATCGGATTCGGTCATCTGTACACAAAGATTAACCTATAACGAACGTCACGAATGATTTCAGTCAATTGCTGCAGTTCAGCCAACAGTGTCAAATGAGGGGCAACCGCTTATTTACTTCACTATTCCCTCTGATATCAGCAGCGGCATAAATTCAGAGCTCAGCTAGTACCTTGTAGCTCAACTCAGTTTTGTCTTAGTCGCTACATTTGACCAAGGGCTTAACGTGAACAATTGATCTATACGATATGGCGAAGGTTACACTTGCATCCTATGCAGAGAACAATTTTAGGACAAACATTTTCGATGCTTTCGATATAAAGACGAGGCGAATAATCTGTACTTACTTTTGTAGAAATAGCATGCTGAGAAAAGCAGATTTGGGGTAAGGCAGCGCAAACATGTAAAAAGATGCAAGAAGTGCCAGTGCAGCATCTCTTCCCCTGATACAATTGTCCGAGCTCTTAAAAGATTAGAAAAGTTTCTTTGGTACTAGCCTATTTGAAGTACAAGAGTACAATTTGACCCCCATTATATTATAAAAAGCTACTAAATTAACGGATAGACCAGGGATAGACAGCAATGATCCTCAGACTAAAACTAAGCGGTCGTAACAGAACAAAAACGTGTTGTTTTGAAGAAAAGTTGTTTCTTTGGCTTCCAACATACTTCCAACCTTATACGCCGTATTACACCTTATAACACCTATTTGAACAATGCTTACACCTTATAACACCTATTTGAACAATGCGTGGTTTTGTACCAAGCTTCATAACCCCTCTCCATCACACGAGGACTCGAGTATGACGGGGCAAAAAGGCTCAAAAGGGTAGACATAAAATAATTAAAATACTTGAAAAAATAATTGTTAGTCTGACAACAAATAACAAAAGCTGGAAGCTCATATGGCACTTGCAAGGCTGGTTCAGAGGATTCGTCAATTCGTGGGTTTGTTGTGATCATTTGTAATCAAAAGTCTTGAAGCAAAAACGATGAAGAACTCATCGGATCGGAAGCACGAAAATGTATATTTTACTCAAACTATTGTTTGTACTTTAAGGAAATCAGTTGTAAGCCAAACCCTTGAGGCAGAAATGATCATGGGCTCATAGGGATCATGAGAATGTATAACCTGCTATACCCCCCCCCCAACATTCATCGGATTACATCCGGACTTTAAATAGGACATTTGAGACATGAGGTCTTTCCAAATATCAAGTTTCATTAAGATCCGATCACCCGTTCAAAAGTTAAACATACCTCAAGATTCAGGATTCTCCCTGCCCCACGATGGTCGGATCAGGGAACTGACTATTTATAAGCCAATCCTGTCAAGTCTCTAATTTTCAAGCCAAGTTTCATCGTACCTCTGGAAGTACCTTAACTTGGGATCATCGGAATTCCGGATCCCCCCCCCTCTAGCTCCCCCGCAGTGCCCGAATCTTGTCCGGTTCTATCACTGATGTACATAGAGGTTAATCTGGTCGGGTCCCTGATTTGCCTGCCAAGTTTCATTGTCCTAGCCTGGACCTGGAAGTAACTTAATTCCGTATCACCGTAGTTCCGTAACCCCCCTCCAACTCCCCCCACAGTGCACGAATCCGGTCCGGTTCTGTCAGTGATGTACCTAGGGCTTGTGCTTGTTCCTCATTCCAAGTTTCATCCCGATCGCTCCACTCAAAGAGTGTCACATGATTTTCGGTTCCCCCCTCTGACTCCCCCCCCCCCACATTCATCGGATTCGGCCTTGAAATGAGACATCCGAGACATGACATCTTTCCCAATATCAAGTTTCGTTAAGATCCGATCACCCGTTGGAAAGTTATGCATGTCACTAAATTCCGGATTCCGGCTCCCCTCCCTCCCCCCACGATCGTCGGATCGGGCAAGTGACAATTTCCAAGTTAGTTTGATCAGGTCCCTAATATGCCTGCCAAGTTTCATCA
This sequence comes from Branchinecta lindahli, assembly GCA_023053555.1. NCBI lineage: Eukaryota > Metazoa > Arthropoda > Branchiopoda > Anostraca > Branchinectidae > Branchinecta > Branchinecta lindahli. Next base: position 9,164,593 of record JAKZAO010000012.1, read on the forward strand.
TCCTAGCACATCTGGAAGTACCCTAACTCGAAGACACCGGACTGACCGTAAGACAGACCGACGGAAAAGTGATCGGTATGTGGCACTTGGCCGGAAGGCAAGTGCTATAAAAAGAATGTGACAAAACAACCATGTTCGAAAATAGTTTGCTATTTGTTCGTTCTTAATATGTTTTTCCGAACACACTGTTAGCCTACCTTTGTTTCTTCAAAATCCTAACGGTAGCCAGCGTTATCTTCTGTGACAACGAAGAACTCTTATGATGGTGGAAGACACATGACCTTAAAAAAAAAATACTATTTAGTCTTCCAGACACTTTTGGTATATGCAGTGCTTCAAAAATTAACTTGACAAATCATGAGACGTCGGCCCCGACCGGAAAAACTTGGAACCTCGCCTTTTCTTCCTAATAGGGTACACAAATGTTAAATCGCTCCTTCTCATATAGACTAATTAATTCATCTTTCAAAAGATAGGGCCTTCCTTCCCCGCAGCTGTAATGACATGAGAACAAGAACCTGGAGAGGCAGGACTGGGACCTTTTGTTGTGTCTCCCACCAATTTTGAGACGATTGCGAATTCTAGTATAGGTGCCTATTTCAAGAATCTGACATGGTTCTTCATACTGTCAGAGCTCATCCGTAAGCCCACAACTGAATTTCCGAAAAGACCATTTGACCGCCAGTCCCACACGAATGCCGTTTGCTGTCATACGCATCTACCCTAGTTCACGGGCTCACTAGTCGAGCCATATAAATTCAGCGGACCCGTTGAGTTTGGAAAGTAAAAGCTTACCTTTATACGTATCTTCTCGTGACTTCCATACACATTCCACCTTCCGATATTCTTAACTGACAGTCGTGAGCCTCACGCCTCGATTTCCAACCGATGCTGTGTTTATGGTTAAATCCATCCTCAGTAACAACAAGACCAAAGGTTCCGATGGGATCCCAAAAATCTTCGCCAGGCCAAACAGCTAATCATTAAGAAATCCAAGCTCAGATATGGATTCAGCATGTGCGTTTACCTCTATAAGCCGATCGAAATGATCCTGGCTTACTTCTGTGAATTTTGCGGTTTTGGTGAACTTCAGGAACTACTTGTCCGGCGAAAAACTAAAGCTCAAAAACGGATTCAGCGTATCTCCTTACCCCTATATCCAACATCTAATCAACTTCAAATGAAAATTTAACTTCTAACAAATTTTCCGGTTTCAGCCGGATTCCGGACGAACTATATGTCCGGCTAGAGAGTGATTGTCATATACGGATTCTGTATCTCTTCTTACCCCAAAATCTATCATCTAATCAACTTAAAATAAAACTTTTACTTTTAACAAATTTCCGGTTTTGGCCGGATTCCGGGCGAACTACTTGTCCGGCGATAAAATGGTTTTCGTATTCTTGTTCAGCATGTCTTCTTACCCCTACACCAAACGTCTAATCAACTTCAGATAAAACTTTAACTTCTAACAAACTTTCCGGTTTTGGCCGGATTCCGGGCGAACTACTTGTCCGGCGAGAAAATGGTTTTCATATTCGTGTTCAGCGTGGCTTCTTACCCCTAAATCAAACATCTAGTCAACTTCAAATAAAACTTTTACTTCTAACAAACTTTCCGGTTTCGGCCGGATTCCGGGCGAACTACTTGTCCGGCGCGAAAATGGTTTTCATATTCGTGTTCAGCATGTCTTCTTACCCCATAATCCACTATCACATTAGCTGTTTAAAAATATTTTGCTTGTCCCTTAATTTGAACCCCCTCCCCCACCCCTAAATGTAGGGCTACAGGGCCCATCTACGAACTCGACCTTACTCTTGACCCAAAGAATGCTCACACCAAGTTTCATCAAAATATCTCATTCCCTTCGAGAGTTATCGTGCTCACGGACGGACGGACGGACGGACGGACGGACGGACGGACGGACGGACGGACGGACGGACGGACGGACGGACGGACAGACAGACAACTTTTGCGATGTCATAGGTATCCGTCACTAACGTTTTGGGATCCCAAAAAGTCTCTCGAGTCTTTACTGCATTTATCACAAGAAAACATTTGTTTGTCAAAACTCTGTTAAGACTCTTCTCGCATGAAATGTGTCCAAGCAATAACCTGACAATACTCGGTGCTGCGTAGCCTAAGGAAATTCGATTACCATAATTGTGTCTGCACATATTCAAACATAAATGTAAAACTGTTCACAAACTGAAGTTTTCTGTTGCTGAACGGCACGGGGAGAACCCACATCTTATTTTTGTTTGGAAAGGAATAATCCTGTCCAGTAGCGTAAATTTTCTTAAAAAATGGCCGTTTCTTCTTAAACTGAAAATTTCTGTGCATCTTTTGTTGCTAAAAAGAAAAGTTCCGTATCCCAGCATAAATATTAATTTAACTTGTTCAGGAACTGAAGTTTCCTGTTGCTGAACTTAAATTTTCTGAAGCTCAACGGAAAACTTCCTGTTTCTTGCTAAAAAGAAAAGTTCCGTATCCCAGCATAAAAATAAATCTAAAATTGTTCAGGTACTGAATCTTCTCTGTTGCTGAACGGCGCGGGGAGAACCCACATCTTCTTTTTCTTTCAAAACGGAAATATCCTGTACAGTAGCGTAAACTTTCTGAACCTCAACAGAGAAATTATCGTTTCTTGTTAAACTGAAAATTTCTGTGTACCAGCTTAAAGGTGTCTGAAAAAAAAACAACAGAAAACTTGCTGTTTCTTGCGAAACAGACATTTTCCCCACACCAGCGCGAAAATCTCACTGAACTTTACCGCTAGCGTACAGAAATCTTCTGAAATGGATCTAAATGGAATTTTTTTGCTAGAACAGAAATATTCCTGTTGGCAAACGGAAATTTACAGTAAATGAACAGAAAGATAAAGCAGAGAAAAATAACGTGTCACATACGGAAAACTCTAGGAACGCTTATTTTTGTAAGTGCAGTAGCGTATTTTTTCTGAAGCTCAACAGGAAACTTGCTGTTTCTTGCTAAAAAGAAAAGTCCCGTATCCCACCATAAAAATAAATGTAAATTGTTCAGATACTAAAGTTTTGTGTTGCTGAACGTATTTTTTCTGAAGCTCAACAGGAAACTTGCTGTTTCTTGCTAAAAAGAAAAGTCCCGTATCCCACCATAAAAATAAATGTAAATTGTTCAGATACTAAAGTTTTGTGTTGCTGAACGTATATTTTCTGAAGCTCAACGGAAAACTTCCCGGTTCTTGCTAAAAAGAAAAGTTCCGTATCCCAGCATAAAAATAATTATAAATTGTTCAGGTACTGAAGTTTCCTGTTGCTGAACGTAAATTTTCTGAAGATCAACGGAAAACTTCCCGGTTCTTGCCAAAAAGAAAAGTTCCGCATCCCAGCATAAAAATAATTATAAATTGTCCAGGTACTGAAGTTTCCTGTTGCTGAACGGCACTGATAGATGTAAAATCTTACTTTTCTTTCAGAACGGAATAATCCTGTACAGTAGCGTAAGTTTTCTTAAGCTTAACAGAAAAATTGCCGTTTCTTGTTAAACTGAAAATTCCTGTGTACCAGCGTAAAAATGTCTGAAACAAAACAGAAAACTTGCCGTTTCTCGCGAAACCAAAATTTTCCGTACACCAGCGTGAAAATCTCACTGAACTTCACCGCTCGCGTACATAAAACTTCTGAAATGAATCTAAATGAAAAATTTGTCTTCAACAGAAATATTCCTGATGGCAAACGGATATTTACAGTACATGAACAGAAAGATAATGCAGAGTAAAATAACTTGCCGCATACGGAAATAACTTGCCGCATACGGAAAACTCTCGTCTGGGAACGTTTATTTTTGTGAGTGTAGGTACATCCGTGTGGGTGTGGTACATCACGAAAGATTTCTGAGGTGGTAGTCTTCCGCATTCATTTTTTTTTCTGTGTATTGCCATTGCCCGTAAGTTTTTTTTTTTTAATTCAATAGCATATCATATCATCGTAGTCCACACGCGAAAACGCGATACTAAAAACTGTCAATTCAATTAATTATTAGGAAAGAGGGGTGGCACACACATTCAAATCGGAAGACGAAAAGCGGAAACGAGATGCTCCAGCCATAGCAAAGCAACAACCAACACAAGAATAGCAAAGGCTCCGAAGAACGCCTTGACACAGATACCTTCCAGACCACATCGGTACCCAAATGCATGAGAACTTACTAAACTAACATTTCTTTTTTTAAACTTCAAGAGCAGCAAGTATAGTGGAAAGCCTCAAATTATACCGCCATAGGTCCAGATCTTCTGGGAAATACAATCGCCTTGTCATTAGGATGGCTAAACGCATAGGCGGCCAAGCGTACATTTTCAGTGACCAACGGCGAATGGAGCGCAATTTACTACAAGTCTGATGAACATCCGTTAAACGCCTTTCCCAATTGCAGAGGTCGGAGACCTCAATTTTCCCCATGATTTATTTTCTTATTTATGTCAAATAATAATTGTAGTTCCAAGCCCAAGGGCCACATACAAAACAAAACAGCAACACATCCAAAATACCAATACTTCAAAGCGGCTATGGAGCCTAACCACATTACTTAATCGCTCTTAGTGAAAGGCTTCACTTGAAGTAAACATAGCTTAAATGTATCAAAGTCGTATGCACAATGTCATACAACAGCTTCATTCTGTTTCATCGGTTGGTTTCCACGTTTAAATCCATAAAAGAAAAAAAATATTTCTGTTAAAACAATAAAAAACCGCCTAAATTAAAATCAACTGCCCATGCAATAGTTGAATGTTTTCAACTATGCTCAAAGCAACTTTCTTAAACTACGAATTCCAATTTGACGGTGATTACGATTTCATGTAGTTTTATTTTTGCAAATACTGTTTGAATTACCACGATATACTCGAATTTCTCTTATTACCACACACAGTGTTGCAATTAGCGCACGATATTTCACTAAATGTTCAAGTTTTATCTGTTTTACAGATCAAGCTGGTTAAAATAGAACAAAGTGTGTGAATTAACTACAGTCGTCTGAAACAGAGTATCAGCATGACCAAGAAAGTGATCTCCTGTTTCGAAAACGTCGTTCTCTTGTGGACCTCGCTGTTCTGCTTCATTATGTGCTAAGTTAGGCACGTGTTTTCCAGTTCAAGACATCAACACCCTGGTTTCGCCCATGGAATTTAAAATAATTGCTCAGAAAAAAAAAGAAAATTAACCAAAATGTTTAAATTATAATTTGCAGTATAGGTTAACACGTCGACCATTACATTTAACGTGTTAAAATATTTGAATATACACAACTGTTACGTAAAAGAAAATAAATCACTTGGAATTCACTCGTTTTTTGTTAATTTTCTCAGTAAAATATGGTACAAAGGAATTCGAATACCGGTTAGTGCAACACTTCACTGGCACCAGGAGGTTTTGGTGCTGTGTCCGTCCTGTTGCCAGTGCTAGATCGGACAGAATATCTCTATGTCTTTCACTGGCAAGGACTGATCGGCGTAAACGTAAAATTAAGTTTTCCCGGCAGACATGGAGTGGCTCAAGTCTTAATAGGACGAGGGAAGCTTCGTATAACCATTATATTTCAGTCCCAGCATAGTGTGGCACGGTCTGATTTGCAATGATTCAATGTCTTCGTTACGTGGTACGCTCCTTTGTACAAAGGGTCCCCAAACTGGGCAGGCATACTCGAGTAGCGGCCGCACGTAAGTCACATAAGCCAGTTACAAAATCAATTAATAAGCGTTAGTAAGAATTATAGAAGAAATAGTCGAAAAAATTCTTTTGATTGGTAACTGAAAAAAAAGGAGATCAATAAAACTATTAAAATAACAAATAACTGGGAACTTAACGAGTATTGGTCACAGGTAAGCTCCATTTCCAGATCTGAGAGTATACACGTACAGCTCAAATAAATCAAAGTATGATCCTCCTACTCCTACCGATTCTTGTTAAATACCCATAGCTTGGGATGCTGACTGGCCTGATCTCTCCTTTCCCTCTACATCTGCCTCCCATCAAATGCCATAGAGTTCTCCTACACCAATGCCTGACTACTTTTATTTTCTAGCTTCCAAAATGGCATGGATAGCGACACGGACCATACCCGCCATTCTGCTGTTCGTATTGATAGGAACAGTAAGCTCGGATTGCCCATGGAATAAGGACCAAGAAGATCTTCAAGAAGCTTGCATCTGTTCGACGAATACAAACGGTGAATTAACGCTACAGTGTTCCAGTGTAGAATTCCCGGTGCTATTAACGGTGCTCAGAGATTTTTCTAACCCTATCGACCTCCTGTCCATCACAAACAGTTCAATCCCTGAACTCCCGGATGGCGTTTTCAGGCAGTTGGCTCTTCACAATCTTCATATTTCGAAATGTGGTTTGAAGAACGTCGAAGAAGGTGCCTTTCAAGGCCAAGAAGAAAGTCTGAAGAACTTGAACCTTCAGGACAATCAGCTAACGTCAGTGCCTAACGAAGCTATCAAAGAACTGAGAGAGTTGACCATACTCGATCTTTCGAACAACAAAATAACACAAGTCGAAGACGACACATTCAACGGACTCGACATAATCACCCTCAAGCTCGCCGAGAACAACCTCACAATTTCTCAGCATGCCTTCAGAGGGCTTGAGAAGACCTTGAGAAACCTGAACTTAAAGGGGACCAGACTCCGGGAGGTCCCCTCGGCCGTCAAATCTCTTAGTTCCCTAGCCTTCCTTGATCTAGCTCAGAACAATATACGAAGTATCGGCGCAGGGATACTAAGCGACCTGGATTCACTGAGTGCTCTAAATCTAGAAAGGAATATAATTCAGGCTTTAAGTGAGGAAGCATTTATCGGGGTTAATGATACCCTCAGCTCGCTCAGCTTGCTAAATAACTTAATCACCATTTACCCTGTGGATGCAATTTCATCGCTGACTAATTTGAAGGTATGTTTGCATGAATTTGTCAATAGACAGCTAGAGGGGTAGGCTGTAGGGGTGGTTTCACTGCTCTAGAATCTAAGAGAAATTATGCTATACGTCAAAGTCGTCTGCTCCAGTCTCTATTGCAGACATCAGTCATCATTGCAAATTGTTAATCACCATTTTGCCCGTAGCTGCATTATGCTGGTGTGTAACTGTCACATTCTCCTATACTGAGCTAAGGTCGACTAATCCTTCCATCCACTTGAACCTAGGAGTTGTTTGAAAGAATGAATGAATTGATTTATTCCATGCAGCCTAATAATAAGGCATTTGCACAGTATGCAGAATAATAAGTAAATCATCGCTTGTCAAGAAATACAGAGCGACATTATGACATTTTATATTTTATACGTATATTATGATATATTATACATATATGTTTGTGTATATCTATTCTTTATACCGACTGAAGTTGCACACTGTGCATGGTTTTAAGCTCATCGACACTACACCCACTTTTACACTCACCCGCTACAGTCAAAACGTCTTACCTATGTTCAGGGCCATATCCAGGGGGGGTTAGGAGGTCCGAACCCCTCCCCAAAACCCACAGAAGTAATAGTTTTTTGTAAAATTTAACCTCTGATCTATGTCTTTTTTGTACTTTTTGGTCCGACCCCTGGGTAACCCCTCCCCCCGAAATAAATTCCTGGATACGGGCCTGCCTATGTTACTAATTCAGCCTATATCCCTAATACTGCCACCTATTCTCATTTCCGGGATTTCAAACTTCCTTTGTCATTTTTGCACCTTAACGGCCCTACATTGATTCTGGCATTTTCCATGTTGGCTCTTTTTGAGGCAGGTCATACAGTCGTTTATCGCTTCCGAGGAGCCCACTGGTCAGAAATACTGATTGTGCAGATTGTTATCATCAAAACCAAGGGGATCGCGTTATGCTAAAAACAGCCGGGATGGCTTGTAATTTTTGAGACACATATGTTACAATATTGGAACATAATTTATATCTACTGGCTTTAAAGATGTTGACTGAAACGGCAAATAGGGGGAAACAAATACCTGTCGATAGCAATAATTATTGTGAACACTATCGTACCTTTTCTTTCTGTACGATCATAACACGTGTCATTATTGTTCACAACAAAGATAAATGAATCGATTTTTCTACATTCAGCGGGTGAGACTGCATACAGTAGCTTACGCTTTACTGGACAAATCTTTTCTTCTTGAAAACGTGGTTGATTGTCATGAAAACGCAAAAACGGGAAAAACCTCGAAACAAATTGCTGAAAGTAACAAAGACTGCCAAATATTTACTTTATTTTTTTACTATCTATTTATATACCAGCTAAACGTTCTCTTTTCTTCTGTTTTTATGGCACTTGCCTTCCGGCCAAGTGCCATATACCGATCACTTTTCCGTCGGTCGGTCGGTCGGTCGGTCTGTCGGTCTGTCGGTCGGTCAGTCCGGTGATCGCGAGTTAGGGTACTTCCAGATGTGCTAGGACGATGAAACTTGGCAGGCATATCAGGGACCCGACCAAACTAATTTAGAAATAGTCATTTCCCCGATCCGACCATCATGGGGGGAGGGAGGGGAGCCGGAATCCGGAATTTAGGGGCATGCATAACTTTCAAACGGGTGATCGGATCTTAATGAAACTTGATATTTGGAAAGACGTCATTTCTCAGATGTCCCAATTTAGGTCCGGATCGAATCCGATGTGGGGGGGGGGTCGGAGGGGTGAACCGGAAATCATGTGACACGCTTAGACTGGAGCGATCGGGATGAAACTTGGTGGGAGGAACAAGCACATACCCTAGGTACGTCATTGACAGACCCGGACCGGATTCGTGCACTTTGGGGGGAGTTGGAGGGGGGTTCCGAAATTCCGGTGATACGGAGTTAAGTTACTTCCAGGTGTACTAGGACAATGAAATTTGGCAGGCAAATCAGGGACTCGACCAGATTAACCTGGAAATAGTCAACTTCCCGATCCGACCATCGTGGGGGGAGTGACGGGAGGGGAATCCGGAATCTTGAGGTATGTATAACTTCCGAACGGGTGATCGGATCATAATGAAACTTGATACATAGAAAGATCACATGTCTCGGATGCCCAGTTTCAAGTCCGGACCAGATCCGATGAAGGTGGGGGGGGGGGTCGGAGGGGGGAACCGGAAAACTTGCGACACGCTTGGAGTGGAGCGATCGGAATGAAACTTGGTGGGAAGAACAAGCACAAGCCCTATTTACGTAAGTGACAGAACCGGACAAGATTCGGGCACTGTGAGGGAATTAAGAGGGAGGGGGGTCCGGAATTCCGATGATCGCAAGTTAAGGTACTTCCAGACGTGCTAGGACGATAAAAATTGGCTTGAAAATTAGAAACTTGACATGATTGGCTTAGAGATAGTCAGTTCCCTGATCCGACCATCCCTTAAAGTACTAATGCTAACCGCAAAGTACAAAAAATACTTTTAAGCAAAATATACATTTTCGCGATCCCTATGAGCCCATGCGATCATTTTTGCCTCAAGGGTTTTGCTTACAACTGAACTCCTTAATAATTCCTTATAAAGTACTAATCGCAACCACAACGTACAAAAATACTTTTTAGCAAAATACACATTTTCGTGATCCCTATGATCCCTCACTAGTGATTTCCTTAAAGTACAAACCAGGGGGGCACAGGTATGAAATCTATTGATATCTAGCCTAAAATCAGTCAACTTTCAAGAAAAGGACCCACCCACCCCCGAATATGGGGTACAAAATCTAGTTTTGGGTTTGGGACCCCCCCCACCCCCTTGTAAAAAATCCACAGTTTTGTTCCAAATTACCCACCCTACCACTCCAGACTAAAAAAAAAAAAAAAAAAAAAAAAAAAATGTTAGATGGTCTGGATTGTTAATTTGGATAGGTTTGTGTACAGTATCATGCCGAGATTTCGATAATTGCGAACGTTCTGAGCAAAAATAGAAGTAAAAGACTGAGGCCTCATCTCCAGTGGCCTACAGGAGTGCTACACCAAGTAACTGAACCGAACGCACTCTAACTAAATCAAAACCGTCGGGATGGAACTTGCATAGCTCCTGGACATATTACTGACAGAACATGACCGGTTCAGTGCAGTGTGGGAAGAGGTGAAGAAGGTTCCCGGAATTCCGGTGATCGCGAGTTAAGGCGTTTTTCCGTGCTCCCACAAAGAGTTTGTGAGTCGATTGTGGCTCGAAAAGAGTGTTCCGCGGCCTTTTGTGCGGCCCACAAGTGTGTTTCCGCGACCAACAAGATTTCCGTGGCCCGCTTTGTGGCTCAAATTCGACAGACAACTGCCGAGGTGATTGTCGATATAGTGGCTCGATTTTGGCGGGAAATTCAAATTTAGCAGAAAAACAACGTCAAACAAATAAAAATATAAACTTTCTCAAGTATGTGGACATAAAACTGAAGATCCTTTTTGCACGGAATGGTAAGGACGAAAGCCTGGAGTTCTGTTTATTGAGATTTTGCATGATTTTTATTTATATAATTCAGACATTTGAATTTACCGCCGAAAAAATAGACAAAATGGCGTTTCCGCGAGTTTCAACTTGTGGCTCGACGGTCGATCCTCGACTGTGTGGCACACATTCGTGTTTCCGCGAAAAACACTCAGAAGTGTGTGGCCCACAATTGTGTCACGGAAAAACGCCTTTAGGCTACTTCCAGATGTGCTAGGACGATGATACTTGGCGGCCGAATTAAGGACCGATATAATCATCTCCCCGATCCGAAAATCTTGGGGGGGAGTGAAGGGAAAGGAAATTCAGAATCTTGTGTCATGCACAACTTTCGAACTGGTGGTCGGATCCGAATAAAACTTGATAACTGGCAATCAGACGGCGTGTCACATGTGCTCTATTTGGTGGTGCAGACAAAATGCGACAAATGTGGGGGGGGGGAGTTCGCGAGGGGACTGGGAATTTCATGACACGCTTGGATTGGAGGGATCCAAGTGAATTCCTGGGAACAACAAGCCTTAGAGGTGGGTCCCGGAATTAGGGTGATCGCGAGTTAAGGTACTTTCAGATGTGCTACGACGATTAAACTTGACGGACACATTAGGGACAGAATAACAGAAGCGGTGATTTTGTTCCTATAATGAAAATGAAGATACTTTTATACTATGTTTTGAAAAAAAGAAAAAAGCATTGGATGGTCTATTTGTAAACTAATCCAGTTTTAACTTAGTGCGGTAGAAAATTTTGGGAGTATCCCCTTGTCCTCAGAAGTGTGTAAGGCAATCTACTGAACGTAACAATCGGAAACAACATCTCAGTTGTAGTCCTTCCCTGCCTAAATACGAGGACATACTCCCCGAATATGTCCCTGTACTGTACTCGAAATAGGGCTGCTATTGTCAATATTAGTAATTTTTAATATCCCGTGACCTTTACACTCCTTCCTCCTACTGTACGTGCAACGAAGCTTCGATGTGGGCTTAAAACCATCTCGACGACTGTTTTTGTGTGGTGAGCTATCGAATGATATATTACTCGCCGCAAAATAAAATAAAATCGACAAACCACCCACCCTATTTTCAAGGTATAAAATCCCGATTTTCGTAAATTTGAAGGGACCCACCTGGATTAAATCCGTACTTTTCGGGCCAAACCACCCACCCCCACCCGGCTAGATGTCATAGATTTTAATACCTGTGCCCCCCTGGTACAAACGATACTTTTGAGTAAAATATACATTTTCGTGCTCCCGATGAGTTCATCGTTTTTTTTTACTTCAAGAATTATGATTACAAATGATCACAACAAACCCCCAAATTGACGAATTCCTACTTTCATCCTCTGACCCAGCCTTGCAAGTGCCATATGAGCTTCCAGCTCTTGTTCTCATTAACATCTACTCTCAAGTGGCCCAGAAGGGTGTTTCAGTTCCAAATCGCACCACAAGTTGACACCATTTTGAATAAAATTTTGAATTTCGACCGTACAAGTAATGCGATATAAAATTTTGTGATACCGGATGAAAATCAGTTAAAACAGAATTTATAAAAAAAAACTCAAAACAGAAGTCGTGACATTTTCGTCCGTCAGCGATGAGTCTTTTTCTCTAAGTTCTGCTGCACTGGCATTTCGTGTATTTCGGCAACATGTCAGAGTCTACGGCAACACTGGCAACAGTCTCCATATTCCAGTTCCGGGCCATCATGTGTTTTCGTTTCTCTTAGTCCCCCAACTGTTACCGCATGCCAAACTGCCAGGATATGCGTTTAAAGTTTAACTGAAAAGCCGCCTTATTTTGTATATTCTTTTTAAATACACTGGATTATTTCACTCTCTTGAGAGAGGCTCTAGTTGAGACTATAGGGACGTTCACAACATGGACACTGCCAAGATGACACTTTTGGTCACTTGTGCATAATTTTTAGTAAACCCATCTCGATTACCACTTTGTGTCAGAAACGCCAGTCTTTCAACAAAATAGAGTACCACCAGGGACCCATACATTTCCTGTAATGCCTCGCCATTCAGGGGGCTTGTCAATAAGAGATTTATGATGTGCTCTTGGCCGACCGTCCGGTAGTTCGAGAAATACCCACGGGGATAGAATACGCGACTATCTCGATAGACAAAATTTGGAATTGGCTGCTGGCGCCTTGAGGGAGTAGTCTCTTTGGCGCTAACGTCCAATGAGTCAAACAAGAACGCCGATTCGACCGAAGCGGAATTTTTGGATAAGTAGGAGTTGGTCCGAGGGGTTGCTCACTCTCCCGCCACCGGTGTACACCTCGGCACGGCACCGGCGCGGCACCGGCACGGCACCGGCGCGGCACGGCACCGCGGCACCGGCACGGCACCGGCGCGGCACCGGCACGGCACCGCGGCACCGGCTCGGCACCGGCACGGCACCGTGGCACCGGCTCGGCACCGGTTCGGCACCGGCACGGCACCGGCTCGGCACCGGCACGGCACCGCGGCACCGGCACGATACCGCCATGACTGCTCCGCTATCTTGCGCCCAGTAACGAAGGTACTTGAACGACAGAATTATCGATACATATATGCTGCAGAAGAAGAAGCACAATAGATATGAGGACCATGCTGTTGACCATGTTTTTGTGCTGGTTTTGGGCGATATTTGGATTTTTCGGTATATCGATATTATCACTTAACGATAATCGATATATCGATATTTTCACTTTCGATATTCGAAAATCGATATATTGATATTTGTTTACCATGTTTCGCTGTAGGATACGTCTCGTTTTGCCAAAATTTGAGAACAAAATTGTCGTTAAATAACATCTTGCATCATCTCAAACTCCGAATAAATAAGAAATGAATTACGGAAAACATATTGCTTAAATTTCGGATAAAAAAAAAATTAGGTTATGTTGGATTATTTACAATAATTATGAATGAGCATACATCGTTTTGGATGTCGATATTTACTTTTCGATACCGATATTTGGTCAGCTTCAACATATTTTGCTTCTGGTGAAGGTAATTCCGAGAGTTATTCAGTGGAAACCAAACTTTTTAGTGGAGTGTTCCTTGGAACAATCCACTATTGCGAGCACTGTAGCAGCTTTCGGCTTTCGGTTTTCGGTTTTCACCGTATTTTGTGGAGTTCGTAACTCGTGAACCAGTGCAAGTATCAAGTTCAAACTCGGTACACTTGTGGGTATTGGGGTCTATTTATGTCTTTCGGGGGTCTCAACCCCCCACATCCACCGGGTTCAGGGACAAATGGGCCCGGATTTTCCAGTGAATAATGTTCATAACTTAACGAGACCTGGACATAGGACGATGAAATTTCTTGCAACTGTATATCCCAGGGCTGGGAAATTACTTTCAAAGTTGCATCTCCCCCACCCACCCCGTTCAAGGACAACTGGGCCCAGATTGCCAAGGATTAAAGTTCGTTACCCGTTACAAGAATCAACAGGTATCAAGTTGAAACTTGGTAGGTTTGTGAGTATTGGTTGAAACACTCCCGGCCCTCCTCGTTGATGGGCAAGTGGGCCTAGTTTGCCCATGAGTAAAATTTTTGACCAGTGAATGGAATCAAACTCTAAGTTGGTATAGTCGAGGATATTTAGGTCTAGATGTACAGTTTGATAGGTTCCGACTCCCCCCACCCTCCCGTTCATGGGTAACTGGGACCAGATTTCCGGCGAGTTTAGTTTGTCTATGACATGTCTCGAGGAGGGCGGTAATTCCGAGAGTTATTCAGTGGAAACCAAACTTTTTAGTGGAGTGTTCCTTGGAACAATCCACTATTGCGAGCACTGTAGCAGCTTTCGGCTTTCGGTTTTCGGTTTTCACCGTATTTTGTGGAGTTCGTAACTCGTGAACCAGTGCAAGTATCAAGTTCAAACTCGGTACACTTGTGGGTATTGGGGTCTATTTATGTCTTTCGGGGGTCTCAACCCCCCACATCCACCCGGTTCAGGGACAAATGGGCCCGGATTTTCCAGTGAATAATGTTCATAACTTAACGAGACCTGGACATAGGACGATGAAATTTCTTGCAACTGTATATCCCAGGGCTGGGAAATTACTTTCAAAGTTGCATCTCCCCCACCCACCCCGTTCAAGGACAACTGGGCCCAGATTGCCAAGGATTAAAGTTCGTTACCCGTTACAAGAATCAACAGGTATCAAGTTGAAACTTGGTAGGTTTGTGAGTATTGGTTGAAACACTCCCGGCCCTCCTCGTTGATGGGCAAGTGGGCCTAGTTTGCCCATGAGTAAAATTTTTGACCAGTGAATGGAATCAAACTCTAAGTTGGTATAGTCGAGGATATTTAGGTCTAGATGTACAGTTTGATAGGTTCCGACACCCCCACCCTCCCGTTCATGGGTAACTGGGACCAGATTTCCGGCGAGTTTAGTTTGTCTATGACATGTCTCGAGTTCTTGCATATATACTTATATATGTAGAGATGCGGATTTTGGTGTAACAACAACAAATAAGACCACGCGGCATCTTTAATGATCAGTTGGAAACTGGACGGTTTTGTCATATGATCTATGATATATCTTAATGAAGTTGTGACAAGGGGGGTATCAGGCAATAAATTATTACACTTATTATTACCTTGCTAATGGAAAAGGGGTTTAAAGTGTCGGACTGGCTAGCAAGATCTTCTTTGGATTTGTAAATGCGGCTTGTTTAAGCTTTTATGCTGCTTTCACATTGACGCGTTTATCTTGCGTAATCTGATGCGTACGCGTCGACGCAACGCAAGAATAGAGCCGCTTTCACATTGACGCGTGTATCTTGCGTAATCTGATGCGTACGCGGTCTCTAATCAACTTCAGATAAAACTTTTACTTTTGACAAGTTTCCCGGTTTTGGCCGGATTCCGGATGAACTAATTGTTCGACGAGACAATAAGTTTCAGATATGGATTCAGCATGTCTCCTTTCCTCGATCGACTATCTGATTGGCTTTTAAAAAAAAAAAAATTCGTACCTTAATCTAGGACCCCTCCCCACCCCTAAATATGGGGCTACAGGGCTCATCTAGGAACTTGATCTGTACTTTGACCCAGTGGATCCTCGTACCATGTTTGAATAAAATATCTCTATTCGTGCTGACAGACGGACAGACAGCTAGACAGGCGGACGGACAGACGGAAAACTCTTACGAAGTCATAGGTATCCCTCCACTTACGTTTCGGAATCCCAAAAAAGAAATAAATACATTTGACCAAATGATACATATTCATGATGCCCAAGGGCCATGATAATTCTCGCCTTAAGGGTATTGCTTACAAATGAATTCCTTGAAACACAACTCTTACTAGAAATAATATTTTTTTCCTATGAAATGGATCAGAAAAAAACATTTTCGAAAATACCATTACTTTCCATCTGAAATTAGCGATTTTCTTGTTTGCGCCTGTCGACTATGTCCAGCCTTCCTGCTCTCCGTCGCGGCGGCTGGGCGCAAAACATTTGAAAACTGATCGCGCCGTGGTTCAAAAGTGTGAAAACTAAGCAAATAAAAGAAGTAATAAACAGAAGCATCTCAGATCCTTATATGTGAAAGAGTTGTCAGCAGACGTTGATGATCCCGGCAAACGTTTCGTTGTATGACGGGCAAAACTCGGCAAGGCCAAAAAAGCGCTAAAATTTCGTAGGCACAAAACGAAACAATGGAGAAAGGTGGGGATTTTAGAAGCTTATAATTCTGTATGGGAGCTAGAAATATTATAAAAAGCAGAATAAACAAGAGGGGTCCTTTAAATTACAGAAAATCATTTTGAGTAAAATATACATTTTCATGATCCCCATGAACCCGTCATTATTTTTGCCTCAACGGTTTTGCTTTCAGATGAATTTCTAGTGCCCTTAAAGTGCAAAAATTAATACCTTTTACCAGACCATTCTCTTGATTTCCAAGGACCCATGATCATTCTTATTTCAAGGGTATTGCTTACAAATAAAAACAAGAAACCCAAGAATTTGCAAATTCCTAAATTTCATCCTCTGACCCAGCCTTGCAAGTGCCATATTAGCTTCTAGCTCTTGTATTCAACCCAAGCTCAGGAACTTTGTAGACTTGCTTCATTCTTGGCCAAAATCTGCTGCAGTTTGTTTACAATGTAGCCTACCTCAGAAATCATGGTTTATCGCAATATTTGAATTTTAAGAAGAAAATACAGGGTACTGCAGTTCATTATTGATATTGACGGATATTGATATTATTGTTGGATTTTGAATGGATAGGGAGCAAGTTGCTAAATGTAAGGTAGTTTACTCTAAGCCTAAAAGCCCAGTGCTGGTTCTTGCGATGTTCCCCAAGCACTGTTAGGGCCGTTAAAAAGAAGGATTGGAGCTGTTTGTTGTCGAATAAAGAGCGAGTTGATTATGGTTGAAACTGTAGGGTGAGAAGTATTGCAGTGTTGTTGTGCGGCTTTTGGATTTGCCGGTTCTCCGTGTAAGCTTCGTGAACAGGAAACTTTCTGCTTGATTTAAAACAAATATTGCATCATTGAGAGAAAAAGCTACTATCTTCAGTAGTGCCTTCAAAAGGTTAGACTCACTTCCAGGTTTCCGGTTCGTCGAAGCGGATCGGGTTACATGAAGGTGCAGCCTATACGTCTGGAGGTCCGAGGTGTGCCCCCCCCCCAAGATTCCGGTTTGAGAACAGTGTCGTACAGGCTACACAATTTAGAGACAAAATTAATATGCAAGTTGTCGTGGCAGAAGATGTTTGGATACAGAAGGGAGCATCTAGGGAAAGTAGAAATCAAATGTCGGGCAACATAGCAACATAGAAGCATAGGAAATGAGAAGCCCCCTGAATGGCGAAGCATTATAGGAAATTTATGGGTCCCTGGTATCACAGACATATGAACAGATGTAAGATCGGCGTGTTCGGTTTGCGGATGACTTGGCAACTTGACATTGCCTCTGTCCGCCTGTAATGCGATGTTGTTGCAATTACCTTTTCATCTTTTTTCTCCTTTCTTACGCTCCATTTAATACGATTTTTTGTCACATAAAATGGGTGTAAATGTGTCATCATTACGATAAGTTAGCTGCACCATACGAGCTTCCGAATATGCTTGTTTACTTCAAGATCATCGTAGCGATTAACTATCTGTTTGTGGACATCCAGCCATGTGGATAATTATAGCGTCCGCACCCAACTTTTTTGGGAAAAAGTTTGTAACGGCGCACCTCTGATTACGAAGCTGGTCGGGTAATACACCACAGAAATCAGTTATGTTCATTCATGTTTGAAGTTCGTTTCTCAATCTCTGCGAGATGACACGTGTCGAGTGCGTCTGGAGGAACACAAATGGAAATGCGCCTCAAGAGGAACACCTTACAGTTTGACAACATTTAGCGCAAGGATGCGCAGTTTCAGTAACTTTGAATGTTACCAACAAGTGTAACATTATATTCCCGTTAAGATATTTTTTTTTATGTTCCTAATCGTTAAAGGTAATGAGCAACATTTTACAAAAAGGTAACACCTAAAGGTTCATAACATATTAGTTCTGTAAAATTAACAGTTGTTGTCTGTTTTCTCTTAAAACTGTACATCCTTGTGCAAGGACTACTAAGGAACCATGTAAAGATGCACTCACTAGTGTATTTTCGGAATGAACAATCAATCGGGCGTAGTCAGGCAAACCGTGGAGATTTGGTTGGAAATCTAGACAGACAGCACCCATGAAGGCGTATATTAAGATAAATCCTACTCGCCTGCAATGCAAATTTGCAAGTATGACAAAGGGCACTGTCTAGGGAACCGGGAGCCGTACTTTATGTCCTACGGGCTACTGAACCGGTAGTTCTCACGGAAACCAAATCATATGAGCTACGATTCCGGGATCTGACGTCATTGACTAACGGAAACTTGTCTGTGCTGGCTCTCGTTGCGGTAGTAATGGAAATAGCTCACGGAAACTTCATCGTACCAGCTTCTCGTCCGGTAGTCTCGCCGAATTATGTACTCAGAAGCTAGGGAGCCGGTAGGTGATACCGGAAACTAAATAATTGGAGCTTGTGTTCCGGTAGTGTCTACATGGAATATAGAACTCACGGAATAGTTTGGATGAGAGCTAGGATGCCGGGATTTCCACTAACGTAAAGAAAATAGCATGGGAAAAAATCCACTACCGGAACCCATATATTGAGAGCTAAGGTACCGATACCAACAACTATTTGGTTGAAAATGACCAGCTCACGGAAACATATGGCTATGGGCTAAGGTTCCGGTAGTGCAAAAAAAGAAATTTTTTAACTCACGGACCCATGTCGGTGCATACTAGGAAACCGGGAGTGAATATTTTCAACTCACGGAACCCAATTCCCGTGGGCTAGGGTTCCGATAGTGCCAAAAATTAAAAAGTCACGGAGACGTGTCAATATGGACTTCGAAACCGGTAGCATATATTAAAAGCTCACGGAACCCAACTTCCATGGGCTAGGGTTCCGGTAGTGCGTGATTATACTTATTAATACTTCTCACGAGTTGATAATATTTGCTACCGTCCATAGGCTACTGACACGTCTCCGTGAGTGTGTTTTTTTTGCACTACCGGAACCCTAGCGCATGGGAGTTGGGTTCCATGAGTTGAAAATATTCATTCCCGGTTTCTTTGTTTGAACTGACATGGGTCCGTGAGTTCAATTCTTTTTTTTTGCACTACCGGAATCCTAGCTCATAGCCATATGTGTCCATAAGCTTGTCATTTTCAACCAAATAGTTGTTGCTACCGGTACCTTAGCTCTCAATATATGGGTCCCGGTAGTAGATTTTGTCCCATGTTATTTTCTCTAAGTCAGTGAAAATCCCGGCATCCTAGCTCTCATCCAAACTATTCCGTGAGTTCTATATCCCATATAGACACTACCGGAACACAAGCTCCAATTATATAGTTTCCGGTATCACCTACCGGTTCCCTAGCTTCTAATAATTCCGTGAGACTACCGGACGAGAGGCTGGCACGATGAAGTTTCCGTGAGCTATTTCCATTTATTACCGGAACGGAAGCCATCACATACAAGTTTCCGTTAGTCAATGACGTTACATCCCGAAATCGTAGCTCTTATGGTTTGGTTTCCGTGAGAACTACCGGGTCCGTAGCCCGTAGGACATAAAGTACGGCTCCACCAGATTACTCTGTCTTGAGTTTTAACTTAAGGGACAAGTTCAGTAGACAAAGTTTCTATCCAATAATTTAACATAAGTGACTTCTGGGTTTTCAAAGATCAGACACGAGAAAAATTGCATAACCGATTATTTCTGACCAAAGCGCTCCTTGGATAAACAAGATCGGCCTCGAAACAAGACAAACATGGCAAATCAGTATTGGCGATCGGAATTGATGATGAATTCATAAAAACAGAAAATATCAGTTCTAGGCAAATTTTCAAGGATTCCTTAAGCAAAGCGTTTCAAGCAACCGTTTGACCGCAAACTCTCCCAGTCGCGACAAAAACTTCGACGCGAAACCGGGCTGAACTGATAAAATAATCCTTCCACAGGTTCTGGACATTGGCTTCAACCTTCTAACCGAGATACCGCTGACTGCTTTTACAACCCTGAAGTCTCTCACCCTTCTCGCAGTAGACGGCAACCCAGTAGCAACCCTACCAGAAAAGGCATTCACCCACCTCAATAAAACCTTGAGAGGGTTGAGTCTCGGAGGTCGATTCTTAACCTGCGACTGCAGGATCAAGTGGGTATCTGAGTGGATTCGGGATCTCGACCTCCAAGTTACCAGCAGAGAGAGAAACCCCCAGTTCTGCGGAAGTCCAGCGGAGATCAGGTCAAAGAATTTCTACCAGATCAGTCCCGAAGGTATGAATTGATTCAAAATATCTAGCAGATGACGAGGCAAATGTTGACTAGGGTACAACTTGTATGCCACCTATTGTGTGAATGCAGAGAGTTACAGGGCTAAGGGTGGAGATCTGTGAGGTAAGAGGGATGGGCAAAAAAAGGATGAAAGAATGACGGGGAGTAAACAATTAAAGAATTTGGAAATTTTGGGAGGTTCCCCAAGTTTCCAACATAGGAGTGATTTCTTTTGATGGAAAGGTTGTATATAGTTTACGTAAAGAGATTTTATAAGTATGTAATAGCAAGAACAAATAATCTGACAAAACTTCCGTCTCCCTATCTCTGTAATATGACTATGCGGAGTCAAATATTTCCCCATACCCTGTCCACTACGAACGAGAGGAGGAAACTAGCTTCGCGCCAGATCACGTTTCGTTACCTCTACAAAATAATAGTTATCGCTGTAAACCCGCGGGGTGAGGAAAAGAAGAAGTCAAAGCTGATTGGTTCTATGGACGCGCTCCAGAGCGGGTCAGCGCGCGGAATACGTCTCCTGCCAGCATCCTTCACTGTTTCTTGTGGGATAAGCAACGGCGAAGACGGAAGAGGAGTAAACGGGTATCAACATCAGCTCAAAGCTAGAGTAAATACCTCTAGGTCCGCTCAGTTTTGTCGGGGTTTTTATAGTCGCTGCATGCGACTAAAGACAGAAATTCTGTCTGATCATTTGTTCTTGGTAATAGTGTGTTAGTACCGATTTTGTTGCATGGTGGCTTTATGACTTCAATATGCAGCTCGTTCATTCATTCTTCATGTCAACGATGGCGTGCCTCAACAAAACGACTTGACACTGGGCGGTGTGCCAATACGCACCTCCGACCTATCAGTGTACATAAAGTTGGACGAGTGTGCGTCTCCTCGGCTGAAACAAGCGAGAAGTCGTTTAGTTTTTTTGTTGTTGATTTTCTCAGCTTTCACGAATGGGAGAGTATTGTTGAATGAAAAGCGGCCACACAAGACGGGTAGAATGGCACAAGAATGATACTACAAATATTCTTCAGCCCAAACTGACTGGGAAACATATAAGTTAGATAATAGCTCAAAATGGAAAAGTCAACTACGATGTTCGTCAGCGATATTTCGGCTATTCTTGGCAGGGTCCTAGTCTGGGTAGCTGACTTTTCCGCTTTGGTAGCTCACTCCTGGGTATTGGGTGTACGTCAGACCATTTACGTTACGTTAACACCAGAGCGGACGCATAACATATAGGCTATCTCTAGCCATTTATTTGGCTGAGACCATATTCCGGCCCTTCTTGGCAAGGGTCCTGTTCAGGCCGTGGGCTGCCGACAATTACATACAATATTTGCGAAATAAGAAAAGCGACAGCTTAAAATGCACCGCAACTTTAAACTTTTAGGTCCTGCCCGAAGAAGGCCTTTCTACGAAGGGCATTTTGAAGGTCAGCAAAGTATCTTCAGCCAGCATCTCATACCGCAAAGTACGGAGGTTGACGCTATCTATCCGAATCTGCCTGTGTTTACTTTATTTATCCTAATCACAGCAGCAATTATTGCAATTTTTTCCACAAAACCGGCACCACAAGTGATTAAAATAACCATAATTTAAAAAAAAAATATGTGGCCGGTCATATCGTCATGACGCAAAAAAACTCCAAAAAACGGTAATTTCGTTCACTTACATACCGAGAGCATCTGGCACCTCCACTGCGCTTTAATAGTAATGTGAGAGCATACCGCCCAAAACGAAGCATGGATTCAAAGCGACGTCACAATTACGAGCTAAAATCTTTCCTTTATTCGGTAACGGGAAATAGCTCATTACGAGCACCGGCCGTATGTTTGCGAATTCCAGTCTGTCGGAAATTCCTGAAAGCCCAAATGACACGAACAACTGTTCTTTCATAACTGATAATTAAGGGCAATAGGGCTCTTTCATACTATTCCAGTCCCGAAAAATTACAATACTTCATTTATTCTAATACTACGCAGTAAAGACGAAATTTTTTTGCTTAGCCTTCTCGTGTCCGACTTGTCATAGACACTGCCTCGGACGCTGCTTCAACTGTTGAATGAAATACCCAATCCATGTAATTGGCGAGGGGTTGCCCACTCTCGGTTTTAGTGTACAGCAAGTGCCCGGTGCCGCGATGCCCCGTCGGTGGCGGTGCCGGCGGAAACAAGCCGGCACCGATTTTTCGCGTGTTAAAACATCAAAATAAGCATTTTTTGAAGCGTTTAAAAGAAGAATCGCCTAATTTACTGTCGGCACCGGTGCCGGTACCGCCTGTTTCGGCTGGAACCCCTCGGTAATTGGTCATTGCCAATTTGTGATAACTCGAGGTGGTGTCTATAAAACAAGCAGGAAATTTTAAGTAAGGTCGCAAATATTTTTGTCAAATTCTCAGTACCTCGTTGGTCCATTCTAACCAGACGTCACCAGAAGAAAAGAGCAAATCCATTTTTTCTCTTTCTTACTGGCTTTCTCTACACTAGACACACAATGTCTGGGGATCAATCATTTTCTGCGGGCAGAACAAATTTTCATTCAAGCATGGGTTTTAATACTGCCAGACCACGAGATGCAGCCTACCTTGGCTTAGAAGCCAAAGCGAAACTAAGCGACTATCTCTGCCACTATGAAATAATGAAAAAAAAAACGAAGAGAATCAAACTGCGAAACTTCATTATTCAATCCTCCCCCCCAACAAAAAAAAAAATTCTAGATAGGCTACGTCCACTGTAGGGAGCGTTAAACGGCGTGGATTTAAAGAGGGACAAAAAGAAATAATAAAAATTGACAGTTTAGGACTTCAACTCTACTTTAAGGAAAACAAAAATAAAACGAAATAAATAATAAGAAACAAGCAATGCGGAGCTACAATCTACAACTATCTTTGACTAGATTGTGGGTCCAGCAAAATACCAGTTGGGAGTGGAAGGTTTCAAAGCACGCGTCAGTTTACTGCAGGGAGTGGCAACCTAATGAGGTTCAAGTAGCCGTATACCAGTCCGTGTTTAATTGTTATTCCTCTAACTATTCCGAAACCGACGAACTTATCTTTAAAATCGTTCCTTATTTTCAGATCTAACCTGTCCAGATCCAGAAGACCAACTTCCAACGGTCGCCTCAACCCGTGTTCCTTCTTCAACCACAGAACAGCCAACCAGAAGCACAACCGAGACAACAACAACAACAACCACTACATCGTCTCGATCATTGCCTGTGTCGGAAATCATATCTGGCAAAAAGCCAACCGGCACTTTCTCTGCCACTAGCATTGTCATCAGTCCAAACCAAGTGGACACTCCGGCACCACAGCAAAGCCGCGCTGGCTCTCGGCCAATCGCAACGCGTCCACCTACACCAACCAGAGTAACCCCGCCCATTATAACCGGTAATTCCGGTAACAGCGGGAACCAGAGGCCTTCTCGGCCACGCTCCAGGCCAAGGCCGAACCTGGTTTTGCCTGGTTTGGAGGAGACGGTTGATGCAGAGAGGGATGTGATAGTGAAAGAAGCGTTCCTACAAGATTCCTCCGTAGTTATTCAGTGGGACTCGGAGACAACGAATATTTTGGGATTCAGGGTGGTCTATAGGTTGTTCGGAGAGAATACATTCCAGCCGGGGCCACCGCTGGATCCAAACGAGAGGGAATTCAAGATTAAGAATGTTCCAGGACAGGTTAGTTGTTCATTTCACTCTAACCGATAAAACAACGGAACCTATTTAAAGGGAATGCAACACATGATATTTCTAAACAATTTCCTCTTTTATTGCCCCCCCCCCCCCCCCCCCAACAACAAAAGGAAACTCCTTATGTTGCATTTATCACAATCAGTCGTACTATTGCTTCAGTCCAGCCCGGATCTTAAGTTCGCTTTTCTAGTAAGAGACTGAAGACGATCCTTGCCAAGAGGGCCGAAATATCACTTGAGTAAATCTTAGCTAACGTATCGTTTAGTGCCATCAAATAAAACCCTAACTAGCTGGTCCTCTTGTCGCGTTCTATTTCAGCCGGTTTCACAAAATGTGCAGTTGCAGTAGCTTTCCCCCTCCACGATTCCCATCACTGGCACTGACTGGTGACCAGGGAACAGATTTGTGTTTGTTTAAATGCAGGAAATTTGGAGATTTTTTTTAACGGAAGGTAAACCGTGATTTAGATGTTTGGCCGATTTTTTGTTGTAGAATCTGTTTCTGGACAATTTTTTGGGATCCCAAGACGTGAGTGGCGGGATACCTATGACATCGCAAAAGTAGTCCGTCTGTCTGTAAGCACGATAACTCTCGAAGGGATTGAGATATTTTAATGAAACTTGGCGGGAGGATTGCTTGGGTCAAAGTACAGGTCAAGTTCGAAGATGGGCTATGTAGCCCTATATTTGAGGGTGGGGGGGTCAAATTAAGGGGCAAACAAATTATTTTTTAAATCTATTGAGATAGTTGATTTAGAGGTGAGGAGATATGCTGAATCCGAATATGAAAGTTATTTTCTCACCGGACTAGTAGTTCACCCGGAATCCGGCAAAAACCGGACACAAAATCGTCGACCAATTACGGCTACCCCTTTTTTTTAAAATAGTATAGCTCTGCATAATAGTATAGCTCTGCGCAAAACGCGTAATCAATGAACCTAAGAGCTAGTTGTTTTCGAAGGTCGAAGGGGTTGGTATGTGTGGTTGGTAAAAAGAGAAGGTGGTTGCGGGCTATATAACAGTTGGAAAGTTTAGAGGGCTTGACAACTTCAGTAGAAGGGTGAACACTGAAACCAAAAATAAACCCAATGAGGGGTTGGCAGTTTTGTCTACTTGGTGTACCTACAATTTGTTTCCTGTGCTTTATATGGTACGAACAATTCGATACCACGTCTATCACGAGGACATGGACTCGTAAGTAAGAATCGGTTGTTAGAATCTTTGGTGATGAGGGGTTGCCAACTTTTGCTAGCTGGTATACCCTTTATTTTTTGCCAGTGTATTTCATGGTAAAAACGATACGGTACCATGTCTATCACTTACTTGTAAGTAAGAATCGGTTGCTAGAAGGGCTTCGCGAGGGGCTTGAAGCTTTAAACTTTGATCTGTTTCTAAATATTACAAGTAAAGAGTATTGATCTATCAACATCATATATTAGATTTTGGGATCCCATCGACACCTTTGGTCTTGTTTGTTGTAGAATCTGTTTTCTGGACATTTTTTTTTTTTAGAAACCATTCATCCTGATTAAACTCCTTTAACTTTACCAGCTTTTACTCGCACAGCTAGTTACGCTTGAACTTCTGAATACGCAGCCTTTTACTGTCTCAACCAGCTAGAAGTTCAAAAACTTGGCGATCGCAATTAACGACACGTACCATTTCATTAATTCGCCATTTTTCAACGCATCACTTCCAGTGGATTAATCACGGTTGGAAACGCTACTCCAAATTGATACCAGAAACTCCTCGCGACAGGGTTTCTGATTCTGATGTTGCACTGTTACTGTTATTTATTACTGATTATTCTATACTAGCTTGCAAAAGTTGTATTTAATTTAGTTTATTTTTCCAACAATCTTGACTGAACTTCGTCAATATCTGGGTTTTCAAACTTGTTTCGTCGACGAGTTTATGCACCAACACGCAGTACCGTTTCCAATCGTACTTCAATGCGGTAGGAGAACTGTAAAATCGCAAATTTTCCAAGACATTCTGACAGATTGTTCTGTGTGGGTTTCATCTGTATTTATTTTTTGTATTAAAAGTAGTACTAGACTTTTTTTTATTTGATTTTGGGTTGGCAGTAAGCATAATTTAACTGCTTTAACTTTTAAGCCTTCGCGACCGCTGGAATGTTGGGAGTTGAAGTTTGGTTGTACAGGAATAGTTTAAGGATACAAAATAATCCATCAACGTCAATGCTGGCCAACAGACCCGTTTTACGGCTGACAATAAAATCATTTTAGCGTGACTAAGTTCAAAGCGTGAAAGCAGCTGTGATTTGTTCAGGCTCGCCACTTGCCATTACAAAGAAAAGGTAGACTAGCTTTTCACATTCCCTATGATTGACATACAAACAGTTTACCTACTAGATACACGGTTTTCTCAATAAGCTCACATCAACTCAATAATCTCATTTTAACAATTGGACTTCTAGTAGTCAGTAGTTGTTTTCCAAAAGGGGAATTATAATACAATTATCTAATTGATATTATAATATCAATTATCTAATTTCAAGAAGTGTCCAGGCAAATTTTCTAGACACGGTTTTCTCAATAAGCTGTCTCACTTCAACAAGGTTTGGGTTTGGGGTTTGAGGTTGAGGGTTGGAAAGGAAGCTAACGGAGTGGGGTAATAGGTAATGGTAATGGGTGGGGGTCGTGGACTCTACTCCGATATTAAACCATCCGGCTAGGCCTAGAGAGTTCGACATATATCCCTATGCCGGATGCGAGAGGCATAGCCAGTCAGTTGGTGGGCGGTCGTGGGCACTAGAAGATAGATACGGAGTTCTACTTAAGGTTGGGTGGGCCTTAGACTTCCATGCCAGCCAGGCGTTGTTTTCCAAGAAGAATTCTTATCCAATCAAGATTTTTCCTGGCAAACTTTCTATTAGCAACAACTTTGTGCCCGGACCGATAGAAAACTTGAACGGGTCGTGACACTTCTGGGCATTAAGTCGTCATCCCCGACAAAACATCTTTCTCGATCTTATCGAGACATTACTCGTCTTTGTGATCGACTCGAGATCAACTTCACGACCATTGTGGGAACGCACGCAGCTTTCGGTTGAAATCAACCAATTAACTTCATTTAACCAAATAGCTTAAGGCTATAAGAGGCCGTCGGAGCAGTCAATGAATCGGAAACATTTACAAAACAACAGACAACAAACTAACTAATACATTCTACTCCAGACGTCCTGAAACAAATGCTGGAATGAAAATGTCTAAAAACTGAGTAGACAAATGGGCAAGATAGGGCAAAAACCGATAACCAGTGTTCCTCTCGAACCCAACCACGGACGACGAGAGGGGAGGGGGGAACAGACGGCTCATCTAGAAACAAGATACCTTTTTTGCTCTACAATTCTTGAAAGAGAGGTTGCTTTACGGGTTTGTGCTTCCAGTTTTTCCAAGACCACAGATAAGCATACAGTTGCGAGTCAGTGCCGTTCTACGCAACAATGATATCGGAAAAGAAAAGAAGAAGATCGAGAAAACTCACAGAACGATTATGCAAGAAGATTAAAAATTTCCGGTCTGCCCCGTAAGAAGTGTTAAGGTTTGTATACGGTGTGTGCGGCCCTTTAAGCTAATAAGTTAATTTCACTCCACGACAGAAGAAACAAGAAAGACGTGGCTGTGTGGATCTCATGAACTGCAAACATTGTTACAATATTACCATCGAGCTTGAATGAATGTCTTCCAAAGACAAACAGGAAAATGGCACACACGCCGGGCTAGCTGTAAAACAGAAATAAATGGTGTATTAGACTAACTGTAAATGGCAAAAATAGCAAGAAGTCGAACTGATCATCAAACGAAAACACTCGTCTTCTCTTACAGGCCTGTATCATCGTCTGCGTCGTCTCTCTCGAAGAACGCAACGTCGCCCCAGAGACGGTACCATACGCCCAATGCAGAGAAATGCGAACGGATGGTTCTACCGGGTCTAGCACGTCAGCCACCGACAAAATCATAATCGGCACTAGTGCAGCCATCTGCGGATCGGTAGTCTTGGCTGTTGTGATCTTCGTCACTTGCACGAGAAGGAAACGTGCATGGGGAAAGAAAGAAGGACTGCCAGCCATTTTGTCCAATGGAACACAGGTAAGCATTCATGAAAACCTGATGAGTGTGTGCAATAACTTCCCCAGCCCATCAATAGCTCAGTTCCAGAGTGCCGTCAGTGAAAGCCGAAGATCGCAGGTTTAAAGTTTAACCGAAAAGGGCTAGGATAGGACAATCCCCATACCCATCACTTACTCACTTAAATTGGCTTGAAGACCCGCTGAAAAAGAGTTACTCTGTTGTTCCGCTATTCATGAATAGTTGATTTTCAAATAGTGGAATTTGCGTGTGATTTGTGGTGCCTCTATGCGCTTGTATTTTTGCTGTACGCCTTACGAGAAATATTTATCATTTTTTTTGTTCATGTACTAAGCAATCTTCACCGATCTCACCACTGCCCACTGAAAAGCCGCATATGTGTTTAGATTAAAATTTCCCGCGTCATAGTAGAATTCATAACTAGAGCAGATAGTGGAAAATCAAAAAATCCCTTTGCAGAATCCAAATAATTCAGTGTATCCAATTAAATGACACACAAATTAGTTGGCTTTTCAGTTAAACTTTAAAGCCTGCCCGAGGAAGCTTTTATCTTTCATTTCAGCATTTGTCGGGGGTATATTAAGGGAGCTCAAAGCCAAACCCAACAACAAAACCTGACGAACAGCGAACTGGGTGAAAAGAGAAGCAGCGATCGATACCATGATTTGACGACTGTATTGGAGTTTCAAAATCCTAACCCCTGAATATATTGGAATATTCAACCCCTGAACCTGCTGCCGGCAATTCCTTCTCCATCCGTCCGAATTAACGAGTCAGTCGCGCACAGGGTGGAATTCGACTACTTTTCTTGGCGAAGGTCTCAAAAAGATTTATCCACTTGATGCCACTGAATTTTAACTTCGTGGCACATCCAGGGTATGTTCCAGCTTCAGAACTAAAAGTCACATCATCGTTCCAACCTTCAACATATTTACGACCCCTCACAAGTAGATACCACTGGTAACATTTTACCTACCATGTTCCGAAGCAAAAATGGGTAGTTGTAGCTTCGAGAACCTGAACGGGAAATTCAAATTCTTGGCGAAGGTCTCAAAAAGATTTATCCACTTGATGCCACTGAATTTTAACTTCGTGGCACATCCAGGGTATGTTCCAGTTTCAGAACTAAAAGCCACATCATCGTTCCAACCTTCGACATATTTACGACGGAAACAAACCCCTTACAAGTAGATGCCACTGTTAATATTTTACCTACCATGCTCCGAAATGGGTAGTGGTAGCTTTGAGAACCTGAACGGGGAAATAAAACGCTAAGCTGACGAGACAAAATATTTTTTTTTTTTAACCTTTCATGTTGTTATTATATTTATTTCAATCCGTGTAAAATAATTTTTTTGCCACGGCCTTCTAGTTTTGTTGTAAATATATTATATTCTAAATAATTCCATAAACACTATATTCAGTGTTAAGATATTTTATCTGTCCCGCTGATCACTTTTAAGCAGAAACCATCATACTTATTTGATCTCCTCACGCATAAAAGTTGCCATCGCTGTCCCAAGCTTGTCAAGATTTTGCGGCGAACCACGAACATACTTAATTAATGTTACCCCCCGACGCCTTAACAATCTTTGTCACACCAAAGGTGATTTAAAGTAATCCAATGTCAAACACAAAAGGAGGACAAAATCAAGGTCTGTCAACTAAATCGACTGGATTACAAAATGCCGAAGCTCAAAAAAGAAGGGGCGCGACTCCTGTTGTGGTGCAATTAATCTCCTTCTTCCGAGATGTTAAACTTGTCAAACTTTCAGGCAACAGCAGTCAGCAGTGGTAACTCCGTCGTTGGTGGGCCTACCGCTTCCCTTGCAGGAATGGGACTAACCATGAATGGCAACCAGAAGGACTGGGACCAAGTCTCCATGTACAGCGCCAGAAGCGTCGGTCGAGCCCGTAAGTGGTAATTTCTTTTTTGGAGCAATATAGCTGGGTTTTCCCACCTGACAAGTCTTTTTAAGTCCAGAAGTCAGCAGAGGCTCAGAAATTCACACTGTCAAACAGGCAACGAAAGAAAAAGCCCCCGACCTAAGAAGGCCTCCCCCCACCCCATCTTAAAATTCGTGGGCTTTCGATGGCAAGGCAGCCGTGACCTCTTTGCTGGAGCACTATTTAGGTCGCTCCGCTGGAAAGAACCCAAAAACAGACATCGTTACTTCTGCAAATTACATACAGGAACTGGGAAACCTAAGCAACGTTGGGCAATCTCTGACGAAATATTCAGCCGGGGGTTAGTTCAATTGTTAGCATCAATATCCTAAATGAGCCTGCGGCTAAGAGGCACTAAAATCCGTACGAACATTCCACATAGAATGTATTTAGGGATTCACAAGCGAAATTTCGGTTGCGAACCGATATCCCGGACCCCAACTTGAATGTCACATCTTATCTTTTTCTCGAATTAAGACAAACCAATGAAAAAGTGTACATGAAAACTGTCGCAACAAACGGAAATTTAAAAGGAACAAAGACGTTTCTACGGAGGCACTGAAGACCTCATAATAAAAAAATAAAACAAATTCTAACCCTAAAGCTTTCACCGGATGCATAACTCGTTCACAGTTGACAGCTCTTGCTTCTGTAAGCACTTGTAAATTCACCGACCAGCCATCCAGTCCATCAAAGAGTTACATGGGCCTACTCCAACTAGCAATTACCGTCGAGAAACTTGTTTCAGCTTCAGAGAACATTGAGACCCTTTGACTTATTTCATTGCGTGCGTCATCCACTTATCTGTTGGATTCTGACTTCCTAATTTGCTCATCAATTGACTTTCTTAACAACTATAGTCGGCAGCAAAAGAACCAAACTGACTCGTTTCAGACCACGACTAGAACTGGTTCAAGCAATTAAGTCCAGCGACAAAAAGTATGGGTTAGTATCAAGACAAATCCTTTAGTCAAGGAATATCTAAGATTTTCCAAAAAAAGGCAAAGACAAGGACAAATGAATGAGTTAATAATGGACAAATTTAGCTCTGCACGGAAAGTTCAGTAAAAACAATAGAAAACATGGTCGAGCCCTTCGCCAAATGCTTTCTGCGCGAGAAACACATTTCCAGTTTAGCAGCAAATGAATATATTTATTTTAGGTAATAGATTTACAAAAAAAAAGATTGTTTTGCTGATAATGCTGCAAGGAAACTGAAACTCGACAAATAATATTCCCGGATAAAATCCGTGCATGCTTTTACATTTTAGTTTTGTTCAGGCTGCAGACTGTAATTACGTCAAGTGCGCTGAGGAAACAGGGAACAATGCATATATACGGGAAACGTTATCCATTTGAACAAAGGCCACTGCTCGGCACGGCTATTAATAATGAGTCAAGATAGATCCCCAGCTCGTACGAGAGGCCAATGAAACAGATAACGCATAAGAAACGACGGCCAGTCACGATTTTGGGAACATTAACGACCCCCTTATCTATCACCAGCTCTTTTGAGCAATGAGCGGCCAAGCCACTGGGATGACTTAACTGTCAAGAACCTCTTTTGGGAACCCAGGGCACCAGTGGCTGAGCTCAGTATCTTGAAACTCATAAACCTACAATGCCTCAATCCCTTTGGCTATCCCCTACCCCTCTTCATTAGCCCAAGAAATCAACGTTTTAACCCTGCTAACGTGAAAACTTTGAGGGCTTGGGTCTAGCCGACAGTCCCTTCCAAATGCTCAATGGTAGTAAACTGGTGTTTGCCATAAGAGCGACTACCAGGGATCTACGACTCTAAATTTTTGTCGTCTAAATAGTACCGAAATATCTTCTATTTTCGTTTTTTTTTTAATTTGTAGGGTATGGTAGACTAGAAAAAGAGCAGATCTGAGAAACAGCGTAGATTTCTGCGCGGATTTCTTGGCTGAAAATGAGTCTACTATTCTGCGCAGATTCGCAAACGGAGTGCGGTCGTCCTCGAGGAAACTGAAAATCCTTAGGCAAAGTGACCTTTGATGAGTCTCAGACTCTCAGGACAAACAATAGACTCAATTCGGGTTATAAAATCGAAACTTTACCATTTTTGCATCAATTCAGTTCAAATTATGTTAAAACGCGAACTCTTAAGATTTTATTACAAGTTTCCCATGATTTTTTTACTTGTGAAATAGGAACAGAGTTCTGTTGTCAAAGTACCATCTTTTTAATCTTTTATTTTTGTGCTTTTTCACTTGAAAATAGCATATAGTATAAATAGCTAAAGTAACATAGCCTATGTTTCATGTCTTATTTCCATTTTTTTCAATCAAAATCTAACCGTTTATTTCATTTTTCCAGTCAGCTTCACAAACAATACAAGGAAACTTTATTTTGAGACCTACTGACAAAAGCAAAAAATTCAGAATTTGGTTTACTTTGTTTTTGTTCTTTTTTTATTTAATTCAGAAAATCCGAAAAGCTGCCTGTTCTTGGATCTAGTGTGGACACTTCGACGCCGAATTCAGCGGACAAAAAAAGCACAGTGTGACCAAGCTCTTAGATCCCTAAGCTATAATTCTGGTTCAGCGACCCAAAACCTGAAGATGCTTTGGGCGTCATCTGTCTGAAGAAAATTGGACAACTTTGACGTATTGTCATTTCAAACCTAAATACCGCAGGCCATCATTTGATTTTTCTGCCAGTAAATTAATATTCAGCTTAAGGGCAGGCGCATTATGTTGAAACAACCTTTGCCTGACCTATTTAGTGGCGGCGAGGAAAAAGTGATTGCGTGCGGCGTGAAAATCTTGCAAAATGGCCAATTAATAGGCTCCAAAGCTCCTAAGCCCACGATGCGTGATTGATAGATGAGGATCAAATTGATAGTTTACAGATTTCAAATCACGAGGCGAAAGAAAAAAACAATTTGAAACATGAATTGATCTTTTTCTCCGCTGGAATGTGATTTGGCACTGAATTGATTTATAACAGCACATCAGACTATTTGCGAAACCTAGAACAATAAACACTTCGGTGGTGCCTCGAAGCATTTAGGGTTAGCGTTTAACATAATTCGGTCATCATTTTGGCTACTCGAACTCTTCACCCCATAATAACAAAAATATTTCGTACAGATGTGTCTCTCGGCGCTTGGCAGCTTGCGTTATAATTTAATAACTTTTCTCTAACAGGTATGTAATGCATATCATCCTATGACCCATGGTCAATTATGTTACGATAGGTGCCACACAGAAAGTTGGCGGTGGATATGACTTCATATCAACCTCTAGATCCAGAGGTTGATAGCAAGTCAGATCCACCTCCAGAAGGGTTGATATTAAGTTATAACTTTTCTCGAACAGGTATGCAACGCATATCTCCCTATGTCCCACACGAAGTTACATTATGACAATTACTTTTATGGAGGTTGTTACGACCTCGTATCATCATCCAGAGAGGCTGATACGAAGTCGTATCAGCCTCTGCAGATGTTTATCGAGCACTTTTCCTCAAATACTGAAAAGTAAAAGCTGGCCTCCAAAAAATAAACCAAATGTAATTCTTTCAGTAGAAAAAACACAAAACAAAATACTTAAAAAAAATATACGAAAAATAAAATAAGAAATAAAACAAATGTTGAAAAATGACAGAACATCTTGCTCTCTAGACAAATAGCTTTCACTGAAAATACAGCTTGTCAACTGAAACGACATCCTACTATCCCTTGCTTTCCAAAAGCTTTCCAAAAGCTTAGACAACCTGCCTATGCCCTAAGTCGTACCTTACCACAATGTGATTTCCACTGAAAATACAGTTATGGGACCCTTTCGAGTTTTTTCGGCCAGGCTTTTAGCAGCGGCTTTGATTGTCCGTCGTTCGCGATTTTACAGAAGGGACAACCCCGCCCTCGATGAATTCGATTGACATGGTCTAACTGTGAAACTGGTCTCGTCGGGACGCCGCGCATATTCTCAAACTCAGTACGAGAGCCTATTGTGAAAAATAAAATCCCACAACAGAGTCAAAATAGTTTGTTTATCAAGTACAAGATACAAAAATAAACTGTTTTTTCAGACATATTTTTATAAAATGTGGGGCGAATGACCGCAAAACGATTTTGATGGCGGAGAAAAAAGTTTCAGTTTCTGAGCACCCACACTTCGAGTGCTAGGGACTGAAGAAGGTGCAACACACTTTGCAAGGATGGTCCTATGAGGTGGACGATTCAAACGCATACTGTGCTACCACTACATGAGAAATTTAGAGAATTTGAAAGCAACAACACTTTCGGTTAAAACACTAAAAAACCTTCTAGGTTCCGTGAATGGCGGTTTCGTTCCTGACGAAAGGACACAGGCGCAACAGCAGTACAACTTCAACAAACTCCAACAGCAAAATGGCCTCGCTGGACTTGGTCTCGGAGTACTGCCAAACGGACGACCAAGGTAATGCATGAATGATTAAATGTATTTATTACGCGCTACCTAATACTGGGGTGTTAGGTATTGGCATAGTACAGTGATGGGACTTGCAAATTTTTACTTCACTCTTACGTATCAAATACTTCAAATTTTATACTTTTGAAACGTTTTAAGCACTGCACGTTGAGGGAACGGTGTCTTTGCAGCTTTGAATGAAACTTATACCGCAATCTAGTAGTATGCTTACCAAGGCGCAGTGTACTTCACAGACTGTCCGAGAAACATTTACAAGTAAGCTAGTGAACTGAAAGACAAAAAGCTCTTCAGCTGGGATTTGAACCCAGGATCCTCTGCCTAAAAGGCAGCCGCTCTACCAATTGAGCTACCGAGGGGCTTGTGAACATAGTTCGCAAACCTCTACAATAGTCATATAGAAGCCGGCAGTAGAAGCCCGAAGACCAATTCATCTAAGACGAATTTTAGAAAGAAATAACAATCCTAACGATACTTTACTTTCTCGAAACCTATCATCCTTAGGTCAAGGCAAGGCTTTGGTCTTCTCGACACATTTCCAATCGCTGTTCCACACAGTCTTTATTTTTGGTTCACGACGTAAGGGATAGAAAAGGACTTCTTCATCTCTCCTGCCTTGGAAAAAGAAATTCGACAAACTAAATATCATAAGTAAGAGGGTGAACAAATAAAATATGTATAAAGCCTAAATGGCCACATAGACCACCGATCGCAAGACCAACGAAAGTTACACAAATAATGTAGCCTACTTCATTCAATTCCAGGTCAATCGTGGACGGCCAAACTGGACGCAGCAACCTTGCAGCAATGTCAGGCTTGAATTTCTCAACGACTAACATGAACCAACCCCTTATGATGGGCATTCCTGGCATGGGCATGCAAGGCCTACAACAGATGCCCCTGGGTATGCAGATGGCCGGTCTAGGCCTTTCAAGACAAGGTAAGCTGAGAAAGGGATCTCTAGAAACCTGAAGGAACCCACAACTCTAAAGTTACTTTACTGCTAGTCTATGGCCTTAATATCCCTGCTATCGCCGAAAACATCTTTGGCTCAAATTCTTCTCTCACGCCCATGCAGCGGGGTTAGTTGAGAACTTCTGTTGAGAAACCTGCGAAAGAGCTGGCCTGGTTCACATGTACCGCTGCTCAGCTCTAACGTTCGTGGCTTGCTAAGCATTCAGATAAACAGCTTCAACATACCGGACGGTAGAAAAGCTGGGTTAATAAAAATTTCACTGAGAGGCATTTACATGATTATCGGTAGAAAAAGCAATACACGTTTTACTAATTCTTATTTATGCGGTATACCGATCTATATTTTTGCGGTAACAGGTGAAGTGCAATCTACATTAATATCACCGGAAGGACCACTGCCAAAACATGATTTTCACCCGAGTCAGTTAGCAAATGTGAACAAAAACCTAACTAAATAATCAAATATTAAAACAGCATTTTTCTGCATTTTCGCTACTAAATTCGTCGTTCTGCTCTAAAAATACCAACATTTTGATTGCACGATTTTGCAAGATTCCTGACCGATAGCTTGAATTTATGGTGTAAGTCCATTCAGTGAAGCGATCGAAGTGCAAATATCAAAGAAGGCAGAAAGTGTTTAACCACAATTCATGAGAGTTGCATTCCTCCACCCATATTAGCTCTTTTGACTTCTCCAAATAATTCAGCAATACGAAATATTTGGGCGGCGTTTTGGGTATCACACCTTGACTAAAGCTAGAATTAAGAGTTGAAGAGTTAGACTACCGAATCGAAGCCAAGTATATCGTATTTTGAAGCAGCAGAGACCTGCGTTATCTTTTTGAAAACTGAGCATGGTTTGAAAGAGCGAAGCATCTTAGAAGATACAGTTTCCACTGCGGTATTTCCTTAAAGAACAATAGGCACTAATTATGCTTTGTTTTCCACAAAATACTTCAGAAATAAAAAAAAAGTTTGACTTCCGCTAGATGGCGTTTCAAAAAATTAGCTGTTTTGTTGCTATCTATTGTCATTACCTCTTTGGCATCTCAGCTTAGACGATTTCGGAGATTGCCAGACAATGTTCGGAAAATTCAAAAGCTCTCGATCTCGTACCGAAATCA
This sequence comes from Branchinecta lindahli, assembly GCA_023053555.1. Lineage (NCBI taxonomy): Eukaryota > Metazoa > Arthropoda > Branchiopoda > Anostraca > Branchinectidae > Branchinecta > Branchinecta lindahli. The sequence goes on from JAKZAO010000012.1 coordinate 9,201,153, forward strand.
ATCACTTTATAGAGCTGAGTGACAAAGACTGCCATGGCTGCAAAAAAAAAACATCTCTATAGCTGCAGGGACCCATAAATTTCCTGTAATGACTCACCATCCAGGGTCGAGTCATAGTTTAGTTTCCAAAAATTCCACTTGGGTCGAATCGGCGTTCTTGCTCAGATAGAGCCAATCCCGGGCCTCCTTGAACGTGAGACCAAAGAGACTCATCCCTCAAGGCAATATTTCACCCCCGTGGGTATTTCTCGAACTATCTACAGGAAATTCATGGGTCCCTGATAGCTGGCAGATTGCTCAAATGCTATTTGACAAACTTTTGTTGTTTATAGTACAAAAATAATTTTTGATTGCTGGATGTGAAGTTAAAGAAGTTCCAAAAATGTACAAATATAACAAACTTTGCTTGCAGCCGAGTCCAGAATTCACAAGGAATTCTCAGTTAATACTATCAATATAATTATTTGTCAATACTACAGATAACCAGGAGTATAATAACAATGAATGGACAAGAAAAAAGAAACTAAGCATGTATTTATTTATCAATTATAGTAAACTGGAGGACAGCAGGCAGCAAAAAACGCTGCAACTTAGCTTGACATTCAACTGCACGCCTTTGTTGAATAGTTTTCGGGTCAGGGTGAACAAATCCAAGATATAAAAATGAGCTGGCTTTTCAGCTAATATTTAAACAAATTTAGCGGTACATTTACGTTGTTAGAACCTAGCTTGAAAATGAACCTCGCTCGCGACCACTACACTGTCAGAAGTTTTATAACAGATAGCGCATAACACTTTCAAGAATAACACCTTTTCACTTAGAAATAAAGTGTTATGACCAATTAAGTTCACACCATTCCGTGCCTAGATCTCCAACAACACCTTCAATTGGTAAAAATACTAACGGGAACGAAAGAAACATAACAGATAACTTCCCAAAGTGTTATCTGTTGAAACCGGGCATCCTTCTGTTGTCGTTATGTAACTTCTGACAGTGTAGTATTTTTACCAATTGAAGGTGTTGTTGGAGATCTAGGCAGGAAATAATGTAAACTTAATTGGTCAGAACACTTTATTTCTAAGTGAAAAGGTGTTATTCTTGAAAGTATTATGCGCGATCTGTTATGAAACTTCTGACAGTGTAGATAACATCAAAACCTCAACTGTTGCAAACTTTTACCAGGATCTAACCGAAGGGAGAAGGACGACCTCTCAGACTTGGTTGTGCCTAAATGTCGACCCAGAAGACCTTAAACTGACTTGACTGCCTTGACGTGAACTATTGTAGGTGAGAATAACAACGCATGTTGTTGCTGAAGTTCTGACCTATCATCTAATCTAATTTTCATCTCTTCATGGCTAATTTTCTTGTCTATGTTCTTCTTCCGAACTTGGTTTTAGTTCGTTTTCTCATTCGGCTTCTGTTTTTCACTTAAAGCCCGAAGTTTCTATCCAACTACTTCCCTTTATTCTTTCCACTTTTCGCCTTCTTGGGAAAAACAATTCCCTTTTCTTTTTACTTTTATTGTAAAAAATTCATTTCGTCCCTTCGTTTAACTTCTTACCATTCTGGAACATTCAGAGCGGTAATCAGCGATTACAGACTTCAGACAAATAAATGCTGATGTAACATAAAAAGGATAATCCTAAAAGATTTAGTGAGAGCCGAAGACACGGCTGCTTTGTGCCAAGATCCCAACTATCTCGAGGAACAGACGATCTGCGGGGTCCAAAGCGAGTCTCTTCACCCAGCAAAAGCACTAGTCCAGACAGCAATGATTTCACCCTTGTACTATCCGAAGCGTCTCCCGATGGTTACCTGGTAGCATACACCCGAGCAGACCCTGTGCCGTCGCGGAGTCCCTCGTGGACTCCGTCAGGTCTGCGCTACTGATTAATTGGCGATATACGATATTCACAGCGTACCTAACGGTGTCCTGCGGAACTCTTTCGCTGAAGGACCCGCGAAACTCCCAAAATATAATAGGAAACCCTAATTTTAAGATGCCCAAAGGAAAGGATCGATGGTAGCCACTGAAACGAAGTTAAGTTGTCAATGACCAATCCAATACAAATGTGAACATTTTTCTATCGGGCACAAGCTGTTGCGCTCTGAAACTGGCACCATTTTTCTTAGCAGACCGAAACTGAAATCTTTCTCTATTCCAGACCTTCGAGCCTCCCAGCGATCCATGGCATTTGGCCTTCAACCATCATCCCGAATGGGATCCACTGTGGAACTAACAAGGAGCGGTTCTCGTATGTCACGCACTTCTCGCTCCTCCCAAAGGCGGGAACACGCGCGCCGCCGCGCTCAGGAGCGCGCAATGAGCGGAGGAGAAAGCAGCTGGGATACCGATCGAGAGGCGCTGAATGAAAACGAAGCCGCGAGTGTAGTTGGAATGAATTTGAGTTCGGGGATGATGGGTGTTGGAATGGGGCAGCGGGGGGCTCTCAGAAGGCAGAGCAACGCAGGAGCAAGAGGTAGGCCTGCCTCCGATACGGACAACTGGACGGATCATGACATGGACATTTATACGACGCGATCGGCAATGCGACAGGATCTTGTGCGCCTTTAACCTTAGTATTTATTTATGAAATAAGTGCAATGCGTATTTTTGTCAAACTTTGCAAAACTAGCTGCCTTGCGAACAAACAACGACGTTATGAGTGTACGATACTTGCTTTTATATATTCGGCTCTGACCAATTCTAACAATCTTTCCTGTTTACGGCCATTCTCAACTTGATGCTTGCCATCTAGGAACCAAATTTCGATATCTAGAAGTCTGAAGTAACTTTGACCGCTAGGCAGCAGCCTTTGTATATACCCTCTCATCTAAATTTAGCAAACAGTTTCATATCAACGGATATTTTTTCTCTCCGATTAAGGAAAGAAAATAGGATTTTGAAGTCTTGTGTGTAACTCATTGTACGTTTAAGTGGAAAATGTGGAAATGCATGTATATTTTACGGTCATAATCAGCAGCGGTAAGTATGAATGATAAAAGGTTCGTGCACATTCAGTCCGATACGAATTTCATATCAGTCCGAAAATCTTCGCTTCGAAATTTTTGCTCCGAAATTTGGACGCATCGCAAGCAGGTTTCGAATTCGAAATCTTATCGGACTGCCTGTGAACATAAACAAAGTCTGAACGATTGTTAACTTAATATTACTGCCTGATGTTCATTTGTGCAATATTTCATATTTTCTGCGAAATAAAAGGCGGAACAATTTTCAGTAGTTGCGTTTTTGCAGATACCATGGTATCTGATACCACGGTCTAAAGTCATTTTCGCAGTTACCGTGGTATCTGATGCCACGGTCAAAAGGCGTTTTTGCAGTTGTCGTGGTCGACCGTGGCAACTGATCGTAGTGTCGCAAAAAGTCATCTCACTTTCATCAATTTTGTCAAATTGGTAGGAAAGAAGTTTGGCAATTAGTGATGTGATTGAATATCAGTTTTTCTTTTGGGATGACTTCGAACAGGGCAATTTCGGCAATTGTTGTTTTTGCAAAGCAACCGTATATCAGACATCACGGTAACTGCAAAAACGACTAATTGCAGATCCAGTTACCGCGGTAACAGATACCACGGGTTCGGTGATTCTCACTGGTTCACGTCCGTCCGGAACCGTTTACTGATTTCCATGGTTGTAAAAAAGAGCAACGAGTGGGCAAACCTAATTCGAGGTTTGCAGTAGATTTAAACTCCCATTCCCCTCTACTGGGTCCGGCCAGAGAACCAGCCACCAATAAAAGCATCACATCACTTACTAACTAACTACCAACACGCCACATCAAACTTACCTTCTCTCTAACTGGCCTGAAGTATCTAAACCGGATATTTTGTTACGTGCGAACTCCAATTCATTTCAGCTTAGGAGGAATGGGGGGGGGGGGGGTATGTAATGGCTTCCACTCCCAGCCACCAATAAAAGTATCACGTCACTTCCTAATTAACCACCCACACCCCTCTCATTGGAGGAGGAAAACTGAGGAACTGCTGAAGAATTTTTACACCGTCCCAAACGTGAATTAGTCACGCTGCTTCGAACGTTAGAAGAACGTTCTCTAAAGCGTCAATTTTCTATTCTTGTTGGTAAGAGAACTGCTAAATACCTGAAAGAGTGTAAGCGAAATTTAAGACTTACCCCGGCATCAAATGTCCATGAATGTACCGATAACGTAGCTCCAGAACGATTTCCTGCCAGACATAGGACATCACACGGAAATCTGTGCTGGCCCGAAGAAGAAACAAGAGGACGGATGCTGTTCTCCAAGTCAAGCTGTCCACAGGAGCAGATTTTAGCTGTCCCAGTGTGTCCTAAAAAAAAAGCAGTGTTGTCAGTTAAAGTCCCTACAATAACATGGCGTTTTAACGTTAACGTGCTTGCATTTCGTACGAACAAGAACAGATAAGCACCAGAATAGGTTGCATTGGCGTTATATAGCAAGAACAGATAAGCACAAGAACATCCGTAATAGGTTGCATTGGCGTTATAGCATGAACAGATAAGCACCAGAACCTCCGTCTACCTATCTCTGCAATACGACCATGTGGAGTCGAATAGATTCATGTACCCTACCCGATGCAAACGAGCGGATGGTAGGAAATACGCGGAGCATCACAATTCGTTACCTCAACAAACAGATATATAAGTAAAGCCCCGGAGAAGAAATTTCCAAAAGCCTGTTCGTTCTGTATCATTTTGAGGTCACACGTGACGCGCTGCAGAGCGGGTCAGCGCGCCTCCTGCACGTTTTCCTCTGATATGCGCAGCGGCGAAGAGGGAAGTAGACGGGCATCAATTCAAAGCTCAGCAAGTACCTCTAGCTCAGCGCAGTTTTGTCGGGGTATCCATAGTCGCTGCATGGAACCAAAAACGGAGGTTCTATTGTTCTTGGTTATTTGTTCACCGACAAAGCACAGCTCTTACTTGAATCCCTTTCACGACAAAATGGTTCACAGATACTGTTTCCCGAAAATACCATTTCTGCCACGCGAAATTAACGATTTCCTTGTTGGCGCTCGACAACTCTATCCGGCTTCCCGCTCTCCGAAGCGGATATCGAAGTATTTGAAAACTATACGAGCCGTGGGGGAAACCCAAGCAAACTAATGGAGTCCAATACACGGGATAGACCATGTCTTTATTTTTGAAAAAGTGGCAAAGTTTACGCAGGCGCGACAGGGAAACTCGGCTCGACCGGAAAAGCGCTAAGAACCCTTAGTTGCAAAACTAAATAATGACAAAGGGCGAAGATTTCTTATGCTTAAAATTTCATAAAAAACATAGGGATGACAAAGTGAGTAAGATCCTTCGTAAGGTCCTTTAATGGATTGAGGCTTCCATTGCTAGCTTGCGGTGAAAAGGTCAAACATTTACCAGATTTGTTTCACAAGAAAACTTCCATTTTAAGCTCTTTCAAAATACCTTTATTTCTTTTTCTCTGTAGAAATAACACATTATGAACGAAAACATTTACACTATAGTGAGGTGAATGTGACGCTCCTGGGAAATCTTTGTAGACAGTCCAACAAAACTTGCGAGCTCATATGCAACTTGCATACAAGCGGATCCGGTCTGAACCAATAAATAGCTTCTCTGTGGCATGTGCTCTTGCCACTTAACAAGTTTAAAGACGGTCTTAAAATAAGACACAATAACAAGTTTACTCTCTATTTCCCGAAATTCCTAACTTTTTCTTCAACCAAAATGAAAAGCATGAAAATAGCCCAGTCTCTAGCCCCCTTGCTCATCGCCTGTTACTCTTTTCACCCAGTTCGGCTATTCCCGGGATACTAAATTCCTCCCACCGACAAACTGAATCATCTATGAATAATTAGCAATGGCCTATTTGTAAGTTTTAGACACCATCATGTACACAATACTGGAGTATTTTTTCTTTCTTTTTTTTGGTCTATACCCAAATGTGTTGCTATTAAGGAAAGAAAATGTTTGGTGCGTGAATTCTAGTCTCGCCTTAAAGGAACCCTCGCTCTTGTTCTACCTTTTCCGCTGTCATTCGCTCCTCTATGCAACTGAAAACTTCAGAAATCTCCGACCTTCGCCACTGTTTCGTTTTGCAACTGCGGCGTTTTGCGTTTTTCGGCCCAGTCGGGCCAAAATCTACATTTTCATGATCTCCATGAGCCCAAAATCATCTTAACCGAAAAGAAAAAAAAAATACTTTTGACCGAACCATATATTCATGATCCCAAAGAGCCCAGGATTATTTTTGCCTCAAGGGTTTTGATAACAGATGAATTTCCAGCGCCCTCAAAGTACGCATCATCACAGCCAAGTGCAAAAAAAAATATACTTTTTTACGAAATGATTCATTCTCGTGATTTCCAAGGGTTCATCGTCATACTTGTCTCAAGGGTTTTGCTTACACAAGATCATAACCACCAACAAATTGGCGAATTCCTAATTTCATCTTTTTACCAAGCCTTGCAAGTGCCATATGAGCTTCTAGCTCTTGTTATATTTTGGAAGACAGGTCTATCTTGTGTTTCAAACTTATTTTCGATTGTTTGGCTACTCCCACTTTCCTAACCACGGCGCGTACAGTTTAAGATATTTTGTGTCAAGACTTCGCCTCAGAGAGCGGGAAGTCTGGACAGAGTCGCCATGCGCCGACGAGAAAATCGCAAATTTCACCAGACAAGTATTTATATTTCGAAAGACGATATTTCTGTACTATTTTCCTTAAAAGAAAATCAGTTCTAGTAAGATATGTGCTTTAATGGTGACACAAATCGTCTAGGTCTTGTTCTACCTACCAAATTTCCTCTTTATCCCTTCGGTACTTATGCGCGCAACAAGAATCCCGAGATTTGCTTCCAACTCTCCGACTCAGTCGACGAACCCGCTCCAGTTCTCCAAATTGCAAACTATCGTTCTTTCCCCAAAATTTTCCCTTCGGACAACCCGTTTCGCATTATATCGTGTTACTAGATTTCCAAGACTTCCCTCAGACTCCTCTCGCAGTGGTGGAACCAACTCCGGTCTTATAAAAAGCAAATCTAGCCCCTAAGACGAGCGTTCAGCCTACCAAATTTAGTCTCCAACGCTCTACTCTTGGGCACTTACTAGTCCAAGAAGATCCCCCCCTCTCCCTACAAAGCTATTTCACCTCGAATCAACAAGTCAAAAAAATATGGCTCCAAGAGAATCCGCTGACTTCCTTATCGAAAATAACCTAATTTGCAGTCAACTGGGTTGAAGAGAAGCTTATTATAAACGCCATTAATGATATTCAAATTTACGGAGGCGCCGGGCTGAAGCATAAATTTGACTATTAGTTACGATTAGTCAGAACTAAATTTTAATATGCATATTTAATTACTTATTAATGAAGCGAAAAGAAATCGAAAGTATTCCCTGAAGTTGAGACCGGTCCCTCCAGCTCGGGTCATGCACAGGCGGAAACGAACCGGATTGGTGGATATTTTATTTACCTTACGACCCCCAAATTTGAGGTAAGTGAACAGTCTTGAAAGTGAGATTTCGGAGTGCAGGAGAATTGTAAACTAACACAAATATTTTACTGAGTTCTACATCCTGGTAGTAAGTAAATAATTTGTATTCCTGTTGGTTATATAGTGAAATGTAAAAGTGTGCAGGAACATAGTGCGAGTCCACTGAAAGCACGTCACATCGCGAAGCTTTCCCCAATGAAAAATCATCTCAAAATAGTAGTATGAAGTTGTACGAAAAATAAACATGCAGTACCAACTGATGCTACTATAGCAAGACTGGATGCTACTGGAGCAAGGCGGGATGCTACTGAATTAAATTAAAGTAATCTGTAAAAGTGCGTATCAATGCAGGCAACTTTTTCGTACAACTACACAGGCTACAAATTTTTCATCGGGTCAGCATATTTAGCCAAGTGCCATTTAAACTCCGTATCAAGAAATCTCCGTATCAACAAACTGGAAATACCAGTCCTGGACACCTGGTACGCTTGAGCAAGTCAAGTATCTTGTTGGTCACCGTCAATAACAGCCAAGCTATCAGGTGCGAAACATTTGTTTCCCACATAGCAAGAAATTTCAAAAAAGAACAGAAATAAGAGAAGGAACTGAAAACATTCTTAAGGATGAAATTATTCCACGGGTGATACTCAGATTCAAAGATTATTTCACCAATTTAAGTATTGGATGATGACTCATTATACTCATAGAGCGCATCCAGGTGGTGGGCAAAAGGTCAGCCAATCACGAGTAGCATAGCCTACATGAAGGAAGTGTGTTGAGTTCCGGACCGACCGTGCACCACGACACCGGAGACTTGCGAACACCAAAATCGAGAGTGAGCAACCACTCGTTAAAGATTCAATTGCTGTAGCTACAAATAGCAAAGAAACCACAAGAATGTTTTGAGCAAACACAACTTCACCTTTTTCTCCAAATCCTAATGCCGGCCAACATTACCGACCATAATCATTCTGAAACGATTTCTCTCGCCATTTCTAAGCCTTCATAGCAGTTCGATCCTCTTCTCGACACCTCACTAATTACTCATTAAATATGATAGGACTATCTGACCCTAGCGAACAAGCCTTTTCTTCTTAAAACAATTTACAGAACAAGTTTAGGGCGATCTCTTGGATTCGCTTTCCGGAAAGCAAAGCGAGAATCTGCCAAGCGCCAGAACAAACGGAAAGTGGTTCTGCCTCATTTGCACCTTTACAACTTCTCGCTGACCAGCCGAAATCAGTTTCAGGGCGATTCTGGCGGTCTGGAAAGCTCCACGAGCTTATGCGCCGGCTGTTTTAGCGACTTCGGCTAAAACTCGCTTCGCTTTCCAGAGCTGTTCTCGCTCCGCTAGTTTCAACGATCACTTGGAAAGCGAATCGACTTCGCGAGTGGAAACTGATTGCAGAAGTCAGCGAGAAGTTGTAAAGGTGCAACTGAGGCACAGCGACTTTCCGTTTGTTCTTGCACTCGGCGGATTCTCGCTTTGCTTTTCGGAAAGCGAATCCAGAAGATCGTCAGAATCGCCCTTTCCACTCGCGAAGTAGATTCGCTTTACAAGTCACTGGCGGAAATTAGCGAAGCGCGAGAACATCTCTGGAAAGCGAAGCTACTTTAAGCCGCCGTCGCAAAAAGAGCCGGCACATCAGCTCGCGGAGCTTTCCAGACCGCCAGAAACACCCTTTATTGAAAGAAATACACGCCACCATATGCTTGGCTGTTCTTGTTCGGTAGCACAACTGCCGAACGTTGCCTTGTTTCCACTCACAAAAACAATCAATAAAACTCGAGAGTGGATTTCATACGTAGGTGAGATTTTACTTCCCGGATATTTCGGCCCTTCTCTGCCGGGTCTTCTTCAGGCAAAACAAATTTCAGCTGACCTTTTAGCAGCATCAAGAATGCTCTGCTACCAGGATTGTGGACCGTCTAATATTCTGCGTTATTAGGGTCCTGGACCTTTCAACTATTATATCATTTTGTTTCAGCATACTTTTTTTTTTAAACCCAACAAACTTCTGTCTCCTCTGTCTTCCGCTATGCTTCGTAACATTTAAAAAATAGAAAATACTGGGAATTCAGTCAAGCGCGCAGAGCTATGAAATACTATACCCCCAGGGTTGGTCACCAGAAGTAACTTCGTACACCCTGGAAAGTAACCCAAAAGTATCTCAAAGTAGCCCAATGTAACCCAAAGTATCCCATAGTAACCCACAGTATCCCAAAGTATCTCTAAGTTTCCGTGAATTTCAATTGTTTCGTGAAGGAATTTCGCATCAGTTTCAAGATCTTGCAACCGGCTCCTCGTCTCGTCTGACGAAAAGTTTGAAACGTCACCACGCAAGTCTTGCGCACGAGGGGTTACTTCGGGTTACATTGGGTTACTTTGGGTTACTTTGAGTTACTTTGGGTTACGCTGGGTTACTTTGGGATACTTTGAGATACTTGGGTTACTTTGGGATACTTTTGAGACAATTGCAAGCGTGATGTACGCCATTTGTGCGCAAGACTCGTGACCCAATGTAATCCAAAGTAACCCAATGTAACCCATAGTAACCCAAAGTAACCCTGAGTAACCCAAAGTATCCTGAAGTAAGCAAGTAACTCGTACACCCTGGTTCTTGGTGACCAACCCTGGCTATACCCTGAATCAAATAAATGGTAACACATGCTGCATAATTATGTACATATACATTACATTACCATCAATCAGATAAGTTCAACTGAGAAAGAAGGAGTCCCTAATTTTATTTGTTTTAAGTAAGATCAGGAAACGTTGGGTTTTCAAGATCTTAAACCACTTTTATTCCTTTTTGTCTCGTCATTTTGGAGGGACAAAACATTTTATTTTTTAAAGAGATAAGTTGCGTTTTTGCAGATACCACGGTATCTGACACCACGGTATCTGACACCACGGTCAAAAGTCGTTTTCGCAGTTACCGTGGTATCTGATACCACGGTCAGAAGACATTTTTGCAGTTACCGTGGAATCGGGCAAGGTACCGTGGTACCAAGGTAACTGCGACAACGACTTTAGACCGTGGTATCAGATACCACGGCAACTGAAACAAGACCAAAGGTTCCGATGGGATCCCAAAATTTCAATATTTGATCCAGACAATTATGTTTTGTCTTCGCCAGATCCAGTCTTCGCCAGGCCAAACAACTAATCATTAAGAAATCCAAGCTCAGATATGAATTCAGCATGTGCGTTTACCTCTATAAGCCGATCGAAACGATCCTAGCTTACTTCTGTGAATTTTGCGGTTTTGGCGAAATTCAAGAACTACTTGTCCGGCGAAAAACTAAAGCTCAAAAACGGATTCAGCGTATCTCCTTACCCCTATATCCAACATCTAATCAACTTCAAATACAACTTTAACTTCATACAAATTTTCCGGTTTCAGCCGGATTCCGGACGAACTATATTTCCGGCTAAAGAGTGATTGTCATATACGGATTCTCCATCTCCTCTTACCCCTAAATCTATCGTCTAATTAACTTCAAATAAAACTTTTACTTTACAAAATTTTTCCGGTTTTGGCCGGATTCCGGGCAAACTACTTGTCCGGCGATAAAATGGTTTTCGTATTCTCGTTCAGCATGCCTTCTTACCCCTACATCAAACATCTAATCAACTTCAGATAAAACTTTAACTTCTAACAAACTTTCCGGTCTTGGCCGGATTCCGGGCGAACTAATTGTCCGGCGAGAAAATGGTTTTCATATTCGTGTTCAGCATGGTTTCTTACCCCAAAATCAAACATCTAATCAACTTCAAATAAAACTTTTACTTTTAACAAACTTTCCGGTTTCGGCCGGATTCCGGGCGAACTACTTGTCCGGCGCGAAAATGGTTTTCATATTCGTGTTCAGCATGTCTTCTTACCCCATAATCGACTATCAAATTAGCTGTTTAAAAATATTTTGCTTGTCCCTTAATTTGAACCCCCTCCCCCACCCCTAAATGTAGGGCTACAGGGCCCATCTACGAACTCGACCTTACTCTTGACCCAATGAATGCTCACACCAAGTTTCATCAAAATATCTCATTCCCTTCGAGAGTTATCGTGCTCACAGACGGACGGACGGACGGACAGACAGACAACTTTTGCGATGTCATAGGTATCCGTCACTAACGTCTTGGGATCCCAAAAACGACTAAGCTGCAGATCCAGTTACCGTGGTAACAGATACCATGGTATCTGCAAAAACGCAAATATAGATTGTAATGTGTGACATTGTTATCTGTACTCTCGATGACTAACTGTTCCTGCCGATGACGAATCGCCGTGTGCTCTAGCGAAGAGCCGGAAGCGTTACTCTAGTTCTTCCCGAGGTTTCGAGGGCGTGTTTCTTTACCATCCTGAAGTTCTGATAGAACAAGAGCTGCAAGCTCATATGGCACTTGCAAGCTTTTTAGCTTGTATTCAAGTTATCGTAGTAGGATGTGAATGGATAGTAACTTTGTCAGTGTGATGGGTTGTTTGGTACTACAGTTACGTTCAAAAGAAATGGTCACTTAGTTATATTTGCTGTTGTATAATATATTTGAACAATTTGTTTTAAATATTTTGACATCTTATGGAAAAATCAGCGAAATTTTCAAGCACTTCCTTTTCGACGGTGACGCTCGGAAGGTTCCGATCGCTCCATTCTAACCGTGTCACATGATTTTCGGTTCCTCCCTCCGACCCCCCCCCCACATTCATCGGATCCGGTCTCGACTTGATATGGTATATCTGAGACATGAGGTCTTTCCAAATACCAAGTTTTATTAAGATTAAATCACCCATATGAAAATTATGAATGTCAATAAAATTCCGGATTCCGGCTCCCCTCCCTCTCACCACTATGGTCGGATCGGGCAAGTGATTATTTCCAAGTTAATTTGGCCGAGCCCATTGCACACCTGCCAAGTTTCCTCGTCCTTGAACATCTGGAAGTAACTTAACTCCGTAACACCGGAATTCCGGAACCCCACTCCAACTCCCCCCGTAGTGCACGAATCCAGTCCGGTTCTGTCAATGATGAACCTAGGGATTCTTTTTGTTCCTCCCACCAAGTTTCATCCCGATCGCTCCACTGTAAGCGTGTCACATGATTTCCGGTTCCCCCCTCCGACCCCCCCCACCCACATTCATCGGATTCGGTCCGGACTCGAATCGGGACATCTGAGACATGAGGTCTTTCCAAATATCAAGTTTCATTAAGATCCGATCACCCGTTCGAAAATTATGCATGTCACTAAATTCCGGATTCCGGCTCCCCTCCCTCCCCACATGATGGTCGGATCGGGCAAGTGATTATTTCCAAGTTATAGAAAATCATCTGTAATCAAAACTCTTGAAGTAAAAAAGATGATCATCAGGAGCACGAAAATGTATATTTTGCTCAAAAGTATTGTTTGTACTTTAAGAAATTTAGTTGTAAGCAAAACCCTTGAGGCAAAAATGATCATGGGCTCATAGGGATCACGAAAATGTATATTTTGCTTAAAAAAAATTTTTTTGTACTTTGCGGTTAGCATTAGTACTTTAAGGAATGGCCGGATCAGGGAACTAACTATTTCTAAGCCAATCACGCCAAGTCTTTAATTTTCAAGCCAAGTTTCATCGTCCTAGCATGTCTGGAAGTACCTTAGCTTGCGATCAACGGAATTCCGGACCCCCCCCCTCTAACTCCCCGACAATGCCCGAATCCGGTCCGGTTCTGTCACTGATCTACATAGGGCTTGTGCTTGTTCTTCCCACCAAGTTTCATTCCGATCGCTCCACTCCTAACATGTCACAAGGTTTCCGGATCCCCCTCCGACCCCCCCCCAACTTCATTGGATCCGGTCCGTACTTGAAATGGGACATCCGAGACATGTTGTCTTTCTACATATCAAGTTTCATTATGATCCGATCACCCGTTCGGAAGTTATACATACCTCAAGATTCCAGATTCCTCCTCCCTCCACCCCCCCCCCCACGATGGTCGGATCGGGAAGCTGACTATTTCCAGGTTAATCTGGTCGCGTCCCTGATTTACCTGCCGAGTTTCATTGTCCTAGCCCACCTGGAAGTAACCTAACTCTGTATCACCGGAATTCCGGAACCCCGCTCCAACTCCCCCCACAGTGCACGAATCCGGTCCGGTTCTGTCAATGATGTATCTAGGGGTTGTGCTTGTTCCTCCCACCAAGTTTCATCCCGATCACTCCACTCTAAGCGTTTAACATGATTTCCGGTTCCCCCCTCCGACTCCCCCCCATATACATCGGATTCGGTCCGGATTTGGTACGGGACATCTGAAGCATGACGTCTTTCCAAATATCAAGTTTCATTAAGATCTGATCAGCCGTTCGAAAGTTATGCATGCCACTAAATTCCGGATTCCGGCTCCCCTCCCTCCCCCCACGATGGTCGGATCGGGAAAGTGACTATTTCCACTGAATCATTTGGGGTCCCCGATATGCCTGCCAAGTTTCATCATCCTAGCTTATGTGGAAGTGCCCGAACTAGCAAAACCCGGACCGACCGACCGACCGACAGACAGACAGAAATTGCGATCGCTATATGGCACTTGGCCGAAGGGCAAGTGCCATAAAAAAACATTTAATCATCTGTTAAGAGCCAAAGTTTTTTCCTTCTAGGCTGAACCTCACATCCTGCAGCAATGAATAGGACATCATCTTCAATGAACCGCCTTCTCAATACGACAACGGAGAGCCAGTCATCCAACGTTTCCCTCAACAGCCCACTGGAACGGACGGACAGCAGTTCACCCCTTCCAGATCCTTTGGCTATGCAGCAGTATCGCGAGATGTTTTCTAACAAGCGGAGCGGAAGGCCCGTTCCAGAAGGGGTATCAGATCGCGAGAACGTCATCATACCTAAAGACGAGCAGCTTAGACGGCAAGACAGCGCTCGAAGACACAGGCAATACCAGAGAAAGGGGCAGATCGCTTCCGACAGCAGCGAGGAAAGTATTCCTTCTGCCGTCAAGAGACAAGATCGCAGTGGTAATGAAAGCGAAACCACCCGTGGGAAAGGGAAGGAGCCACAGCCAAACGATATCTACCGTGGCCATGAGCAAGCAAGCGATGAAAGCCGGCAACGACCCAGCAAGCTACCAGTGACCAGTCTGACGGAGTACGATGACGATTATTTTCCCGAATATGCCCCAGTCTCTCGGCAGTATATCGACGGACCGCCAACTCTGGACATCGTGTCGTCCAGTTTCTCCACCCAAGCCTTTAGAGAGTACCGTCAGACTTCTTACGCTAAAGAGACTTCAAATGGACGGCCGAGGCAAAGAGAAGTCGGTATCGACATTCCCGAACGAAGATACACAGCCCAGCCCACTCATCGCTACGACGATACTTCCCGCAACTTGAAGCCACCGAGCGGACGAGCTCCAGAGATCCCACGCGAAAGCAGGAGACCAGAAATCCCAATCGATGTCATCACATACGCACCGCTGGAGACATCTACCATCAAAACAAGCCGCAATAACCGCAGACCTCGCGAGGACAATCTTCCAAGATCCAGTTCAACCCAGACCATGGAGAGGATGCGCGGTAGACAGCCAGACCCAGCTACATCCCAGATCGCCCACCAGACTCGCGAGCTACCACCGCCACCTAGCATCGAAAAAGAAAGCGGCAGCTCCTCGGAGACCGAGTCACAGAAACTACCGACCAAGAAGCAGTGGGCACCCATCAACTTTAGAGATTTCCGTCCCAAGGTCGAGCGTCCCGTGTATAACTTGGAGGAGCAGATGAAAGAGGATACTTCGGTCTGGGCCAAGGTTATACCAAGACTGGTGTGTACTATCGTTCTCCTTGTTATTTTCGCGACATCTGTAACCTGGATCGTCCTGGCAATACAAGGGATGCTGCATGAGACCAAGACAGAGACCAAGAGATGGCTGAAAAGGATTTTGCCAATGTTTATTCCAATCATTACTCTCCTCACCTTTTTCGCCTGTGGCGTCATGAAACTTATATCGCTTAGAGAAAAGTGAGGCTATCGCGTACGCAATCATTGATTTGTCCTTCGTTAATATTCTTAATATATGTTTTTTAATAAATTAGTCTGAGTGTCATCTTTCCCTTTACCGAAGCGAAAACTTCCGCCAACGACCGTATCCTTTCTCCTTACGCAAGTTCCACACGGGGTTTGAATTTTTGTTGTTGCAGTATTTCTATGGAATTAACCAAATTCGAATATCCTCTCACCATTTCATGCTACGAAGCGTCCATCCACTACGATCTTCATCCTTCCTATAAACTGCGCATCGGATGCCGCATCTAAAATGCCACTGCAACCTACGTCCGTAATTTCATCATTAATTCTTAAGCCCGGAGTCCCAAATGCCATAAGTTACATTCTAAGCCTGCAGACATACCTCACTAATCTTTGCTCTTGCCACGATTCACTAGTTTCCATACGCATTATGCTCCCCACGAGTGTTCGCGTATCGTGCTATTGACAGAGGCGTCACTACTGGGGGGGGGAGGCCCCCCCCCAATGTTGTCGGCCAGTCGGTAAAAAATAGCCGAGTCGGCGCGAAGCGCCGCGATTTTTAGTAAAAACAGTCGATTTTTTACTTAGATATAGTCGTTTTTTCTTAAAAACAGTCGGTTTTTCGTAAAAATAGTCGACTTTTTCTTAAAAATAGTGTTTTTTTCTTGAAATCAGCCGATTTTTCGTCAACACAGTCGTTTTTTTTTCCAATAATAGTCGTTTTTATCCGCAAACACAGTCGGTAAAAAAGACCAGCCAGTCGGTAAATACCTTGTCCCCCCCCCAAACATTTTGGCTAGTAACGCCTCTGGCTATTGATGCGTAAAAACTGATTATATCTGGATAGAAGGCAATGGGCTTGGGAAAAGGCCCAAAACACCCAAAGCCGTAGATAATCTGTTCAAAGAGTAGCCTAGTTTTACAATATTCAAACAGTTTTGAATATTTGAACATAAACAGTAAATAGTTTGAGGTGTGCTTTAACGATCCGGATTTCGAACCAAAATTTCCGCACTTTCGTTGTTGTGAAAATTTTGTGTCCAACTTTTCAGTACCGAAAAATGAAGGTGTGGTCCAGGAAATCCAGAAGTTCTGTTCCGCCTACACTAATTCACTAAGGCACTTCGCCACCACATTCAAAAATACATTTTCGTCAGGTTGGATCCGGATAAAGAAGGCAAGATTGTCTGAAACCCCCCCCCCTCGATTCCGAAATCTCGACGGGTTTAACAACCAATGCTTAAAGTATATGTAGAGCGTGTTCCACCCTTCTAACAATAGTAACTATTAGGTACTATTTTCGTTCCAGCCTCATGAAAAGTTACTACGCTGACTATATATATGTATATATAATATTATAAATTCACTAGTAAACAGTAGAGGTATGCTTATTTGAACAGTTACTTAAATGTGAACAGTGCAGTTTTGGGCATGGTAGAATAAAGATCCAAAACACCTATTCAGGTGTTTTCAGATATCTTTAATTACCTACTTTGGCTAACTCGATAAGTTGCGTTTTTGCAGATACCATGGTATCTGTTTATCCACGGTAACTGGATCTGCAGTTAGTCGTTTTTGCAGTTACCGTGGTATCTGAAACGACAATTGCTCCTCAAAAACGACAATTGCCAAAATTGCGCTTTTCAAAGTCATCCCACAAGAACCAGAGCTGATAGCTCATATGGCACTTGTAAGAATAGGCGAACTGTAGGCGGGAGTTTTTCGCTTGAGTTATATACAGAGTCGAATATCATATTATTTTACACTTGTTGAAGTAAAAAGAAGCAAAAAGGCAGGTCTACAACTCCTCTTCTTCCTGGGAAGGTTCGAACCTCTAGGTCCTCCCGGATTTTAAACTGAACATCTGAGAAACTTGTTCTTGACACTTGTCAAGTTTCATGCATGTCCGATTACCGGTTCCAAAGTTATTCATGTTACTAGTTTCCGGATTCCGCATCCCTCCACTCCCATCACAGTGGCTGAATCGGGGAAATGTTCATATCCAAGTCAATCTGGTGGGGTCCCTGATACGCCTGTCAATTTTCCTCGTCCTAGCTTATGTGGAAGCATTTCACGAGATTTCCGGTTCCCCCTCCAGCCCCCCCACCAGTTATCGGATCCGGTCCGGATTTGAAACTGAACATCTGAAACACCTGTCCTTGCAACTAGTCAAGTTCCATGCATGTCCGATTACCCGTTCCAGAGTTATGTATGTTACTAGTTTCCCGACTCCGCATCCCTCTGCTCCCCCATGATGGCCGAATCGTGGAAGTTTAAGTGATAATACCTATCTGTTCAGCAGGAATTCCCGTCCAAACGGTAACGTTTTTCAGCACTGCATTGTTTTCTTTCCAGAGAGGGTAATAACTATCCCAAGAAAGAGCTAGCTCCCTCGCTAGCTCCTCCTCGTATTTTCATAAATTGTAACAATTTCTTTGGAACGCAACCTAGGACTCTCAGACGAGCCGAAAAATAAGTAAGCGGAAACCCGAAGGCCGTTCAGCAATTTTTGAACTTGGTGTCTTGGTGATCTCCCCTCAAAGTACCTTATATTGTTTACATAGCGAACGTCATGACGCTCCACTTTAATTTTCACACGTCATGGGCCTACTTGCGTCATACAGAAGATCTGATGAAACGGCACAGATCGCTGAGTCATCCAGGAGGACCTTGAGTAATTTGCCAAGCAGCGTTGCCACTATTGGTACAATTATACTCTTTTTAGTAAATTTATCTTCATGAGCTGGTAGTGCATTTGAAAAAAAATTGAATACATTTAAAATTTTTGCGCAAATTTTAAGAAAAGTAGCATTTCTCGAAAAAATGGACACTTTTGTTCGAAGGGCCGGTTCAGGCCTTATTTACAAGATCATGCGTAGACTGGTTTACGGTGGCATCAGTGGACAACAACGAGCGTGTTGCGGGGAGTGCAACACGCGCAATTTTCTTTTTAGGTAGTATTTTTTTCTTTTGGTAGTAATTTTTTGCTACTGTGGTGAATTTTATTTACTGAAGTAGCAACCCTGCAACAGATTATCTCAGCTTTTGAAAGAAGAAACCCCACTTGCGTCATAAAGTACCAGGAAGAATCTGATGAAACCGCACTGATCGCAGAGTAATCTACAAGGACTACTCGTGGTTTGCGCCCTGCCGGATTTGTTTAATTTTTTTTTTTGTAGAAGTAAGTATGTCAATTAATGAACCTGAAGTAATGTGGCAAGAGATTAGCTTACGGAAATACCAACAGGGAATCAACCATCCAATCGTCGGTCTAGGACGAAATTTCGCTATTCTTCAACGTTTCTTAGGTATGTCCAGTAGTGTGCCTTTGCTGTGCCTTTATTTTTCTCCTGTCCCATTTATCTGCTTAAGTCTAGTGCCTCTGGAATTTGGGGGTCCAACGCCCCAGTTTCTCTGACATTTTTTGCCTAGCTTTAGCTCTCAGGTCAACCTCGACGAAGAAAGCAATCACGAATCCAAGAGAAAAATCTTGAATGTAAAGCCTGGCTTTAGTTTTGTGGTTGGAAGGCAAGAGAGGCTTTAGTTTTGTGGTTGGAAGGCAAGAGATTCGCGAAGAGGACAACTAAGAAATGTTGAAGAACAGTGAAAAAAGCTATCATCACTATCATGAATTTCCGGAAATGACTGTGCGAAATCTGTGAGCCTGGAAGGTGAAACTGGCTTTTATGTCCAAACTCCGGATTTTACGGCGGTCTCCAAATCTTCCGGTTGATAGACCAGTTCTGACACATGTGAGATATCTTATGTCAAATCGGGGACCCATAAATTTCCTGTAATGACTGTAAGGAAATTTACGGGTCCCTGGTCAAATTGATAACTAGCAGCCAGTTTCTCCACAGAAAACCGGTGTCTCACGTACAACAATCCCAGTTTCGAAATTTCTGGAAAAGGATAGTTTCTAGATACAGATTATATCAAGCTTTTTTTCTTGGTTAAAAATATTCGTTAAAAATATAGCAGTTTTGGTACGAAGAGCAGCTTGACATGAGAAGACTACACATTAAATGTTGCAGTATAGCATTCCTAATTGCTGACATGACTAACGTTTGACGTCGGTCTTTATCCGTCTGACAGGGACTGACTGAGGTGAAGATGAGATAACATTCAGTCTACAACCATACATTGTAGGTGCGAGTAATAACTGTGAGCATCTTGTGAGGATTATACTGACATTACAATTGACATGACGCAGGTGACCGAGAAGCTACTGCCTCGGCTACTGCATGGTGCAGTAGCGTCACAGCCTAGTGGTTTTCCTTTCAAAGTGAGGCCTCTTAAAATTTTGTTTTTATGGCACGCACTTCCACATAAGCAAGAATAAATAATTTATTCTTTTTCCCTTATTTATTCTTGACATAAGCTAGGAGGATAAACTACGGTTGAGGAAACCTTCCGGACTGCCTAGATGTCCCATAGCTGTGACCAAACTAACAACGATGGGGGACTTTTGGAGTGAGAACGTTTCCCCCAAAATACTCCGATTACAGGAAACTTGATCGGTTGTAAGAGAAAATGCCCTAGGTGTTATTTATCAAGGTCCAAACCGCATCTGGGGCACTTTCCTGGAAATGCTCCGAACTGAGAGAAACTTCATGGGTGATAGGGGCATTTTTACGTCCCACATGTGATCAAATATGATGGTTGTGTGGTCACGGCGGAGGGATCGTTGGAGCAGGGGTCCCGGGAATTTCGTGACAATTTAAGCGTATGGGCCAAACTGTTGGAGGGATTGGAGTGAAAGCTTGACGGTACGACAGCCATGTGCCTTGGATGTGGTATTTTTGGACACAGGACGGATCCAACCTCAGTGGGGTACAGGACGTTGCCTGGAGATAATTCGATTCGCGCGAAACTTAATGACTGATAGGACTAGATACCCAAGATGCGGTGTGAGCCCGCTTGACATAACCCGGAAATGCTTAGACTGCAGTGAAAATTAAAGGGTGGTACGAGCAGTTGCCTAAATGTCCAGTTTCTATGTCCGAACCGCATCCAGCGACGGTGGGGCGAAGGAGGGGGGAATTTTGTGACGCTCTCATTTACTTTCTTGTGTCGCCGATTCGCAACAAATACCCTATTATCTCCTAACTCTTGTTTTGTTAGTCTGTCTGTCTTAACCGGAGGCGTTTTTTCCATTTCACGTTTAGGTTGGGGATGTTCATGAGGACGTTTTGTCGTGAGAACGTTTCGCAAGGGGATGTTTTGGGAGGGGACGTTGCGCAGACAACTCGTTTGTAGTGTCGGTATGAGAAAGAAGAAATGAAAATCGTTCTCCGTTTTCATATCCTGCCGAATATATAGTTCGGCCGGATTTGCCAGGATACAGCGATGGCAAAAAATTCGGTAGCCTACTCCTAACAATGTTCTGGTTGAGTTAATTGTTAGAGTCGATATAACATACGAAGCCTTGAACTTTAAGCTGATTGTACAGAGATACAGAAGATGTACAATCCGGTATTCTATGGGTTTCGAGCTGTTTTGATTCTGTGTGGATCGGAAATTTAGGACAAAAAGGACTACCTCATGGTTCTGGTTACGGGGTCGACAATTCTGATATAAAAACATTTCTAAGGAATTTAGCGAAGATCCAATAAATAGTAGCTTTTGGGATCTCACAGCAACTTCTGGCCTTGCTACTCAAAATATGAGACGTTTTTTCAAAGGTTTTCAGGGTTCGTATGTTCGAAAAGCGGTTTTATCAAGGGTTATGTTCGACATGTGGGTACTTACCAAACCTGTGCTTCAGGCTTCGGCTTCAGTTGGCCTAATGAGACAGTCGGTGTAGGGTTAAGGAAACATGCTGAATCCATATATGAAACTTAGCTTCTCGCCTCACAAGCAGTTCGCCAGGAATCCGGCTAAAGCCGGAAAATAATCAGAAGTAAAAGTTTTTCTGAAGTCGATCAGTGATTCGATATAGGGGTAAGAATATAATTTGCTGAATTCATTTTTTTTTTTGGCGACGGACAAGAGTCGGTCCGGAAGACACGGAACACCGATCAAGTTGCTTCTTTTACCTACGGACTCACTAGACCAGCCGGGTCCCAGATTCCGGCAAAAATGGGATATTCACGAGTTCTAACGAATACCTTTGGCCAGCTGTTTCTTCGGTTTGGAGATAAGAAGACTGATTTGTATTATTACCGAGTACTTGGTGCGATCACTTTGATATAACCGAAAATTTCGGAAAGGACAAAATCCTCCGATGAAACTTACGAAGATGGTGTATATATAATTCTGTATATAACACAGAATTATCAGCAAAATATAAAATAATAAACCCCATCGAAAAATACATAAAATTGAAAAAGTACTAGAGTAAGAGATTTAAATACTTGCACAGACCATTTGCTAACTCGATTTGTGGTATAGGTTAGTACCATGTTTAGTGTGTGTATATATTTTTTGTAGTTTTCTTCAGTTTCCTTTATTTTCTTTTTCCTTGTACTCCGCTTTTTCCCTTTTGTAAGCGGGCAAAAATAAATAAATAAATATATATATATATATATATATATATATAGATAAGGAACATGTTCTATTAGAATATCCTCCAAGTTTGAGACGAGCACTGGTATTCCCGTCGTAATATGGGCTTGACTGGAAATAACACCGAAAGGAATTACCTACTGGATCTGCTGGTTCCATGGTTGATTGGGGATAAAAAACGCGATTCCGGCATCTAGTGAAGACTGGAAATCTATACGATCCATCAGTCTGATTGAAAAATCCGATACATTCCAAGACCTTTGGTCTTGTTAAAGCAAAGAACAATTTTTCCGATCTTCAGAAGCAAGAAATTTTCACCCATGCGGCAACCGCCGGCAACGCTGCTCTAACGGTGACGCACGGCGAAAGGCGACCGAGGGACTGGCTTGGCTGGCAGTGTTGATCGATACGAAGAGAACAGTCAGTTGAGCAAGAACAGTTTTGAATTTGTTCCAGCGTGTTTTATACCTCTTTACTGGACCAAGGGATACAATGGAATAGTGCAGAACTTAGTCAGTTTCAGAAGGTTATAAAACTGCTAGTGAAAATTCTACTATTCTGTAGATACAAGCTGTTGAGTAGATCTTTTCACCCAACTGATTTCACTTTTATTAGTCATTCAGTCACAACCAAGTTAGTAACAGCCTGTGGACTTAAAACTGCTACAGCATGGATAATACAAAGGTGAGATTGAAAATTATAACTTTTTTGGTAGCTTGATGAGGGAAAAGTAAACAAATTATAAGAATTAAAGGGAGAGAGTCATGTGCTAAAATACAAAGAAAATGCTAATGTCGAACTTATGGTTGGTTGGTTGGTTGGTTTGGTACTGTAGGTGTTGGGTTAATGGACGGTGACAGAGAGGGTTTCAAATGGAATACTCATCCATTGGCAGAGAAGCCATAGGCTCTCCAAATCTGCACTATTAATTCCATATTTGACGATGCAAAACGGATAAGTCAGCTACATTTTATTAGAGCTATATTACCCTTTCGACGACCCAATCGAACATCAAAAACAGCAGCCATGCCCATAATGAAATCACAGCACCAGCTTTAGCTCCAACCAATTTTCAGAGAAGAAGTTCACAGAATCAGATATTTAAGGAAGAATCTTAAACTATTTTTCCACAAGTTAATTTTCCAGCTTGAGCGGCTTCAGCCTGAAGAGGACCCTTGCCAAGAAGGGCCCAAATATAGCTCTAATGACTTATCCGTTTTGCATCGTTAAATATGATTCGCAGTCAGCTTGGGCTGAAGGAATCTACTATTAATTCCGCCGGCCATTCCAGCGACACCCCATTCTTGATAACCCAACTGGCGTCCAATGATTAACAGCAACCTGGCAAGTTGCAATAAACGCGAAAGGGGGGCTCCCAGGCACAGGATGTATGTATATCAGTCGACGTTAAACACTCCTTGAGCCCATGCTGACTGGGAAAAATAATTATATTCCCGAACCTTGCCGATCGCTCGGCCAATCGAACCTGTTGAACTGTTGATTGCGGGTTCGTTCGTTCCTTCCCCAACGTTGTCGCTGACGTTCGACAGCCTAACCTTGCAAAGAAGGGCCGAAATATCGCTGCCAAAGCATCGTGGCTTCATGCATTGTTTAAATAGGCTACAGTTGACGTTAGTACCGAGCACCGACAGGCAGAGGCGTCATTTGACCCCACTCCCGGAGGAGGGCAGCTGCATATGAAAAATCATAAAATCTTTAAAGTTTAACTGAAAAGCCAACTTATTTGTGTGTCATTTAATTGGATACACTGAATTATTTGGATTCTGCAAAGGGATTTTCTGATTTTCCACTATCTGCTCTAGTTATGAGGCTCAGAATTTCTTCGGCCGTCCCCGCAGCGTAAATTCTACTATGACGCGGGATATTTTAATCTTCACACAAATGCGGCTTTCCAGTGGGCAGTGGTGATACTGGTGAAGATTGCTTAGTGACTGAACAAAAAAAAGATAAATCTTTATCCTAAGGCATACAAAAAAATACAAGCGCATAGAGGCACCACAAATCACACGGAAATTCCACTATTTGAAAGTCGATTATTCGTGAATAGCGGAACAACGAAGTAACTCATTTCCAGCGGGTCTCCAAGCCAATTTAAGTGAATAAGTGATGGGTAACTAGACTGTCCTATCCTAGCCCTTTTCGGTTAAACTTTAAGGAAAAAGTGATTGACATCATTATTACAGGCAGTGGATTTTAATATGGTACTTCACCAAACTTTGACCTTATCAGACCGAGCTAATGTGCCTCCCCTAGGTTTTCGCGAAATGACGCCTCTGTCGACAGGACATGACTATGACGAAAACGAACTGAAACAAAATCTGATTTAGCCAATCTACTGTTTATTGTAATAGATTTGTTATAAGATAGAGGAAGTCTAGATGTGAGCTACAAGCATACATTTTGTTGGCCTTTACTTGGCAATTTTGTTACTTCGGCCTTTATTGGCCGTTAATTTGGGAGTTAAAGGACACCTGAACAATGAAACCATACTTGGACACACCATGGAGAATGCATTTACAGACATGGCCACGGAGAGCATTCTTCTCCTGAGCGTGAAGTTTCCAAAATAGGGATGTTCGTTTCTGGAGGTTTGCACATGCAGACTCCAAGACAAAAAGCGCAATTCATTCAAATCTTGTATAGCGCTGGCAGGATCGTATTGGAATTTCTTCTAGATATACGTTTGGGCTTAACTGGTTAAAAAATATTCCAGAAGAAGGGTTGATTGGAGACATTTGTTCATTTCTAAAATTGTTCGGTACTGAAATAAGGACAGATGCAAAATGGAGCAAAAATCATAGCTTGGAAACACTATTTCATATCTGGATTGGGTTTTCTGCAGGCAATGTTAACGGAAGTCATACAGATAGGGATGATACTTGGTACTCTTCATTCAGGTGTCCTTTAAAGGCTTTATTTAATATTATTATGATCATCCGGTCCATCTAAATGGCACCGACCTCGGGTCCTACAAACAAACAAACAGTTGGCGACCCCTTGTAAAATATTTTCCTTACCATTAGCTCAAGAGTTAACTAATTTTACGTAATCCGTAGCTCCACTTGATATGCCTAACGCTCCAGCCAAAGCCGTGTTCGAATCAGCAAAAGTCACCCAATACTATTGACGACGAGCCCTAGATGCTGGTGTTCTATTCAAAAGCTGTAGTCGTTGTTCTACAAAATTGTCGAATAATATCTGTGAATTCCGACGGATTTGTTTCGTGTTAAGAGTTTCTGTCGAAATTACATTAGGCTATTCCTGCCGATAATGACGTCATTATTCGTAAAGGAAACAACTATAGACAATATTAGCGATAACTGTTGGTGAATAGAATGCGACTTAAGATAAACAAAATGTTTACTGGCAGAAGCAAGAATCCCCTAAAGGAGGCGATCAGATTTTTCTTCTTCAGCCCTATTCGACTGCAAATTCTTTGGGCGAACGTTGAACCACACTGTCAGAAGTTTCATAACAGATAGCGCATAACACTTTCAAGAATAACACCTTTTCACTTAGAAATAAAGTGTTATGACCAATTAAGTTTACACTATTTCGTGCCTAGATCTCCAACAACACCGTTATTCTTGAAAATGTTATGCGCGATCTGTTATGAAACTTCTGACAGTGCAATCCCCTAACCGGTCTCGCCGAAGCTGACAATCATCTTTCAGAGAAAAAGCGATGATTAAAGGTCCAGAGAGCTGATCATGTTTTGTCATGGAGACGTTTTGCCATGGGGAAGTTTTATCATGGGGACGTTTTGCCACGGGGACGTTTCGCCACGGGAACGTTTCACTGGGGACGTTTCCTCGGTTAGCCGGCAGTACTTAGCCAGCTTTCAATCCAGCACAGCTTACTTGTGTTACAGATTTTAGAGACCAAGATCCTCCCCAGTGGTTATTACTGAGTCCCTGAACTGGCCGGTTGGAGCCTTTGGCATGTTGGCAATTCACAGATTCGCCAGTCCATTTTTTCGTTTAACAAATAATCAATCAATGTAAGTTCTTGCCAGACCTAGGACCCACCTAGGGCGCTATCCTCCAAGAGCGGAAAGGTTTCTTAGCAACAGCACGGCTAGGTGTGACCTAGCAGTTGTTTGGCATTCCTCTTTTCCCATGGGAACGAGCACAAACAGAACATGAGAACAGACAAGTATTGACAGGCGTCTAAAACTCCCGGTCCAAAACTTTCCATTTATTTTCTCTTTCCTGTATGTCATCGCCAAGGAGACATGAGATTAACGCAAGATTTCTTTTCTAGCCCCCTGGTTGGCAACCGAACCCCGGCATGCCTGCACCGCAGCTCGGATTCGACAACACCGTACAGGAGTCTCACCCTTTAGCTCCACCGCCATATGCAGCACAGCCCAACCTACCACCTTACCAGGATAGTGGACCTTACCCGGGGCCATACCCCCCACAACCAGGCCACAATCCATACCCGCAACAACCAGGCAATGCGTGGCCAGGACAACCAGGGTACACTCAGCAACAGCCAGGGTATCCCCAGCAACAACCAACCTATCCCCAGCAGCAGCCAGGCTACCCTCAACAGCCTTACCCAGCCCAACCTGGGTATCAGAACCCATATCCAACCCAGCCAGATGGCTATCAGAATGCTTACCCAGAAAACCAGCCTGGCTATCAAAGCGAATTTGAGCAGAGCAACCCAGGAGATGAGCGACAGTATGTTAAGGAGAAGAAGAAGAATAAAAAGTTCTTCTACATAATTGGTGGTGTCGTGATACTAATCGCTGTTATTTGCATTGGTGTATCTATGTCAAAGAGTTTAGAACCAGAAAAGAAAGAAGAGCCAAAGAAGACTCTTAAAATCAAAAGTACAACAATGAAACCGCCAATGCAGGACAAATTTGTGACTGAAAACTGCACGCTTGTAATGAACCTCTTCAAATTTCTAAACTGCACAGACTTAAAAAACTGCCAGCCTACAGTATTAATGAATCTCACACAGTCAACAAACGAAACAGTTGGAAACTCCACAGCCACCCCAGCTGTAACGACTCTAAAACCTACAGCTGTAGCTGACGGAAACATCATGATTGATCCCTCTACGAACGAGACAATTATCCTGGATCCATTCGCCGATTTCGACTTCACCGATACGACTTCGCAGAACGACACTGCAGACGTCGTAGTTAACGATGAGAAAAACGCTACGATAGATGTCTCTCACTTTCTGAACTGTTCGATGGTAATTTTCTGCAACGGATCATTAAGTTGCGGTGACAACATGAATCTAACTATTTTATCGACCTCTAAGACGGGCAAGGACTCGGACGTGACAAGGACAATAGTGTACAGACGTCCGTCCCTTTTTTCAGCGATGCCGTTATTCATACCACTGCCAATACCGATAGGAGGCTTTGGTGGCAACAAGTTTGGAAAGAAAAAGTATAATCCCTCGTTTCCCGTTGGAGGAAATCCGTTAAAACCGAAAATTTTCGGTGGGAAGCGAAAGGGCTAAATTTCTATGGAAGAGTGATCGATTTTAAACCTATGAAGCTTTACGACTTTAATATTCATTTTCTGTTGGTCCTTTTAAGCAGAGCCCGAGTTAAGCTGAGGGTGTGCAAAGTACAGTTAGTGAGACGAGTCAACCTGGACTAGTGTGTCGCAACTTATCCTTAAAGGAGGTAATTCAGAAGCACTCTCGCAATTGCAGTGTCTACATTACCCACATTCAAATCGCTCGTTCAGGACTCGGCATGGTCTTAAACTAATATCATCTACTGTCGCAGTTTCGAAGTACAGAGCTGGACTTGTCAGATAGCTCCTAGCAGAAACAACTCGAACAGAAAGAAAACTGTTTAGGTAGCGTGTGAGTCAAGATTAAGAAAAGCAGCTAATTTTGCAGTGTCTATTTTTTATAAAAGATTTCTGCTGAAAATCCACCATATGAATGAAATTTATGTATTCAGAAGAAAATTATTTGTTCAAGAAGAAAAGGGGTGTTAGATCAATCCTTTCGAGTGGCTAGTAATCGGGCGAAGGGTTGCGCTTAAAGTTTCATTTTTTGCGTTACCTGATTTATAAATTAACTCATATTAGAGCACTGAAAACACGAATGCGCATTCTCGTGTGAAATTCATTATTACCTCAAGTATTACCACGAATGCAAAGAATGCATACCTTTTGAGTCTTAGTTCTTCGTAAAACAACGTTTTTTTTTTACTATTTATTGCCAAAAGGCGGCCAGTCTCCGCTTGGCGCTTCATGCGTTTACGTGCTATGTTTTACGAAAAGATACAAGAAGCTGTGTACGAGAAGTTGTATCGCAACAACACTATTTTACTTCTCAGTGTTTCGACTCAGTTCTTTGACTGGTTAGCTACGGATTCGTGTCGCTTCGAATGGAGCAGTATTTTGACACTACTGTGTTCCAATGCTATTAATTTTTTTTTTTTTTAAACTTTGTCTTCAAACAAACTTGTGAAGTGATGGGCGTTGTTTGGGCATTGTATTTATTTGGTACTGGATAACATATATTTGTCCGTAGATGTGTTTTTTCTCTCCGGCTTTAAGCTAAGTATTTTTCTCCAAAACTACATATTTTGTCTACAGTCACGTATAATGATAAATAAACTATAAGAGGCTTGTCGGAAGGGGTCATAAACTGTCCTATCGCAGCTTTCTTGAATTATCTCACACTGTAGGCTATCGGCTTATTCCTTGCTGGTCGGCTATGATCTCCTTTGGCTCATAGTGTAGCAGTACAAGAAAACAGTCCGAGATCTGAACACCTATTCCATCATTCAACACCATTATTTTGCCGTTAATGTCCTTTTCCTCTCTACAGTCAGTATTTCTTGTCGAAACCATACATATTTGTCATCTGTCTAATGAGTAGACAAAACATATATGTATAAACTATTAAGCGTTGTTCAAATTAGTGTAATAAGCTGCATAAGAGCTATAGAGATCAGCTTAGGCCTATACTGGGAGTCTGGGAGTAAATAGAAATAGTCCCATTTTCTCTTACGCAGCTCTAATCAAGTCGCCGGCTGCATCTAGCTAGTCAACAAACACTGACGCGAAAAATCCTAATGCAGCTTATTACGCCGATTTGAACAGTGCTTTACTCTTCGTTTCGATCGGTATCGTCAAAACAGGCATGAATTATAGGGGTAAACACACATGCTGAATCCATATCTGAACTTGGTTTTCTCAGATGATTAGCTATTTGGCCTTAATCTGTTTCTAAATTTTAAGAGTATAAATGTTCAAGGAGTCTGGCGAAGACAGTCGGAAGTTATATAATAACACCGTTCTTGTGTTATCTAACTTATCACAGATTTACAGATTTAGTTCTTGAACTGGTCGGCTACTGGGCTTATCACAGATTTACAGATTTAGTTCTTGAACTGGTGGGCTACTGGGCTTTGGGTTGCTGCGGCAAAAATCTAGCAGTACAGTAGAGTACAGGTATATTACCTCGGACCTCACCGAATTTCGAACAGCGTCGAAGAATATGATGAAATTCAGGCCTGGCAAATACGTATGCACAGTAATGACAGCAAAATAATAGTCTAAAGTTTAACCGAACAGGCCGACAGGCTAGTTATACATCCCTGATGGGCCTCAAAACCCAATAAATAGATAAACGATTCCTGGTACCTCTATGTGCGTGTCCCTCTACGCTCGAAATATTTACCAACTATAAATTTGCGAGCCATTGCCGAATAAAACAAAAATGTCAGATTCTTTGCATTACTTATCGTAACATCATTTTCCTACTTGCCACAGGCGTAACTTTTCAGAGCTCAGCAACTTCAACCCTGGAAATGCAGACCTTTGTTGAAATTCAAATTCTCCGCACTAGCTGAATTTTGAGTTGTCGTGCAAGCAGCGCACACTCTGAACGTCATTTACTAGAGCCCCGGGTGAAAAGATACTAAATTCCTTAGGTGAGTCGAAATATTTCAGTGTACTCAAGTACCAGATGTAAAAATAAGCTACCTTTTGAGTCTAATTTAAAGGACCCTCCTGCTTTTCACGGTTTCCACACCCCCAGTGACGAGGCACGTGGTCTACTAACCTTTGAAATCTCCCTCTTTACAAAATCCTTGTGAATCACTTCATTTGATTTTTTTTCGCTTTCCGTGCTAGCTGGATTTTCCATGGTTTTCAGTAACCAAATTTTGCTTTGTCTTGAAAAGTAGCCAGGAAGGCGCTGTCAAGCTTGATTCCACTCGGAATTCTCTGCTTTGGCTCTCAGTAGCCTTTAACCACGGCGGATTTGTGTGAATTTTTCGTGACGTAAACAAAGTGTTTTTGCGCGAAGCCTGGCTGTATCAGCAAACGCTAACAGGAGAATCCCTAATTTCGCTAAGGAAATATGAGTATTTTTGAAAACCAATATTTCCGGCCATTTTATCGCGAAAAGCCATTTTCGCCGAATTAAAGCCACACTGTAATTTTTTTTAACCTCCTTTGCTCAGTTGATTTTGCACCCTCTAGCGTCAAGTTTCGGTGTCAGAAATATTGGAACAGTGTTGAACCACTTTCACGAGTGTCCGAAGAATCCAAACAGAAAAACAAAAATATTGAAAAAGAGCATAAAATTAAAATAATAATCTGATTTCATTATTTGTTTCTAAAGAAAGCTGAGATAGTTAGCTCTTAGCAGGTATTATTTTGCTTTCCGAATTCGGCTGTAGAAACAAAACCAAGCTAGTACAGTCAAAATTTTAGAGAAGTGTCCAAAGAAGCATAACTCTACTGTACTAGAATACAATATAGGATTTCGATACCTGTATTGTATATGTATACTTTTATAAGACAACATATGTTTTCCCTAGACGTATTTTTTCGTCTCCAATCGTTGGACGATAATTAAACTATTCTACGATAACATCATTCTTATGTCATAAAACGTCTCGAAGTTCTTGGACTGTCATAGTCAGCTATGAATTTCTGCGGCTTTAGGCTAGCAGTACCAAAACATAGTTTCCAATATATACATAACTGTTGCCATTCGACAACACAAATCTGCCGTCTTTTTCTCTACACCTTGGTCTAAGCTAAATATTTGTTTTCAAAAATTTTGTTTTGTCTGCTATCATTAAGGGTAATTAAACTATTACCCAAAGAGGATTATGAGAGGTTTTTAATCCTTGTACTGTTTGACGCGTAGCCTATAATAGGATGATGTAAAAGCTTTAATGCTCAAGTTGATGTTTGCAATAGCTAGAACAACACCTATTTATCGGCTCTTTTAAAAGGTAAGATACTATTTGGTACTTTCAGTATTGAACACACATGGGACGGTTATTAGACTTTTGACGATGCAGCTTTCGGTTATATGGCAGATTAACAAGATGGGATCCCAAAGGGGAAATGTGTGTTCTTCCTACTATACAGACAACCGGGTCTTATAGATTTCCAGCAGCTTCAAACTGTAATATAATCATTACAGACCACTGCGAGATCTATTAGTAATACTTTTCGCCGAATTTAATTCGTACACTTCCGGCTCTGAGAACCTACTTTGACTCACAAATAATGTAGTACGAGGTTGAAAGTTGCACCGTCCAAAGAAGCATACCGCTACTACCTTGGTATAACCACAGGTCACGCACTGTAGTATACTAATATTTTAACACCCTATCAGAGCAAACACTGTCATAGTCATGACAACGCGGCTTTTGCTAAAGGACGCAGGCCTTATCTGTACGCCCCTATTTGTTCTATTTCCCAGATTCAAGCTTCCTATATCATTTGTACCCACCCTAACGACACTACGCTGATTTTTGCATGTGTCGTATCTGACTCTTTTCGAGGCGGATCAGGCTCCCGCGGTATTGCTTCCGAACACCATTTGTCTCCGTATTTCCGTGTTTCTTATCATAACCTAGGTGGGCGATCGGCGCTGAAAACAACCGGGAATCAAAATAAAAACGTTTGGTCGGCCGTTGAAGGCTTCCATGTAACCATGGGCTACAAACTATGTTCGTTCTCTCCTAATTTATCAACAAGTCGAATCAATGCAGGCGAACTCGTCTCAATTATGTTTGTTTCTTATCTAGACCACTCTATTGTAGATGAACTTCGCTGCCTCCGCCGACATCTCTGCCGGAGCAGGCCTTGGTGGCGCACTTCCAACCAGCATCCCTCCCGTCTCCAGCCAATTGCCCCTGATAATCATTCCACCCATCTTCCACGATCAAGACCTTGGGCGACTACCAATCCCGCTGCCTCTTCAGCTTTTCGACCGACTCCTCCCAATCATCCCTATAGTCGGTGTTGTCGTCGTCGTTATCGCCGGCGCCATCGCTGGTGTCGTTGCCGTCGTCATAGCCGGCGTCGTCCGAAAATTCAGGCGAGAGGAGATGGAGAAGAACAAATACTACCCACCGCAGTACTACCTGCGACGACCGGCAAGCAGGAAGCATGAGTACGAGAAAGAGACAACGAAGCCATACCCAACCAAGACGGCTCCAGCTCCCCCGGCGCAGTACAAGAAAGCACTGGAGCGCTACAGAAGAGCGGCCTCCGCCACACCGCTTCTCACAATTCAACAAGTTAACGACTGGACTCAACGTATCATGCCGGAAAGAAACTGATCGTTTTTTTTAAATAATAATAAAGGTTCTACGTTTTATCTAACTCATTTGCATTCATGAATCTGTTCCCTTTTGCCTGATGTCAGGCAAGTGGGGCATTACCTCTATGTCTCCACTTTGATGGAACAACAAAAGCAAAGTAAAGGAGAACTACCATCTTCCCCTCATCACCACAATGCGTCAGCGCAACGACTATACTTTATCCCCCTCCCCGCACGGATATAACATAGGTGCTGGCTCGGTCAACTATCTCATATGGATATCTCTCAACCTGAAAATCTCGCTTAAAGGCTTCAATCCACTAAAAGCAATGTAACAGTAATTCTCAAAGTACAATCAAATAGAAAGAAATACATGAATAAAATTTAAAAAAAAGCTACAAGGGTAGTTAGCATTTCCGCTCAGGGTTACATTAAATGGAACATCTAGGACATCTCGCCTCAAGTTCCGTCCGATTCGGATCAGGCGATAGACAGTGATACTTGTATGTCAAAATTCCAGGACCCCCTACACTGTCTGGATCTACAAATGTACCCCTAGTGTATATGGCTGTCCTACCCACTCGGTATCGGTCAATCCCTCGGTATCCCTCAACCCCCGCAACCGTGTCTAGATACGATTAAAACAAATAAATGTCACATCAAGGCATAAGGGCATTTGCTATTTACCAGCAACCAAGTCGGAGCACTTCCAAAAGTTCCCCCCCCCCCCCCAGCGAGGCCAGATCCGGCCTTGACTTCAAAATAACACGTTCAGGACTCATAGATTCACGCCCTTTGAATATTCTAAGGTCAAAATCAATCCATCCACCCGGTTGGTCCAAACTTTCAGACCTCCCTTCCACATCCCCCACAGTGGTCAGATGCGGTTCGGGGACACAAACAGAACATTTCGAAACAGAACATTTCAAATGTCACATCAAGGCATAAGGGCATTTGCTATTTACCAGCAACCAAGTCGGAGCACTTCCAAAAGTTTTCCGGCCCCCCCCCACAGAACATTTCACACGGCTATGGTTTTCGAGAAACGGGTGGGGGGCGCCGGGGTCCATATGTATCGAAGTAAAAATACTGTCGACAAAATTTGTCATAAGGTTCTACGAAGAAAAATTGATAATGGAGGACCTGCGTCTTTTATGTCTAGAAGAAGCCAGTACATTAATGCCGATACTTCAAAGTCAGAACCTGTCTCTTTGAAAGGTAACTCCGAGCGTGTTCCACCCTACTTACCGTAGTTACTACGCTAGTTACCGTAGTCACTACGCTAGGCTGGAACGCTTTTTGAATTTTTCGGTCATATATCAGGCCGCGGGGTGATCCGACCAATCACGTTACAGAGATGCGTAGTTACTACGCTAACTACGCTCCCGAGCGTGGTAAGCAAATAGTTACTATTTTGAGAAGGTTGGAACGGTCAGCGTAGTAACTTCTCGTGAGGCTGGAACGGAAATAATAACTAATATTTACTATTGGTAGAGGGGTGGAACACGCTCTCTAAGAACGAGCCGGACCTCCCCAAGGATCCTTGGCACCCTATTATTTTTCTTATATCTTCTGATTTTGCTTTTACCACAAATCGGTTTTAGCATTTGGAAATTTGTCCTGTCTCCCTTTGCATCTCATTTGATTTACCTGAAAGAATTCTTCTGTTAATCATTTATTTGCTTTATGACGAACAGTAAGCGTGAAACGACACTTATTGGCACATGACTATGGTTATATGGTAAAGTCACATATCGACCGGAACGAATGTGTAGGGTAGGCTACCGTACCCAAACTATTTCCGGTACATACAAAGCACGTGAGATATGCCAAAAGCTTTGTTCGAGAGTTTTTAAAAAAAAGTTTAACGAGACATGATTGTTTATTTCCTAGTTTTTCGTGCTTTCGTAGTGACGACGAAACAGAAATACTGACTTCACATTTTTTTCTTCTGAAGGATACTGCCGGTAATCACAAATTTTCTTTGAATCACAACAGTCGATTTAAAAGAAACAAAAAATGTATCTATCTAAGAAAGTTCTCGAGAAGGCCGACAATGGTTCTTAGGGCAGGATTTCCTTCAGCCGAAGCCGACTGCGAATCACATTTAATTGTACAAAACGGACGCGTCAGCTGAATTTTATTAGAGCTAAAGTTCATTTTCCTGCTTGAGCCCTTGCAAGAAGGGCCAAAATACAGCTCTTATAAAATTCAGCCGACCCATCCGTTCTGCACTTTCAAATATTACAAATATCATATAGGGCAGGATAATGCATATCCTACACTTCCATCAATAAAGCTTGGTGCCCACATAACGCGGATTCGCATTCGCCTACCGAATCCGGCGTCACTAGCGAAAAATTCTGCGCCGCGCCATTTCAACTCAAAGTCGAATTTTTTCGAGTCGCGGAAAGATTCGTGTTTTGTGCGCACCAAACTTGAGACGATTCACGACATCATGGTCGAACGACCGACCTTGGAGCTTAAAAAAAAGAGCTACTGAGACTTGTTCAAATCCCTAGAGGAAGGATAATCGGATCAAAATTTATTTGAGGTTCGGCGTGTGTTTAATATCCTATTGTCAGTGCTCTTCGCAACATATAAGACAGTTTACAGTGTTCAATACTGATTAGTACGCGCAGATCATTCGAACTCTACAAAATAACAGAAAATAACGCAGCAGTTAGGAATTAAAAAGGTAAGGTTTTCTTAACTTCGTACTGGTAACTTCTAAGTAGCTATTGTACCTAGTATTTGTTGTTTTTAAGATTTTATTAGGACAAAAGGGCACGACGTCGCAACCAATGGCTTGACATTTAGGATGATGATGAAGAAAGATGAATTGGTTGACCAGATTTATTGTTGCTGTATGTCACTGTTGTTTGACAAGTATCCCCTATTTGGCGAGCCCATGATTTAGGTATTCTTTTCGACTATTCTACTCGAACTGAAAGGAGTAACGAACGATAATAATTATTTTGTGTCAAATCATTATGCCTTTGTTAAGAACGGCCGATATATCGCTGAGGAAAATCTTAGCCGACTTATGTGACAGCATAGCGTGGACCGTTCCGACATCCATTTAACCAATTATAATATTAAATATCTATAAAGTAAAACACGTCTTGGTGCGATAGCAAGTTTGAATAGGAACGCTGGTGATGTTGCTACCCCTCTAAAGCGACTGATCAAGAATCCAAGCAAACCGTTCACCGTCAAACCTTCTAGTTCTAGATGGACCTCGCAGTTTCTGCCAATGTCTCAGCGACCTCAGCCGCGGACCTGCCAACCTATGCCGAAACACCCGTAAGCTACATACCCATGATGGTTATGCCACCCGTCTACCCTAGCGACGAAGTCGCCAACATCCAGATCCCCGCCCCTCTGCCTCTACTCGAGAGGGTTATGCCATATGTGCCGCTAGTCGGCATTGTAACTGCCGTTGTTTCTGGGATCATCGCTGGCGCTATCGCGGCATCTGTAACTGGCGTCGTTCGGCTCGTGCTGAAGAAGGAGAAGAAACGAGAACAGCTTTATGCATCAAGCTACTACAAGAAACCATATTACAAGAAAAGCGAACAACCGAAGTACAAGAAACCAGCGACGACCTACCAGCAAGCTCCTCCTAGGACAACATACAACCAGCCAGCTCCCAAGCAGTCTTATGAAAAACCAGCGTACCAGAGACCAGTTGAATACAAGTCGGGATATGACGTACCAGTGGAGCCGTATGAAGAAGAGATCGATGAGAGCTATAACCACCAAGAGCGCTACAGACGGTCAGGCACACCACTGCTGACAAATGAACAAATCGACGACTTGACAAGAAGAGTTTCGGGGGTTCGAAGACGATAGATTCTGGTTTTGCTTTGCAATATTTGACGAATAAATTATTTATGAATTGATGCAGATGACACTTGTTCCCCCGGTCACTCGATGTTAGCAGAAAGGATAAGCTTGATAAGATCTTCCCCTTCACATACTGCAGCCTATTTGGCTGAAGAAATAAAAAAATTACTTACCGATAAGCTTACGTTGTCAGGATGAATCCGCTTGAGTATGTCACTGATCCGGTCTGAACCGTAGGCGAACTCCTAGAAAAAATAGAGAAAAATGTCTTCTTCATAAAGGAACCCAACATCCTGCAACTCCTCTCTTCCATCCATTCCGTTCTATTCCATTCAACTATCCCTTCATTCAGGCTGGTACAGGACCCCCCCCCCCCCATACTTATCAGAACACAAACAGGGATAGTGCAGGTATACTGTCTTTCTTTTTTCTTCTTCTTCATTTAATTACTCGTCTTTTTGTACATTTGTGCATTATGATGGGAAATAAATCTATTATTATTATTATTATCATTTCACTGTCAATCAAAATAGGGCTCCTGCATTTTTATTAGAACAGGGCTCCTGTCTTTGTTTTTTATTATGTGTTCTGTATTTGTTTTTATTTCTTCTCCGCTTTCCGAAATGGCGGGTGAAAATAAATAAACAAAACTTAGAAGACATGAGTCTTAACTCTCCTCGTTTTTCGCGGCGGCTTCTGCTCACTATACTGAGATTCCAAAGAACAAGATTTCTTTGAGATAGGTGGGGGCGAAAGCATTTTCATTAAAGTTTAACTGACGGGCTAAGACCAGACAGTCTAGTTACATATCAAGTATTGACTTAAATTTCGGACCTGTGGTACCTCTATACGCCTGACCCTCTATGCTTGAAAAATTTACCAACTAAAAAGGTAAGCGAGACTCCTTGTCCGCCGCGGTCCTTTCCGCGCTTAGCGTCTTTAATCCTGAAAATGCAGGCTTATTTTCAAATTCAAAATCTCCGCGTCTGGACGAATTTTGGGTTGTCGTATGCACATTCTGAACGTCATTACTAAAGCCTTGTGTGAAGAAAGACAAAATCCCTTAGATTGGCTAAAATGTTTCAGTGTATTCAAGTATCAGAAGTAAAAATAATCTGCCTTTTTAACTAAACTTTGAGTAATATAATTACGAACATATCTATGCCTTGAACAGACGATAAGGGTCGAGTGCTCGCGGACTGGAAGTTCAGTCCGGATTTTCGGTGCCATCATCAATTCCAAATAGAAAAGAGTTCAGACTGATGATGAAAATGCAGAAAAGTCGGCCGGAAAAATTTTCATCGTGGATGTTCAAATAAAAAATCCCAAATCTCTACTCCAGAAGAGAAGAACTGATTTTAAACTTCGGCAAAAAGGTGCTAACAAATGAGAAATACTGATGCCCCCTGATGCCCCGAAATACAGCAGGACAAGTTAAGACGACAGAATAAATTAGTGCCTGTCAAAGGACGAACTTCGAGGTCTATGAACTCGTTTGTGCCCTTTTTTACAGACATTTTTAACAAAGTGAAGCGTAAAGCGCAAAGTTAGCGTAATATGTTTTTTATCAATTTAAATAAATAGCAGAATTTAGCATCTTCTGCTGAAGAAAGCTACGAAGTTGGTTTGTCAATAAATGATTCTTGACTGATGTTCCGGATTTCGGCAGCATCATCTGAATATGCACAGAATTCGGCCGGAAAATCCTCATCCTGTATTCGCACTACTATAGGCTACTTACCGTCGAAAACTCTTCATTCGCATCCGGAAAGAGGAAGTACAGCAACGACGTGACAACATCCTCATCCAGAGGCCCCTCCTCCTTGCGTTGCTGGTGACGTTGAACGATGGAAGTGACAGCAGACAGAGGAATTGTATTGGCTATTCTTGTTGAGACGCGAAGACTGTCCGTCAGGGATCCCAGGGCGCTGCCGTAGTCTTTTTCGTCTACAAGGCAAATAATGATAATCCGACTGGTATATCATCCAATAGCTGCGTTTTTGATTGCCGTTCCTGATCGGAGTTCTTGTTATTTCTCGTTTTCGATCACCTTCCGAGTTCGCAGTTTGCTTAATTGTTTTTGCTGAAACGGAGACCGTGTAAGGTCTCGGTTCTACAACACCTGCGAGTGAAACGGGGAACTGTGTCGCAGAAGCAGTTCCCGGTCCGAGTTCGCCTGTCCTGACTAAATTAACCCAAAAGAAATTGAAAGTCCTAGAAAGTGTGTTTGGAAATGGGAATTACAACTTGTATGTCCTTGACTACAAGAATGGCATTTTCACTGTCAAATGTAACTACCCTTTACTGACTTATTTAGGCTAATGCCATTAGTTGTTAGTTAACTAATGCCATTGATTGCGTTTTTGCTGATACCATGGTATCTGATATACGGTCTAAAGTCGTTTTTGCAGTTATCGTGGTATCTGATACCACGGTCTAAAGGCGTTTTTGCAGTTGTCGTGGTATCTGGCCAGTTACCGTGGTAACAGATATTCAGATATCACGGTCTGACCGTGGTATCTGGAAAACGCATCTCACTTTCATCAAATTTTGTCAAATTGGCGAGAAAGAAGTTCAGCGCTTAGTGCTGTAACTGGATATCAGTTCATATTTTGGGATGAGTTAGAAAAGTGCAATTTTGGCAATAGTCGTTTTTGCAGTGGACCGTATATCAGATACCACGGTAACTGAAAAAACGAATTGCAGATCCAGTTACCGTGGAAACAGATACCATGGTATCCGCAAAAACGCAACTATTGTAATTAAACTGGGGTAGCCTAATATCCGTTCCAATCCGTGTCACTTGAACATTGTCTCAGTAGAAAGATGTGCTTCATTTTTGTTGGTCCATTCTCGTGAGTGCGATTTTCGGCACAAGTGCGACTTCGCTGGAAAAAATATGATACTGACACGCACTGAAAGAAATATTATTCTCACGTATGTTTGAAGGAACGATAGTGTCGTGCCGAACTTTCAGATGTATACTATAACTCAGGATTTGAATCCACAGTCAGTCCAGTTCGTTTCAGTTCCCCAAAGACTCTTTCAGTGCAAGCTGACTGGGAATCGAATCTATTGCAACCTCTGCCCAGTGTTGCCACTTATGCCGGATTTTTCGGCATAACGCCGCAATTCTGAGGGAAATGCCGCATAAAATTTTGATGATGCCGCATACCGCAATTATGCCGCGAAATTGCTCTATACCGCATTCATTCCCGTACGTAAAATTTGTCCAACTTGAAGTTTCTTGTCTTTCGCGAATGTCTGGCAAGATATGTCTTTGTTGCACAAAACTGGGATTTCAAAGCCGCGTTCGATTCGCGGAAGTCAACTGCGGGATTGGCTCTGTCCCTCTTTAGTGGACGACTGAAGTTCATTGCGAAACAACAACGCAGCCGCGGGGGAAATCTACGAAGAATGCTTACCTGAGTTTGGGTTAGGCTTATAGTTCTTCCCAAGAATGCTCTTTACAGATTCCTTGCGCTTGCAGCTTGAGATGTACTTCCCGATAGACTCACTCAGAAGTCCGACTTGATCTTCCTTGAATGTAATCTAAGAAATACCAAATATATCAAGATCTGCTTGTAACCAAACTTTTACATTAGCACAACATCCATACGTATTTGCTAGGTATGCAAAGTCTCGACGCTCACAAGGATCAGAACTCGCTCAAGATTGGTCCGAAAATGTCGTGATTACTCTATATGACAAAGTCCAAAATACGCCACTGATCCTCAGGAAAAACGAGAAAACGTCTCACTAACGACTCAAACTCTACGGTCAAATCCGGTATCAACCAATCACGGCGATCGTTCGGTACAGCTATGAGTTGCATTTTTGCAGATACCATGCTATCTGTTACCACGGTAACTGGATCTGCAATTAGTCGTTTTTGCAGTTACCGTGGTATCTGATATATGGTCCACTGCAAAAACGACTATTTTTGCACATTGCACTTTTCGAAGTCATCCCAGAAAAAAACTGATATCCAGTTACATCACTAAGTGCTGAACTTCTTTCTCACCAATTCGACAAAATTTGATGAAAGTGAGACGACTTTTCAGATACCACGACCAGTTACCACGGTCGGACCATGATATCTGAATATCAGTTACCACGGGAACTGGCTAGATACCACGACAACTGAAATAACGCCTTTTGACCATGGTATCAGATACCACGATAACTGCAAAACGACTTTAGACCGTATATCAAATACCATGGTATCTGCAAAAACGCAACTATGGTGCCGCTTCCGGCTCTTCCGATAGGTACCCGGCGATTTTGCATCGGCAAGGAGAGTTAGTCATCAAGAGTATTTTAAACGCCGCATATTACGAAACTAAGACCGTATGAACCAGGTATGATCTGACGCAGCTATCTCCTTAAAGTTTGAAAAGCCAACTTATTTTTGTATCGTCTAACTGACTACACTGAACTATTTTGATTATATTAAAGGATGTTTTTATTTTTCACTATTTGCTCTAGTATGACGTTCAGAATATCTTCGGCCGTCCTCACAACGCAAATTTCTACTATGACGCGGAAAATTTTAATCTCAACACAAACGCGGCTTTCCAGTGGTCAGTGATCAGCTCCAGGAAGGTGGCTCACTGCGTGAACACTTATTTTTCGTGAATCGTTTTCGTCACGCATACAACGCAGATTCCGTTGTGGTTATCACAAGTTTCGTTTTTTCCACCTTGAGCGGCTTTGAGCCTGAAGAGGACCCTTGCCAAGAAGGGCCGAAATATAGCTCCAATAAATTTCAGCTGACTTATCCGTTTTCGCACTGTCAAATATAAAGAGACTCCTCCTTCAAGGCGCCAGCAGCCAATCCCAAATTTTGTCTATCTGACCTTGGACGTGATTGGATCGTGGGTATTTCTCGAACTATCTTCCGTTCGGTCAACATAGCATCAGAAATCTCTTATTGACAAGCCCCCTGAATGTTTGACAGTGCGAAACGGATAAGTCAGCTGAAATTTATTGGAGCTATATTTCGGCCCTTCTTGGCAAGGGTCCTCTTCAGGCTCAAAACCGCTCAAGGTGGAAAAAACGAAACTTGTGATAACAAAACTGAAGATTCTAGCTTAGTCTTAAATATCTAAATTGGTGAACTTTCTGTTGGAGAGTAGCTTGGAGTTAAAAAGGTTGCTGGGATTTCATTTTGGACACGGCTGCTGTTTTTGCTGCTCGATTGGGTCTCTGTCCGGGTAGAGATTTTTAAAGTTTCGTTTTTTCCACCTTGAGCGGTTTTGAGCCTGAAGAGGACCCTTGCCAAGAAGGGCCGAAATATAGCTCCAATAAATTTCAGCTGACTTATCCGTTTCGCACTGTCAAATATGATTCGCAGTCAGCTTGG
Organism: Branchinecta lindahli; assembly: GCA_023053555.1. Classification (NCBI taxonomy): domain Eukaryota; kingdom Metazoa; phylum Arthropoda; class Branchiopoda; order Anostraca; family Branchinectidae; genus Branchinecta; species Branchinecta lindahli. The sequence continues at coordinate 9,242,964 of JAKZAO010000012.1, forward strand.
GCTGAAGGAATATTTACCCCTGAATGGCGAGTCATTACAGGAAATTTATGGGTCCCTGGTGTGACCCAAAAAGATTTTTTTTTGGCAATAGTTTACCATTGCAGTTGCTAAATATTTCAAGCATAAAGGTACAATCACATAAAGCTACCACAAATCCGATAGAAAAAGTTCATTCAATGAAAATCAATTACGTGATAGCGGAACAACGAAGTAACGCATTTTCACTGGATCTTCAAGCCTATTTAAGTGAATAAGTGATTGGTGACTAGACCGTGGTATCTTAGTACTGATGATGATGATGATAATTTTATTACCCATTCGAAAAACGGTACAAGACCACAAATGGAGTAGATAATTAAATAAAGAAAAAAGACTAGACACTACAAAACATCAAAAATGAACAGAAACTGAGATACTACATATATACATACATATACGTGCGCTTAGGGACGAATCACAATGGCAAGGCTACTGGACTCTACTGACTTTAAAAATTCAGTCCGACGCTTATAAAGAGCTGCAATAGGGTCGGCAATACCGAAACGGTGTGACACCGACGAATTCTTTGTCCAAGGACGTAAATTAAGAAGAAATTTCGCATATTTATAAAAATCTGAACGCAGCTTTCTTCTATCACTTGCGGTAAAAATATTCCAAAATGGAGACAAAGCTAAGAAATGTGGTGTGACCAAAGCATTGTACAGCCGCGCACGAATCTGTCGGTTATATTTCTTTTTTGTTGATGAAAGAGCTCCATATGCTTTTCTCGCCTTTTCCGCAAAAAAACTTATATGTAGGGCACGCGTAGAGGCCATACTCGACCCAATAGGCATTCCTAAGTAAACAACAGATTCTGGCAATACAACTTCTTGATCACCAAATTTAACAACACGATCCGTTGAATTTACTACTCTTCTACTAAACGCAATAACTTCACTTTTACTAGGATTAAAAGAAAGACCGATTTGTTTGTACTCTGCACTAAGTACATCAAAATTTTCCTCAATCGGAGAAAGGCATCGGCTCGCGTTTAGAATATCATCCGCATAATTCAGCAGCGAAAGATCTAATCCTCGGAAAATGAAACTCATTTTTACCGATTTCTGGCTCTCAAGGACGCTGTTATTATATAACGGCGGTGAAGAAATAGCGCCCTGTCGAATTCCTTTCCTCACTGGTACTGATTTACGCAATATAATTGGCCCACTACTAGACGGTACCCGAACTTGGATAGAAAGTTTTCTATACATACTACGAAAAGGTAGAATAACCGACCGATCGACGCCACGTTTATGTGCCGACAATAATAACTGAGCGTGTATCCCGGAGTCAAATGCCCGGCGGACATCGTGACCAGCCAGGAAAATGCACTCATTCAACGCGTCAGCTTCTATAAGCATGTTAGCTAAAATGTAATGGACGTGCTCGCGACTAATACCTTTTTTAAACCCAAATTGGTTTTCAGGAGTATAACATTTACTTGAAATATCTTCTATAACGAGCAGCTCCATTATCTTACAGAGGACAGGTGAAACAGTTATGGGGCGGTAAGATACACATTCAGCTGGGTTTTTCCCCTTTTTATGGCACTTGCAGCCTCTGGCTCAAGTGCCATATACCGATCGCAATTCCGTCCGTCGGTCGGTCTGTCGGTCTGTCGGTCTGTCGGTCTGTCGGTCGGTCTGTCCGAATTTTTTTGTCCCACATGTTCGAGTTAGGGTACTTCCAGATGTGCTAGGACGATGAAACTTGGCAGGAAAATCAGGGACCCGACCAAACTAACCTAGAAGTAATCAGTTTCCCGATCCGACCATCGGGGGGGGAGTGGTGGACCGGGGAAATTCTGAAAGTTAAGGAGTTTTGTCACACTTTTTCGAATTGGAGTACTTCCAGATGTGCTAGGACGATGAAACTTGGCAGGAGCATCTGGGACCCGATCGGACTAACTTGGAAACATTCAGTTTCCCAATCCGACCACCCGGGGGGGAGTGGAGGGCTGGGGAATCCGGAAAATTGGAGTAGTGTGTAACTTTAGAACGGGTGATCGGATTGGAATGAAACTTGATAACTGAATAAATGGCATACTTCTGATGTCCTATTTGAAGTCCGGACCGGATTCGACAGCTAAGGGGGAGTTGGGGGGGGAGACCGGAAATTTCGAGAAACGGTTAGAATAGAGGGATCGGAGTGAAACTTGCTGGGAAGAACAAGCATCTGCTCCAGATCAATTGTTTATACATTTGGACTGGATCCGACCACCCGGGGGGAGTGGAGGGCTGGGGAATCCGGAAAATTGGAGTAGTGTGTAACTTTCGAACGGGTTATCGGATTGGAATGAAACTTAATAACCGAATAAATGGCACACTACTGATGTCCCGTTTGAAGTCCGGACCGGATTCGACAGCTATGGGGGAGTTGGGGGGAGACCGGAAATTTTGAGAAACGGTTAGAATAGAGGGATTGGAGTGAAACTTGCTGGGAGGAACAAGCATCTGCTCCAGATAAATCGTTTATACATTTGGACTGGATCCGGACACTAGCGGGGTGGAGGGCTGGGGAATCCGGAAATTTGGAGTACTGTGTAATTTTCGAGCGGGTGGTCGGATTGGAATGAAACTTAATAACTGAATAAATGACATACCTCTGATGCCCCATTTGAAGTCCGGACCGGATTTAACAGCTATGGGGGAGTTGGGGGGGGGGGGAGACCGGAAATATCGGGAAACGGTTAGAATGGAGGGATCGGACTGAAACTTGCTGGGAAGAACAAGCATCTGCTCCAGATAAATCGTTTATACATTTCGGATGGATCATGACATTAGGGGGGGGGGTTGGAGGGGACTTCCCCGGAAATCCGGTTATGGCGGTTTTGGGGATTTTCACGACGAATCTTGGGAGGCGAATCAGGGACCCGGTCAAACTGACTTATAAAGAAAAATTTACATGATCTGATAGCCGTGGGGGGAGTAACGGGAGGGGGAATCTGGAATATTGAGTCATGCGTAACTTTGAAACGGCTGATCGGATTTGAGTGAAATTTGGTAATTGAAGAGAGGACATGTTTCTGTTGATCTTTTTCATGCCCGGACAGATCCAACAGCAATTGGGGGGGGGGGGCGAAAATACGTGACCGACTTAGACTGGTGAGATCGGGATGGAACTTCCAGATAATCTAGGACGATGGAACTTGGCTGTAATATTAGAGATTTGACAAGATTGACTCAAAAATGGCCAATTTCCAAACCCGACCATTCGTTAAAGTACTAATCTTGACTGCAAATTTAGAAAAATACTTTTAAACTAAATTCATATTTTCATGATTCCCATGAGCCCATTATCATTTTTGCCTCAAGGGTTTTGTTTACAAATAACGTTCTAGCTCCCTTAAAGTGTGAATCTGAACGGCCAGGTCGAAAAGTACTTTATTTCAAACAATACATCTCAACCCATGATCATTTGTGCCACAAGGGTTTTGCTTAAAAATTTATTTCTGTCACCCTTAAAGTGCGCATTTGAAATGAAAAGCGAAAAAAAAACTTTTGACGAAACGGTATACATCAAGGATCTCTAAGGGCCTGTGATCGTTTTTGCCTCAAGGGTTTTGCATACAGATGCATTCCTAGCGCCTTTAAAGTGCGCACCATTACACCCAAGTTCAAAAATAAAATACTTTTTATCTAGTTCCCTTAAAGTGCGCATTTTAACCACAAAGTCGAAAAATACTTTTGATCAAACAAAACATCTCAACACATGCAAGTGCCATATGAGCTTACAGCTCTTGTTTATAACCGGAGTAACAATTCCGGTGCAAAAAATGTCAGGTACAAGACCGGTATTAAAAATAATCTGAAACAGAAGTTCAAGATGACGCAAAAGATTGACACTACCATGGGTAAGGTGCAAACCGCACAGTCCGTCAACACCATGCGATTGTTTTTTTTTAAGCTTTCGGATTGCGTCAGTAAGATTTTTGGTAGTTACTATGTAACCAACACCAGGACCAGGTAACTTCAAACATTCATCTAGTTCTTCATTGAACTTATCTTCAAGCACTTGATCGGGAGGGGAAAACTCAGAGGTGAAATGGGAGATCCAATCTTGCTCTGCAATCACAACTTCGGAACCACTACGATTCCCCTTACGCTTAAGAAACCTCCACACTGCGTTAGGATCATTTTTCACTAGTTGACTTTGCTGATCGATCACTTCACATTTGTGCTTGGAGAGGGCTTTGGCAAACTTGCGCTTGGCATGTAAACGAACTTGATTTACAGCACCGGCTCTCGGACGATCACATTCATTCCATAGCCGATTCCAGAATTTAGCACGAGCACACGCGTCAGCAAGAGCAGGGTTTTCAGACCATTTCGGAATTTCCGTGTCGATTCGGACTTTCCGACTGGGCACAGCAGCTGCCTCTGCACACTTCAGAGCATGAGAAATTTCCGCACAATACATATTCAGAGAGACTTGTTTTTCCTCTTCTGGAATGAGTGCACTCTGCTGTAATAACTGGAAAGGTATTCTAATCTTAGCAAGAATCCCATCTGATACTGCTTGGTAAGTATTACGATTTATTTTACTCCAATCAGTCTTGACCGCCCATTTTTTAGCACTGGGGGGATTGTCGGGACGTACACGGTTGATTCGAAAAGCGTTCATAATCGGGAAATGGTCGGACGCACAGACGCTTAGATCCACATGAGAAGATCCACAGGCTGGAGCTTGGGGGGAGCTTAGCATGAAATCCAGACAAGAAGTCGAGCCCGAATTGTGAATGTATGTGAAAGATAGGTCATTAGCAGCAACACTAAGACCGTATCTTAGTACTATTCCGTTAAACTTTAAACAACTGCGCGCCGTGGTCAAATGCTGGGAGTGAGAGCGAAAACACAGAAATCCGAGAGGAGTCAAGTTTGGCCTCGTCTTTCTATGTCACAAAGCGTACATGACAACAAGAATCTTAGGTCGAGGAGTTTATCTGTAAGTTTAATTGGAAATACTGAACCGCGAACCTATACTAAAAGTACCACATCATCGTTGGAAAAGCCATTACTTGGTTCCAAAACCGAGTTAAGAAAGCCTTAATCTGATTCCACATCGTAGGTGTTCTCACCTCTAATGGGATAGTTGTGGGCTAATAAAATAATGCGGTTTACCTGAGACGATTATGAACAAGGATTGTGGTGAGACTTTTGTGGCAAGTTTTGTGGCCAAGACAAGATATAAAAAGACCTGCCGCCCCTGCACCAAGGAAGTTCTGAAGTGTTAAGAAGTTGTAGTTGAAGTTCTAAAGTTACAAAGAAGTCCAAAAAGTTGTAGTTGTGCTGAAAGTTACTATAGAAGAAGTCTTGTACCTATCCTGAATATAGGTACGTAAGAGTTAAACGGAATCCAAACAGAAAGACTACGAACCCCACACGTCTCCGAGGAGAGTTTCGCATTCCCCACCGCTCGACGCCACCAAGATCGATACAGCCTAAGGGCTACGGGTTAGAGCATACCCATCGTTTTATCTAATGACTTTTCAAGGCAAAAAAGTCGGTGATTGGAAACCATGGAAAATCTCGGCTAGCCCTGAAAAGCGAAAAATCAAATAGTAATTCATAAGGATTTTGTCAAGGGGGAGATTTCAGAGGTTAGCAGACCACGTACGTCGTCACTCGGGTGTGAAAACAAACAGTAACAAAGCAGTCTTGGCCCCACTGATCACGCTTCAGCTAGTTAGCTGACGTGCCTGGGGCCCCCCGTGATACGCTCCGCCCCGCCCCCCCCCCCATATTTCGACCCTTCTTCTCCTGTGATCGCAGGTTTGTTTCTGCAGCTTGAGCCTGAACTAGACCTTTGTCAAGAAGGGCCTAAATAAATCTCAGCCGACTTGTCCTTTAGCACCATCACATATAATTCGCAGACAGGCTGAAGGAATACTGGCTGAAGGAATACTTGTGAACTTCAGTTGGTCTTGTTGAAAATGAACTAAAATCATACAGACCTTCGTGAATTAATTTTCCTTATATCTGATCGAAAAGGTGTCCGTCAGCGCCAAACTAGGCAATGGAGAATGTGATACTAAATAATAGTTGCGTTTTGCAGATACCATGGTATTTGATACCACGGTCTAAAGTCGTTTTCGCAGTTACCGTGGTATCTGATACCACGGTCAAAAGGCGTTTTTGCAGTTATCGTGGTATCTGGCCAGTTATCGTGGTATCTGATATTCAGATACCACGGTCCGACCGTGGTAACTGATCGTGGTATCCGAAAAGTTATCTCACTTTCATCAAATTTTGTCAAATTGGTGAGAAAGAAGTTAGCACTGAGTGATGTAACTGGATATCAGTTTTTCTTTTGGGATGACTTTGAAAAGTGCAATTTCGGCATCAGTCGTTTTTGCAGAGCAACTTCGTATCAGATACCACGGTAACTGCAAAAAATTTTAATTGCAGATCCAGTTACCGTGGTAACAGATACCATGGTATCTGCAAAAACGCAACTAACGTGAAAAGAAGTTCGCTTTGCGGGAGGATAGAAACGGAACTCCCGTCTACCTTATTTCACTGGAAGAGCGAGCGGGAAAAGTTTTGAAATCGAGAAAATCACTATCTTTATTCCACACTTCACGACCTTCACTGTTACACAACCAAATTCAAACTGGTCCGGCTAGATGACCGTTGGACTTTTAAAAGCCTGTGACGGTGGCTGACTGTCACGTTAAAAATAAATGAGAAGAGGTACGCTAGCCATTTTATTATGCTGGAATGACAGTTAGAAAAGCGTTAAGATATCCGAAAACAACCCTATCTGTATTTTACACTTTCAAACATTTCGTGGTTCACAACTAAACATCAAATAGCCATGCCAGACGAGTTTTTGACCTTGAAAAGGGCCCGTTGATCTGTTACATTTCGTTAAGGTAACGAAATCTCTGACCGTTGAACAAGGTATCCACCTGTCAGCGAGATAACCGTTGCTGTTCCCGAAACAAGACTCTTTCGGAGAACGGTGTTCCCGTGATCCTTACAAGTGATGTCTTAAGGCGTATTCTCACCGTTCCCTGAGGACTCCTCGGGGAATCGAAGGGAACGGCGAGAATAGAGGGAGCCACTCCATGCGACTCCACGTACGGAAAACAGCGAGAACACGGCGAATGCTTAAAAATGGATCTTGTTCGAAAAAAAATTATGTAGTTGACGAAATTCGTCTGGAACTTTTTTATTTTTTGTTTCTTTTATTCTGATTGTTTTTAATTAATTTTACATTGCACAACACCAGCAAAAATTGATTCCCCTCCGAATCTGAAAGGGCGTCTTTTTTGATGATGGTGATGATAATCGGAGCATTCCCCGTCCGTGGGGACTCGCGAGAATACGGGAGTGAGTCCCCGGGACCAACAAAAACGCAGGGACCCCTCGAGTGGGGTCCTCGGGGAACGGCGAGAATACACCTTTTTTAATTTTCAAAAGATCGGAGTGATAAAAAAGTGATTATTTATTTATTCAAAACAAAAAATTAACCCGCTAAGAGGAAGAAAACAGCGGAGTAAAAAATGAGGAAATCTAAGATGTAACGTTATGGATGCACTTTTTTTTATTAGGGCGATAGTTTCAACGATATGCCCGGAAGCTTGCGTCGCGAAATCAGGTGTCTGTTTTTGTACCAAAGGGTAAAATGAGGAGGAATCTTGCATACTGTAGATCACCCGTGAGAACATACGAGACACAGCAAACATGCGTGAGTAGACTCGTTGGATTCTTGTCCTTCGCAGGTATGCCTACAGAAAACTCACGACCTCTTAAGGGTTTTGGCAAATGAGTCCACTCAGCGGTCACAGTCCGATTACCAGAGCTCCCACCTGATCCACCGTTTGTCGATACTGAATGAATGAACGAATGAATGATTTAACCTAAGGGCATAAGTGCAGTAGAAAAGGACAAGGAAATATAAATCACAAAACACTCACAAATATTTTCCATACAGGTTACAGGTACTCTATATGACTAAGTCCGAAACGCGCCAGTGAACCCCGGGAAGAACAAGAAACGTAAAAAAAAACGAACCCTCTAAACTGATTCGAATCCTGTGCAAACCAATCAACGACGTTTGTTGTCGTGACGTTCTAGCTCTTCGCTGGACACACGGCGATTCTTCATCGGCAGAAAGAGTCGGTCGATCAAGAGTATTTCCGAACTACTGACTACACTACCGACGATGTAAAACCTGTCCTCGAAATTACCTTCTCCGATTGGCATTTTGTTTTGTTTTTTGAACTCTTTTAGCTACACATATTCCCTTGGGCAGTGCGTAATAAATCATTCATTCGTTCAAACAATAATCTTGAACCTACCTTTATTTTCCATACGGGTGCCTGCGACGGGTTCAGGTCGCTGAAAACCTCCGAGTCGACTACGGATTCTTCACTTAGATGGGGCCAAGTGCAAAACAAGGATACTTTCCTAGATGAAAAGAACAGAAGATGGATTAAGTCAGTATCATTCCTACCCTTTGCAGCCCCCCTTCCCTCAGGTGGAACTCATGACGCGGATGCTGAATCCATTGTTAGCAGACCTGACTTCCAAACCTGACTGCTTTTACTGAAATGCACAGATTGTGTGTTGAGGGTTAACTACTGGCAAGTCAAATTTTGCCACCACAAGAATTTTGCCAACGATTCTTGATTTTTGTCTTTCAAACAAACGTGAATCGAACATCACAAAGATCACAGCATCACACGAATCAAACATCACGAGTTTTGTTAATCTTTCAAGAATGGTTCATGCACTTCCACCTACAGCCTGAAGAGGATCCTCGCCAAGAAGGGGCCGAAATATCTTGGTTGAAGAAAACTAGCTGGTTTTTATCTGTTTTAAGTAATTTTTATAAGATTCTCAGTCAGCTTCGGCTGAAGGACTCCAGGACCAGGAGATCCAGAGGAGACAGGTGGAGAAGATGGCTTCGGGTTCGTTGGGTCTTTACGGTGGTCAAGGAGAGTTGGGGGGAGGAAGTTTATTTTAAGGCAGGTCTAGAAAGGGAGGATTTAAAGGTGTTATGATGTTTTCCGGAGATTGTTTAGCATTTGGAGAAAAAAGAAAACATTGGTAAATTTCGCGATAAGACTGGTCCTTGCTTCTGCCCTATGTGTGGATGACAGTGCCAGCCATTTTATGTATGAGTGTAGGGGACTGAATGAGTTAAGAGCCGAAGTATTCGGACAAAGAATATTTGGGGAAGAGTGGATGATAAGGTTGTTGAAAAGTAAGCATTTTGGGGATATACGGATGTTTGGGAAATTCCTCCGGATCGGTCTGCGTCACCGCGAACTGTTTTTCTTGAATAGATTATTCCCATTTCGTTCTTGTTTTTGTTTTTCATGCTGATAATATGCCGCGTTTTTTTCCCAATGTTCTGCCAGGGCCTTCGGGCTTCTGTGTAAATATATTATATTCTATTCTATTTAGAAACGGGCGGAACGGGGACCAGCAGAAAAATGGCTTCCAAGCGCGTTACAACTAGTTTTAAAAACGCGAGATAAGAACTGACGGGGAACAAAAACGAGCAGATGGATGAACGCTAGTCTACTTACTCAACAGGATCAGACGAAGCTCCAAAGGGCAAAACAGCAACCCTCTTTACGTTAAAGTCACTTCCAATGTCATCGAAGTTCATCTCTTCTTCAGGCCATTCCCAAGGAAGCCCCTCCGACACTGAGTAGGCGAATCGGATGGACACTTCGACTGGGTTTGGTAGTTCTACGTTCAGCTTGGCTTTAAACATGTCCACGAGCCCTACGAGGTAAGAGCCTTTCAAGCAGGGGCGCCGCAAGGCGGGGTGCTGGGGGTGCAGCACCCCCCCCCCCCCACCTTTTTGAGATTCGGTATATTTACGGAGATTCGGTAGTTATACAGAATCCCAAATAGGCTATCGGTACAAATCTATTTGGTATAATGACCGGGATTCGGTATATTCCCAGTATTCGGTAGTTATCACGAATTCGGGGAGATAATTTACTGAAATTATTTGGTAATTGTTCGATGCCAGAACTATTCGGTATATTTATGGAGATTCGGTAGTTACACAGAATCCCGAATAAGGTATCGGTCCAGAATTATTCGGTATCATAATTGGGATTCGGTAATTCATTCGGTATACTTTTCAGGATCCGGTAGTTACCACGAATCCCTACTTTTGTTCCAGTTTCGATGAAACTATACCGAATACAAAAATTATTCAGTGCTCTTTCGATATCAAAACAATTCGGTATAATAACGGAGATACGGTGGTTATACAGAATTTCGAACATGCTATCGGTCTGAACTTATTTGGTATAATAACTGGGATTCGGTATAATTGCCATTCGGGAGTTACCACGAACCTCAAAACTCGGAAGAGGTTGAGTGAAGCACTGGTTGCAGACAAAAGGACTGATTTATGATCTCATCGATGGTCCTCTTGCTTTTATTTTGGATCCCAAAAAGAAGATTTAACCATGAATGTTTCGAAAATTCCGCCTGCGCCGCTTTCCGTAATATTCCCTATTTTGCGGAAGGGCGCGTCTTTTGATTGCGGTTTTAAGACAGTTTTAGGATTGGGATTTCGAAACATTAAAAGCTAAAACCTGGATGGAAATAGTTAGATTTTGCAGGAAAAAGCTAACTTAAAAAAAATCTCGCATGCGGCGCTCACTTTATGTGATCATGGTTAGTATTGACTAGGCCAGAGTAGCTGCTGCTGCAGGAACGTCGCTCCATCCGGTTTCTGGAACTTCTAAGAGCATCGGTATTTAATCCACGGTCAATGATAGAATTTGTAAGATAGCAGTTAAATTTTAGCCTACATGAAAAAAAAATCTCGCATGCGGCTCTCACTTTATGTGACCATGGGTAGTATTGATTATACTACAGTAGCTGCTGCTGTCGGAACGTCGCTCCATTCGGTTTCTGAACTTCTTAGAACACCGGTATTTAATCCACGGTAAATAATAGAATTTGTAATAAGCAGTTAAATTTTAACCTACAGGAAAAAAAAAAATATTTTGAAAATTCGCCTGCGGCACCAAATTTATTTTTCTCTTGGGTATATTAGATAGAAGCTTTTACTGCAATCGTGCCCGGCAATATATTCTCCAAGTGGCCTTCGCCAAAACGCCGCTTAATTAAGTTGGCTTATCGTATTTCATGCTGCCCTTTAATGTTACTTTTCCTACGTAATCCTTTCTGTTCCATAATTTAAAGCTCGGATTTTTAGTTTCTAGGATTCGGTAAAATTTTTGCTCTGCACCCCCTTTTCCCCCGCCACCGAAAATGCACTTGCGACGCGGCGACGCCCTGCTTTCAAGTACCGCAGATCTAAAGGTCCAAACTACTACGCTTCGTTATTTCTCCAGGACTTTCGCCAGAAAATAGGTAGGAAAACATAGATCAGAGGTTAACGCCTATTAATAACGAGTATTTTTGCATGTTTCGGGGGGGGGGGTGAACCCCCTAACCCCCCTGGATACAGCCCTGCCAGCCCATCTAGTGTTTTTATTTAGGCTAGTTTCCAGTCGTTTCATTTTCTAAGTATTTTATTTCCCCTCAATAATCGCTGAGGTAAAAAAAAAAAAAAAGGTAGAGGTAAAGGTATCAGCATCAGCCTATACAGGCCTATTTGGCGGTGCTGATCTCCGATTCTCTGCCCTCGGCGAGGAAGTGCAATGGGCAGTTGGGGGCCAGCCATCCTGGTGCTTTTGCACACCCTTTCTGTCACCTTCCCCAGATTTCTCCAGGTACCCATTAGAAGCTGGGTGGATTTCGACCTGTCTAACCTGTCTTACAGGGTTACGCCACAAACCCCCACCCCAAACCAAACTGAAGGCACAACCGAGACTCGAACCAGCGACCCTTCGCTTGCGAGTTTGGCGTGCTGACCATTCGGCCAATGTGAGCTGGGCTTTCATGTAAGGAGATATGACGTTATTCATTATGCGTTTAAACTGAAACACACAAAAAAAATCCTCGGGTGGGATTTGAACCGACAACCTTCGACTTTCACTGCCAGTGCTCCACCACTGAGCTACCGAAGGTTTTGGACCCTGGTTTGTCTACGCGACTCCGACTTTCTTTAATGTCCTGGACTCACGATCTGGGTCGGGTGCTCCCGGGCTGGAATTCCTGCTCCGATTTTCGTCACCATCATCACTTCCAGATGGAAAAGTTGAAACTTTTCAACTTTATGATGAAAGTGACGAAAATACAGCCGGGAAATCCTGATCGTGTGTTCGCACTTTAACTCTAAATTTACTTCTGGATTAGTTGTCACGGTAGTATTCCCTTGTGTAATGTACAGGGCCGTATCCAAGGGGGGGTTAGGGGGTTCGACCCTCCCCCCGCCAAAACCCACAAAATAATAGTTTTGTGTAGGCTTTAACCTCTGATCCATGTCTTTTTTTGTACACCCCCCCCCCCACCGAAATAAATTCCACGGGCAACCCCCCCCCCCCCCCCCCCCCCCCCCCCCCCCCCCCCCCAAATAAATTCCTGGATACGGGCCTGATAACGTACCATCTTGACGATATTGCTGACGGCATTCGTTTTCTCTTCCATCTCAATTCTGTATTCTATATTAGTTTGCCGCAGTGACAAACTAATTAGCGTAGCCTACTAGTAAACTGGGGCAGTGATTACTTCTGTAGTGCAAGGAGCTACCTTTACTGCCACGACAGATATGGTAAGGTATTTAGGAGCAAGATCAAGCTGGGAACTTTTTATTACTGTATCCAAAGCAAAAATAAATATTGCCTCGAAGTAGAGTAGAGGCACTTCTTTTAACGTCGCCTAACTCTGGACGGCGCAGAAGAGAAGAACATGATGAAATTCAAACCCAACAAATATCCATACACAATATTGAGTGCAAACAATAGTTTAAGCAAAACAAAGTAAAATTAAAACTTTTCAATTTATTTTTTTTTATTTTGCTAATTTTTGCCCAGTTGCTCTTGCACCCTCAAACGGCAAAATCACGGCGGTGTTAATATTCAACAGTTCTGCGTTACTTTCATTATCATTCAAAGTATCAAGATAGATAATATTCAAAAATAAACAGCAGACGAAATAAAACGTACTTAATTTCATTCTTTGTGTCGAACTTGGCTCTTCGCAGATATTAGGTTTTTAATTTGTCTTCCCACTTGACTGTATTTTAATTTAATTTTTAAACTAACTTAAAAGAAATTTAAACTGTAGTCCAAAATTTCGAGAAGTACTCAAAGAAGCATAGCAAACTTCTACTGTAGGCTACTAGTCCTGCTTTAGTGTAATATGTGATATGTAATGTCACAAAATAAATAAATTGATTGATTGATTTGAAATGCTGTAGTATAGAACAAGGGAACTTGTGAAATATGTAGATGCAGAGTTTGCATTATCGAATGCTGAATTAAAAGAAGTAAGTGAACCTAGTTTCTACTATATCATACAGCCGCCTTCCTGCCAATTGTCCAATGCGCCAGCTAATTCAGTAAATCTGTTGTTATTTTCGTGTTTCATTGTGTATTTCTGGTTTTGCGTTTATTTATCTTTTGTTGTTGTTGTAGCTATATATTTTGCTAATTCTGTTTTCTCTATTTCTTGTTAATCGTTTATTTATCTTCTTTTGTGTAGGCTATACACTGTTCAAATCCCTAACTATTAAGCTGCGCGTAATAAATTCATTCATTCATTCAAATTATACATTACGTGAAATCCTGTGTGCTCAATTATTTCAAAAATGTGAAAAAGTGCGGGAAGGCGCTTCGCGGCTCGGCTTCTATTTGGTGGCCTACTAAAGGGCAGAAACATACCTGACAGATAGCAGCATGGCTTAGGAATTTTCTTCAGATGGATTATCTCAAAGTCAGTCCGAACATGGTCGTGAAGAAAAACACCGCAAAAACAATTTTGCCATCGCTGATAGACTTGGAGAAAGACTGGCACCAGACTAAAAACAAAAATAAATAGATGGTCTTACCATGTTTTTTTTGTTTTTTTTACCTACCACCATGCAAGCACAAATAAGCCAACAGAACCTCCGTCTTTGGTTCCATGCACCGACTATGGATACCCCGACAAAACCGAGCAGAGCTAGAGCTACTTCCTGAACTTTGAGTTGGGGCCCGTCTACTTCCGTCTTAGCCGCTGCGCATTGATAGCTTGTTCATTGTTGTTCATTGTTCATTGTTGAGGGAAAGACCGTAGCATAGTGATGTCTCAATGATAAATAGCTAATGGTCGCTGACTCTCGACTTTTCTTCTCCGGGGCTCTACTGCAATTGGCTGTTTGTAGAGGTAACGAATTGTGATGTTCCGTGTAGCTCCTAACCTCCGCTCGTTTGCATAGGGCAGGGCACCGGGAATCTATTCGATTTCACATGGTCGTATTACAGAGATCGGGAGACGCAGGTTCTTTTGTTTATCTGTTCTTACTACAACCTTATCGTTAGACATCTGTAGGGAAAGCTGTAGTATGACGTACTTTTTCTTTGTTTTTCTGCTCCCCAGCCTTAAAAATAATTTGAAAGTTTCCATTTTACCATTCTGGAATAACTTACTAGAAACTGGACAGTGTCGCCGTGTCCAATTACGCGAATAGGGAGAATTCGATGACACAAGCAGAGCTTAGTATGACCCAGTTTCGTATATCGGGACAACAGAAAAGTAATGCCAAGAATTAACTGGAATGAAGACATATAAACAATACAAATTCCAACACAGATAATGGATCTAGTGCAGTCTTGCTTACAGGCCTTTTTCATTTCATTTAATAATAAAACAAAACATATCTCTCGTGGGCTAGCCCAAATACGATGTTTTTTAGTCATAAGTCAACAAAGCAGAAAAATGCTAAAGATCATTTTACTGCTTTACGAAGCTCGGCACAAAGCTTCTACTGTAACGCATAGTGTTACAGTAGATTGGGGTCAGTTTGGGAACCTTCTCAGCCACTTCTCGGGGGGGGGGGGATGCGATCTTACAGAATCAAAGGGTGGGGGAAGGCCTTCTCTTGCTTATTCTACCTTTAATTTTATCGCTAGCTGTCTTATGGAATTATAAGCTCCTGAAGTCCCCGCCTTTCGCCATTGTTTCGTTTGGTACCTACGATTTTTTAGCACTTTTTCGGCCGAACCGAGTTTCGCCAATCATGTTTCGCAAACTTCGCCGAAATCTTCAAGTTCTACCGACAACTCTTTCACACGTAAGGATATGAGAGGATTACTTAGATTATTTAATTTTTTGAGCTATTTCATTGTTAAAAGATCATTTCTAGTAAGAGATGCGCTTTAAGCTTCTTACCCCAGGTAAAGTTTAACTGAAAAGCCAACTTATTTTTGTATCGTTTAACTGACTACACTGAACTATTTTGATTGTGTTAAAGGATGTTTTTATTTTTCACTACTTGCTCTAGTATGATGTTCAGAATATCTTCGGCGAAAAAAAAGCGCCTACGATGCCAGTCATGTTTTGCAAACTTCGTCAAAAGCTTCAAGTTCTACCGACAACTCTTTCACACGTAAGGAAACGAGAGGATTTCTTAGATTATTTGATTTTCTGAGCTATTTCATCGTTAAAAGATCATTTCTAGTAAGAGTTGCGCTTTAAGCTTCTTACCCCAGGTATGCCCTTCAATAACATTAAAAGCAAGCAAAGGCAGAAGGACAGTTAACCCTCCTAGGGGTGCCCCTGCCCAGCCTACCAAAAACTATTAAAAACTGTGCCAACGTGTGTACACCCACCATCTGGAACAGCCTATTCTAACCAAGGTTAGGCTATGTCAAATGATGGGCACCAACAACCCACTAAAAACAAGAAATTTAAAACCCCTCAAATTAGTTATTTCTCAGAAGCCCAGCATTTGACACAGGCTATTCCAAACTATAAGAGTATAGACACAATAAGAGCTGACACTGCTATACTGGAGTAGGCTATTTCCCAGTCTGCCACAAATCCCTGATTTTTATATAGGCTATGCCAATGATGGGTATACTCAGGGTTTGCAAAAACCTATTCCAAACACTAATTATCCTTGGACACCCATACCAATAAAATACCGATGATTTGAGTGAAAATGAAACAACCAATTCAATTCATTTTTTAGTGGTTTATGATGGCACCCAGCATTTGGCCTAGCCTAGCCAGGGTACACTGTAAAAAGTTTATCCATGTAAAGATTAAAGTTAACTGCAGTATTTGCTACTCGGGTTATTCTTATCTCTAGGCTATGGAGATAAGATTAGGGTAGCCACAAAAACACCTAGTGGCAAAAATTGGCGATCTTTTTGTAATGAATGCATGAATTGCTGTGAATTTTCCTTATAAGTTTTACCTATCTAAAACATCTCAAAAAAATATTTTAAAAATACCATTGCATTCAGGACAAAATTGTCTATTTTATAAGGCTAACAGTAAGATGTCCTAGCTATTTAATATTATTTCTTAATATTCAATGTAAATTTAGATGTAAAAAAAAGTAGCCTAACTTGCCTACAAAAATTTGTTGATACTAAGGAGGAAAAGTCAGCAGCCTATAGCAGCAATAGGTCTATTGGACTATAACCTTGATGATCATATTCATATTTTCTCATCTAACTCACTTGCTGGGGCTCCCCATGCACTCAAAACAAGATCAAAATCACCCAGTTTCATATAATTTCACTGAAGCACATAGTTCCAAGCTGGTCACTAGATGGACAAAACCCTAAAGTCAATGGATGAACATAGGCATTTTTTATGTAAAATACTGTTTTCTAAAGAAGATTTAAGATGCTTAGAGACAAGATAGAGAGGTGATTTTGGCCTCAAATCAAAGCTAAAAGATAGGAGAATCACATTATGATCTTCAAAAGCTCAGGTTTGATTAAATTTTTTTTTAGTGGCTACCCTAATAAGATTAATACCAAATTGAGATAAGATGAATACGAGTAGCAAATACCGGTATACTGCAGTTAACTTTAATCTTTACACAGATAAACTTTGTACAGTGGTTACAGGTGTAACCAGACTTTACTTTGATACATTTCATTTTTACCTCTACGACTACAGTTCTATAAAGGTAATGTACTGTAGCAAAATTAAAAGATATGCAAATGGTAGCCCATTTCTCCTTAGTGGTAAAAGCAGTGCTACGCTAGTGCTACAAGCCTAGACACGGGAATCACCCTCCAGGCTTTGGAAGACATAAAAAAGCATGGGATGTAAAAGTGTTACCCAACTAACTAAAGCATAGGCTATGCGCAAAGTCAATTTCAGAAAAAAAAAATACTGAAAGGAAGTGCTTACAATAATTCGCTGGAAGTGGCCAACCTTCTCCTGTTCAAACACAACACACTCACTCACACCAAAATTTCGACATCACCACAACCACGAATATTAAAACTGAATTTCCCGCCTATACCCTTGAATGCAACGACGTCGCCGCTTATCGGTCGTTCAATTTACGAGCGCTAACTCTTTTATATCTCGCTAGGTAGCGTGTATTACGAAGCAGGTTACAACAGTCTACGACACGAGTACGGGCAAAGAGAGAGGGAAACGAAAGAAGCAAGAGAAAACTAAATTGGTCACTAGCAATCTCAACGTCTTAATGACGGATTATGTAACCAGTACAAGAACTAATGTTTTTTGCTTGTACAGGCTGGTTCTTAATGCCCATATTTTTTTCGGCATGAAGAATCAAGTAGCCTAGTCTACCAGATTTTGCTTTTTACACCACAATCCTAGTGAGAGCACCCGAAACAGGATAAAGCTTTCTGCCATTTCATTTTTCTGCGAAAAAACACTTCAGTTTCCGAAAAAATCACACCAGATTTTTTTTTCTGCACAAAATGTCAAATTCGGTCTCATTCTGTGGCAGAACCTTGGCGCAAAAACAAATCAGGCGTTGAGAAATGGAAAAAAAAAATCCGCGGAATGACAATAATCGTCGCTAATTAAAGCTTTTCAGTCAATTTACGCATGCAACAAGAAAATAAAGAACACATGGGCGAGTTTGTTCCACACCATAGACGCCATTTCAGTAGGCTAAACCTTAGGGTGGGGCCAAAGATCAATTTTAGTTCCCCATCCCAGTTTTGTTCCTCAGACTCAAAATTTAATTACTCTTTTGGGGGTACATTGAAGGAGCTTAGAACGTCATTGCTTTGCATTTTGCTTTTTGAAACCTAATTATGGGTCAAAAATAGTACCAAGAGAGAAAATGCTGTGGCCGTCTGAAATCAAGGGGGGGCTATGGCAACCACAAAAGGCGCCTCTGTTCCACACTCAACTTACCATTTCGTATTATGCAACGCAACGTTGATCGAGCTTAGAAGCAGTTTAATTCGGCCCTCATTTTGTATAGTTTGGCCACCTTCCGGATGAATGGTAACGAAGTTAGTCACGCCGTACCATCGGTAGACGGGGTGCAAATCGATGGAAGGAAAGTCGTTTTCGACAGAAACCATGTCATGCCATATGGTAGGCGTGTTCTCAACAGCTTGCTGATTGCCAGCAAGCCAATGGTGCGATAAGACAAAGGGAAAACCTAAAACAAAATGAAAAAAATACAAGGAAGGGTACAAAAACGTCGCTTTAATTTTTCATATTAGCGTTTTCTGTGGCAGGTTCTATAAACGTTGTTTCCCGAACGAAGTTGATACGAAAAGGTTAACAGCCAAACTAACCTAATATTTACAACAGCAGCTTTAATAAAGTACGAAAAATTTTTTTAGCATGACAAGCCCACTGTTTTTTCCTTGGTTTACAAGTTTAATTTGTTTTGTTTTTTTTTGTAGAGGAGCGACGGCTGGAGCGGCGAACCGAATGACGAAAACGAACGCGGCTAAGCTCTTGGAACGACGTCCACGACTTTGCTCCAAAACTAGTGAGGACGACACGAAACCATCGGTGTCAAACTGACGGCATAAACTGGAAGTGCAAATATTCGACGCCTTGGAGTCTGGTCTACTAGTAAAATATCGGACTTAATCAAGTTACATACCTTCAAATCTCTTGGGGAAATCCTTCAGAATGTGGTTTTCTATGGAGGTCCAAAATGGGACATTTGGAAATAACGTTTCATTGACGAAAAAATAAGAATTAACTGACACCAATTAACAATTTCACTGACGAAAAACAAAATTTGCTTGTACACGGAATAACATTTTATTTCGAAAACATCTTTTCAAATTGTTTGCAGTATTTTTTTTAGTTTCGTTGCAACAAAATTTTTCGTTTGCAGTGTTTTTCTTATTTTCGTTGCAACACAAATTTTCGTTTGCAATGTTTTCTTATTTTCGTTGCAACTAAATTTTGTTTCGTAAGTCAATGAAACGCTAATCTTGTCGAGCGGTTCAATAGTGGACATTCGTATCGATACACGCGCGCACTACAGGGCATTATATCGTATGAAAAATCACCTTTCTGCCACCCGCATAACAGATGTAAACAAAATAAAATTATCTTTGGTCTGGCTTCCTGGCTCCAGCGACTTCCAGTTCACATAGTTTAGAAGAGAATGATTGACCATCTTTATCTGAAGTTCTTTGGATCATGGGTTTTCCAGGAAGGAGCTTCTCTTATCAGGTTAGAAACCCATTATTCACTTGTTCAGTTTTCTGTACAAAACTCCATCCTAATGCTACCCTAAGTAGCTGAGGAAACTGTGGAACAGTTCAGTCAACAAACTTGGGGCTATACACAACACAACATCAATTCGTAGGCCAAACTGGGAACCTTAAACTTGTCTTTGAAGATGTGAGCAGAAAATAAAATCGGTTTTCATAATTTACTTCACTACTGGTAAGCTTATAAATGCATCCATGACCATGTTAAAATTTATCATTGCAAGTGTTGTAAGATGCTTTTGCAGGAATGAAAAATGTGCACTGTTGGGCAATGGCGCTTTTTGTTGGTAAATTTTGATTCTTGTCGGTAAAATCTGGGCTTGCCGCCCCCCATGAGAATGGGCTAGTTTCACCACTGATTGTCATGCGTGGTTTTGAATATGAGTTTACAAATGCTTCCTCCTGGGGAATGTTTTAAATGCTTTCTTTAGTTTCTACCTCTCTTGCAAAAAGTAGTTGCTGTTTAGCCTTAGAAAGGGAAATACCTGACATCTTTGCTTTCACTTTATTACTTGCTCAATAGCCTACTTGCTGATAAGCATAAGCAAGAGATTTGATTAGCCTAGGGTTTAAGGTATCCAGAGTTAGATACAGACTGATTAGGGTTTAAGGTATCCTGGGCTAGATACAGACTGATTAGGGTTTATGGTATCCGGGGTTAGATACAACCTTTACTGGCATTGTGAGTTGGTTGCTCACAAGTTCATATTGATACTAAATACTTGTTTTGTCAATACTTTCGTGGGTCAGTGAACATCTGTAAAGCAAACTTTATGGGCTGTGCATTTGAAAATCCATTATTACAAAACTTAACTAGGCTATCATTTTAATTGAAATATTTACTTGCAGGACAAGAAATGCCTGGCTGTGTTATACTTGGAGTCTCATGCCAAATTACCTTAGATCCCAGTGACATTGTAACAGTTGTAATGGTCATCATCATTCGAAAGTGCACCTGATCTAGCAACATTCAGTTAAGCATAATGACCTTAAAGAATAGGCTAATACAGTTTTATCTCCAGTGCTTCATTTTATGTTATGTTAATAATTAAAGTATGTATGCTTTTCATCCTATGTTGTTGTGAGCAGGCCTTTATCGTCTGCAACTGTAATTCATGGTGTAGCCTAATTAGATAGCCTACTTTTCTGCATATTCAGTTCATGAGCCTCGACCTGATGACTTATGGGACATACTGGATGGAAAGAAAACATCTGAGCTGAATCCTGGAATTTTAGACAAGGTACTGGCAGTGCTGAGTATCCCCAAGAGCCAGCATTAACTGTTTACCAGTAGGGTGGAGCTTCACAGTTGTAATCTTCCCATGGATGCCATCTCTGGCATCATCTTACTATTGCAAGTACCGCTCTTCTAGTCGTAGATTCAAGGTTGTTGATCCTAGACTGCCGACATTTACTCATTCACATATGAGTGAAAGGTAGCAAATAGTTCCAGATAAAAGTAGTCTACATAAAGTATTCATCACACTGGTAGATCATGTATACCACAAACCCACATTTTTTTGTTTACCCTGTGCCTAACCCTTGATATCTGATGCCAAACACTGGATACCTGATGATACTCTAACCCTGACCTACAGCATTATAAAAGATTTATGACAGGTTGGTGTGTGAGCGTAAGTCAAACCATCAACATTTTACTAGGTTAGATAGTCCAGCATTTGGCATGGGGTAGCCTATACTATTCCAAACACAAGAGACACCCAGCGTCTGGCATAAGGTATCATCAACAGAATTAGGGGTCTGTGGTAGACTGGTAAGTTCTGTCAGACTTTTGGAAATTTAAATTCATGTTCAACCTTAGGTTTGATTAACCTAAGATTAAACCCTAAGATAACCTTTTCCGTGATATCGCCGACGCAAGACGGCCGTAAAATGAGTTTTGATACGATATATGATACGCCTTATTTGTGTCGATACGAATGTCCACTATTGAACCGCTCGACAAGATTAGCGTTTCATTGACTTACGAAACAAAATTTAGTTGCAACGAAAAAAGAAAACATTGCAAACGAAAAATTTTGTTGCAACGAAAATAAGAAAACATTGCAAACGAAAATTTGTGTTGCAACGAAAATAAGAAAAACACTGCAAACGAAAAATTTTGTTGCAACGAAACTAAAAAAAATACTGCAAACAATTTGAAAAGATGTTTTCGAAATAAAATGTTATTCCGTGTACAAGCAAATTTTGTTTTTCGTCAGTGAAATTGTTATTTGGTGTCAGTTAATTCTTATTTTTTCGTCAATGAAACGTTATTTCCAAATGTCCCATTTTGGACCTCCATAGTTTTCTAGCACTTTCTTTTGTCGATATAAACGAATCCCTCAGTAATACCCGTGCTAGTAATACAAAATGTCGCCCCCATCGCCAGTATTACCCTTATGCTCATAGTCTACGGTCCAGTGCACAGACCATTCTGATCAAGCTTAATGTTCATCCGCAAACCTCCAGAGGAACAAGAAACCTGGCGTCTTTCAGACCATTTGCCGATTATCTCGAGCAGGTGGTTCCAACCTCTTATCTGAAGTCACTAAACACTACCAGTCGTTTCAACCTGTATGAATGGATACAGAGGACTTTGGTCCTAATTGAGGGTTTTACGTTTATTTTTGCATACGTCGTTCTTTTTACTGTACTTACGCCCTTGGGGAGCGCAATATGATTTGTCCAGCCAGTCATTCACATCTATATGTAAGACGATGAACCACTCCACAAGAGTATTCTTTCAGCCCAAGCTGACTCCGAACCATACTTGATGGCGCCTAACGGGTAAGTCAGCTGAGGTTCCAGCGATATTTCGGCCCATTACCCCAAGTGGAACCAGTGTGCACTACCTCGATTCTCGACGACAGAAACACTTCCCGAATTTACTGGCCTACAGCAATGAATCCGAGGTCATTCTTGCACTGAACACAATCTAAAAATACGGAAAGCATACCTCCAAAGGATATAGTTTCCGTCTGTTCTTTCCAAACCCTGGCTCCTCCCAGCTCGTCTAAAGACTTGGCATGTAGCCCCCAGGCAAGAATGACCTCTTCTAAACCAGAAATGAATTTCTCCCACTCAGACGCGTCTGTGAAGTCAGTTATTTCGAATACTTCCTCAGGTTCGGCGACCTTAAAAAGAGGCCTGTATTAGCACCTTTTAGTTTCTTATTATGACCAGTGAGGAGTGACATGCAAACTCGTCCATTCTAGAATTACAGAATTAGGTGAGCACATGGACATGAGTGCCGTTATGCACATAATTTCACGTGGAATCCCTTCCCTCTCCCTCCCCGAAGTGCCCCCCCCCTCCTCATATTCGAGAGGAGCGGTTTCAAAGCCTCAAATTCACAACCAACATGTCGGCAGACTGCAGAGCCTTTAAAATGTGGGAACATTTTACAACAAAGGCCGGCTTTTTGACAAATAATTGCTGTTATCACTGAACTGACAGTTTTGTTAAAGACACATGAGTTGTGTCGTTCCTGATCTCAGTTCTTCTAATTTCTCGTTCTCGATCACCTTCCGAGTTCGCAGTTTCCTTAATTGTCGTTTTTGCTGAAAATAAGGTCTCGGTTCTACAACACCTGCGAGTGAAAAGGCGAACTTGTCGCAGACGCAGTTCCCGTTCCGAGTTCATCTGTCCTGACTAAATTAACCCCCCCCCCCCCAAAAAAAAAAAGGAAAGTGTGTTTGGAAATGGATGATTACAACATGTATGTCCTTGACACAAGAATGGCCCTTTCACTGTCACATGTAACTACCGTTTACTGACTTATTTTGGCGATTTTATGAACGGTTTGGCGGGATGCTTACTTTCCGTTTATAATCACCTGCGTCTGGAAACGGCAAAGGGGTCAGGCGAACTGAGTGTAAAAACGGAAATTAAGCTGCAACGGCGAACTCACAGGGAACTTTCACAGGCGATCAAAAACGCAACAATTGTCATATCTCAAGAAAACAGTGGCGGGGTGTACTATTTCTAATTTGTTACTCTAAACCAGCAAAGCCCATGCCAACCCTTTGCGTGGCCAGGGAGATAAAAACCCTTCGAGGCCTATAACACTATGACATCTCCTATCTGCTGGAGGGGAGACCCATCTGAAGGCTGAGGTAGAGACCACAGACCCCGGGAATAGCTGGTTGCGACTGGGTAAACTCGTTGTATTTCACCACATCTCTTAAGCTGAGTTGCAAGAAGACGGTGAGATTTCCTCTACTCGCGATGCGTCTACTTGTAGGGGGGGGGGGGGGGGCAAAAAGGGCACGAAGCGATGCTTGATCGCGTGACAAAAGCTAAGCATACCAGAAGTGACGTTTTACGACATGGGTACAAATAACTACTGCAGCAGAGAAATCTCCGAAAGCACAAAGTAGCGCTAAAATTTCTCACACTCCAGAGATACTGCTAACGGTCAAATTTAAACCCGTCATACTTTACTTTTAGGATTCCAGTATACAAAAATAGATCTCGACTCCGCACACAAAAGATTACAACCAACCCCGGAACTTAAAACGACCGTAAACACAAAATCGTCGCAAATAAGGCCACACAATTCTTCACACTTATTTGATTCGCAGCATATCTTAGCAAAAAGAATTAATAATAACACTCCGGATGATGTTTAACTGCTGTCAGAAGCAACGTTACGGCGTAAGGGCTTCGATTTCATGGGGTTGCTAACTCCCAAAATAGGTATACAGGTAGTGCCCACGGTCGAGCCGATGTCCGGTTGTACCACGAGAGGACGCACATTGATGCCCACTAAGTGAGCAACCCCTCATTCGACTTCTCATTCTTTTCCAGCGGAACGATACAGTAAAACCGCGCAAATTTTCAGATAGCTCTATGGTTCGCACTTAAAACAAAGGGAACATTTTCACGTGGACGGCTCCGGTGGATGTTACGTCCCATCCCATCATCATGATGGGTGTTTTCGCGTCGATGCCATCTGGCTCAATGGCCATTTTAGCGTGAAAAGCTCGACGGATGACGTCACCACCCAGCTGGATGGGTGTCTTCTGTTCAACGACGCTCCTCGAGCTCTGTTAAAGCTCCATTTACACGACGGGTATTTTTCCCCGGAGACGAGAGGGGAAAGTGTTCACACGGACACACAGAATACCCGGGTATTTTTCAATGGAGAGTACTGTCATGTGTGAATAGATTCAAATAATACAAAATATTTCTTCACATTTCAAATATATCTTGCATCCCAGTCACAACTGTCAATCACTTTCACTTTTTTTCCTTCAATTGCATATTTTATTGTTGCTGACGTCGAAGAATACCCTTCGACAAACAAATCCCCGGGTAAAAAGTTCGCGAAATTGAAGTCTAAAATACCCGGGTATTTGTTGCTGTTGCGGAGGAAAATACCCACGGAGGACGGGTAAATACCCATCGTGTAAACGAGGCTTAAACGAGTAGAGGACCTTCCTCTGTCTCAACCCGTTGTCGCGTGCATTAGTTGCGTTTTTGATCCGAATTCTCCTCGCGATTCTCCTCCGAATTCTCCTATTTCGCGTTTTTGGACTATTCAGATGAAGCGAATTCTCCTTTTCTTGCGTTTTTGTCAGAATCGAGAACGGGGAAAGCCTCCGAATTCTGCAGAATCGAGAAGTTGCTCCGCTAGTGAATTCTCGATTCTCCTCTCCCTGTTCTCCTCCCTGATTGGTCAACAGGGTGCGGTGTTTAATATGCACAAACAGGTATACTGAGTGGCAGACGAGCTGTCAAATTAGTGTTTTTGTCAAAAGCGAGAATGGAGAAGCAAGAGGAGCAAAAACAGTATTTTTGTACGAGAATCGAGAATTCAGAATCGAGAATTCAGAACGGAGAATTCGGATCAAAAACACAACTATTGCATCATTCAGTGACATTTTCGTGTGGATGACATCTTCTGTCGAGCTCAACAGCCATTCACGCAGAAATGTCCCCTAAAGTTACACAGGTGCGATCCGTTACGCTCTGAAAGTTGAGTATTCTCCGTAGGGTTATTATCTATTCTTTTTACGACATTTTCCCAACACCACCGACTGGTTCAAAAACTATCTATGGTCCAGGGATGACATTCCGCACCGAGCAAGCCGAGCATTGAAATACCTACTAGTTAGTAGCCTAAAAGATCCTTCCGAGTGTTTTAGTACATGATGTGTTCAATGTTGACTAAACTTTAGCCGATTATCTATCATTTCTTTCATGACGTCACGAAAACGTCATAAGTCGTAGATAATAAGCTAAGGTTTGGTTTCCACCGTGTGTTCCAACCTCCTACTAACAATTAGCCATAGCCTATTCTAGTTCAGCTCTTCCAAGCGAACTAGTTTCTATAAGCCCCCCGTGTCTCATGATCATCACTTGCCCACAGATAAAGTAAAATAGATCCCATACGTTTGGTGAGTTGAAAATCTGCAATCTGCTTCCCGATCCCGAGCAATGGAAATTTTGCACTGTCTTTGGAGTAGACAGTGAAAGCTATTATGTTTGCTCATTACCTTATGGGTCCACATTTTACTATCTCTCTGTCACAACTGTT
Organism: Branchinecta lindahli; assembly: GCA_023053555.1. NCBI lineage: Eukaryota > Metazoa > Arthropoda > Branchiopoda > Anostraca > Branchinectidae > Branchinecta > Branchinecta lindahli. The sequence continues at coordinate 9,269,117 of JAKZAO010000012.1, forward strand.
GATAACGAGTCATGGAGGACTTTCAGAAACTAGTCCTCTTGGAGATCTGAACACAGAATGTGAATCTTTTCGGGGCGCAAAAAATCGATTTGGGAACAGAAATGGCACGGTGCGAATTTTTCCGCTAGCGACGCCGAATTCGCCTACGCGGATCCGCGTTCTAAGGGAACACAAGCGTCGTTCCGTCGTGTAGCGACGACCAGAGCGCTGCAGCGACGACGGAAACCCCAAGGAACTACTGAAAGGAGACTAGAACACACCCAACTAGAACAAGTGGAACGCATTTTCGACGCTGATTCCGATCAATCGAACGATACAGAGTGAGAATAATTTGTACAAGGAGCTATGTACATAACTTTTAAGAAAAAAATGCAAGTACTGGTGAGATTAGTCCAGCTTTCACTGTTGTTTCAACCTCCCTGAATGGAGGGAGTGGCCCCTTATCATCATTCAATCGATAGCAAGAAAGGTTGAAAATCTGTTACTGTTCTTGAATGTCCTTATCCATATATTCTAACGGTCGCCATGGACATTTCGAGGGCCAAAAACAAAATTATTATTATTATTGTAATAGACTAGTTGGATAAGACTACACAGCTTTACATGACGTTGTATCTAGCTTTCCGTATAAAACTCGTTGTTCACAATATTCAGGGACTAATGGGACTATGACTAATCATTTAAGCTATGCAATACCACAGCATGGAATTTTCTATCTATCCATCTACGCCTATAACTTTTCTATCATTTTTCTTGCTGGGAAGGCTTCTACTCTCTAGGTGAACAACAGGGCGACGATAAAGCTAATAAAGCATAAAACGCAGTGACATGCCCTCAAAATGGCAAGCGATGATCAAAAATTCATAAGGCCCCGAACAGTGGTCACTGGCAGAACAATGTTTACCACAAAGAAAGTTAAAGAAAGCGAAAAGTAGGCATACAACTTTGATTAAAAAAACAAATCTAAATGACCTTAATCCAGCATATGATAGACGCTCAATCCGCGGTAACAGTCTGAACAAAAGCTGCAACCGGCCGTCATCTTTCTAACTAGCAACACTCCCCAGTAGCCTAAAGGCATAGGTCAATTCGCGGGGGGGGGGGGGGGGCTATTTCATACAACACAGGTAGTCCTTCAGTTCAAGCTGACTGCGATCATACTTGACGGCGCAATATGGATAAGTCACTGATTTCGCTGGTTCGTTATTCTAGCTTTAGACTGAAGATCATCCTTGCCAAGAAGGACCAAACAGCGCTAGAATATTTTTCAGCTGACTTATCGGTATAGCGCGATGAAATTCTTACAACATCTGCCCAGCTCCTGTTGCCATTTTGGGGGCAGAGGTAGAATGCTCAGAAGAAGCCAAAAACTCAAGCGACTGACAGATTCTTTGAAGAATCACAGCACAAACAACCCTCTAACATAGTACCAGAATTAATTACTAAGCGTAAAATGCGTCAGGATACTTCTCCACTGCGGAAGATTTTTAAAACTGCTTGTGGTAGTTTTGGAAGAATAGCCCAGATTAGATGATATTCTTGAAAAAATTTCACTTGAATCCAAATTCGTGTTAAAGACGTACAGCATTTCTGTCCGTCAGACGCGCGTAAAATGAACTTCAGGTGTACAAGGGATCATTGATTAACCTGTGACTTAGAATGGTTCCGGTCCATTCAAAGTGAAAACAACAGTACCGGTACACTCTTAAATGGTGGACGTTATTATTTTGTCAAAAATTTGCCCTAAGGGTACACTGTTTACTGTTCATTTCTTTTTGCCCCTTTTACATTCATCTTTTTTGCTACAGGTAAAAAAGAAATAATAAAAATAACGACAAATCTATAAAAATATTCTTGATTATATTTTGTCTGACGCTTCGTTCATACCTATTTATCTACGAGCTATTTATGTTGACAATCCGACGTTTTGCTTCAACATAGGCAGGTTAAGATTTTATAATTACTGTGTATGAAAAACCTCTACTGAGACCCTCTTTGGTTACTGTAGGCGCTGTGCTTTCAGCTATTCTCACACAACTACTCCAAGCAACGATGAGCAGTCAGCTTGACCTCAAACCATAATAAGCTTCAACTAAAATATTAAATTTAGTTGTCAACGTGTGCCAAAGCATCATTGTTAACAGCATCGTGTACACTAAATGTCTTATTCCAGGAATGGTCTGTCATGTTCCACCTAACATCGGTCACAATAACAATAATTGCAGCAAATATTCCTAAGATTGTGAACAGGATTAAGATATCCCTGAATATCCCATAAGTGAAGGCCTTTCTCTCTCGTTCAATCACAATGCGTTCCTGGCTGATCTCTTCTGCTATTTCAGAGATGTTGATTTCCTCATTGTCAAGAAGAGGTATGGCAGCACTGTAGCCATTGGCTTTCGATTTGGCTTTGCTAACTTTTCTGTCAAATTTTTCCAGAAGCTTCTTAGCTTTCTTATGGTTGGTGGGTTGGTCATCAGTCATATCACTAGCATTTGAAGAAGACCTTGAGCTCAGATGTTCAGTAGGTCGTAATTCAAGGGTGTCGAGAAGTGTGATCTTTTCTGGGATTTTTATTGTTTTCCGAGCAAATAGCTCAAAATCTTTGGACATGCCATTAATTCTCTTCAACTCACTCACAGGACATCTATACTGCAGGGACAGGCCTTGTAGTGTGTCCTTTTCTGTGACTGGAATTTCAATATAATTGGAAGCTCTTCCATGTCTGTCTCTGGTCGGTCTTCCTACTTCCACTTGGTCAAATTCATCCAATGGTACACTGGAATAACCTTTACGGGAGAAAAGCTCAAACTGAGCCATTCTAACCAATCAGAGAAAACTTACATGACTTTTTTCACCACGCGTATTTAGGGTCATCCCAACGTTGAAAAACGTTCAGTAGATCTGGAAATAAACACCCCAAATTAATAACATATACTGGTGAGTTATCTACATCTACAGGCACCTATGGCATTGGTTGCGTTTTTGCAGATACCATGGTATCTGATATACGGTCTAAAGCCGTTTTTGCAGTTAACCTAGTACCTGATACCACGGTCGAAAGGCGTTTTTGCGGTTGTCGTGGTATCTGGCCAGTTACCGTGGTAAATTCAGATATCATGGTCCGACTGTGGTATCAGGTCACTTTCATCAAATTTTGTCAAATTGGTGAGAAGAAGTTCAGCACTTAATGATGTAACTGGATATCAGTTTTTCTTTTGAGATGACTTCAAAAGTGCAATTTCGGCAATAGTCGTTTTTGCAGTGGACTGTATATCAGATACCACGGTAACTGCAAAAACGAAATTGCAGATCCAGTTACCGTGGTAACAGATACCATGGTATCCGCAAAAACGCAAATATTGTGATTGAAACTGCAAAGTTAGTTAATATTGTTCACCATTCAACTTGCCATTCAAAAAAAAAAAAAGCTCTTCAGCCAAGCTGACCGCGAATCATATTTGACATTGCAAAACGTACCATTCTGTTTTTGTGCATATTTGAAAAATCAGCTACAACCACCCTAATCAATCAGCCCCAACCTCGCATGTACATAACCTCGGAACTGGTTCAAAAATGTTAAAAGGAAATTTCTCTGTAGTCCTGACTAGGTCCAACGTCATTAGATTTTGACAGTTAGGAACTAGTTAAGACTGCAAAGAGATTTCCTTTTAACAAATATTTAAAAACAATACCTAAATAAAAATACCTAAATAAATAGAAATACCGAAATACCTTAAAAAAATACCTAAATAGAAAACAGGGCTGAATACCCACAGTAGGATACTTATAGTTGGTACAAGCTTCATTTACTTATTGCAGGTTTGTTTCTTCCAGCCCAGCAACAGCCTGACGAGGACCCTTGCCAAGAAGGGCCAAAATATCGCCGCTGAAGAAACTAAAGTTGGAGAAAAGAATCTGCACATCAAAATCATATTGATATAGCATAGGTTCAAGTAATCTGCTGACTGTTGGGCTTATTGGGTATCTATCTCTGTTGACTGTATTACCTTTCACGATTAATTCACTTATATGTGTAATCTGTCACATGCTCATTCATTTCCAAGTTCTGAGCATTCAAACACTGGATTCAGATTCTCATAAATTATGGGTTTGGGCTGAGGTCAAGTTTCCTCTCTACAAGCTCCTAAGTAAATTTAATTCACTCTACTGTGTTGTATTTTGTCACTGAGTGGCAATAATGTTTGTTACATTCAGTTTTTTTTTTAGAAGGAGTAGCCTAGAGATCATAAGAGAAAGTATTCACTCGTTCTCAATTTTCTAAGAAAAGCAGACTGAATGGTATCATCTGTCACTGCTTTATAATCCTTGGCACTAACAAATGTGTCAAGGAAGGCTATTCATTTATTTAGCTATTTTTCAGAGCTTAATTTAATTGTGATACACAAAAAAAAGACAGCTTGAACGCTTGTTTGTTTTTTTCATTTCAAATAAACAGTTAAGTCGCCAGTGCAATGGTGTAGCTGACGAACTTCTTGAAGTCTTTTTCTGTTCCAGATGGAACAGACAAGAACAGATGGCAGGGAAGACATGGTGCCACCTTTTAATGCCAGGCTTCACCTTGTAAGTTTTTGGTCTGGTTTTGCCTTCTAGATCTATTAGGAATAAAATATGGAAGGTGACGCTGGACCTGTTTTCTAGCAAGCACATATGAACTAGTGTTGGGCGATATTTGGATTTTTCCATATATCAATATTTTAACTTCTGATATTCGATAATGGTATATAGATATTTCTGGTTCGTTTTGCTACATTTTTTTTTACAAAACTGTTGTCAAATAAAATTTTCCATAATTTTTTATTAGAAACTTCGAAAATACAGAAACTGATTTGCGAAAAACTTGTTTGGATATAGAAGATTTGGTTTTGTATATTTGCAATAATTAGTAAATGGACAAATATTGTTTTCGATATCAATATTTTCCTTTTGATATTCATATCGATATTTGGTCCGATATACTGATATATTGATATTAAATATCGCCCAACACTAATATGAACAGCAAATTTACTATTGGCAAAAAGGCTCTGTGTGAACATCCTACAAAAGGGAAATTCTGCAATCTGGAAAGCTCTGCTGGCCTAGTTTATGTATACAATGACTTTGGTTAAAACTCTCCTTGCTTTCCAGAGCTGGTTCGGCTAATAATGGAGGGCTCATTACGACCAGTTTGGAATTCAATACAAGTGTAATGTATTTATTCTATTTAATATCTGAATGCAAAAATTGTGTACTTTATTCTTATCATTGAATAGTTGCGTTTTTGATCGCCAATTAGTTTGGCGATAGCATAGCCGTTTGAATTTTTGATGTTCGCCGGAAGCCGATGCCGTAGCTGTTTCTTCTAATTTCTGTTTTTGTGCTCAACAGCTAACGTCCACCGCCTAAATTCCTGTCCATCCCCTATCGGCCTAGGACCCGCCAATAGGCGATGGACGTTGCCTCCAACTCCAACGGCTATCAGCTATCGAAAACAGTAAATAAGCACGAACCGGCAAACTTCCTTCGTCTACCGGGGAAATTTCATCTGCGATCAAAAACGCCACTAATGTATATTTGAATCTATATATATATAGAGCAGAGCCGCTGGAGGTCTTTACATTTATAAATTGTCCTAGGGACAATCAAATCCCATGTTAGATCCTCCGTGACACAACATCACAATGTATATCACGTCTGTCTGGAATTCCACAAGAATTTGTATGACACACTTTTGGATGATGGCTTGGAAAGAGAATCCACTACCCTACACTTGCAGAACATGATCATGGCAAGTCAGGAAGAAAGCACAACAGCTTTCAGTTGGTCCTTCCAATTAAATTTTGTTGCAAACTCACTTATGTATTACAAATTATTCGCATTTTGCGAGAAAAAATTTGAGGTGTCAAAAAGTACCTTTTTGTCAGCAATTGTGACACTTTTATGAGTTGAGCTTTTGTCAACCCTGCATATTTGCATTTCATGAAAGGAACAGCTTATGCCCGGGCCTCACTATGGACACAGGACACACCTGTTCGTAATTCGGTTTTCAGACGTTTACTTTACGACTCTTCTCTCTCATTGCGACATTGGATTGGTTGTTCATAACAAATTAAAAACAGGAGATGGTTTATTCCATCCCCAGATGTTATGTTTTAGAACGGGTTGAGAGATAACATCTAAAACGTGCTAAAAGCCGGTCTTATAAGCATCTAAAAACCTATTTACAAACAGGTGTAGCCATCCCATACAGATCCCATAGTGGCATAGACATAGTGGGGCCGGGCATTCTGCGGGCATTAGCCTACACCCTGCCTACACCTTCTTAAAGAAAAAATCTTTGTTAAGAAGGTGTAGGCAGGTGTAGGCTAATGCCAATTTATGACTTTGTCAAAGAGAACTTCCCAGCCAATAAAACTCTTACTCTTAAATTCAAGCTAAGTTAAAGAGGATCCGGTTCAGACGATTAGTGATAAATACACTACCACGCACATAAATAATTACTGTTATTTGAGCAGCAAATTTCTCTCTTATTTCAAGTTACAGTCTGGTTACAGTATGGTTTATCCAGATTTGACCAGATTGTCCAGATTCCTGAAACTTTGGCAGAGAAGTTTATGGTGTCAACTTCTGCTACGTGTTTGTGTCATGGATGTATTTCGTAGCTGAGCCGTGACTGTTTTCAGCAAAGATTTCAGCAGTCGAGGCAGTTAGCTTGTCAATTCACTGCAGAATCTCCAAAACTTGTGTTTTCCCTTCTAGAAATTGTTCCTTCAAAGCAGTACTGAAAAAGGCTGAATAGTTCTTACAGTAAAGCTGGATGGAGAAAACACTTCAGTCCATCTGTTTACTACTGAGTGAACCAGAAGAGTCTGTTTCAGGTGATGGTAAGGATTTCGAAACTAAAAGAGCGATTCTGGTGGTCTGGAAAGCTCCGCAAGTTTACGCGCCAGCTGTTCTTGTGACCTGGGCTAAAAGTTGCTTCACTTTCCAGACCTGTTCTCGTGCTCCGCTAGTTTCCGGGAGCACATATTCTGGATTTTTCCAAATTAGATAAGACCGATTTGGGGTTTTTCCGAACAAGGCTAATTCGGGAATTTTCCGAATAGGGCTAATTCAGGAATTTTCCCGAATAGGGCTAATTCGGGAATTTTTCCGAATAGGGCTAGTGTGGGAATTTTCCTAACAGGCTGATTGAGAATTTTCCAAATATTCCAAATTCGGGATTTTTGCCAATAAAGTCTCATTCGGGATTTTTGCGAATAGGGCTAATTTTGGAATTTGACGGGTATGCAAAATTCGGGATTTTTTCCGAATAAATTCTCATTCGGGAATTTTTCCGAATAAAGTCTCATTCGGGAATTTTTCCGAACAGAGTCTCACTCGGGTTTTCCCAAAGAAGAATAATTCGGTATTTTCTCAAAGCCTGTGGAACAGCATCGAGAAAAACGGGCGGCTGGAGCCACCCGTTTTTCCCTGAATAAGGTATTTCGCTTGTCCGTTTCTCCCGAATGCGGTATTTTCATTTAGGTCAGGGGGGGGGTGCAGCAGCCCCCCCACCCCCCCTTAAAGACGTCCCTGCTGTAACGAAGGGGGATGCCGTGATTTCATTTGAGTCACAACACTGCCAAAACTTCTGAATTAAGAAAGATTTGTCAGCGAATATGATTTTTAAACTCACATCTTTCAACAGGTTTTAATAGTTTGGACAGGTTGTGGTGTTAATTCCGTGGGGTGCATGTGGAAATAGAAACCGACGGAAATAGTATAGGCTCCTCTATTTTTCTTTTCAACCAAGATTACTTCATTCTAACCTCACCTCCATTCAGTGGCGAAACTAGGGGGGGCGTGGGGGGGCACAAACTAGGCTGCCCCCCCCCCACGAAAATTCTTGTCGGTAAATTGGCGTCGGTCGTCGGTGCGAAGCACCGACGAACTCTTTCCTATTTCCGTTTCTGGTACCGTGAAAGCTCCGTTTATAAATCAGGAAACATATTGTCGGTAAAGTGACAGTGTTTGTCGTGCGCACACGAAACGTTTTCTCGAGATATCGTCCGAGTTTGTTGTGCGATCAGAAAACCTTCCGTCGGGAAATCGACAGTGTCTGTCGGTTTGTACACCGTTTCTGATACCGACAAGAGCTCTGTCGGTAAATCAGAAAACTTCGTATGAGGAAGTCGGCTCCACACTGGCAAACAGTTTTCCTTCTTTCGTCTATTTGTTGTTTGTCAGTACGCTCCACGAACTACCCACATTCGAGGCATGTATCCTGCTACTTTACCATGATTAGAAAAAGCCATCTCGGTAAATCGGAAGCACCGACAAGTCGGTTTCTCTTTCCATTTCTGGAACCGACGAAAGCTTTGTCGGTAGATTAAGATCCCTCGTTTCGTTTGCTGGTGACTTTCCGATGCGGTCACCTTAGAAAGTCCGATGGTTCGTCCGATGGTTCGGACGAATTCTGTTTTTTCGTTCCATTCTGGTACCGACAAAATCAAACCGATGATGTGGAACACTCTCCCATTTCCTTCTAGACTCGACAAAAAACTTGTTATAGCCTAAATCAGTAAAAAAAAAAAAAAAAAAAATTGTTTATTTGTTATAAGACTTATTTGTGGTCAGTGGTGACGGCCAGTGACTGTGAGTGCCAGAGTCGGTATACCTTTTGGGTAAAAGCACCGACAAACACTTTCTCGTTCCCTTCCTTGTCGGTAAGTCGACCGCACCGGCAAACTTTTCTTAGGTCATTTGTCTGTTTGAACCCACTAACTGCCCTTTTTGGTTGAAGTGCCTCACAACGTGTCATCGGAAAAAGCCTTGTCGGCAAATCGGGAACGTTGCTTCGTTTATTGGTCCTTTCGTTGTGGTAAACAAACTCGGTAAATAATGAATATGGAAAATAGTCAGCTTTACTCAGTGACTTATGGCTTTAAAATTCCCGTTATTGGCACCCACCTCGACAGAAATTGCACCGGGCCCAGGTCTCGAAATTGCACACTAGGCACATCACCTTTGTACTGCCCCTACCAAGACCTCCCTGAAACTGCCCCAACCGTTTTCAGATGCGGATAAATGGCATATCTCGGGGCCTCTGAACATCGCACTCTATTCGGAGCATTTTCTAGGGAGTCAAGTTTCATATCAGTCATTCTCTCCTTTTGGTTTGACGATGCCTGTCGCGGAACTTCCGTGGCCCCTCCCCCCTCGAGTCCCCCTCACCGTTGTCTGATGTGGTTTGGACACAAAAATGGTATATCTGGGGCATTCGCTCCTATCCTACCAGTCATCAGTCGGATTGCAATTTACACTTATCACAAGTTTCCGGATTCCTCCTCGCCCCTTTTCCCACAAATGATCGGATAGTATTTGGTCCGGTCATCTATTCAACTGTCAAGTTTCAACGTCCTAGCTATGTGCAAGTCTTGCTTACGAACTAGAAAAATTTGGGTGGGACCGAAAGATGTCAGAGACCGACAGCGGACAGACGATAGTTGTTAACATTTATTGTTAGTTGTTGTTTAGTATGGCCCAAGTTGGCCGTTTAATAGATTAAATAAATTAATAAATAAATTGCGATCACTACGTGGCACATAAGAGCCGAACGTTACACGCTCCATACAAATTTGCTCCATAAAAGTTTCCAGGTGAAAAAGACGTTAGTTAAGTAGGTTAGTGCAGTGCTAGCAGTGCAGTGCCTATCACGACTCTTCTGGTTTGCTAGACTTCTGACTGCACGGCATGATTTTGGGCCCATGTGGCCACCACTAATGCCAGGCAGTAAATGACAAATTCACAAGCTTTCCTTACAAAAATATCTCAACAGATATATCACAGTTGACTATTTAAACGCTTCTGTAATGCGTTAGCGGTGAAGGTGTGCCGTTGCCGCGGAGCGGCAACGGCGCTTTTCGTCCGTAAATTGTCAAATCACGTCGGTAAAATCTGGGCTTGCCCCCCCACGAAAATGGGCTAGTTTCGCCACTGCCTCCATTGACTTACAAAATGATGAAAAACGTAGAGTTAGCAAAGTCAATATCCAGAAAACAGCTTTTCAAAACAGCTACAAAACAAAGAAAAGGCACAGAATTTGAAAATTTTTGGACACATGACAAAAAAAAAAGTCATATTTTGCCTCTTGAATGTTAGGATAGCATGTAGGCTACATTTCTTTTTAACATTTTCGTGGCAAAAATCGAGGTAGTGTAAAAACAAGGTCAGGTACCCCTCCTGTATGTTTATGTGAATGTCTGCTAACAGTGAACGGTCGCCGAAGAAAAAGCTAAAACCCAAACCAGGCATTTTTTCCTATAAATACTATACTAGTAATAATCACTCACGCTTTTGTCACTTTTTGAATATTATTCACAGAGAACACGAGGAACAGACGAGGAATGCACCTTCAATGGAGAAGATGGCGATCTGAACCTGCAGATGTCTTCAAAAGAGGAAGGACCTTTTTAATAAACTCAAAAATTCAAAATCAAAGAAAGTTAATTGAACTTCTACTTCGAGTTTGTGCCAGGATAACCCTGAAATAGTTGGCTGTTAGCTGATATCAAGTTTGTTATTTTTCTTTTCCATTTTTACTTTTTTATATGCAAGTAACAAAGCCAAGGTAGTGGAACAGTTTAAAAAAAAGTGTTCAAATAAGCATACTTCTATTGTAGGTGTCCTTAAATGAATGCCAGAACATAAAAACTAAAAAAGTAGAAATCAGTTGGCAAATTATTTGAAAAAAAATTAACTTAGCCTATTATTTATGAGTTATATAAATTATTTCAAAATAAGACTTTTGAGAAACTCTATATGAATTAAATGTGTTTAGAGTATAAGTTGCATGGCTTGCATCATATACAGGCTTCAGTGTTTTCTTCGGGGACAGTTTACTGTTAGGGAATGTTCTCATAAGCATACCTCTGTTACCGAGAGAGTGCAGCCTAGCCTCCTGATGACAATCTTAAACATCAAAAGAACAATGACAAAACAGAATTTAATGTCTAATGTAACTTATGCATGTCAAGAGATCCTGGATTCCCCGAATTTGATGCTGAATCATTGGCATATGCCTGCAATCGTAGATTTGTTTAGCCTTGCCTGGTCATAGTTTTAGAGCAAAATGTACTCTAAAATGAGGTCTTGAAGGTTTCAAACTCCTAATACAATGCAGAGTCTTGCATCCTGTTGGTCATTTTTTTTTAGCATAAAAGAATAACTGAGCTGTAGGATGCAAGTCTCTGTTATATTTCAAATAAATGTTTTTTCCGGTTTGTTGGATTATAGTTTATTATTATTATTTTGGCCAAAACTCAGGCCACAAATGGCCCATTGTCTCAATCCCCCCCAAAAACAATTCGTCACTCTATACAGTTAGTGAAAACACCACTCATTATATCACTTGTTATTGTGTCAAAATCTGTCCGATCTTCCTGTCATTCAGGGGAGCCTCGACAGTTCTTTCAGGCAAGCCTTTCTTGAAACAACTTCCGGGTCAATTTGGATTAGACTTGGGCTGCGGTGTTCCAGTATAGGTTGTTCCAGACTGTGGGTATAACCTATGTTTGGCATAACTTATCCAGAAGATAGACTTAGAAGAAGACTTCCATACTGTAGGCTGTTCCAGACTGCGGTATAACCTGTGAAGACTTCAATACTGAGGACAAACCAGGCAGATATTAACTTATCCTATATTCCAGCCAACCACATCGACTCCTTATGTGAAGAACTCTCTGTAAGTTTTGCCCGTCAGGCTGGGCTTGAAAGTTGGAAGGCAGTAGCAAAAGACAGCCTGCTACAGGAATTTGGAATAAGATACTGCAAGTCGCTTGATCCTAGGTAAGAGGTTTATCACAGAGAAGATAAGCTGAGTCACCATGAGACTAGAATGGGACAAACCTGGTGTTACTATTAGACAATTAAAAGGAGTGATTGCTATTGTTAACAGAAGATACTATAACAGAACAGAAACAGGTTGGAGTTAAACAATAAACTTGCATCTGTTTCTGTTTTTCAGCATTTTTTTGTAGAAACATGTGATTCAAAGCTGTTCAGAGCAGTTAATACATTTCTTGTGTCAGAAAAGAACAACTATGCTGTTACAATTGATTGGAGAAAATGAAGATGTTGCAGGCACTGGGTGAGAGTTGAGTTCGCAACTAATTGTCCAAGACCATATCCTGCTTTTGCTGCGGCACCAACTTCAGAGCTAGTGATTTTAAATGCTAAAATATGTTGAGCCAATCACATCAGCTGATTAACAGAGCAAATCAACTCGACCTATTATCAAACTTTGCAAAATGTTACTAATGAGTTGTAGAGGATCTTTTCTTTCTGGCAAGTCCTGCAATTTAGACTTTACTAGAAAGGTTGGGACATTTCAGTTTGTAGAACTCAGTTAGAAGAAACTTCAGTACTGTCTGGCTAGTTTATTGGGTAAAAAAAAAGCAGAAAACAGGTCAAGAAAGCAGAAACATGTTAACTATTCTGTTTCCTGTCTGTTTTTACATTAAAACACACAGTAAGCAGACAGAAACATAATCTGACAGAAGCTAGATGCATCCCACATAGGCCTGAAAGCACTTCCAAATTTCGGAGCTACTGAGCTTGGCTTGTTGCTGCGAGAGAGTGCAGCTAAGCATCAAAACCAAGATGCAAGAAGTTTAATGGCTAAATAATTTTTTTCTCTAGGTTGTCCTATGTCTGTGCAGCTTTGATTAGCTTACTGCAGCTAAGACTCGAACTCCATGACCTTTCTCGGCAGGGTGAAAAGCTGAAAACATTAGTTGTAAGCAGCCCTTCTTTTATTGCATGTTAGGCGGTTTTGAGCTCTGGAAAATCAGATATTGTTCGAACTGGACTGTTGTAGCTCAGAGTCCTTTTAATTTGGATTTAATTGGACATCAAGGTTTGAGCAAGAGTATATGATATACTGCTTTGTTTCGAAAAGGTCTGTTCTCGTTGAATGTTTTTTTTTTTCAAGATCTGTAAAGCCACAGTAACCTAGGTATTCTGGTGTAAACAACCATTTTTTATTAGGCACAGCTCTGCCGGGTTCTGAATGAAAATGCACTGCGGTTTTGCTGTTGCACGTCATGTTTTCGTGAGGGTTATTTTCGCCGCCCACAGCTGATGGTCCCATTGCAGTCTAGACCCTACAGAATTATTCTACTTTTATCCATGCTTTGTTTGTGCAGTATTCGTAACTGTGCGCTCGCCTCAGTCATATTCGTCGTGATATTGGGTGGAATGAAATAAACCTGCTGAAGTAGAAAAAGGTTGCGAAGTAATCTTGGCACTGAAACAGACGTTCCTTTGGAATGGCGAGAGGTGAATCGGAATCGGAAAATCATAGGTCCTTGCTATCAGCTTCTATTTGCATGCTGTGATGTCACACCGAACTTTTCAGGGCTCCGAGGACTACCTTCCCCCAGATCTCCTTTCGATCTCGCAACAGAATGATATCCTGAAGCTCGTCCAGCATACCATAGCCCTTGGGATTCTCCCAAACCTCCTACAGGGAGTCGGCATACCCCTTAAGAAACGATCTGACTATGCCCAAGAGCTGTTAAACCAGGCATCGGTATCGAAGATTTCGGATGTTGAAGTAAGTACTAAAGACGTTTTCTCACCCCATCACTGCGTTCCTGCTTCTTGTGGGATATTGTTTTTGGAATGGAATGGAAGAGTCTTTCAGTCACTTTTATATGTGGATAGTTTCCCCTACTTTCTGTACTGAGCACTTTTCTGAAAGCTGTCATATGCCACTTGGTCAAAACAGTTTGTAGATTTGTTTTAGCATAAAAAACCATGAAGCAGATTTGTGAGGTCCTAACTTTTTTGTACCTGTTCTTCCTCTCGCCTTGTCATTTTGTCGAAATAAGAATATCTATATCTGCAAAAATCCGACTAACCTATTCTTCGATACCTTTGGTTTGTTAAAAAAAAAAAATATCTTGACAACTGTTTTCTGTTTCATGTTGATGTGCGTTTATCGCTTTTGCTGAATGAATGTTAACCAAAACACAGTTCCTTTTCCACAGAAATACGACCGGCTTTCGTTCACCACCAGGGTCCTTCTGCGAGTAGCGTCTCATCCGACTCTCGGTGGTCTGATATTCTCAAAGCACCTAATCGATATTCTGTCAGCCTTACTTCAGCTTTGCTATGCACCGATCAAGGAGCCGGACCCAAATTCAGCAAGTAAGTTTGCAGTATTCCCCCCCCCCCCCCCGCCACCTTTATCCACTAACAACCCAACTATAACGCGGGTTTGAATAAAAAGTTTGCTGGGGTCTTGGGTACGGGATCTCGAAACCTGACAACAGAAAAGATTTACGTAGATCGTTCCGGTTGAAACTTGAAAGTTTGTCAAAAATAATACCGTTCACCAAAATATTAGAAAGTCTCTAAGCATAGACCACAGCGACGCTCCATTTAGGGTGGGGGTGGGACATGGAATCTTCCTCCCTCGTGCTATTTTTGGCCGCTAAATAGGTTACAGAAGGCAAAATGCAAAGCAGTTATGTACCTAACTTCAAGCAAGAACAAATAATCAGTAAGAACTTCTGTGTTTAGTCCGTGCAGCGACTATGAAAACCCCGACAAATCTGAGCGGAGCTGGAAGTATTTACTGTAGCTTTGAGCTGATGTCTGTCTCTTCCGTCTTCACCGTTGCCTATCGCACAAGAAATAGCGAAAGAGGCGAGCAGGAGGCGTACTCCGCGCACTGATCCTCACTGGAGCGTCTCCACAGAACCAATCAGCGTTGACTTCCAGATTTCCTCTTTAACAACTTACCGGCGATCTAGCTATTTGTAGAGGTAACGAAACGTGATGTGGCGCGAACCCGCTCTTCTGCATCGGGAGTCGGTCGTATTTTACTCGACTCAGCATGTTTGTATGACCGAGATAGGGAGACAGCAAACCCGCTCTTCTGCATCGGGAGTCGGTCGTATTTTACTCGACTCAGCATGTTTGTATGACCGAGATAGGGAGACAATAATTCTGTCTCGTTACTTATTCTTGCTTCAAGGTATATTCAAAGACTACTTTAAATTTACCCCAAAAGAGTAAGTTAAATATTTAGTTTGTGTGGTAAACTTGGGATTGGGTCCCGAAATTGAAATGTGCAGCCCCACCCCTCCTAAGATTCATTTAAATAGCGTCACTGGCCGCAGCTGTTTTTCACCGGCATTGTGTGCCGCCTATGATGCTTACTTTTCTGGCTTGTGGCTCATGCCGGGAGAGGTTTTAAACGCAGAGGGGGCTACGGTGAGGCTTCATCAACTGTCTCCGTTAGGTGCGGTTTCCACTAGCGTCTGGGAGTACGAGAAGCTCTCGTGAATCAGAATCAGAATCATCTTTATTTACCCAATATCTTTACACAAGGGAAAAAATAACCTGGGAAGTCAACAATTAATACGCTCGTTGAAATACATAAAATAACACTTTATATGATTTATATTTATATGACGTTTCTCCATCTGTTGCGAGTTATGCCTCCGGTCGCGGCAATCATCCTTTGCGTTTATGTTTGCTGACAAGTTTATGTTTGTTTTATTTATAGTGATTTCAACATGTTCTTTTCTATACGTAGTCGTAAGTATTTGACCCGATGATCGAATATTATTGTGACACAAACAAATTGTATATAAGATTTATGTGTTAGTAATAGCCTACCTTATTATGGACCAAATTAATAAAC
This sequence comes from Branchinecta lindahli, assembly GCA_023053555.1. NCBI lineage: Eukaryota > Metazoa > Arthropoda > Branchiopoda > Anostraca > Branchinectidae > Branchinecta > Branchinecta lindahli. Next base: position 9,284,817 of record JAKZAO010000012.1, read on the forward strand.
CAAAATTAAATGTTGCATGAAGATCATGTAAAATAATAGTATACTACGCACTTGCATATTAGTGAATTTTTATTGCCATTTGCTCAATGATTCGCAATGAAGAGTTTTTGGAAAAACAAAGTGAATTTGAATTTGCTATGCGGCGGAGGATTTAGATACGCTTTGTGGCGCAGAATTTGGAAATGACACCTCGTGCGAGGACATCTGTAGACTTTGCAGCACCCAGGACGAAACTCATCAACACCCAAAATCTTCGAAAGGATCCTAAGAACAAGAGCCCCGGAAACAAATATCTTTAGAGCTATGATCACGTGCTTTGACCCATAGGTGCCCGTTAAAAAATAAACCGACTACCAAAAAAAACGACCGGAAGGCGTAAAGGGATTTGTATAAGAACTGCGGTATCTAACTTCGTATTTTGAAGGAAGGATAGGAAGGACAGTGAGAGGGTTAATTATTCGAACTCAGACATCATAAATTTTCTTTCAGACACGATGGTTACGCCTGCCCTTTTTGCAAGATTTATGTCAGAGCGAAGAGATATGAAGAAGCAATTGGACAATCTGCTAGAGGTCGCTTATCAACCAGCTTTAATTAAATCATTATTGCTGCTCCAGGGTGCTCCTGGAAATCTCGATACCATTCCTAGGGTAAGCTGTTTACCTTTTCCCGATAAAGGTAATGCAGGACTTAAAGACGGTCTCAGAATACGCTGCTTCTGCTTAAGACAAATTTTACTCTATTTCTAGTACATTCACAAACTTCATTTGCTAGTTGCAGAGTCTCTAACCCCCTTGCTTTTGTTCATTTCGAAAGGTTTGTAATGTCGTTATTCCAAATCTGTTCCTCAAAATTTTAAACTGCTTCTGTTTGTGAAAATACACTGCAAGTGCGCCACCTGACACTAGCAATGATTGATGATGATGTCAGCAAACATTTGCACCTCCACTCGAACATCCCAAGGAGTGGAGAATGGAGATCCAGTGCGGAAAGATTCTGCAAGTCGAATTTCGACATGTTTTCGTAACGCGAGCATGAGGACGAGGTATTTCTACAATGGAGTCACTCTGCTTGCAGGAACTCACTTGCAAAAACCTTTGTCTCCACGTAGATGTTTGTTATGACGTAATGTCACGTAGTATTAGGTTTCAAGCCAAGCTGACTGTTGGGAAGACCTAGCTGGCACGCCAATTCCTCCAGTCCAACGTTAAATAACGTTTATTGTAACAACGACTATATACAGATGTACAAGCTCGGCAGTAAGTGTAGTCAGGAAAGTCAGGAACGAGTGTAGTCACGAAAGTCACGAACCCTTAACAATTACTGCATATCGACTTTAAATAATACAAGCCATTAATCTGGTTGAAGGCTGTCTACCAACTGAACTGGTAGCGCTTCCATTATGATGTTTTACTGTTAACTTTGTCCAACACTCCTAGGTGGCATTATAACTGGGAACAGCGCGGAATATTCGAATAGGGTGAGAAACGGAAGATTCCCAACACTAATCATTCATAATACAAGAAACAAAAATAACCAATGACGTTATGAAGTAAAAAAAAAACACAATCGGCTGTCCGTTATGAATTTGAATAAGATTGAATATATTTCACACAAAATCTTTGCCATGGCATTAAAAACTGTGTTTTCGGAAACAAATATGTTCATAAATCAAATTGCATTGAACTGAATGCAGATTTGGTAAATGCATAACCTGTCCTCAAAAACGACAAAATACGACAAAAAAAATAGCAGAAAAAGTAAAATAGGTAAAAGAGAGTGTTTACCGAAAAGACAAGTTTACCAACAGAAATAAAACAGTTCCTCGTCCCAGAAAGGCCGCCGCAGTATTACTACATAAAAAGGATCTGGGTGTGCTGTCGAGCTATATATCTGCGACTGTAATTTAATTTAGAGAGAGAGAGAGAGATCGTTATATTTAGAAACTATCATAGCATAACTAAAGTACAAATCATAAATAACAAACATATAAAATAAATCACACACTACTATTCAGCCTTGAAAGCCGACGTAAAAAAAAAAAGGCACAACCGAGTTCGTAACGATTATTCCGGACTTTAGGGGGTAGAAGTTTATTATGCAACCGAGTTCGACTATTGGAAGGGGCTATTTCCGGTAGCAGTGACCGGTGGCTCGTATTTGCTAGGACAGATTTGCCAAACTGCGAAGTCAGAAATTTGTTTCTAGAACGGTCCGTTAGTCATCGCACCAGTTTGGCTACGCAACGCTTGCGCAGAAAAATTGACTGCTTGTCTAATGCGCTACAACGGCGTTTTGAATGTTGCCGAAGCAACCTTGGGTGACCTGGTAGATGGATCAAGAGAAGTTAGTCGACTGAATGCCATTGCCCGTTTGATATCGACCCCACCAAAAGGGGTGGAAATCGAGCATTACTACAAAGCTGTATCACCTCAGGTAAACAGTCTGTTCCCCTCACTTTTCGATTCTTTATGTCAAAATAAAGCTGTATAACACTTGACTCTCAGCTTATATTAGTTTCTTAAAGGAACAGTAAACTTGACTACGCAACTTTCGGCCATCGAATCGCCCGGGGGGGCTTGGATAAATATATAGGGTCTTATTGTCGACAGGCTCCCCCTTCTTTGTCATCTCAAACTATCTCGAACCCCCTCCTTAGTGTTCCCAAAGCTAGCTGGCAGGCCCTTGCCCCTTATGCACTGTAATTATGCACTCATGTACTGTAAAAGTTCGCCTTTTTACATGTAGACTACAGAGGAAGGACCTCCCGACTAGGCGGCCGGGGTTCGAATCCTAGTCGCGGCACACAAACCTTTTGCTTTTTGCAAACCTTTTGCTCAGAAGTCGAATTCTCGGAAACTGCCAGGAAACTGCAATGGTTGTAACGAGAATTTTTCTTACTCTCAATATCGACTCAGGGTACATCCTTGATATGTTAGCTAGCTCCCCGAGTCAAGTTTGAGTCAAGTTTTCTGTTCCTTTAAGTTAATACTCTCAATTTCCTGTTTGAGCAAAAAACAAAACCAAGGTGGTCTAAAATTTGAAGAAGAGAGCATAAGAGAAACATACCTCTACCTTAATACCACTGATAAATTATTTCAAGGCTTAGTGGCCCTCAGCGACAAGGCTTGTCCTGAAAAGGCTGGAACCAAATGGGGGTAAAAAAAATAATAATATTTGTTTAGGATAGAAGTATAAAGTTCGGTTCTATTGAAATTTTTGGATAGGATTTAGAATGTCGAAGAAGAAAATGTAGATATTAAAAGTGTATAGGTAACGTTAATTGTATCGATGTAATGATATTAGGTTTTTTTTACTTTGTTTAGTATTGTGAGAATTTTGAATAATTCAGTCGACAGTAAGGAAAGAACGCGAGAAAAAAAAGTAACAGTGACCTGCTTTTTCACGTGGTTTCACCTCTTTTTTCTAGGTTGTTACTTTACTTCGAACGTCGGACCCCAAAACTCAGTTTGTCTTTCTTCAGTTGAGCTTTAGGCTCATTCAGTTAATGATGGAAAAATCTGAAAAACTGACAAATGAGTACCTTCTTAAACCCGTATTTGAACCCCTGCTGAAGTGTACCGAATGCACCGATTTCGAAAATTTCGAAATTCCTGATGAATACCAAATCACCAAATGCATCGAGGACCTGCATAAGTGCTTCGTGATAAACGCCGAGCCGGGGGAAAGCGTGGCGGGATATTTGAAACCAGTCCTGCTAGTGGTTTTTAAGCTATACCGCAGCGTGGAATACGGTGCTTCTCATCTGCGTACTTTGCTGGATGAAATCCTGCTCCGAGCGCTTCAGAATAACTCCACCAATCAGAATTTAGAATTGTTCAACATGCTCGCTTTCGACCAATGCCCTGCTAGCATTTGGAAAGTGAAGAAGAATTTGAATTTTGCGCCCGGTGATGATGGCGGTGTGATGGCAGTTTTGGAAGAAACAGAAGATAACTGGCTGGTTAGTGACGACGAGAGAGCCATCTCTGTGGTGGACCTCATGTGCAAACAGGGTGATGGTGATACTTTAAGCCAGTTTTTCCTACATCTACTCAACAAACTTGGAGGCATGATCGGAGCGAAAGAGGATGAGTCTGATTCGGAATCGGGAGATTTTGAATCGCAGCTTCTGCGGATTGAGAAAGAATTGGATGAAAAAATGGCGAAACTTAGGGAGTCTTTGATGGTGATACGACTACTTGGATTGCTGTCCGAGTCGGATAACATCCAGGATGTGATCATGAAGGATCCGATGAAGGTGGTAGAGTTTACCAAATCAACTTTGCAAAGGGCTGTGACTCTTCTTCAGGTGAGTGGTTGAAGTCCGTATCTAAACCTGGACATTAAGTCCTATATCCAGTCTTCAGCCTCTGCTAGGTAGTGTTGTAAAATTACCGTAAAATAAAAAGTCGGTAAGTAAAATTGGTAAAATTGGTAAAATAAGGTAAAATAGGTAAAATTGGTAAAATAAGTATTTCACGGAGAATATATGGTGAGATTGGTATTTCAGAGTGGCTAAAAGAATTTGACACATTTTCCAAATTTATTTGAAGCTGTCGCGATTGATCTGTAGAGATTTTAAGGGAAAAGCACGCGGAAAGTCACTTTTCCTGCACTTCTGAAATAATTAACTACTAAGTGCTACGGAGTCGGGAATCCCTTCGACCAGTTGCTCATATAATTCATTGCGTCCATGGCTTCGGTAATAGCACGACGAAAGTAGCATAAGGTGTATTTTGCAAAATTTTCCCGCATAATTTCCTTATCGCTGGATAAGTTAAAACACACAACCGGGCTTTACAGCCATGCCTGCGTAGGCATAGTAGCACTAACTCACAGCTGAAATAATCAACAATATAGCACTTGTCGATAAAACCTATCACGGCAGACCCACCCAAATTAGCAATATATTCGCTTTCCGTATCATTCACCTCTCATTCCTTTGAAAATCTGAAGACGTTTTCTAACTTTCCTGGTGCCTCCCTGGTCCTTTGATTCCCTGGTTTATTCTGTGTGGCAAGAAGTATTACATTGTCATTAAAATATGAGTAAATTAGGTAAAATGTCTCTGAAATTTTTTTGAACCTGCTTCTGAGAGTGTAAACTATCAGTAAAATACGAATAAAATACGTAAAATAACGTACCGAATACGTAAACTAGGTGAAGTGGTAAAATACCAATTTTACGGGGGTCCGTAAAATTACGGTAAAATACGTAAAATACCGAATTTTACCGTGACCAATTTTACCGTTTACAACACTACTGCTAGGCACAAACCCACCATCCCTTGTGGATCACCATCAATACCAGCTAAGATGTCAGGCATGAAACATTCATGTCCTAGCTTTCCTGCAACAATAGAAATAAAACTCAAAAGGAGACATTGAAAATATTCGCTCGGATGAACTTGTTACATGCTGATATTTAAGGCTCAGTTATATTACGTAATTTGTCAATAATGATCCATTCATTCTACCCCATTCAACCATAAGCGGAGCATAACAGATCCACCGTAAGGTAATTGAGATAATTAAGATAATTCTGATCATAAAAGGAAATTAAGAATCCTGGCGTCGCTGGACAGTATCCAAATTGCGAGCAAAGGGTTTAGCCACTTATGGGTAGCAAAAGTGGCATTGGCACTTTCGTGAAAACAAAAGGTTGTTAATAGGCTATCACGATTGGCCTATATGAAGAGGAGTTGGTTTTTAGGCTTAAAAGCGTATTTTGAGGTCCCCTTTAATGATAAAACAAAATTACAGGACGCGGTGAAGCCAGCGTGTTTTACTTCTTGTTTTCGTTTCTGGTCTAGTTAATATGGCAGCCCTGTGGCAGCCTAATGTAGTTTTTCGGTTTTCGCATTACTATATAAAGCCTTGGACTCCGGATTTTGGTCCTCTTAACCGAATATTCTGGTCCAAGGTCTGCAGAACAAAACTCGGGGCGTTGCTCACGTCGGACACCGGTTGTGCATCGAACCTTGCATCGACCGGAAATGTCCCTGGGACCGGATGTAGTATGTTGTAGTCTAGCTCCTCCTAGTCAGCTCCATAAGATAAATTCTGTCGCCGTACACGTTGGGTCAGGTATTCATTTTCCGTCATGAATTTCCGGAGTTTCTCAGCCAAAACGGTACTTGGAATCCGGACGTTGCTGTCACTACGTAACTTTCTGTTTCCACCGGATTCCGGCTGAACTACGACCGACCATGTGAGAAAAAGTAGGTTGATCGATTCAGTATTTCGTCTTCCCGCTCTATCGACACTCAAATGAAATTTGTAGTGTATATGTAGTTGCTAATAAATATAAGGGGAATATTATAGAGTAGTATTTATTTAGCCATGAGTGTGCCATACACAGTCTTTAACATACAACACATAGAATAATATACAATCATAACACCATTCACCGTTTTCTTAAGTGAAGCCTCCTCTGTAAATTCTCCATCGCAGTTTGTAATTTATAGGCGTCAAAATAACACACTGTCAAAAGCTTGATCACAGATAACACTCAGCTGCGCATCATTTGTTAAATGTTACGTTGGATGCTGAGAATATATCTGTTATGACCCTTATAAATATTATGCTTCGAGGCAAAACTTCGGTTACGGCCCCTTTTAAATGTTATGTTTTGCGAAAACGTTTAACACAAACATGTGCAAGCTGTGTGTTATCAGTTGACCCTGGCACTGCCTTAGGAAATTTTTGCACTCAGTAGTTTTTGTTTGCAGGAATCACCGGGCTTGCAGCCTGTCGAAAATGAATCCATTTGTCTTGCCATCGCAGTGATTGCTTCAGTTGCATCTCAGAACTGTGGGCGTGCATCCAACACCATCTGGGACTGCCTACAGACTGTACTCCCTCCTCTCGACGCTCTTATTAGTCAATATCCCAACGAAAACGTTCGAGATTGCGCAGAAGATTTGAAACTAGTCATCGTGTCCCGTGGCGTCTTTACCAATGAAATGGCAAAGAAAATGAGAAAAGAAAAAAGGAAACTTGAGAAGCAGAATGAAAAACAGAGCGAAAGTAAGAACAAGTTAGTAGAAGAATTGGGAAGTGAGGAAATAGAAAGCAAGAATGTGAAAGTGAATGAGTTTGAGAACAAAACAGATATCAAGAACGTGAACTTTGATTTAAAAAAGGAAGACCTGAGCATAAAGCAGAGTTTCGAAGAAGCACTAGAAGACATTAAAAGTGTAGAAATACCAATTAAGGGACATGGATTGATTATGCTTTCGAAACTCATCCGCTGTCGAGACCAGGAAGCATTGAAGACCAAAGAAAATGTATTGCAGATATTCAAGGTTTGTACAGTGATTTCCTTATCCGGTTTCTTGATCGGGGGAGGGGTGGGGACTAAGTGGAAACAGTAGTTTATAGCGGATTTGAAAAATGAGGAATTGGACGCAAAGAATACAGAGTCCTGTATAAGTTGTACTAACAACCGGTCCTGTTTGGTGAACAAGGTATAACAACAATAACTTTATTGCTTTAGAGGCCTGAGGACCATAGCAAAGAAAAACATGGCCCAAAAACACAAACGAACAACAAAATCACTGCTAACCTACTAAGCATATTAAAATTACTTAGTCAAACTAAAAAAAATCTATTTCTGTGCTCCATTGCCAGCTTAGGAAACTGCTTAACCTTTCCATACTTACGAAACATTTCTTACCATTTGTCTTAAGTAGCCACCTCTTATCAAACAGGCATGTACCAAACACTCCCTTTCGCAAGTCACTCAGTTTGATGAATACGAATTGCTCATATGGTCTGTGAGCAAAGGGAGTGAATAGTATTCAGTGGAACCAAAATCGTGGACAAGCCAAAGGGGGGGGGTACTCATCAGATATGCGTACAATAAACAACAAGAGCTGTAAGCTCATATGGCACTTGCAAGGGTTGAGATGTATTATTTGATCAAAAGTAATTTTCGACTGTGCGGTTCAGATGCGCACTTTAAGGGAGCTAGAGAAAAAGTATTTTATCGTTGAACTTGGCTGTAATGATGCGCACTTTAAAGGCACTAGAAATTCATCTGTAAGGAAGACCCTCGAGGCAAAAACGATAGCAGGCTCTTAGGGATCATTGATATATACGTATGATCAAAAGTATTTTTTTTTTTTTTTTTTCACTAATGCGGGTAAAATGCGAACTTTAAGGGTGCAAGAAATTTTTTTTTTTTGCATAACCCTTGTGGGACAACTGATCATGGGTTGCGATGTCTCGTTTGATAAAAGTACTTTTCGACCTTGCGGTTAAGATGCACACTTTAAGGGAGCTAGAACTTCATTTGTAAGCAAAACCCTTGAGGCAAAAATGATCATGAGCTCATGGGGATGATGGAAATGCATATTTTGCTTAAAATATTTTTCTTAATTTGCGCTCATGATTTATACTTTAAGGAATGGTCGGATTTGAAAAGTGGCGATTTCTAAGCCAATCTTGTCGAATTTCTAATATTCCAGCCAAATTTCATCGTCCTAGCACATCTGGAAGTACCTTAACTCGCGATCACCGGATTTCCGGACCCGCCCCTCAAACTCCCCCCACAGTCGCCGGAGCCAATCCGGTTCAGTTTTGGACTTGTTTTTTATTCCCACAAAGTTCCATCCCGATCTCTCCAGTCCAATCCGGTCACGTATTCCCCCCCCCCCCCAATTGTTGTCGGATCCGGTCCGGACATGAAAAAGATCACCACATGCACGCCCTCTGTTCAGTTATTAAATTTCACTCGAATCCGATCACTCGTTCCAAAGTTACGCATGGCTAAATATTCTGGATTATCCCTCCCTCCGATCCCCCACGACTATCGGATCGAGTGAATTTTATTTACAAGTAAGTTTGATCGGGTCCCTGATACGCCTCCCAAGTTTCGTCGTGAAAATCCCAAAAACCGTCATCACCAGAATTCCGGGAAACTCCCCTCCACCTCCCCCCCAAGTGTCCGGGTCAGGTCCAAACGTGTAAACGATTTATCTGGAGCAGATTCTTGTTCTTCCCAGCAAGTTTTACTCCGATCCCTCCATTATAACCGTTTCTCGAGATTTCCGGTCTTCCCCCACCCCAACTCCCCCATAGCTGTCGAATCCGGTTCGGACTTCAAATGGAACATCAGAGATATGTCATTCGTTCAGGTATTAAGTTTCGTCCCAATCCGATCACCCGTTCGAAAGTTACAAAACACTCAATTTTCCATATTCCCCCGCACTGCACCACACATACAAACCCCTTTGACCCTCGAATGCACTAGCTCTTTCCAATGTTAACAGAGTGATCCGATGAAACGAGTGACGTCACGCCGCGCGCAGACCTACTAGTGTGTAGGAAGGGGTAGGGGTTTTACAAAAACTACTAAATTCTCAGGATTCCCCCGCCCTCTACTCCCTCCACGGTGGTCGGATCGGGGAAGTGACTATTTCAAGTTAGTTTGGTCGGGTCCCTGATATGCCTGCCAAGTTTCATCGTCCTAGCACATCTGCAAGTACCCTAACTCGCGATCACCGGACCGACCGACCGACAGACCGACCGACGGAAAAGTGATCTGTATATGGCACTTGAGCGAAGCTGCAAGTGCCATAAAAACTAACTAACATACTATATTATTCATCTTTCAAACTGAAGAAAGATGACGCTACTTGCTTAAGATGCACAGGAAGTTTCAGCACTTCTTGGGATGAAACCGTCCCCGGACAGGTTCTGTTTTGAGGATAGTTGCAGTAGCCGCTCTTTTAGCTCTAACCTTTTCCCTAGAGTATCACGGGTAGGGGTTCACGTTGCGAGGGTTGGATTAGAAGGATTTAAAAACAAGAGCTGCAAGCTCATATGGCACTTGCAAGCTTTTTAGCTTGTATTCAAGTTATCGTAGTATATCCAATTCAGTTTCAATTTATTCTCAAAATTCCTTCACGGGCGAGCCGAACATTGGATTTTTCGTCATAAATATAACAACATCAGCATCTTTGTCATAATTTTGTCGTAAATAATAACCTTATATACAACTCGAATCACTGTATGTGATAATTTACAACTACACTTATATCATAACTAAAAATCAAATAACTAACAAAAACAAGAGTTACGACGAATTGTACATTTCGACGAATGACGTCACATTATACATATATCAAAACTAAGAGTCAAACAATTATAAAATAAACAAGAATTACGATGAGTTATATATTTCGACGAATGACGGTACGAAGCTTTTTTTGTATCGGTCATGAGATGCCGAAACAGGATGTAATTTAGGAATGGGCTGCGAAACCATTCGCGCAGGTCTAAGTCTAACGGGTTCAAACTCGGGCGGGAACATGTCTCGCAGACGGGGATTTCCAAGCGTCTTAACTCCAAAATTAAGGCACATTTTTTCCCGACGTTGGGCCAAAGATTCCAGCTTGAAACTCCGAAGAAGCTCAATGTATGGCACTTTTGGCGATTTGGAAGTAACAAGGAGGGCTCGAAATTGCAACCTCTCCAGCGAATTCGACTGTCAGTGTGATGGGTTGTTTGGTACTACAGTTACGTTCAAAAGAAATGGTCACTTAGTTATATTTGCTGTTGTATAATATACTTGAACAATTTTTTTTAAATATTTTGACATCTTATGGAAAAATCAGCGAAATTTTCAAGCACTTCCTTTTCGACGGTGACGCTCGGGATGTTCCGATCGCTCCATTCTAACCGTGTCACATGATTTTCGGTTCCTCCCTCCGACCCCCACCCCCACATTCATCGGATCCGGTCTCGACTTGAAATGGTATATCTGAGACATGAGGTCTTTCCAAATACCAAGTTTTATTAAGATTCAATCACCCGTTCGAAAATTATGGATGTCAATAAAATTCCGGATTCCGGCTCCCTTCCCTCCCCCCACTATGGGCGAATCGGGCAAGTGATTATTTCCAAGTTAATTTGGCCGAGTCCATTGTACACCTGCCAAGTTTCATCGTCCTAGAACATCTGGAAGTAACTTAACTCCGTAACACCGGAATTCCGGAACCCCACTCCAACTCCCCCCGTAGTGCACGAATCCAGTCCGGTTCTGTCAATGATGAACCTAGAGATTCTTTTTGTTCCTCCCACCAAGTTTCATCACGATCACTCCACTGTAAGCGTGTCACATGATTTCCGGTTCCCCCCTCCGACCCCCCCCCCCACATTCATCGGATTCGGTCCGGACTCGAATCGGGACATCTGAGACATGAGGTCTTTCCAAATATCAAGTTTCATTAAGATCCGATCACCCGTTCGAAAATTATGCATTTCACTAAATTCCGGATTCCGGCTCCCCTCCCTCCCCCCACGATGGTCGGAACGGGCAAGTGATTATTTCCATGTTATAGAAAATCACCTGTAATCAAAACTCTTGAAGCAAAAAACATGATCATCAGGAGCACGAAAATGTGTATTTTGTTCAAAAGTATTGTTTGTAGCCTACTTTAAGGAATTTAGTTGTAAGCAAAACCCTTGAGGCAAAAATGATCATGGGCTCATAGGGATCACGAAAATGTATATTTTGCTTAAAAGTATTTTTTTGTACTTCGCGGTTAGCATTAGTACTTTAAGGAATGGCCGGATCTGGGAACTAACTATTTCTAAGCCAATCATGTCAAGTCTGTTATTTTCAAGCCAAGTTTCATCGTCCTAGCATGTCTGGAAGTACCTTAACTTGCGATCACCGGAATTCCGGACCCCCCCCCTCTAACTCCCCCACAATGCCCGAATCCGGTCCGGTTCTGTCACTGATCTACATAGGGCTTGTGCTTGTTCTTCCCACCAAGTTTCATTCCGATCGCTCCACTCCAAGCATGTCACAAGGTTTCCGGATCCCCCTCCGACCCCCCCCACCCAGCTTCATCGGATCCGGTCCGTACTTGAAATGGGACATCCGAGACATGTTGTCTTTCTACATATCAAGTTTCATTATGATCCGATCACCCGTTCGGAAGTTATACATACCTCAAGATTCCGGATTCCCCCTCCCTCCACCCCCCCACGATGGTCGGATCGTGAAGCTGACTATTTCCAGGTTAATCTGGTCGCGTCCCTGATTTACCTGCCGAGTTTCATTGTCCTAGCCCACCTGGAAGTAACTTAACTCCGTATCACCGGAATTCCGGAACCCCACTCCAACTCCCCCCACAGTGCACGAATCCGGTCCGGTTCTGTCAATGATGTATCTAGGGGTTGTGCTTGTTCCTCCCACCAAGTTTCATCCCGATCGCTCCATTCTAAGCGTTTAAAATGATTTCCGGTTACCCCCTCCGACTCCCCCCCCCCCATATACATCGAATTCGGTCCGGACTTGATATGGGACATCTGAAGCATGACATCTTTCCAAATATCAAGTTTCATTAAGATCTGATCACCCGTTCGAAAGTTATGCATGCCACTAAATTCCGGATTCCGGCTCCCCTCCCTCCCCCCACGATGGTAGGATCGGGAAAGTGACTGTTTCCAACTTAATCATTTGGGGTCCCTGATATGCCTGCCAAGTTTCGTCATCCTAGCTTCTGTGGAAGTGCCCGAACTAGCAAAACCCGGACCGACCGACGGACGGACAGAAATTGCGATCGCTATATGGCACTTGCCCGATCGGCCGTTCGCGATCCCTACTTCTCAAGAGATTCAAGTTTGTTAAGTGGTAAGGAGGAGGGAGTAAAGGTCGGGCTTCACTACCCAGACGCTCCAGAATCCGGGGTCCGGATTATGTGAAGACGGTCCCGGAAACCAGAGCAAACTGAGCCCAGATTTCAGTCCACTTTTGGGCATTTTTCAGCACTTCTGTCATTTTCTTAGATTTTACCATCTCAACAAAATTTCTCCAAGTCAAATGAAAACTACTTTCAAATTCCCGCTTCTTTTCACCCAGAATTCGGGAATCTGGTAGATTTTTCTACCAGATTCCCGGACGCATCCGGGGTGCTTTCGGACCTGTCTTCACTACCCAAACCGATATCGAAGAAAACGGGAACGCAGAATCCGGGCGAAAAATCTGGGTAGTGAAGCCCGACCTGAATTTGTGATGATCATGAGTCCGGGGTGTTTTCAGGGGTCTAGGCTAAAACACCCCCGGCGAAACCCCCCCCGGACAAACCCCCCCCCCCCCCCCGCCAAAACCCCCCCGGCTAAAACCCCCCCGTGACCAAAACCCCCCCGACCAAAACCCCCCTGGTACCAAACCCCCCCCCCCGACCAAAACCCCCCCGGTACCAAAACCCCCCCCGACCAAAACCCCCCAGTACCAAACCCCCCCCGACCAAAACCCCCCCGCATAAAAAAGACGGGTATAAGTAGAGTAACTGGTAGTTAGAGAGTAAGAGTAAATAAACTTCTTTCACAAACTTGACTCTACAATAATGTCTGAAGTACAGTGGGTATCAGAACAATGATAAACAAAGAGAGTGTAAGGTGAAGGTGAAGGTTCATGGTTTTGCTGAAGTCACCAAACACCCGCATTCATTAACTGAAGCTGTTGTCAGTGAGGTGTTAAATGTGAATGATCAAATCAAAGCCAGTTCCACTCTGTGTATCGATCCCCCCAACAAATCCTTTCCCAATGCCTCCTCCTTCTTGGCAAGGAAGCTGCAGTTAGGATGCCACCCATTGGTGCAATGTGAAGCTCCCTTTGCCTGATTGCTCTTTAGTTATCCCTGATTCATACCAGAAACTCAAAGATGGGCAGTAAGCGGAGGAAAACCTATGACACCGCAAAAGTTGTCCTACTTTCCGTCTGTGAGCAGGATAACTTTCGAAGGGAATGAGATATTTTGATGAGACTTAATGGGAGGATCCTTTGGGTCAAGGGAAATGTTGAGCTCGTTTTGTGATAGCACTTTCAAGATAGTCCCAGAAATATTCTATCAGCGCTTCACCTTCGTGCTTGTCAATGGTAAAACTGTCACATGGTTGTTCGTTTTGTTGCCCAGTAAATCCCAGTCTAAATATGTGCGAGTGTCTAAGGATTCGGGGGGGGGGTCTATTCTTCTCTTACTCTCTACCTAACAGTTACTTTACTCATACATACCCGTCTTTTTTTATGCGGGGGGGGGGGTTTGGTACCGGGGGTTTTTTGGTCGGGGGGGTTTTGGTACCGGGGGGGTGTTGGTCGGGGGGGTTTTGGTACCGGGGGGGTTTTAGCCGGGGGGGGTTTGGCGGGGGTTTCTTGTCCGGGGGGGTTTTAGCCGGAACCCGTTTTCAGACCGTTTCAGACCTGTCTTCACTACCCATACCGATATCGAAGAAAACGGAACCCAGAATCCGGGCGAAAAAACTGGGTAGTGAAGCCCGACCTTAAGTCTTCGTGTTTTTATTCGTTTTCCTTTCATGCTTCGCATCCGCTTGAAGATAAGAATAGAGAAAACAAACACACCTGCAATTCGGAATTCTTCGGTTCCATCCCATTAAAATGTTCAGGTAACAACTTCTACCAACCGATCTTTCAGCTCACCATTATTCTTACAGAACCACCTTAGCCATGATGATTCATATATCTACCTCTCAGCAATCAGAGGAATGGTAGCCATGGGTGACCTATATCCGGGTGACGTCATAAATGTGTTGTCGCAGGAAATGACGTCATCAAACAGAGATCCGGAAGTGCGCTCGAAGTTTTCGGAAGCGCTGGTTGGTGTGCTGAGGATCCTTGGTAAGTGACGTATGTTGTCACTTAGACCACGAAGAGCTAAGAGTCTCAGAGAACAAATCTCTGAACCTTAACTCCCCCGCCTGGGCGCCCGAAAATTTACGCTGTTGGCCCTTGTGTACTAGAATCGGACTTCCGTTGAAAAAAAAAACAATACAGGAAATACAGTTTATTAATACTAGAACTAGGCTAACAAAAAGAAACTAGCTATCACAGGGAAAACTGAGTCCCCAGCATGCATCCATTGCGGAACAAATGAGGAGAAGTAATTGCCAAAATTGCCAGGCATGGCCAAGACAACGACTAGAAGCATTCGACTCCTTGGGTGTTGACCTACATTTTGAGAAATGTGTAATGTGATAGTTTGCCATAAATTGTTATAAAGGGATTGAGACAACGGGCCATTTGTGGCCTGAGCTTCCGCCACAGGTGTAGGTCTACCCTACATACAGGATAATAATACCCAAATGTGTTACAAGTTAGCTTCTTAAAATCTGCGATCCCCCCGCAAGACGATATTGGACTAGACATCAAGGATCAAATAAAAATTTTGGGGGTGATTTTCAAAAGCAACCTTAAGTGGGATCCGCATGTTGAATCCATTCTCCAAAAGGCTGCCCTATGTCTGAAATCGTTTGCATGCCTTACCCGATTCAATATCAACGTCTCAATTATGCGTGGGCTATACTGCATGTACGTCCGGTCCCAGACCGAATACGCCTGTCCAGCTTGGCATCCAGGACTAACTGCTGTGCAAACCGAAAAACTTGAAAATATCCAGAAAACGGGCATGTAAAATTATGCTTGGGGCTAATTACATGTCCTATGATGACAGCCTGCAAAAACTGAGGCTGCAAAGGCTGGCTGAAAGGCGTCACGACCTCACCATGCGCTTCGGGAAACAATGCCTGCAGTCCGAGGCTCACCGTAAAATCCTGCCTGATTTTCAAGAGGCACGCAGCAGTGGGCCGAGTACTCGTCGAGGAATCCTCACTTCAAGATGCCAACTCCTCTATCCCCCGCCCCGAAAATCTTCAAAGAGATACCTATCGTCCTTCGTCCCTTACTTCGTGGGCCACTTCAATGACGAATCGATGGGAAAAATGTTAGACGTCTGAAATGTTAATTAATTGTATATAGTATAAATCGTTTTATTTTTGTAACGTATGACGTCCGCCGCTAGCCACGTGCTATTATGGAAATAAAGAGTTTATTTATTTATTTAAAACTGGTTTTCTTAAAGGAACAGAAAACTTGACTCAAACTTGACTCGGGGAGCTAGCTAACATATCAAGAATGTACCCTGAGTCGATATTGAGAGTAAGAAAAATTCTCCTTGCGACCTTTGCAGTTTCCGGGCGGTTTCCGAGAATTCGACTTTTGAGTTAGTAGAAAAAAAAGCAAAAGGTTTGTGTGCCGCGACTAGAAATCGAACCCAGGCCGTCTTGTCGGGGAGGTCGTTTGTCTGTAGTCGATCTACACGTAAAAAGGCGAACTTTAACAGTACATAAGTGCATAATTACAGTGCATAAGGGGCAAGGGCCTGCCAGCTAGCTTCGGGAACACTAAGGAGGGGGTTCGAGACGGTTCGAGATAACAAAGAAGGGGGGGGGGCTGTCGAAAATAAGACCCTGCATATTTATCTAAGCCCCCCGGGCGATTCGATGGGCGAAAGTTGCGTAGTCAAGTTTACCGTTCCTTTAATCCTGCTCCTGCATTCATCTTTTGCTGCATAAAAAACACTCTGTTTGGGCTAGAGTCAAAATGAGACAAAATATTTCTGGCATAAACCGTTTTGCCAAACATAGCGACTAATTCTCGGGCTAGAAGGAAAACAAAAATGAAAGATATATTCGAATTATGCAAATAGAGGAATGGAGTGTGATGTGGGAAAACAGAGTAATATGAAGCAGCCTTATATGAATCTAAATGTGGTTTTTTTTTCAGGTGATACTACTCCCAAATATAAGGACCAAATACTCAACTTACTCCTGAATGGCGTGAATGACAAAGAAGCTGTGGTTCGGCTCTCGTCGCTATCCACTCTTGGCGAGGCGCTGAGGGGTCTGCGATTTGCTATAGGCGGGATCTCGCAAGAAGTAAGTGCAACGCGACACCCCAGACAAAAAAATAAATTACCTTCTTAAAATGAATCCGCGCAGAAATTTTTGTTATTTTTTATTTTGCTTTCGTGGCATTTTTTTATGAGAAAATCACCAAAAATTAATGATTTGGTGATACAAAAAGGATAATATCACCAGATTCAGTTGATAAATGGGCCGGATAGTGTCAGATTTTACGCGGAATGTGTCGGATAGTACCGGATTTACATGACAAAAACGTAAAGTTTGTCAGTTTAGTTCTGTGAGAGTTCGTTCTGTAATAAAGTTATATATTACTAATAATAAGTCGTTACGTTTGCATATCAAGTGCCTAAGAAGAACAGCACTAGGAACAAATGTGTATCTTACATTACTTGCATTCTCCACGTTTGAGCGCTTGCGCACTTGTTCTTCCTGCGAGAAGGCTAGTGTAATTCCATTGTTTTCTGCAGCTTATATTTACCATCCAGGGAAATATCCCTTGTTCGCTTCAAAGCGGCCTGTCGCACTATTGATTGTCCCTAAAACGCGTCATAAATGTTAACGCGTCCGGCGCCTCGCTGGCCGCTCGGCTCTATATATATGGCAGTCAGTCAAAAACAGTTTAACAGGCCGCTTTGAAGCTGACAAAGGGTATCTCCCTGGATGGTAAGAATAAGGTGGTTTTCTGCGATAATGTGTTTTGTATGCTGTAATCGTTATATCTCTCGCAGATTGTCACATGCCTCGTCCAAGTCATGCGGTCGTTGGATGATGTTGCTATTCGCTCAGCCGCTGTCATGTGCGTCACATCTCTTCTTCAAGGACTGGGAAAAGATGCTATTCAGGTAAACTCATCAAGTCCTTTTGTGGTAGAAGACTGAAAAGCAAGGCCACGGACCTGACTCCTTTGGGCGTTGTCTGACCTCCGACGGTGCACTTTTCATTTGATTGTCAGCTGCCCTAGAGTCAGAGTAATGCATTAAAGCACAACTTTTATTGGAAATTAAACGGTCTTATGGCGATTCTGGTGATCTCTTGGATTTGCTTGCAACGCGAGAATCCGCCGAGTGCCAGAACTAACGGGAAGTGGTCGCGCCTCTGTTGTGCTTCACAAATCCTCGCTGGCTCGCCACTTTCAACGTACGGTGTGGAATCGTGGATTCACTTTCCATGTCACTTTTCAGAACTAGCAGAACAGTTTTGTTTTGCAAGAACAGACTCGGAAAGCGAAATGAGTTTTCGCCGAGTCTTAAGAACACACGGCGTATAAACCTGCGGAGCTTTCCAGAACGCCAGAATCGCCCTCTTTTCACGGTAAAATGAGCTAGAAATGGCGTTTTTCAAAAATACCAATTGGCGCTTGTCGACTCTTTGCAGTCGCTCTGAAGCTTCTTCTTCCATCCAGGTATGGCTTCAGGACAGCTGGGTAGCGCGACCCTTTTCGCCTTCCCGCTGTCTTCTTCTAAGTTGTTGATAGGGTCGCCTATTGCACCTCAACTGGGATCGCCCCCCAGAAGGAATTATCTTCTTCTTGCTTGAGCTTGATGGAGCGGATGATGGCACCTAGACTTGGATCGTAGCCTAGGTGGAATTACCCTCTTCTTGTGGATGGTGGGGCTGATGATGGCACCTCAATGGCATAAGAGCCCAGGAGGAATTATCCTCTTCGTGTGGTTGAAGCGGAGCTTCGGTGCAACATATTTGAAAACTTTGCGCGCCCTAGTTAAAAAGAGGAAAGCCAAGCAAAATAAAAGGAGTCCGAAACACAAGATTAACCTGCTGACTTATCTTTTCAAAATGAAATTCAGAATTTGAAGCCATTATATTTTGGCATGTTGTCGGACTTGTCGGCGAACCTTCAAGGTTTCGACCAGGTTTATGCTGCTTGACAGGCAAACTTGGCTCTGCCGAAAAAGTGCTAAAGAATGGTAGATGCAAAGCGAAACCACTGTTCTCATAGTTCCATCAGTAAGTTAGGGATAATAAAAAGGCATAAGAGGAACAAGGAGTCCTTTAAGGTCTGCTAACAACATCCAGTGGCATTTTTAGGTATTAGTTTTACTACGTTTTGTTCCGTGTTCTTGCTCTCTCCCTTGCTCTTATGTCAGGACGCAAGCTGATAGTCATGCCATGAACCTCGATCTTTTCGTATTAGTTGCGTTTTTGCAGATATCATGGTATCTGATACAACGGTCTAAAGGCGTTTTTGCAGTTATCGTGGTATCTAGCCAGTTATCGTGGTATCTGAAAAAGTCATCTCACTTTCATAAATTTGTGTCAAATTGGTGGGAAAGAAGTTTGACACTTAGTGATGTGACTGGATATCAGTATTTCTTTTGGGATGACTTCGAAAAGCGCAATTTCGGCAGTTGTCGTTTTTGTGGAGCAACCGTAGTGTCAGATACTACGGTAACTGCAAAAACGACTAATTTCAGATCAAGCCAACGTGGTAACAGATACCATGGTATCTGCAAAAAAGCAAATATTGTTTCGGTAAAACCACATCTTTTTTATCTGTCTCAAGAAGTGAGCAGAGAACCCCATACATTTTGTTCGCCTTCTATCAGAGAACCAGGTAACTTACCGGTAAAATTGGTAAATTGGTTTTTACCGCCGGTAAATTGCGTCAAATTTAAAGAAGAGTTTCTGTGATTTTGCTTTCTAGGTCTTGCAAGGAAGCATCTCCGAGCTTCATCGAGAACTCCGCCGCCTCCTAGCTGTCGAAACGGACGATAATGTTCGCCTCCACGCGAATCTAGCCCTAGACGAAGTTGATCAGATGACGAAGGAGTTGCTGGACCCGAACTCAAGACCCATCGAAAAAGAGATCTTTGTTACCAGGCCTCCACAGTGAGAGCTTAAAGCACCCTGATCCAAGCTGAAGGTATTCCAGGCCTAACCCCCTCACCCAACTTGACTACTACCGCAAGTTATGAAAATGTTTAGTGAAATTATCTTTTGCTCGCTGCTCAACGCTGTGTCAGGTTATCAGTGATTTCCTATTCGGCAATACTGTCGGTTCTGATCAGGGACTTCAGTCAGTAGCTGCTTTCTTTGTTGACGGAGGACTCACTGGTGTTTTCTGTTAATTCGTGTTTGGATTCAGTCGTGACTGCTCCCTAGTGTTATATACTGTTTTTGTCTCCATCTCTCGGTGACTTCAGACACTCCCTACCAGGTTCTGGTGAGTCCGCACCAGACACTGGTGAGTCCATTTACTGTCTGTAACTCTAGTGTCCGTCCTTGGCCGAATGTTTAGCTCGCCGAATTCGTAAGGGTCGCTGGTTCGAGTCTCGGTAGTACCTACTGTTTTGTATGGGGCGGGGGTTTGGGGCGTAACCCTGTAAGACAAGCCAAAGTCCACCCAGCTTCAAATGGGTACCTGGAGAAATCTGGGGAAGGTAAAGCACCAGGGTGGCTGGCCCCCAACCGCCCATTGCATTTCCTGGCTGAGGGCAGAGAATTGGAGATCAGCATCGCCAGTTAGGCCTGTTTAGGCTGATGCTGGCTTACCTTACTTTTTACCTACCTTACCTATAATTCTAGGGGTCCTTATTACCTTAAATCGCACTGGTCGGCGAATAAGGTTGGGTGAACATCCTGTAGATTCGCCGGTTGAGTGATGGAGGTGGAAGTGCGTTGTCTAGTTCCGTTGAGTAGATCCACTGGCCTCCCAGTGTAGTTTCCACTCCATCGCTGCCCAGTCTCGGTCAATTGCTTTTTTGAAGTTGTCAACAGTTTTGGACTGAACTGTTTCTTCACTAAGGGAATTATAGAGAAACACAAAACACTAGTGAGTAAAAACCAAAAACTACTATGAGTTGACTCTTCAGTTTTCTACTGTCAAACAGCCTACCGCTAGAATAGGGAAGGCTATTGTAGACGATGTACGGTAAACAGCTTGTCAGAAACAGTTTGAAAACCGACTACATGAATTTGCAGAATATGGCAGAAACATACTGCTTCCTCCTGATCGGGAAGATTCAGGCAGCTGAGTGGATGACTCCTGGCAACCGGTCGCAGCCCCGGATACATCTGTCATTTTGGGCTGAATGTGTCCCCCCCCCCCCCGTTTTACTGTATGGTTAACCTAGCCAAAAGACTGACTTAACATAGAGAGGAGGTGCCTCTGCATCTATCCTACCAAAAATGTACAGGGTTTGCCTGGCCCTTTTGCTGACAGTTTGAAACGGGTATGTGTGACGTACTATACCTTCAAAATGTGCCTTGAGATCTTTGAATCTCCGTTGAAGTATATGTTTGCGACTAATTGTGTTCCTATGCCTTTTACCGCTCGGAATGTTTGAATAAAACGTAATTTATTGCATTGAATCAAACGTTCAAGAAATTGTTAACTAAGTTATAGCTAAAATATTCTTCAGCGATATTTCAGATTGCAGGTTCGTTTCTTCCGGTACAGCCTGAAGAGGGCCCTTGCCAAGAAGGGCCGAAATACAAATACCGCTAAGTGTTTTATAGAATAGAATAGAATACATTACCATTAAAGGACACCTGAACAATGAAACCATACTTGAACACACCATGAAGAAAGCATTTACAGACATGGCCACGGAGAGCATTCTTCTCCTGAGCGTGACGTTTTCAAAATAGGGATGTTCGTTTCTGGAGGTTTGCACATGCAGACTCCAAGACAAAAAGCGCAATTCATTCAAATGTTGTACAGCTCTGGCCGGATCGTATTGGAATTTCTTCTGGATATACGTTTGGGCTTAACTGGTTAAAAAATATTCCAGAAGAAGGGTTGAGTGGAGACATTTGTTCATTTCTAAAATTGTTCGGTACTGAAATAAGGACAGGTGCAAAATGGAGCAAAAATCATAGCTTGGAAACACTATTTCGTATTTGGATTTTCTGCAGGCAATGTCCTACAGATAGGTATGATACTTGGTACTCTTCATTCAAGTGTCCTTTAAAGCCCGAGGGCCATGGCAACAAAAAATATACAAGTACACTAACTTAGAGAAATAACAAACACTGCTCCTATTCTACAAATCTCGTTCTATGCTCCATCACCAGCCTCAAGTAACGCCCAAGTTTTTTCATAGTAAGAGAACATTCGTCCTTCACCATCCATTCTTCATTATAACACGCCAGTGATCCTCAGGAAGAAGGAGTAAACGTCTCCTTAGCGACTCAGACTCAACTACTCAAATCCTGTGTCAAGCAATCACGGCGATCTTTGGGAGCAGCTGTGATACCGCTTCTGCCTTTCTTCCGCTAGGTACCCGGAGAGGCCAGAGATTTTGCAGCGGCAAGGAGAGATAGTCATCAAATGTATTCCCAGTCAGCTCTTGCCGAAGGACTATTATTCGCTATTCTTTCAGCCCAAGCTGATTACGAATCATGTTTGACGACGCGAAACGGATAGGCTAGCTAAGATTTGTTCAAGCGATGTTTTGGCCCGCCTTGGCAATGATTCTCTTCGGGATGTAGTTACTTCTAGCAGGTTCGCTTTTCTAACTACATGCTAAAGAGGACCCTTAGCACCCTCAGATATGAGGCGTTTTTCCGTGACAATCCAGATTGACGATTCACAATCCGGATTCCCCAAAATACGTTTTCTCTGACAATCCTGATTATGAAAAATCGTTTTCTGTGACAATCTGACAATCCGGATTCGTGCTTGGATTGTCGATTCGAGAATCATGCAACGGAGCAAGATCGTCGGATCGTCGTTTGTACAATCTGGGATTGTCGGTTCGCTGTTTCTCTGACGAATCGGCTATCCAGGATTATAATCCGGGATTGTCGCGGAAAAACGCCTATGGTTAACTTCAAATGGGATTTTGAGTTTAGATGAGATTTAGGGAAACGCAATCTCGAAATTCCAAGCAAAACAAACGTGTGTTGGAAGATTGCAGCCAAGGCGAAAGCCTTATTATTGCAGTTATATTATTATTATTAAATCATTCACAGGACGAAGAAAACATCACCTGCAGGGTGTGTTCCCCTAGATGTTTTATATTGGAAACCCTATAGTCGTTCGAACATTGAAGAACTATAGATTGTGACTTTCAGTTTTATGAGGGTTTTATGACGTCATGTACTGAATTCCCGAGGAAGAACTCCGATCGATCCGAGAAAGAAATCAACCTGAAATCGGGTCGAAATCTGTTTCATTTTGTCTGGGTCGATTTCAGGCGGAAAATTTACGGTGTTGGAACACAACTTCAGTTAAAGTTTAACTGAAAAGCCGACTTATTTTTGTGTCGTTTGATTGAATACATTGAATTATTTTGGATTCTGCAAAGGGATTTTTTTATTTTCCTATATCTGCTCTAGTTATGACATTCAGAATATCTGCGGCCGTCCCCACAGCGTAAATTCTACTATGACGCGGGAAATTTTAATCTCAACACGAACGCGGCTTTTCAGTGGGCAGTGGTGATATTGGTGAAGATTACTTAGTGCCTGAACAGAAAAAAATCATAAATCTTTCTCGTAAAGCATACTACAAAAATTTAGCACCATAAACCACAAGGAAATTCCACTATTTGAAAATCGATTATTCGTGGACAGCGGAACAACGAAGTAACGTATTTTCAGCGGGTCTTCAAGCCAATTTAAGTGAATAAGTGATGGATAATTAGACGTGTCAGGACATCTCGCTACAAGACAACTCGCCACAGCGAGAACTGGTAACCGACTACTCGCCACACCGACATCTCGCCACAGTGACATCTTGCCACAGCGACAACCTGCCACACCGATGGCTCGCCACACCGACAGCTCGCCACACAGACAACTGGCCACAGCGACAAGCCGCCACACAGACAACTTGCCACAGTGCGACATCTCGCCACATTTATAACGTAAAGTGCTTTATTCAGTTGGTATTTATTCGAACAAAATTTTTAATTGAGCAGCTAATTACGGGCAATGCCTCACAGTAAATCAATTGCGCTACTACGGTTATACCTACTGACAGTAAAATTCTTTCGATTCTCTTGTTAATCTTCAAGTATTGTCTCTTCGGCCGAGGCGGAGAGCAATCCTACCTTGATTCGGTCCACGTCCGCCTTTTTCAAATTTTCTTCGGTCTTGAAACATTTCAGGCAATGCATTGCAATGCCATACTAATAATAATTTTATTTTAACCCTCCATACAAATACAAAGTAAATGGTCGAAGGAGTTGATAAGGAAACAAAAGAAAAAGAGAAATAACACAACACTACGAAACAAAATTAGACTGCGATAACTGAAAAACAAAAACAAGCTTGAATCACATGATTACACCAGGCTAGCCAGTGGAAAATCGTGCAGTTTTGTACTTCGGTTGATGAAACGGCTAGTTAGCTCATTAATTTTTTCGCTTGTCTCAAAAATACGGTGCATTTGTGATACATAAGAGCTTCGGAACCATATGGGAATTCCCAGTAGATATTTGCAGTACCGGAAAAAATGAGAACGGACTTGTTTACGCTCAGTTTTATTCAATGAATTCCACAAAGGGGTTAGAAAGAAGACATGGAACGAAAACATGGCATTGGAAAGACGGCCAAGCGTAATTTTCTTTAAGTACTAAATTTTTTGGATGGCTTGATCCTACCAGCTGGTTAAAGCTGAGATGCCAACCATCTATGTCGTCATCAGTTCGTGGAAGATTCATGTTCCAAAGGGAAGGTGGGAAACGAGCCGGTCTTCGAGAATTCCCACGTAGTCTCCCGATGTAGTTGTCTTAAAAATAGTCTGTGACCGGGGACGTTTCTGATGGAAGTATCGCCAGCAACTTCTCGAAGACGTCTTCGACATCGAATGGTGGAACGAATGCAAGGGCTGGTAACTTGCAAAGTTGAATCGTGTTTTAGTCGTATTCTTGTGGCGAGTTGTCCCTGTGGCGAGTTGGTCGTGTGGCAAGTCGTCTCTGTGGCGAGTCGTCCCTGTGGCGAGTTGTCAGTGTGGCCAGTCGTCGGTGTGGCGACATGTCTGTGTGGCGAGTTGTCGGTTCCCAGTTGTCGCTGTGGCGAGTTGTCATGGAATCTAATTAGATTGTCTTATCCCAGCCCTTTTCGGTTAAACTTTAAAATCTCGTGTACTTCACTGTCAGAAGTTTCATAACAGATCGCGCATAACACTTTCAAGAATAACACCTTTTCACTTAGAAATAAAGTGTTATGACCAATTAAGTTTACACTATTTCGTGCCTAGATCCCCAACAACACCTTCAATTGGTAAAAATACTACACTGTCAGAAGTTACATAACGACAACAGAAGGATGCCCGGTTTCAACAGATAACACTTTGGGATGCCCGGTTTCAACAGATAACACTTTGGCCTCTATGCTTTTAGTGGAATAAATCTTATCTATCTTATCTTATCCGTTATGTTTCTTTCGTTCCCGTTAGTATTTTTACCAACTGAAGGTGTTGTTGGAGATCTAGGCACGAAATAGTGTAAACTTAATTGGTCATAACACTTTATTTCCAAGTGAAAAAGTGTTATTCTTGAAAGTGTTATGCGCTATCTGTTATGAAACTTCTGACAGTGTTGTACACAATACTTTTCGTACGATTCGCATTGCGTTTGTTTGGTTTCATGTTTCGCAACGGGTTTGAGTTGTCAATTAGTCACAACCTGTGTTTTCGCGTAAGGAATTGGGGATGATGGATGATTGAAAAAAGTGTATTGCACTCTGTCATGTACCATCGGCAAGGACTTGAATTAGTAAAGAATCTGTTGGTCATTGAGTATTCGGACCCATTTACTGACCACTACGCCGACGATTTTCTAGTAAGAACTTTGAATATCTCTTTATAAAAATAACTTACAAAAATAATCAATATCATATGTTTCATAAATAACGTAACTGCATCTTTCACTTTCTGTAATATCCCTCTAGCGGTTGGAATACGCTATAGCTGAAAAGCTCTGGTCCTCCGTAGCCGTATAGCTGGTGTCCTTTGCCGTCCTGGTCGTAATAAGGATATCGGTACAGTGGCCTAGAAACAAAAGAAAAAAAAAATAAAGTGGCCAAGGATCTATGAACTTTCGATCAGCGCTCGAAATTCGAGGTTATGTCATTCGATTCTTTATGCACCGTTATAGCTTAATATTTTCATTTGAGTCAGAGTGCCGGGGTTTCAGTGCCGTATTGTCGTTGGCAAGGATACCAGTCAGTGTTGCCAGGTGTAGTGATAAATCACCAAACGTAGTGATTTCGAGGACCGAAAGTGCGGTAGTGATTTTCTGGTCAAATTTAGCATTACGTAGTGATTTTCGAACATGCCAGGCTGGCATAGCCAGCGCTAGAGAATTCATCTGAAAATGGAAGGGGCAGAAGCACTGAACGTGCGTTAAGACATTTATCCGTGATAACAGGGAATCTAAATGAGCTAGAATGTATTTTTCAAGATAAATAGCCTTGGTACATTAATGTCAGTTGCAGGAACCTGGACAGCTCCTTCAAACAACCACTACTTCAGACATATAATCTTATTTTTTATCGTATCCAATCTAGTACATGTCATTTTGTGATTACTTCGCACATATCAAGTTGGGAGATTCAGTACCCTGACCGAGTTTCTGTAAACCATATACATAGGCTACACCAGACAACCCTATCGTTTCCCCAGGAACCCTAAATTTCTATGTGCTGCTCAAATACTGCGCTTTGTCATAGCAGCAGTTTGTAAAAATCAACCGCGAATTCTTTATATTTTATTGAAGAATCGGGAAAAAATTTGCGTAGTGGTTTTTGGCACCCAAAAGTGCTTTTTCGGGTCAACTAAAGTGCTTTTGGATCTCGGCGACCTGGCAACACTGATACCAGTGCAATGGCTTGTGGTCTAAAGAAAAATATGCGAACGGCCAAGGGCCCAAGACATTTCGGACGTCGCTTGCGATCCCTTAAGACGTTTTTCCGCGGCACATTGGTTGTGTGCCGCGCAGTGTTTGCCGCGGTGACAGAATTACGTGCCAAACAGTCGCCCCACAAGTTTGTACTTGCGGTTTTGTCTGATTTTCAGGCAGTCTTTTCAAATGTAAAATAATAAAAATAAAATTAAGATAAAATCTCTATAAATATAACTTCACGCTTGCGGCCTTACCATTTTGTACTTGATGTCTGATGGATCATCAGTTTTATTTCTGTCTAGTTGACAAAGTAGGTAACTTTATTATTTGGAGTTTGCGCTAAATTTGAATTTCTTGCCGAAATCGAGCCACAAAATTGAAAACCACTTCGACAGTTGCTTGTGAAATTCGAGCCGCTAAAACCCTGTTGGTTCCGGAAATACAGTTGTATAGGCCACACAAAATGATACGGAAACACTCTTTTCGAGCCACAAAGACTTTGTCGGATCACGGTAAAACGTCTTTATTCATTCAACTCTGTAGACAATAGTATGGTACACTTTTTCATTAACTTTTAGCTCTCCCATAACTTTTTGGTGTCACCCTTCATTCATAAGACGAAACAATCGCAGATAGAAGAGCCATCTAACAAGAATCAGGGACCCATAAATTTCCTTTACAGGGGGCTTGTCAATAAGAGATTTCTGATGCTATGTTGACCGCACGGATGATAGTTCGAGAAATACCCACGGTCTAATCACGTTCAAGACCAGATAGACAAAATTTGGGATTGGCTGCTGGCGCCTTGGGGGAGGAGTCTCTTTGGCCCGCACGTCCAATGAGGCAAACAAGAATGCAGATTCGACCCAAGTGGGATTTTTTGAAAGTAGGACTCGTTCGGTCAACATAGCAACATAGAAGCATAGGAAATGACAAGCCCCCTGTAAAGGAAATTTATGGGTCCCTACAAGAATGAAGGAAATATTTCTACGTAGAAGAGGCTGAAAAATCATTGCGAAGACAAGGAAGGAAATGAGAATGGATGGTGTTTCAGAGCCAATTTAGCGCGATCGATAAAATCCGCCTGACAAGCTTACCTTTGGTAGTATCTGTGTTTTTTTGCAAGTTTTACTGGATCCTTTTCATGATCACCTCTTTCCTCAACCACTTGCTGAGCCACCGGAGAACTTGCCACCAGAGCCACAAGTCCAACCAGGATAAGAAGCTAAAAGTACAGTATGTTTAGTTACCGGTAAGAACATAAAACAAAACGCTCTTTTCAGAATGGTCTCAGTTCGAAAGGCAATCATACCCGTTGAGGTATTATTAGTTAAAGCCGAGTTGTTGTGTTTATGGTTAATTTTGAGTTTCGGACATTTAAGATTTTACCTTAATCATTAAACCTCTTGAGACCTAATTTTGTCATTATTACTGGAATACTGAACCAATATATCTAACCAATAATGATAAATGTTTAACTAATAAATCAATATTTATTTTTAGATGTGATTTTGGTTTGTTTTTACTTTTTCTTTGTTGTTTGAGTGCTTCATAGTCTTTTGTTATGTTTCCCGGCATGGCTCTTGGGCGGTATTGGGAATGAATTAATTCATTCATTTATTCCTATTTGACCACTAGTCTCTTACTCTTCTCCATTGAACCAGATTAGCCTAAATGATGTTATAAATATTTATTCAGACAATGTCTAAAAGCGGATAGTCAGTTACGATAATTTGGGAGCGATATTTCGGCCCTTCTTGGCAAGGGCCTTCGTTGCAGGTCCGTTTCTTCCAGTCCAGTAACAGCCTGGCGAGGACCCTTGCTAAGAAGAGCCGAAATGACGCCAAAGCATCTGTCCGTTGTTCAACATTGTCTGAATATTTGTACCGTGTTCTTCAAAACTGTGCTAACTGACATTTTTTTTTTTTGAAAACTGAGTTAACTATACCATTGGAAAGAGCATAGCTGATTTGGTATTCTGTTAAATTGTGCTAAGTTTTAGACGACGATATGTGCGCCATCTGACATGTAGATTAGTTGAATGTTCTATATTCAACTATGGAGTATCAAAAACAATTTTCCCTTTTCCCATGAAAGTATGAGCATGCAGTTAGCACAGTTTTGAAGAACACGGTACATTTGTTTCCCAGTCAGCTTGGGCTCAAGGGGTTGCGGGGGGGCGTCCCCCTCCCCCACTTACGTGACGCACCTGCAAACAATGTCTAAAAAAGGATAGTCAGTTACGATCATTTGGGAGCGATATTTCGGCCCTTCTTGGCAAGGGTCTTCGTTGCAGGTCCGTTTCTTCCAGTCCAGTAACAGCCTGACGAGGATGTAACGGGGAAGTAGCACCAGTCTCCTCAACTCGCTCCATGGCACGGCTTTGTAGAATTTGGAAACATTGTACGACTCCCTTATTTTTACGACCCAGGCTTTTTCGAGCAATGAGCCATCCAGCTACTGTGTGATTTTACTCTTATTACTTTCAAGAAACCCACCTGGACATTCGGTGGAGCAGTGGCTCCAACGAATTTACTACACGGCAAGTGTGTTAAATCACAGCTATTTGTTCTGACTGACCCTCAGCACCCTTTGGCCACCCTCTACTCCTGTGTCATTAGCCAGAGCCACAAGAATCCTCGGAGGCCGACTTCATGATCCTTATAAGCTGACGGTGGACAGAGCCCTTTGAGATCCAGGGTAGAGCCAACAGACCCAATGATCCTGTACGGAAATCCTATACGGACAGCCCACGCACACGGGGCGTGGACCAGAGACTGGATGAACACGGCCAGTGCATCATTCGCGGCAAGGTTTAGTCGATTTTTATCGTGTTCAGTTTTTGTGTGCGTTTTAATTTCTTTACTTTCTTTTTTATACTCCACTTGTCCTTTTGTAGTCCAGTGGGTTGATAATATTATCATTCATCATTCAATGCCACCGAGTGGATTCATAAGTCTCAGTCCCTCACAGAAGGTGGGGGATGGAACCTCGTCCAGGGGTGGTTCGAAGGGCTTGGGCATGGGGGGGTGACGACCTCAAAACATACGACTGTCATACAGATAAGCTCAAAACATACGACTGAGAGTAGATTCTCTGGAGCATGGGGGGTGAATCACCCCCCCCCCCAAGCCCCCCCCCCTCGAACCGCTCCTGACCTCTTCCTTATGTGAACGGACGAAGAGCTGAGCGCACAAAGGTGATAACTCGCCTTTTTTGCCACATTGAGTTAATAGCACCATCTGGTACACAATTTTGCGCTCTTTCTCCCTGTGCTATCAGAATCTTCGCCAGATAACTCCCTACAGAGATAATCAGTCGACAAAGGTGATAACTAGCTTTCGATCTACTAACTTCCAAAGCTTTGAACGCGATTATCTCGAAACTAGCCAAAAGTGAGTTATCACCTCTGAGCGCTCAGCTCTTCATGTCCAAGATGTGATTGCACGTTTGTCGGTAGAAAGCACGTGGGTGCCGAAGGCGTTCATGTGTGTAATGTGGCAATCCTTTCAACCGTAAACGATTCACAAAGAATTTGACAATTGCGTGTCTTGGTGAACGAACTGCTAACTCACGCTGAAGGTGAAGGCCGATGTTAGCATCGTGACGGTCTTGTCCGACATGAACAACAGGATGATCTTTTGGGGGTAATCCTTCATACGGCTCGTCATCTTGTTGTCGGAATCCAGTTGGATTTTTGCGATTCGTGAAATCCACAAAATTTGTAAAAAATTCTCATTTTCGGATTTGTGCATATGTTAACAAACCTTTTTGTTGCTTCTGGAACAGAAAGAAAAAAAAATGTGACGAACTTCGCAGTGCTGGAGCGAACTATACAAGATTATTGAATTAGTTTGTTCCTATGGCGGTGGTACATAAACTTAGTATTGGCTGAATCATCGTCGGACGTTATTCCGGAATCCGGCGGGAGTTCTAAAAGAAGATGTTTTTGGCTGGAAAAAGAGTATGCGGTTTCTTTATGGATTTGTGCCATATGTTGTGCCGGTGTTCCCGGATTCCGGTACGAGCTATAAGCTTTCTTGTTCTTGCTGTCGGTTATCACAGCATTTTCCGCGTTTTTAAGAAAGACATCTCAACGACCGTTTCAGAACAAACGTGCCTTTTCCAAGAAACCCGTATCATCCCTTCCCCCAAGCTTTGACCACTGTTACGTATACGGTTCCCCGTCCTGTTCCTTCTCCATAGTCGTTCGAAGGTGTCGATCGACAACTTCGTCCTGTGGTAGCTGGTCCAGTAGTGGATAGCTGTAATGGGGAATAGGGATCGTCAGCAGAATCGTTAAACGTACTGATATTTTTCAGGGTTCCCGTTAAACTCTTGTCTTTAACGATGGTTGAGCTAAGCAAAACAAAGTAAATGAATCCTTACCAGCACGTTTATATTCCTCATCCTGCTCACTATCATTCAACGCTTGATGAACTTGTACAGCAATGATCGGATCAGCGTCCGATTCTTGGCTTTGAATTACGGGAGACCTTCACGTTGAGAGGGAAAGTTCGGCCTCTAATTTATTTTGCGTCAGTTTGGTGATTTTGCACATTGTGGATGGACGGGTATTCATCTCAATGATACAGGGATTTCAGCCGATTAACGGTTGACGACCCCAACGTTTGAGGCAAGGAAAAATTGAAGTGTAAAAGTTACGTTACGTGTTTTTTCGTTTTGGCTTGAAATAATGCCTATATGAGACCTCATATTAATACTGCGGACAGAATGAATTTGTTTTAACAATTTATATTTTCTGTTTTTAGCCACTGTGATTAGCGGTTGACGACCCCGACGTTCGAGGCGATGAAAAATTGAACTTTAAAAG
The DNA here is from genome assembly GCA_023053555.1 of Branchinecta lindahli. Classification (NCBI taxonomy): domain Eukaryota; kingdom Metazoa; phylum Arthropoda; class Branchiopoda; order Anostraca; family Branchinectidae; genus Branchinecta; species Branchinecta lindahli. The sequence goes on from JAKZAO010000012.1 coordinate 9,316,202, forward strand.
TCACGTTTCGTGTTTTGTACGGAAAGAATGCCTATATAATGAATGCCTATAATACCAAGGAATTTGTTTAATTATTTTTATTTTCCTTTTTTAGCCATTGCGATTAACGGTTGACGACCCTGACGTTCGAGGCGAGGAAAAGTTTAACTGTAAAAAGTCACGTTTCGTGTTTCTCGCTTTGTCTGAAAAGAATGCCTATACGACAGGGGGCAACCTTATATTAATACTGCGGACAGAAATGAATTTGTTTAACTATTTATATTTTCCGTTTTTAGCCATTGTGATTAACGGTTGACCCTGCAGTGACGTTCGAGGCGATGAAAAATTGAACTGTAAATAGTCACGTTTCGTGTTTTTCGTTTTGTATGAAAAAAATGCCTAAATAGTGAATGCCTATAGTACGAGGAATTTGTTTAATTATTTTTATTTTCCTTTTTTAGCCATTGCGATTAACGGTTGACGACCCTGACGTTCGAGGCGAGGAAAAATTTAACTGTAAAAAGTCACGTTTCGTGTTTCTCGCTTTGTCTGAAACGAATGCCTATACGACAGGGGGCAACCTTACAGGAATGCTGCGGACAGAAAGGAATTTGTTTATTTTTTTTTGTTTATTAAAGCACAACTCTTACTAGAAATAATATTTTCCCTGTGAAATGGATCAGAAAAAAACGTTTTCGAAAATACCATTACTTTCCATCTGAAATTAGCGATTTTCTTGTTAGCGCCTGTCGACTATGCTCAGCCTTCCTGCTCTCCGACGCGGCGGCTGGGCGCAGAACATTTGAAAACTGATCGCGCCGTGGTTCAAAAGTGTGAAAACTAAGCAAAAAAAGAAGCAATAAACTAAAGCTTCTCGGATCCTTATGTGTGAAAGAGTTGTGAGCAGACGTTGATGATCCCGACAAACGTTTTGTTGTGTGACGGGCAAAACTCGGCAAGGCAAAAAAAGCGCTAAAATATCGTAGGCACAAAACGAAACAATGGAGAAAGATGGGGATTTTAGAAGCTTTTAATTCTATATGGGAGCTAGATATATTTATAAAAAGCAGAATAAGCAAGAGGGGTCCTTTAAGGCTACTAATTGCGGAAATTCTCAGGGCTTAAATCAGCTACGATGTTCGTCAGCGATATTGCATTTCTTGCAGGTTCATTTCCTCCAGTCCTGACGACAGTCTGACGAGGACCCTTGCCAAGAAGGGCCTAAATATCGCTATCGAACATCGTAGCTGACTTTCCGTATGTAGCCATTGTCTAACATATGGTTCCCGGCAAGGCCGTATCCGGGGGGGGGGGGGCAGTTAGGGGGCCGAACCCCCCCCCCCCCCAAACCCACAAAATTAATAATTTTTTGTAGGCTTTAAAATCTGACCTGTGTATTTTGTGTGCTTTTTGGTCCGACCCACTGGACCCAGGGGGGAGGGGCCTGAAGGGCAAAACCCCACCCAGAAATAAATTCCTGGATACGGGAACTGCCGAACCCCCCCCCCCCCCCGAAACCCACAAAATTAATAGTTTTTCGTAGGCTTTAAAATCTGAACTATGTATTTTTTGTGCTATTTGGTCCGACCCTCTGGCACCCCCCCCCCCCCCCCTCCCCCCCACTGAAGGGCAAAACCCCACCCAGAAATAAATTCCTAGATACGGACCTGGTTCCCGGTTAGCTTGGGCTGAAGGGGTTTAATACTCACGGATTGCATTAGTTGCGAGTTGCCGTCGTAGGTGTCCCGGTGTACGGTTTTTAAAAGTCAGCATTGTCAGTAAAGACACAAAGAAAGGGAATTATAAAACTAGAGCTGAAAGCTTACATGGCACTTGCAAGAATACTGAGCATGTTTATCAGCTAGTAAACATGAAATAGAGGACATGCCTTCTTGCCATGTGTCAGTTTGCATCCAAACCAGATGTCTCGTACGAAAGTTATGAGTGCAACATGATTCCGTATTTCCCATCCATTCCCCGCCGATGTTCTGATCCGGGATTTGTGAGTTTCCGAGTCAATCTGATCAGGTCCCTACAAGCCTGACACATGTTATCGTCCTAGCGTATCTGGAACTGGAAGCCCCCTAACTTGCGTGCCAAAGAATTTCCAGTAGCCCCTCCAGCTCCAGTCACATTGGAAGGATCTGGTCCGGACCTGTAAACGGGACATCTTGGACTTTTCGGACCGATGACGTTTGTAAAGTCGAAGTTTCATCCTAATCCCTCCGTTCCTTTGGTCCCTTCGCATGTTAAAATATTTCCGGTATCCCCCTCCATCATGATCGGATTCGGTTCGGACACATAAAAGAACGTCTCTGACGTCAGTTCTTACCTCCCATCAAAGTTCACTCGAATCAAATAAGCCGTTCGGAACCTACGCGGATCACAAGATTCCGGATTCCCCCTCCCTCCACTCGCACACGTATGATCGAATCTGGGAAGTGATGGTTTCATTAAGCATTGGGTCAGGTCCTTTATGTGTGCCAAGTTTCGTCGTCCATAGCTTACCTGGAAGTGCCTGAGCTTACCTGAAATAGCAAAAAGTGAGATAGTGGTACAGACCGACGGACAGGCATTGACCGCTATTGAGCCGAAGACAGCAAGTACCATATTAGCTGAGAGAAATCAAACAAACCGTTCCGAACCTACGCGGATCACAAGATTCCGGATCCCTCCATTCGCACACGTATGATCGAATCTGGGAAGTGATTGTTTCGTTGAGCATTGGGTCAGGTCCTTACTGTGTGCCAAGTTTCGTCGTCTAAGCTTACCTGTACTAGCAAAAAGTTAGACAGTGGTATAGACCGACGGGCAGACATTGGCCGCTATGTGGCATTTGAGCCGAAGACAGCAAGTACCATATTAGCTGGGAGAAATCTCAAAAATATGACAATATGTACAAATCTGCTTTCTGTTTTATTTTTAAAAAACAAATTAAGATCCAGAAATTAACGGAGTCACCAAGCGACTTTCATTCATCATTTTTTTTTATTGCCCAACTTTGAATTTACTAATGAAAAGTTTAGTATCGAGGTGTATCATAAGTGGGTCCCCCACTGGCAATCGTAAGTCCGTCGTAGCCGTGCTCTCATTGGCTGTAAACCGCCAAAATGGCCCCTTATGACACGTTCCGATCGCTTCCGACAGCTTACGATTGCCCGTGGAGGACCCGTAGACGAAAATGGCATCAGCCGAGCGAAGCGAGTTCGACAGCCTTTTTTTCCTCGATTTCCTAGGCTGATAAATCCACTGTGGTGCCCGAGAACGAGTGCAATATCAAATACAGCATTATCGTTGAATACACATCTTGTATGAATACTCTTGATGATTAATGCCGACGGAGAATCGCCGTGTGCCAAGGGAAGAACTATAGAAACACTCCAATAAAATGTGGTTGACGTATCCTTTTTGCATTGTCAAATGTATCTAGAAACGGTCAGCACAACATTTGTTTGGGTCATGTTTCTTGTTCTTCCCTCATTGCTGATGTCTGAAATGCTATGAAATTTTTTTTTTTGTTGGCTAGTGAATTTCTTTTTGTCAGATTTTCTGGCTTAAAGAAATTTTGTTTCCCTAAACTTAATCTTGTCACCAAAACTGGATTCTTTTTAAGTTTTCCTCTACGGTACTTGGATGAAACGCTGCATAAGATACGACAAATAACCATTGGTTGCGTCGCATACGAATGAATACCAAACTAATATTTATTCCGCACTGGACGAACCAGAGCGCTAACAGTAAAGAGGCATTTGGGATCACGAAAATTGCATGGAAATAGAGTAGATTCCACCACGACTCATTTAAAGCACAAGTCGCAGTAGATACGGTTTTAATATTATAATATAGATAATCATACAATACGTAACTCGTTTGAAACTCATCTGTGTTTCTCAAAGATTATAAGCCCGTTGTTTTCAGTTCCGCTCAGCCCCATTGGTTCAGCTGTGGATCCGGTATTTCTGGATCCACTGTCCAGAAATACCGAACCTGGTATTTCTGGACAGTGGGCTCGGCGGAAAAAATAAGTGGGAAGCTGATTTGTCTCGAAAAAGCCAAACACGGCAAATAAAAAAAACAGCGTACCGCCATTAGGCCGGATTAAATGACAGCAGGGACCCATAAATTTCCTTTACAAGGGGCTTGTCATTTCCTATGCTTCTATGTTGCTATGTTCTCCGATCCTTGACTATTTTCCAAAAATCCCACTTTGGTCGAATCGGCATTCTTGTTTGCCTCATTGGACGTGCGCGCCAAAGAGACTCCTCCCTCAAGGCGCCAGCAGCCAATCCCAAGTTTTGTCTATCTGGCTTTGGACGTGACTGGACCGTGGGTATTTCTCGAACTATTTTCCGTTCGGTCAACATAGCATCAGAAATCTCTCATTGACAAGCCCCCTGATTGGCGAGGCATTACAGGAAATTTATGGGTCCCTGGTGACAGGGAGTTCAGAACCTTGGAATGAGAATGGATAGTGCGCGTGAAACAGTATTGTGGGTAAGACGGGTCCTTTAAAGATTGTCCTGGAAACCACTTCCTTAGTTATTTCTCTGGCACAGGCCTTTCAGTGAACGTGTGGCAAGCTTGAGGGGACCAAATTTACTATGGATTTGACCCATCTTGATTGAGGTTTGTGTGCCTCGATTGTAGGATGCTTCATGCCTCCCAAATTTTTTTTTGTTTTTAGTCTATACAAATTATGTTTTTGATGTGGCGCAGCCCCAGTTTGCTATATTTTGAGATAATAAATAATAAATAAATAAGTTTGCTACTTTTCTTTTGAAATATCCTCCAACGAAATTACCCTTGTAAAGGCGGATCTCCACCGTATATTTTTTCCAGAAAAACCATGAAGGACTCGGAAGCGGGGAAACGTGCGAAAATGAGCGTAATATTAATTCATTGACGTATATGCAAAATCCGCAGCTTCCACGCATATACTTTCGGTTTGGAGGCTACGCACCGTAAAATTCGGACCATTCACATCGCTCTGTTGACGAAGGTCAAAAACCGAAGATTTGAGCCAAAGTTGCGGAAACTGAAGTTCAGTTGACTCGTAGGTCATCAATTAAGCGTTACGTTGAGTTGTGTTGAACCAAGAATTTCGTAAGTGGCAAATTTTAAAACCACGAATGAATTATGTTTTTATTTCATGGCTTAACTGTTACAAGTTTGTTAGCTCATATAAATATTTGTTGGTTCAGAATTTCGTAACTGAAGAACCGGCAGCATAATCTTTGGCTTGTTTTCCCTGTTTTCCTTATATTTACTCCGTCTTAGTGCCTTGCGCTTATTTTGGTCATCGTCTGAATCCTTCCAAATACTTCCAAATTCATTCTTCTTACTGCCGTAGTGACCTCTCAAAAATAAAATATTCGGAGTAGGCTAATTTTCTTTTTTTTCGAAACTTCAATTATCATATCCACAGTTAATCAAAGTTTCCTTAGTGTGCTTCAAGTCTGTTAAAGTTTCTTGGCGACGGGACCTTCGGCACGGCGTCGCCCAACATCTTAAATCCTCTAGAACCTACCCAGTCTGTTTGAAGGGATCCCCAGTTGCCAGTCCCTAGTATGTAAAATAACTGTTGAAAACTCCGGTAATTTCTAGGAGTCAGACCGGGTTATAATATTAACTTTCTAATAGGGGTGTTTTAATCTTGTTAGTAATGCTATTACATTTCTAAAACTTCGCATCATTAGAATTGCGTTCGATAGTTGCGGGGTTTGAGTTGTTACGACCTAGAAACAAGGACTATAACTTGATCCCCATGTTCGAGGCGAAGAAAAATGTAAACTTAAAACGTCACGTTCATGTTTTACTGACTTAACTTGAGAAACATCCCCATAGAAATCGTCACGTTACGAAAACCGAAACAAACCTACGGCTTACAACCAAGGGGTAGAAGTTGTTTTTAATATGTTCATAGGGCCTTTCCGTGAGTATGATTTCTCGGTGATTCTCTTCCCCCTTACAAGTTTTATTTCCGCTAGGCGACGCGCAGCTACGGCAAAAGTAGATGGTCCTCTGCGCGCCCTACCTAGGACAGGTAGAAAAATGATTTGGCCATATTGAAGTCAAAACGAAATGGACTCCATGAACTTGTCTGTGGGACAATAACAGTAACCCTTCAGTGCCATGCTAGGTAGTATATAAACCTAAGTAAATGGAGGTAGCTAAATAAATAATACTATACTACGATTACTACGTCGTAAAAGGCTTTCGCAATATCGGTGAAAACAGACTTTGCTAGCTTTAACGCATGTCTCCTATTGGTGACTGTCAACGCTGAATTTCATGATATAGCTCACGTTGTCGCAATGTCGGTTGATCAATTTAACTGTCTCAAATTATATCTCCTCAGAAAAAAAATTATGCGATGAAAGAAAGGCATAACTTGCGAGGGGTTGCCCACTCTTGATTTTTGCGTACAGCAAGTACACGGCCGTATCCGGCACTGGCTAACACCAATTGCCACGTGTTAGAACATCAAAATCAGCATTTTTAGAAGCGGAAATCTCCTATTTTTAGCCTGAACCGCAGGTTTCAGTCGGTGCCGGCCAGTGCCGGTAAACGGTGTAGCCTGCACCCAGCCTGCACCCATTGATGGGGGCTGGGTAACCCCTCGATAACTTGATCTCTCAGGGGAGGGTAGATCGCGACGATTTGGTAGCTCCGCTTTGGATCTGGATTCGGATAAAGATGGATTCGGAAAAAAGATCGAAACCCTTCCTGGATAACTAAGCTACGAACGGTTACAATGGGCCCTTACTAAAGTTTGATTTTATCATGATTTTATACAAACCCAAGGCCTGTTGACCATTTGGTCTATGGCCAACTAAGTACATAACCTTGACAATGAAAATTTCCGCCTTGCCTATTTACCGGTCTGAACTAAACATGTTTTCGGCCTAACCGGTCTACCATGTTACGCCATAACATACCCTGGGGATGAGTCATCACCCTTTCGTTTGGCGCTTGTGTTCACATTGAAACTAAGAAAAAGCTCTTTATAAAATGACAAACTAAACTTAGTGAAAAATTCACAACTAGATTGGTGGGGGGGGGGGGGTAATGATGCATTCTGTTTTCTATCTAACGAGACAACTGTATATTTACTATCTTAATTAAACTTAAATTGCAAGTTTCCATACAAATAATGGTCTGGAAATTATCCCAGGCTGAAGTATTCACTATTGTAAAATTGAAAATATAAAAAAATGTAAAATACATTTATTCATCAGGGTTTAAATTTTGCCACTCTTATAGAAAGCGAAGAAAATGAATTGGATACCAGCTTTAATTGTGGTAAGTGCTTGTATTGTATATCCTTTTTTTGTGTCGTTGTTATTTACTTGTCTAACAATATCCAAGCCATATTTCCATGTCAATCACGCCATGGTTGATAGTATCCGGAGCCCAAAGAAACGACAAATTTGATTTTGATTATCACCTTCTTCTGTTGCCCGACTAAAAACTGTGCCAAGGTGCATTTTTTTTTCTCTGTGCTGGATAACAAGATCGACCGTGACACAGTTTTTTTTATGACTGTTTGGTTTACAAGTCGTGCTCATACATTATTTCGCTAGGGTTACACTGTGGTTCGTCTTCTAGTTCTTTGAGAATATACCTAAAATTTGTTGTATTTCTGTACACCAGTTTACTTTTAAGGGACACCTCGCACTACATAATGTTTATGCTAAGATGTTCTGTGATAGTTTGTCACTTTAAAACTTAGCTATGCTTACACAAAATTATAAAAGGCTTCGGCTGTTTTTAGCATCTTTTCATGTCCCTTCCCTTGGATGACAATCTTGGCAAAATTTGCGTAACCAGTTTTTGGACCAGTAATCTTCTCTAAAACCACGATCGGGAGCCTGATACGTCACGTAAAGAGAACAAACGTGGCAAGCGTGATAATCAGTGTAATACCAATAGTGGAGATTAGGGTACAATACTACTGAAGGGTTATGAAATGCTGTCATAAGTGCGGCGTGTCGTGTTTCGTTCGAGTAGGGAACCGTATAGAAGACACAAGGCATCATGTTATCACGTTACCGCAATTTCTCAACTCCTAGAGACGCAGGAACGCTAGAAACCAATCAGCCATAGCTCTCGTGTTTCATTTCAAGCGTTCAAGGACCGTGGGTCCCTTCTTCTCAGCGGTAAGTAGTGTTACCACTTTTCTCGTACTGAACCTATGACATTTGGCCGCAAAAACCTATGACATTCTGGTGCCTACGAAACTCGGTGCTTTTTCGAATTATTAAAAATACTCGTCGTACTTATAAAGCCAAGAATACAACCTACTTCCGTAATCGGTACATCAAACCTTCTACGCGGAGGTCCAAATTTCATATAACCACCCTAACGACAACTCACTGATTTTCACATTTGCCTAGTTTAGTTATTTTCGATGGGTACCCTGCTCCCGACGATTATTCCTTAGAAGTTCCACCGTCACAAAAAAAAGACAGTTATGTAATTTTTGCCCTGTTCTTGCTAGAAGTCAACGGGGCTTGACAAAGGCTTAAAACAGGCAAAGCTGTGAGTCATTTGTTAGCAGAGCCTATTTCAGAAGGATTCAACTACTCTAAAATACTGGAACGTAAGCAGTTAACAGTGCGAGGGGTGCTTTAACAGCAAATCTCGCTTTTCAGAATCATAATCACATGGATTTACTATTTATGGTTTTTGCAGAACTCTGGTTCGCTTTGTCAAAGAAGTAAAAAACCTGCTACAAATCGTAAAATTCTGCGACCACTGGCAACCTTGTCGGTAACGAACGACACACTGTCAACCGAGTCTGTCTTCAGGTTCTGAGAAGAAGCTTGCAAAAAAGGAAGACGCTTCTGCTTAGATCTTGGTTGCGTTCAACCAATAGTTATATCTAGTTATTTAAATATGTATATATATACTTACTATTAGTTACAATCGTTACGATTCTTGTTATTATTTTGGTTCAAGAGGCAATCGTGTATAAAAAATTGACTCCTCCCTCTTATTATTTTCGTTTCACGACCGTTACAATTTACAGTTTTGGTTGAGCGTCAGTGATAATAACTCTCGGTTCGGCCAGAACTCCCGTAAGAGTTGTAACCACGGTTGTAACGTAGTATGTCCGCGCTGTAATACACTTGCTGACTATCTCTCCTTTCGATTTAAAATCTACGGCCTCTCGGGTACCTAGCGGAAGAAAGGCAGAAGTGGTATCACATCTGCTCCCAAAGATCGCCATGATTGGTTGAGACAGGATGTGAGTTGTTGAGTTTCGGTCGTCACGGAGACCTTTACTTCTTCTTCCCGAGGATCACTGGCGTGTTTTGGACTTAGTCATATAGAGTATTGCTTTCGTTCTAGAGAGCGTTGCAACTACTACATTAAAGAGCTAGCTCCTCCTCCTATTATCGTAGTTTGTTAAAACTTCCTGGAACCCTGGAACGCACTCCAAATCCATGCAAGTCTGCAACTAAACCCTTTTCTTCTTCTAGGTCGCCGCCTTCAGTTTCGTTAGCGCTTCACCCGTGACGAAGAACTTCGTAAAGGGTAGCGAATACGTCAGAAGTGAGGTGGCCTTCCCCCTAGATCCGCTTGAGGGCGAAAAACTTTCTGCGGCCTTTCAGCACCGAAATGGCCGCTTGGGGAACAAACTAGTGGCCGCATTTTCCCAAGGAGTGCACCCCCATCTAGTGGTACCTCTCGGATTAGCGGAGAAACACGCCTATCCACAGCCATACCAGAAGAAAAGATAGATTGTACAAATAAGTGAAGTGAGGACTTGATTATATGGTATTTACTGGAGTACAGAGAAGAAATTCTGGAGGCTCCATAAAACAACACAAACAACATATGGTATTTAGATGCGGACTATGTGATGACCCCTTCCCCCCCCCCGTTAATGCATGTATTAAGAAGCAGTTGCCAGTTTGGAAGGGTTATCGAGCTCGTTTAGGCGAAACGTCTAATAGTGAAATTGTTACACCATCGGCAAGGGAGGGATCTAGAACGTCCGAAACAGCGATCAGTGACACCGCATCTCAGACATGATATGTTTCTATTTATATTGAGGTTTACGCAAAGGATTGTCGCGAAGTTTATTTTTTTACGATAATAAATCTATTTTTTTTTATCATCACAGCGTGAGCTTTTACCAAGTGTCCATTATTACGTCGACGTCGCTCCTCAATCCCAAGGGTATGTTAATGCATACTCCTCAACATCGTACTGCACAAACCCCTCTGAGATTCAACTTTGCTTGCCAATAGCGCACCTCCTAATACCCTCATGAAGCTAGATGGGGTGAAGAGCGACAGCTGCGATTACATGGCAATGGTGCACTGTCTATCGATGATGCCTTCTCCTTCGTCTATGGGGAAATCCTGTGCAGGACCTCAAAGTAGTGCAGAGGTGAAAAAACTCGCACACTGCACGCCTATAGTGGACAAGTGGCTATTGTGCAGGTTTGCCGTGCGATTGGGGTCGGTGCAGTCAAACGTATTCACACGAAACATCCACCAAACATCCAAGTGAATGACGATAATCAGGAACAAATTACTGTACGAGATTGTTTGGCTGTGCACGACCACGATGTGTGGAAGGAGATTCGACTGTCGTCGGTACTCGGTAGTGGGTGCCCCTGGTTCACAGAGCTGCGTTGTATGCGACACGTTTTTTCTATTGTTAGTTGCGTTTTTGATTGCCGTTCCTGATCTCAGTTCTTCTTATTTCTGGTTGTCGATCACCTTCCGAATTCGTAGTTCGCTTAGTTGTCGTTTTTGCTGGAACGGAGACCGTCTAAGGTTTCGGTTCTGCAACACATGCGAGTGAAACGGCGAACTGTGTCGCAGACGCAGTTCCCGGTCCGAGTTCGCCTGTCCTGATTAAATTGTGTGTTAGGAAATGGATGATTACAACTTGTATGTCCTTGACTACAAGAATGGCCTTTTCACTTCCTTCATCCGGAATTAGCTGCTATTAAAAGAAATATTCCGTTATTGTTATTGATTCTTTAATGATTTTTTTAAGAAGAAGATTTAAGGAAATTTGAGGTAATATGGAAAATAAGTTTTTAATAAAGTTGAAATTATATAATAATAAAAAGTAGAGATAGAGGATAGTGTAGGTGACGCTAATTAGTTAGGTCGGTCTAAATTTTTAAAGGAAAAACTATTTCCGTTTTGCTTCGTCAAATATGATATTTAAGACCGTTGGCGTCACCGTGGGAAAGTGGAAGCCTATAGTCACCGGGCAAAATCATACTGGACGGGAATGAGGTAAAAGATACTACGCGGCAAAAAAAAAAAAATGTCGTAAAAAAAAAAAGAATAGCCTTTTCACTGTCAAATGTAACTACCCTTTACTGACTTATTTAGACGATTTATTTTCCGTTTTTATTCGCCTGCGTCTTGAAACGGCGAAGGCGTCAGGCGAGCTGATTGTAAAAACGGAAATTAAGCTGCAACGGCGAACTCGCAATGGAACTTACACAGGCGATCAAAAACGCAACTATTTTCCGACGTACGCCAGAATCGCATGAATGCTCACACCGCAACGTTGACGAAAAAGGAAACTGAGGGTTCGTTCCAGCTCTGCCCGAAAGTTACTAAATAGTTACTTTTCAGTCACTTTCACCGTTCCAGCTTGGTACAAAGTTACGGGGAGCACAAGGAAGACCGTCACTTCGAAGTAACTTTTTGTAAAGATGGACAGAAATTCTATCATCTTAGCTAACTTTCACTTTCCAAGAGCCGTCTTGAGAAGGGAACTCGGGGCAGCAATGAGAGACAACGTGCATTATCTCGTCCCGTAGTAACTTCGACCGTTCCAGGTAGTAGTTAATTTGTGACGTCACACGTAGTTACTCCGAAGTAACTACGAAGAAGAGCTGGAACGAACCCTGAGCTTATCTGTCAAGATGATTCTACAAGGCACAACAATCTCTCGGGAGATGCCCTCAACAACTCTGAAGGCCCTTGGGACAATCTAATTACGGGAATTTCTGTCCAGCTTCATATGTCATATCTACTTCAAACCTGGTTGAATGAAGGTTTACTCGGAAGATATTTGTGTTCAACCATCCAAAAATTGCATTACTTTTGTTTCATAAAAATAAAAATAATCTTAGTTTTTTTCTTTTCAACCAAAAATCTCATGCGTTTTGTCGGGCGAGTTAAACTTTTTCAATGCATCCGACACCGCGTGAAAACTCAACTTTCTGCGATGCTTGTCGCACAATTATTGTTTCGTCCTATGTCTCAAAACTCAGATTTTGGCGCGAAATAGCAGCAGTGTGAACCAATGGATAGAGTTTGAGCGTGAAGTAGGAACATGTAAGTAAGTGCAAGCAAGAACAAATAATCTGGTAGAACCTCCGTCTTTGGTCCTATGCAGCGACTATGGTTACACCGAAAAAACTGAGCTAAGCTAGAGGTACTTACTCTAGCTTTGAGATGATACCTGTCTACCCCCGTCTTCGCCGTTGCTCATAGCTGACGAATAAGAGCAGGAGGCACGCTAATTCGCTCTGGAGCGCGTCCAGAGAACCAATCGGACTTTACTTTGAAAGTTTTTTCTACGCGGCTTCACAGCGATATAGCTATTTGCAGAGGTAACGAAACGTGATGTGCCACGTAGATCCTAACCTGCGCTCGTTTGCATCGGGCACGGTATGGGGAAATATTCGACTCCGCATGGTCGTAATACAGATATAGGGAGACGGAGGTTCTATCAGATTATTTGTTCTTGGTACAAGTAAATATGGCGCTCCTTCCTGGTTAATGGCTTTCGCGAATTCAAACGCCATCTGCCATGAACAGCTGGGCGTGGTTAAGCTAAACCTGTAGGTTTATATAGGTTTAGATTTATTATATTAGTATTTACTATAGTAGATATTGAAGGACGGTGACGAGAGTTCGTTACTCTGAATCAACTTTTGTAATACATATCATACTATCCCATGTCCCACAGGTAGTTATTATTGTGTTTTTTTTTTCTGTGTAAAAACAAACATATTGCGTAATTTTGCGATACAGATAAAAAAAATCACCATAATTTAGTTTTAAATCACGACCCGTGACATCGGCCACGATCGGAGCGTCACTGACTGCGCGATATCAGCACGACTTAGCACATGAGCTTCACCAAAGTATGGATGGGGGTATTCCATGGCGGGCTGCAATTTGCAGTAACAACTGACTCTGTATTTCATAGAAGTAAATAAATATAAAACGCTTGACGAAAGTCATGTCATATTAAGATTGTCAACTTCACGCAACTGAATACTTTCCACTCACACGCCGAATCCACCCCGCTAACCTTTAACCCTGCAGATGGGGTGGTGACTGAAGTTACTTTCGCTATAATTCGATTGCGAGACCACACACACAAAGCTTTCTCCGACTATTACATGCTTTGAAAAAGCAAATTTAACGAAGAAAACCGACAATAAAACTAACAAGAAAGATCAACAAACCCACACCTTCACCCCGAACTTCAAACATAACAAAGGGCCCATGATTTTTCGATCATCACTTGCGATTCCTGAAGCATGCATGCATTTATGAAGAATAAGAATCTGACGGTTACTGGGGTAAGCAGGTTTTAGTTCTGTCCACTGACGTGGCATCAGTTCGCCGCCACGAAACACAGGCAACGACGGCACGACAATATAAAACTTGTTAGAATGTGGGATTGAAAAAGAAGGGAAGTGGCGTGCCTTTTGAACATCAAGCGATGTTCGAAAATACTGGGCCATTGTTACAACCGCCTTTACCGCACCCAAACTGAGGCACATACACTATGACACATACATTGCTAACGATATGCATCATAAGGCCTACTTTAAGGCCAACTTAAGCTGCGAGTAAAACCTGACCGCTTTTTATAAAATTCATAGTTCTCACTTCAGACAGATCGCTCCTACAATTCATCCATAATCCAGTTCAGAGCCCCCATGCGGTTTAGTCCCTATTAGTTCCCCAATGATCATCACCATCATCAAGATTTAACTAAAACTCTGCTAGGATATGTGTTTAATTATATTCCACCAATAGAAAAAAAGGCGCGAACCTCCCTGACGCTGTCTTGCACTACCCTTCAGTTTCAAATGTGAAAACTTCTCTTTTTTGTTTATAAACTTGTGGATGCATTTGCAACCCTCCATTCTTAAAAGCGGACTAAGTGAAAGAAATGAAATGAAACACATAAAAAAAGATCTGTTGCACTATCACTGTTTGAAGGATGCATTGATTGTACACACTATAAACTTTTTTTTTTGTATTTTTTCGTCGCACAAGGTCGGGCTATTTTCTTTTAGAATTTGTGATAAATGAATAAGGGATAAGTATTAAGTTTGCAAATAGGGTTAACAGTATATTCCAATTTAAGTTTAATGGGGTAAACAGAGTTCAAGTTAAACAGGGTAAGTGTAAATATTTTTTAGTTTGGGGAATTCGATAAATATTCGGGTTCTAGTTGCATTTCTGATGTTAGTTGGTATCCCGACATTGTAGATAGTCTTGCAATAAAATTGGTTTAGTCTGTCTTAAATCAGATGACACTGATAACGAGGCTACGGAGACAAACAAAAACAAACGAACTAATCCGCTTGGAGCCCTGAACTGATATAAGGCCAATTTCGGTCCGGAAACTATCCGCACAATAAAACGCAGGAATGTTCGACCGTAGTTCTCCATGTCACAAAGCTAAGCTGACGCTTTCGAAGTAATAAATAACACGAATCACTAACACCCTTGGCACCATCATCGACACAAAATTTGGCCCACATCCCTCGTGACTGTGATAACAGTTGACTGTAGCTGCGTTCGTTGCACTCCGGGCAGTCTCTGGTGTTTAGTCACCAGTGTCCGGTTCTTCTCTTATAACGCGTTTTTTGGGTCACCGGTGAGTTGATGAAAACTTACTAACTCCTCGGCAAAGCCGCGCTCTCGAGCAGGTTCTGGTTAGTCCGCACCGGTGAGGTAAAACCGGACACCGGTTAGTTCAAAAACGGGTTATAAGACTGGTGAGTAGTCCCCGGTGGATGCAAAAACGCGTTATAAGAAGCACCGGTGAGCAGTCACCGGACAACGAACGCAGCTTGTGTCTCTAGGATACCCGATGTCCGAACAACCCAAGCAGCAACTCGCAAACGATCAGCTGTTCAGCTGGAACAAGAATCGATAATCACGTACAGAACTGCTGTCTTCGCATCCCGAATGCAACCAGCTTGGACTACGATGCGCCATCTTGAGCCTATATAATGTGCCCGATCGCAACAAACAATATACAGCTTATGCCTGAAGTATGGCTGGGTCCCGTTAAGATATCCTACTCAAGGCATCGAGAAACTGATCCTACAAGACTATCGGTTCTTGCTTTATCCTAGTAACAACAACAACCCACAGTTACTAAACAATCATAAGACAACTTAGTCGGTGACCAAAACGAATGATATACTGTGCTGGGTATCTGTGATGTGACGCCGTAAAACCAGGTGTCGCGTCACAGGCTTCCTATGAAACCTCGATAGCTTAAGCGGTGAAGTCACCCTGAGCACAGTCACAGAATTCATGCGTCCTACGGATTCCATCTCGTGGTACATCCTCGTTCCAATTTCAATCAAACACTTTGGGTTGCCTACAGATCACCAATTCCCTTCAATCTGTACGTTTGCGTGCTCTGAGAATCGTCCTTCTCTCCCAACCGCATCTTCGAAACGGCATCTGCAAAGAAGTACACGAAACACCACAGATCGGGCCCTCCAGCCTGCGATTTGCAACGCCATCACTACCCGAACTCTCGAGGAACTATCACTGTCTATTGCGATTAGTCTTCTAAATTATTCACCTAGTTGGGCCAAGCTGAATCTAGCTAAACCATTGAGCTCGATGTCCTGACTCTTTGATGTCTCCACCTGACTAGCCCTGATTCAATTGCCTTCTTAATTTCGGAGACGATGAACACACTGGATGTTAGACCCAGAAGGAACAAAATATCTGAAATGGTAAAAATATATACATATACACAGGAAGAAACATCAGGGGTCATTAAGGCGGAACGGTAGTCCAAACTCGTTATGGCAGATTCAGAATGGGTTTTGGTCGGTAAACAGGTCAAAGTCAAAGGACTCCCTATGTGCGATTTTTATCTACGGCTCAGAGGTCACCAGGGGGAATTGGGTCGAGAGACGGACACTAATTACATCTTGAATGACGTTTTGGGTGCTGCTTTTTCGCAGTACCTGAAGCAACGAATTCGCTAATTCACTTGTCAAGTAAAAACATCACTTTCCAACAAGCACACATGTCAAGTAAAAGCGTCTAACATATAAACGCTGAAAATCTGAGGAACGTGTAATGTTCGAGTAACAAGGCCACAATTCGCCGTGGGATCCCGACACACATGATTCAGACTATCACTTTCCCTTTGCCGGACAGACCAGTAATACTTTGACTAAAGACTAAAATGTTAACTTTTCAGTCTATAATATAAGATAAGATTTATTTACGCTAAGAGCCGGAGGCCGTGGCAAAAAAATTATAACTTCTATAAACATCTATCCCTATGGGCTAGGGCTATCCTGAGCAACCTCGCTAACTTTTTTATACTTACAAAACAACTATTCCCCATAACCCTGCACATCCATTCATCATCTACCCCTCTTTCATTTACTCCAAAGTTTCTAACCCAAGTTCACTCAATTCACACAACAAATGTTTCAAATTCGCATCCATACTACCAAAAATCGGACATGAGTAAGGACCGGAACAACCATTTGCCCTCCCAATATATCGCATTCTCTCCTCAAGAGGCACTGTTTGCCTCTTGATAAACTCTGTGCCTACCGATAAACTCTAATTTAGACAGATAAAAAACAAACGTCACTCTTTTTTTTCTGTTTACATTTTTTTTCCGGTAGTCGACCTTCACCATTACCCACAACCTTCCATATCTATGCTAAATTACTGGAAATATGAAAATAAGAAAAAAGGTGAACCAACTGTATGTCTGTTTTTCAGGGTGCCCCACACAAGCTAGGACGACTAAACTTGGCATGCAGATAAATGCCCTTAGTTCAAATACAAACCAATTACCGTTGCAAGTCTCATATGAGCATTCAGCTCTTGTTCTGGAGAAAAAAAAATATTAGCAGCAAAAGAACTATGTATTTACAGCACGGGCATGACAAAAGAAAAGCAAGGATATACGATTACAAATGCATCAAAAGGATTACACAAGTCAACCTTCAGTCTGGAACGGCTCTCTAATAGGCATTCCACGAGGAATTCTTGGGTCCACCAATTCTGGAAGCAGAGCATTCAGATAGAAGGATTCAAGCTTTGGAAACATTTTGTCCTTCCAGAACTGGCGATCCCGCGCAATCGTCTGTATGAAGGTATCTCGGCCAGTGAACACAACGAAATAGGCTCTCTCCAAGTCAGTGCATTCCAGTTGCATCTGAACTTGGTAGAAATAGTTATGGTTTCTTTTCAGGGAAACCTTATTGTCAACTCTCTGCAGGCAGATGTCCCCTTTTTTGGCACTTATCCACTGTTCCACTGTCAGGTTGTTCGCAGACGCTGGGCACTTTACTTCCAATACTGCCTCTACACTAGGCGATACGCAAACGATACCGTCCGGGCTAGCCCCCAAGAACCCATGTATTGGATGCACTGAAAACCCCGCTCTTCTTGTGCTGAGACCAGTGCTCTTCTCAAACTCTGAAATCGCTATGGGCTCAAACACGTGCCCGTGCTCCATTGCCTTGGTCATCTTTCTCTGTGAATAAAGTAGAGACTTCACGAGATTGGCGACAGTTTTCACTCTTCTTTTGCAAATACTGCCGGAAACTGAGGCAGTCAATCGGTCTTTTCTTGCCAGAAGCCAGCTTCCATCCGAGCAGCTCCCTTGGTCCCGAGTGGCTAGCTCAATAGAAGCTATTTCAATGGGGGAACACTGCAGTCGGGCTAGAAGACCCGCTTTAGCCAGATCAAGGTCATCATTTCCCATATCTGGAGCTGCTGGATTCGGTCCATAAGCCGAGTCAGGCCCTTGTTTTGTGGGATTTTGGAAAACGAAGTTCAACCGTTTAGTTGCTTTCTGCCTCGCAACGTGACGTTTCTTCCGAATCGAAGAAGCTACCCGTTCCTTCACTAGGTTTTTGAGCGACTTGCTCGGTGACCGCTTCACTACATTTCTGAAACAGTTTTCACTCTTCTTTTGCAAATACTGCCGGAAACTGAGGCAGTCAATCGGTCTTTTCTTGCCAGAAGCCAGCTTCCATCCGAGCAGCTCCCTTGGTCCCGAGTGGCTAGCTCAATAGAAGCTATTTCAATGGGGGAACACTGCAGTCGGGCTAGAAGACCCGCTTTAGCCAGATCAAGGTCATCATTTCCCATATCTGGAGCTGCTGGATTCGGTCCATAAGCCGAGTCAGGCCCTTGTTTTGTGGGATTTTGGAAAACGAAGTTCAACCGTTTAGTTGCTTTCTGCCTCGCAACGTGACGTTTCTTCCGAATCGAAGAAGCTACCCGTTCCTTCACTAGGTTTTTGAGCGACTTGCTCGGTGACCGTTTCACTACATTTCTGAAACAGTTTTCACTCTTCTTTTGCAAATACTGCCGGAAACTGAGGCAGTCAATCGGTCTTTTCTTGCCAGAAGCCAGCTTCCATCCGAGCAGCTCCCTTGGTCCCGAGTGGCTAGCTCAATAGAAGCTATTTCAATGGGGGAACACTGCAGTCGGGCTAGAAGACCCGCTTTAGCCAGATCAAGGTCATCATTTCCCATATCTGGAGCTGCTGGATTCGGTCCATAAGCCGAGTCAGGCCCTTGTTTTGTGGGATTTTGGAAAACGAAGTTCAACCGTTTAGTTGCTTTCTGCCTCGCAACGTGACGTTTCTTCCGAATCGAAGAAGCTACCCGTTCCTTCACTAGGTTTTTGAGCGACTTGCTCGGTGACCGTTTCACTACATTTCTGAAACAGTTTTCACTCTTCTTTTGCAAATACTTCCGGAAACTGAGGCAGTCAATCGGTCTTTTCTTGCCAGAAGCCAGCTTCCATCCGAGCAGCTCCCTTGGTCCCGAGTGGCTAGCTCAATAGAAGCTATTTCAATGGGGGAACACTGCAGTCGGGCTAGAAGACCCGCTTTAGCCAGATCAAGGTCATCATTTCCCATATCTGGAGCTGCTGGATTCGGTCCATAAGCCGAGTCAGGCCCTTGTTTTGTGGGATTTTGGAAAACGAAGTTCAACCGTTTAGTTGCTTTCTGCCTCGCAACGTGACGTTTCTTCCGAATCGAAGAAGCTACCCGTTCCTTCACTAGGTTTTTGAGCGACTTGCTCGGTGACCGTTTCACTACATTTCTGAAACAGTTTTCACTCTTCTTTTGCAAATACTGCCGGAAACTGAGGCAGTCAATCGGTCTTTTCTTGCCAGAAGCCAGCTTCCATCCGAGCAGCTCCCTTGGTCCCGAGTGGCTAGCTCAATAGAAGCTATTTCAATGGGGGAACACTGCAGTCGGGCTAGAAGACCCGCTTTAGCCAGATCAAGGTCATCATTTCCCATATCTGGAGCTGCTGGATTCGGTCCATAAGCCGAGTCAGGCCCTTGTTTTGTGGGATTTTGGAAAACGAAGTTCAACCGTTTAGTTGCTTTCTGCCTCGCAACGTGACGTTTCTTCCGAATCGAAGAAGCTACCCGTTCCTTCACTAGGTTTTTGAGCGACTTGCTCGGTGACCGTTTCACTACATTTCTGAAACAGTTTTCACTCTTCTTTTGCAAATACTGCCGGAAACTGAGGCAGTCAATCGGTCTTTTCTCGCCAGAAGCCAGCTTCCATCCGAGCAGCTCCCTTGGTCCCGAGTGGCTAGCTCAATAGAAGCTATTTCAATGGGGGAACACTGCAGTCGGGCTAGAAGACCCGCTTTACCCAGATCAAGGTCATCATTTCCCATATCTGGAGCTGCTGGATTCGGTCCATAAGCCGATTCAGGCCCTTGTTTTGTGGGATTTTGGAAAACGAAGTTCAACCGTTTAGTTGCTTTCTGCCCCGCAACGTGACGTTTCTTCCGAATCAAAGAAGCTACCCGTTCCTTCACTAGGTTTTTGAGCGACTTGCTCGGTGACCGTTTCACTACATTTCTGAAACAGTTTTCACTCTTCTTTTGCAAATACTGCCGGAAACTGAGGCAGTCAATCGGTATTTTCTTGCCAGAAGCCAGCTTCCATCCGAGCAGCTCCCTTGGTCCCGAGTGGCTAGCTCAATAGAAGCTATTTCAATGGGGGAACACTGCAGTCGGGCTAGAAGACCCGCTTTAGCCAGATCAAGGTCATCATTTCCCATATCTGGAGCTGCTGGATTCGGTCCATAAGCCGAGTCAGGCCCTTGTTTTGTGGGATTTTGGAAAACGAAGTTCAACCGTTTAGTTGCTTTCTGCCTCGCAACGTGACGTTTCTTCCGAATCGAAGAAGCTACCCGTTCCTTCACTAGGTTTTTGAGCGACTTGCTCGGTGACCGTTTCACTACATTTCTGAAACAGTTTTCACTCTTCTTTTGCAAATACTGCCGGAAACTGAGGCAGTCAATCGGTCTTTTCTTGCCAGAAGCCAGCTTCCATCCGAGCAGCTCCCTTGGTCCCGAGTGGCTAGCTCAATAGAAGCTATTTCAATGGGGGAACACTGCAGTCGGGCTAGAAGACCCGCTTTAGCCAGATCAAGGTCATCATTTCCCATATCTGGAGCTGCTGAATTCGGTCCATAAGCCGAGTCAGGCCCTTGTTTTGTGGGATTTTGGAAAACGAAGTTCAACCGTTTAGTTGCTTTCTGCCTCGCAACGTGACGTTTCTTCCGAATCGAAGAAGCTACCCGTTCCTTCACTAGGTTTTTGAGCGACTTGCTCGGTGACCGTTTCACTACATTTCTGAAACAGTTTTCACTCTTCTTTTGCAAATACTGCCGGAAACTGAGGCAGTCAATCGGTCTTTTCTTGCCAGAAGCCAGCTTCCATCCGAGCAGCTCCTTGTCAAACATAACACAAAATATTCAAATCTATTCAATAGAAGACATGCTGACTCCATTTTTATAGCACTTGCCTTCCGGCCCAGTGCCATATACCGATCACTTTTCCGTCGGTCTGTCGGTCGGTCGGTCCGCTGATCGCGAGTTAGGGTACTTGCAGATGTGCTAGGACGATGCAACTTGGCAGGCATATCAGGGACCCGACCAAACTAACTTAGAAATAGTCACTTCCCCGATCCGACCTCCGTGGGGGGAGTGGAGGGAGGGGAAATCCGAAATATTGACGTATTTATAACTTTTGAACGGGGAATCGGATCTTAATCCGATAAATAAATAAATTTTATATAAATAATTAATTTCGACCTCGTGCTTCAGACAACCCCCTTAAAATCTGGACCGGATCTGGTAACTTTGAGTTGGAGGGGGAACCGGAAATCTTGGTAAACGCCATGAGTGGAAGGATCTGGACGAAACTTGGTAGGAAGAACAGGCACAAGACCTAGATAAATCATTGACTTAACCGGACCTGATTCGGGCACTGTGGGGGGACTTAGGGGGGGGGGATTCGGGGATCCCGCGAGTTCGGTACTAGGACGATTAAATTGGTAGGCATATCAGGGACACGAACATACTGCCTTGAGAATAGTCGTTTCCCCGATCCGACCATCGAGGGGGGGGGATCCGGAATCTAGTAGCATTCATAACTTTTGAAAGGGTGAACAGATTTGAATGAAACACGGCAAGTAGAAAGAGATATCGTCTCAAATGTTCCATATGAAGCCCGGACCGGATCCAATACCTGTGGAGGGAGTTGGAGGGGGGGGCACCGGAAATCGTGTGAAACGCTTAGAGTAGAGGGATCGGGATAGAATTTGGTAGGAAAAACAAGCATAAGCCCTAGAAATGTTCTTGACAGAACCGGATCTTATCGGGTTTCTTTGGGGGGAGTTGTTTACAGAAATTCCAGTGATAGTTATGACACTTGCAGATGACTGTGCCTAGGACGATAGAACCTGGCGGGCATTTTACTGAGCCGACCAAATAGACTTATAACCCGACAAAATGCTCTAAGAAAACTTCTGTTCTTGAAGCCGACCATTTTTTAGGAAGCTAAGGGAAGGGGAATCCGGAAATTATTGACTTCCGTAGGATGCTACCAGGTGGTCTACTAATTCGAGTGAAACTTCACGGTTGATAAGAACTGATGATCTGGATATGCAAAACATGTGTCCGAAACACATGAGGGAGTTGGGGGGGGGGAGCATTTTCACATGCACAAAAAAACGAATCGGCCGAATTTGATGAAAGTTAATTCGTCATAGATTCGTTATCTGGCGTCCGCTCTGGATCCGGGAATGGTAGGAGGAGGATGTGGGAACCGGAAATTTGAAGATATGCTCCGGATCGAGTCAAATTTTTATGGACGGGAAGAGGACATGTCAGAGATGCAAATTTTATGTAACCGAGTGTTTCCGGCAACAGTAGGGGGAGTTGGAGGGGGAGTACCGGAAATTGTGTGGCTCGCATAGGGGTCAAACGAGTGGAGCGATTTTAATGAAACCTGGAAAGTATAGAGATCATATGCTCTAGATGACATACTTTAGCCGTGGCAGGGAGAGTTGTAGGGGGGGGGGGGTAACGGAAATAGTGTGGCACGTTTAGGAATCAAACGAGTGGATCTAAACCTAAAAGGTAGAAAAGTAATATTCCCTAGATGATCCGAAGTAATGCCCGAAATGAAACTAGCTATCCTCTAGGTGCGAACCTAGGGATGTTGAAGGGTCTAGTATGTGACATTCTCATCTACTTTCATGCACCACCTACTCGTAACAAGTGTCATATGAGCTTGGAGCTCTTGTTCTCAACAATAGTAGTTTTTATCTCAATCAATCAATCAATCAATAATTTTATTAACCCATACAGAAATGGCACAGAACGTGCCCATACGGAGTATATGAAAAACAAGAAAAGAAAAAAAAAAGATCAGACTAAACTAAATGACTATACAAACGCACTATAATAAGGATGGCTCCGGTCTAGAGAAGAATCAAATTCGGCACGGCGTTGGGCTACAGCCACAAAAGGATCTGTAACGCCGTATAGTCGCGTGACTTTGTGGTTACGAGCCCACAGGGGAAGGCCGAGTAGGTACTTAGCATACTTATAGTACAATTTACGGATTGTCCTTAAATCAGTTATGCTAAATAGCTTCCAAAATGGAGATAGGGCTAGAATGTGGGGGATTGTGTAAGCGTTGTAGAGTCTAGCCAAAACATTTCTATTATAACGGGTTTTAGCACTAACTAATAAACCGTAAGCTGCTCTAGCCTTCGCGCCGAAATGTCCGAGTAGTCCAGCACGGGTACTTTTCAGGTCGGTACCAAGTGGTAGACCGAGGTAAGTTAGAGACGGCGAAAGCTGGATACTGGAATCACCCAAAGAAATTGTAGCGCTATCGGAAGCTGGTCGATTACAATTAAACTTGATGCATTCACTCTTACTCGGATTGAATTTCAAACCGATATCCTTATACTCACAACTTAAACTAGCAAAATTCTTCTCTATCGAAGCCAGGGTTCTACTCAGGTTAAAAATATCATCAGCGTAATTTAATAGCGACAGGTCCAGACCACGAAAAATAAAACTTGTTTCTACTTTCTTCTGGGCATCGACCACACTATTATTAAATAGCGGGGGTGAAGTTATGGCACCTTGACGAATACCTTTATGCACACGGATGGACCTGTCGATTAAATCAGAGGTATTAAATCAGATCTGCAAAAATAGTCGGTAAAACGACCAGCCAATCGGTAAATACCTTGCCCCACCCCCAAACATATTGGCTAGTAACACCTCTGAGCTTTGTAGAGATTCATTAGCCTATACTTGAATGTAAGAAAGAAGAAAGTATACTTACATATGCTTGACAACTTGAGCTTCGTAACACAGAAACATATAGGGGACGTTGACGAGCCGTCTGCAGCTTTCAAGTTCAGGGCATTTCAAGTTTCTGAACGCCGTCCGAGTTTTGATTGTGTGCTCATTATCCGGATTTTCTGCAGCTGTCTCGCTTCTTGTCGGTGTGTCACATGCGACGGCATAATCCTTTGTTTTCTCACTAAGCACGTATGTAGGCAAGCTCGGGCGTCCTAGGCTCTTATATATCACTTCAAGTCGCTCCCGATGAATTTGTACAGGTCTCAAGTGAGCACCTCTAAAGTTCCTTTTTCTCATTTTGCTAGCACGATTGAATTTTATTACTCAACTGACTTATGGAAACATACTGTAGTACTGAAAGTCCTTGAGTTATTTGTTTTTTAATCTGGCATAATGATCTGTTTTCATAATCTCCCCTCATGACCCCCTGTGAATAGCCTCTGCTGTCCCAATGGGGTTACAGGTCTTGATGCGTCCTTGCGATAATACCCCATGCTATGGAAACGATGTGAGGAAAATGTGTTTTTTGGAGAAAAGAAGGGACTGAGACTACAGGAAACGAAAATTCCAAAATCCGTTCAAAACGTTTTGTAGCTTATTTTTTAGGCTTTCAGACGATACTAAATTTATCGTGACAGAATTTACCGAGGTCGAGTACACTTAGTTGGCGGAGAAGACACTTTTTTTCTTATTTCTAGCCTACCTGGCAAACGATGTGTCGGCTTTGAAAACTGTTCAAAACATTTTGTAGCCCGTAAAAAGTACTACAAAATGGGTATCTTGGAATTTTTCCGCCACCGTCAGTTTGGCTTTACACTCTCGAAACAGATTTTGTCAGTTAACATGGGAAAAGCGTATACCTGCTCTTAACGAGTTTTAAAGTACCGTTCCGCCTTAAAAAAAGCTGGTGAAGAGGCCGGTACTCAAGCGGCAAGCACAGACCTTCTTCACAAGCAGATCGATCAACATGTGGAGCTCACTAACAGACTTCATTGTTTCCTGCCAAATAACAAACAGGCTAGTTTCAAAAAACAACTTGACAAGGAGTGGTCGGTCAAACCGCGGAGATTTGACTGGAAATCTGAACAAGACAGTTTTTTGTTATTGTGTTATGTTTCCCGCCATGGCCCTTGGGCTTTATTGGGAATAAATTCATTCATTCATTCATCACCCACGAAGGCGTATAAGAGAAATCCTACTCGCTCGCAATTGCAAATTTGCAGGTATATATTAACATTCTAGTTCCAATATCTTAGCGCGCCACGATTTTCGAAAGTTTTCTTTGACACATCTTAATTTTGTTTCTATGAAAAATGTGAAACAGTCACTTCTGGTCGGAAGCCCTGAGTGAATTTTATGCCATACGTAGGACAAGTGACAAAAACAAAATAATACAATTTACACTATCGGACGACATGTGGCAACCCTGCGCTGGACTGGTTCTTTATTCTCTTTGTTTAACACCTTTCGAGGCGGATCGGATCGGAAGCTTATCGCTTCTGATTAGTTTTGGGCGATATTCGATATCGATATATCGATAATATCGCACCAAATATCGATATCGAATATCCAAACGTGAATATCGAGATCGAAAACGATATTTGTACATTTACAATTGCTGTAATCCAACATAAGTTACAATTATATATCCGAAACTGGAGCAATATGTTCTCGTAATTCAGTTTCTATTTATTCGAAGTTTGAGTTCATGCAGGTTGCTTTCTTACGACAATTTTGCTCTTAAATTTTGGCGAAACGAGACCTATACTTTTAGCGAAACATGGTACCGAAATATCGATATCGATTATCGAAAGTGAAAATATCGATACATCGAAAAATTAAAATATCGCCCAACACTACTTCTGATGAGCTCATTGGAGTTATGCAAGTTTATCATCAAAACCATCGGGCTGGGCGAGGCTAACACCGCAGAGACGGCTTTGCAATCTCTAAGAAACCTAGTAAAGTTTCAAAGGAGTTCTGTATGTTCGAATACTGGCACAGAAATTGCGTCTTGTGCTGTAAGTGCCGATTTTCTGCGCGTTAAGTTTTGTCCATACGAACGCAGCCCTTAAAGCCCACGTACTAGTATTAAAACAAGTCGGAGAGTATTCAGACGAAAAAAATCACAACAAAAATGGAACCTTTGCTGATGATGGTTAATGGGGGAGAATAACCGGGAAGGAGAATGACGAAGGATGTTGGGGTCTCATCTTCTCTAGGAGAGATAAGATACACTTACCGGTGTAGTAGAGAGCTTCCGTTTGGAAAACCCACTGAAGAGGCGGGGCGTAGATGACTAGCATTTGACCAATCACTGATAGGCCAACAGCCACAAGGAAAAATTTGTTGCGAAGCAATCCAAGGCGGAAAATAGACTTTGTCTGAAAAAAAAAGTCCGAGTCAAGGTCTCATTTTGCTAAGTTAAGAGGAGTTGTACCTGTCCGAACTGGTTTTCTCTCAGTGCAAGTCTTGAAAGACAAAAATTTGTTGCGAAGCAATCAAGACGGAATATAAATTTTGTCTAAGAAAAGAATCTGGGTAAAGGTCTCATTTTTCTAAGTTAATAGTTGTAGCTGTATGAACTGGTTTTCTCTTAGAGAAAGACTGTAAGTCAGGGTTGCCACTCGAACAAAATAAATGGTACTAACCAGAACTGCCAAAAAGTACTACTTCGAAAAAAAAGTACTACCTTCCAAAAATTTTAGCGCGTGTTGCGCTTCGCGCAACACGCGCACGTCAATCCCTTGATTTCTCTTTGGTTTATCACATATTAGGAGTTTTTTTCTTTCGTCTGTGTTTGAGATATATTTGTCTTCTGTACCTTTTCTTTGTTATTGAAAAACGATCAATTATATCTTAACAATCTTGCTAACGAATCAGCCGATCGTTGGAAGTTTGTGGACGACATGACATTACTTGAAAGGTGCAGAAGGAACATAAAGAGTACCGCAATGGAAATACTTGACGATATCGCTGCCGAAGCAGCCGAGTCGAAAATGAAAGTTAATCCCCAGAAATCTAATATCATGACCATAAGTTTTCTTAAATCAAAGCCATCGTTCACTACTCCAATACCAAATGAAATATTTACAACAAAGACCAAACTTTTGGGGATCACACTGACGAATGATTTGAAGTGGGAGGCTCACATTTGTTCGACTGTTAAACAAGCCAGTGCGTCTCTGTATCTCCTAAAATTGTTTTCCAAATTTTCGTGCCCTAAATCACATGTTCTCCGCCTTTACGTTACTTTCATCCGTCCGCTACTTGAGTATGCTGATCAGTCTGATAGGCTTGAAACTATTCAGAAGAGAGCCTTGAGAATTATCTACCGCCAGGGCAAAGTGCCTTATATCCTCCTCCTCAAAGAATTCCGCCTCCCTACTTTAGCAGCCCGACGTCTTACTCTTTGTACTAGTTTCCGGAACAGTCTGCGTTCCCACTCAGGTTTTGAGCACCTATTTCCTACCCCATATTGCCCGCCAAAACCTCGACTACCTCGGGTTGTAGCACAAAAAGTTCCGGTTCTTAACCCTGTTTGTACAAGAACCGAACGCTACAGAAAGAGCTTTGTACCATCTTTTGTTGAAGTTTTAAACAATTGATCAAATATTTCCCTTTAATGTTTTAATTGTCTAGGGTTTTTATTCTGTTTGATCATTTTTTGACTATTGCTTTATTATGTACAACCACCTTAGTTTTGTAATTATGATGTACCTGACGAAAACGACAAGTTCGGCAATCCAATGCTGTGAAAGTTTCGTTTTACAATAAAGCATCAGTATCAGCAATTTGCTTGGAAATGCCAGCCATTGTTATTTCTAAATTGCGAACCAAAAGGCAGCCCGAAGGATGACTAGACGGCTACTAGGCGTCGCTTTTACAAATACCATTTTGAAAGTAGGCTATAATGCTGGGACACGATTCCAGCAGAATTCAACGGCTTCCCCTGCAAATTTTAGCTTTTATTGTGGATCAAAGCCCCAATTTCCAGAAACTTTAACACCCGACGGAGCGAAGCTCCTAGCTACTGTAGGCTACCCAAGACCACATAAAAGTTAGCGCCGCAGGAGAAAATTGTTTAAATTCACCTTTTTCTGTCGAAATTTCCTATACAGTTTCTAGCTTTTAATGTTTCTCAAATCCCAAGCCCGAAACAGGTTAAAACCCCAAGGAAACGACCCGCACTTCCACAAAACAGGAAATACCGGAAAATAATACGAAAGGTCTTCTATACGATTTAAAATCCCTAATAGCGGATGCTAAATGTAGCGAAAAACCTAGAAGTCGGCAACGACACGAAATGATTTTGAGCGTTTTCGAAAATTTACTGAAAAAGTGCCATTTTATGAGAAAAAAGTACTACTTTCACGAAAAAGTATTAAAAAAGTACTACTTTCACAGAAAGTATTCAAAAAGTACTACTTTGATCAAAAAGTACTAAAAGTAGTACTTTCGTACTACCCGTGGCAACTCTGCTGTAAGTACTGAAAGACAAAAATGCTACTAGAGCGGGGTTTCAACCCATGACACGAGACGTACGTAACGGAAAGCAGATAGATCAGACGGTCGCGGTTTCATATCTCGGCGGAAGGCTTTTTTTTAGTGGAGTGGTTGTGTATGAACAATCCACTCTTACGGCCACCGTAAACGGTTTTCACGTCCTTTTTTGTGGAGTTGATAACTCAATGTTCAGGATCAAAACACTTACTAGGACTTAAACGTCCTGTCCTACCAGCCCCTGACATTCTGAGCCAGTTTTCTGGTGACAAAATGCGGCTTAGTGTAAATCTTGTATAACTAAGAATAGTGTTAATAAAGAATGTTATACGTTTAGTTATTTTATTCTTTTTTGTTCTTTGTTACTCCGCTGTAGCAAATATGGTATAAAAGGTTAACTTTCGAAATCGAGGTTGACATCGGACATGGAGAATAAGCTATCCGAGACGAAGGCGATCTACTACTACTACTCTGCGAAGGCGAAATATCTACAGAGCGGAGCGAGGTTGATATTTTTAAAAGGCCGTCGAGATTGTTATTCCGATATCAACCGAGACGGAAGAAAGTTAACTCAGAACCATTAACTGTAAGTTTGGTACATCCCTCATTCATCTTGTTCTTGTTCGCTTTTTGTCGAACAAAAACACATATTTTGTCGAGACTGATATTACTTTGATATCATTAATTTAATACTTTTATATCTTCCTCTATACTTTAATATCCACCTCTCCGACAGATTAAAAGTAAATATCCACCTACGAAAGTCAATGAAGATTACCAGAACTTTCTACCTGTGGGACATGGGATGATCTGCAGTACATACCTGTTCGAGAAATATTATTATTAAATAATTATCTCATCCCATTTTGCTCCAGAACCCTTCTCAAGCCAAGGAAAAGTTATTCCGGTTTCCAAGGCTAATCGATGGACATGCAAATATAATTTAAGTTCGGAGATCTTATCTTCCCGTAAAGCAAATAATATTCAAAGCAGCATCTGTCAACACAGAAACTGCTTTTAAGATCTCTCTTTCGTTTGGCATTGGGTTGGGCATGTCAGGTTGTTTTGGTAGAGACGAAGTGTAGAGAAGAAAATATGTGGCTTTTTTATGTCTGATAACGGAATTCAGTGTGTATTATTTAGTTAGTTTTTTTTTTTCTTTCGTTTGGTCAGATTGTAGGCCTATGTACAAAATTATGTGATTTAATAATAATAATAATAAGCTTTTATTCCGCCAAAAAGACGAGTTTAAAAAAATAAATCGACAACAACTAAACATCGGCATCATAAACACACTCATAACAAACCACTATATAACTAATAGAAAAAAAAATTGTAGTTTATTTTAGATGTTTAGTTTTGTTTCTTTGTTAGTCGTGAAATGCCGTAAGGCTAAATCATGTAAAAATACATCATGCCCGGGCCACATTCAGTCACACCTGTACGTAATTTGGTTCGTTAATTTGGTTACTACCCACTCTTTACGTTTCATCCTGGTCACACTTGGAACGCAGATTCATTAAAATGTAAACAAAACTTGCAAAAGTCAGCGATTGAAGTCTGTGATTGGTCCAAAGTTACGTTTCAAAATTACGGAGATGGATTTTTCCATCTCGACTATCTTGCGTTTTCAGCGTCTTTTCTTCCCAATTTCGACCGTAAAACAGTCTTATTGTTACTGCCAGGTGTGACTATAGTGGGGCCCGGTCAGAAGTCACTTCATCGATGTTAAAGGCGTTGACTGATATAGCAGAAAAGGTGCAACAAACCATTACGATTCGACAGGACTGATTATTGTGAATAAGACTGTACTTGTTTTTTCTAAAAAATCCTAACACCGACCGTCTATCTCGTTCGTTCAATAACTTTTCAGTAGGTCTGATTCACTAGTTTGAAGAAGACACCTTTTCTTCTTGAAAATATGGCTGATATAATAATTAAGCAAAAATTTCAATCAATCAATAAATTTCTTTTAATTCAGTCTTAAGACCATACAAAAACACTAAAAACAAACAAAACACACAAGGTAGACAACACAATTCCACATTTTTGACGATGCAAAACGAATAAGTCAGCTACATTTTATTAGAGCTATATTTCGGCCCTTCTTGGCAAGGGTCCTCTTCAGGCTCAAGCTGGAAAATGAACTTTTGGAAAAGCCTGAAGAGGACCCTTGCGAAGAAGGGCCCAAATATACCTCAAATAAAATGTAGCTGACTTATTCGTTTGCATCGTCAAATATGATTCGTAGTCAGCTTGGGCTGAAGGAATATCTACAATTCCACATTTCACAAGGTTTGGATACGGAGGTGAAATACAGGTTCAACATGCCGCTTGGAATGGGATATCAAATAGCAGATATTTTGTAGATATATATCTACTAAAAGATGGTACAGAGAAAAAAGTAAATAATTTTTTTTTGTAACTCCGTCTTGTACGGGCAAAAATATAATAATAATAATTAAAGTATATGAGAATATCTGATGGAAAAATGAAAAGTTTAAAAACAGAAGTTAGTTTGTTATTAGAGTTTAGAAAGTATAAAAAGAAAATGAGTTTTTAAGACGAAAATTAAAGTGACGTTAAAGCAGAGTAAACTGTTAGGTAAATTTTGTATTAACGTCGCCGAGTTTGGAGGTGGAGACGTAGCCACTTGCTTTAGTTCGATCTAAAGCAAGAAAGAATGGAAAAGAAAAAGAAGCTACGCGCAATTTCTTAAAATAAATAAATAAAATATCAACTGTTAATGAATGAAATATTGTCTCCTCCTTACGGTGGGCCGCAACTGAGGGTGGCTTGAAAAAGCTGAACATCGAATCTGGATTAACAAGTCCAAGTTTGGATACAGACTTTAACGTAGCTTCAACGTATCGCTGAAACTGATAATCGGACATCAAATGGCAACTATAAATCATCAAGAATGATTAAAGAAACGAGCTTTAGTCAAATTATCCGCAGTGATCTTGAATAGGCAAAAAACTGGTAAAAAAATTGGTAAAAGGAACACCTGGAATCAGTCGTGTATGTTAAAAAGCATACATGTCCATACAACTTTGTTTGAGACAGAAAACACTGACATGAACTGGTGAAAGTGTTTCTGGTTTATATTTCGAGCACGTGGTAAAAACTTGATGTCGAATAATATTCCATGCGGGATTGAAAGGTAGAAAAACAGAAGACCGTACCATTATGGTCATCAGAAAATAAGCAGTGAATTTTCGTTTCAAAACTGTCTATTCAAGCTTTGACAAAGATGTCGACCGTGGGGCATTCCGCAGGTTCCGTGGAAATCCCTATCTGACGATATAGTTGGTGTGGAGACGAGTCTGGAGATGAGTCTCCGCCTTGAGGGAGGAGCCAAGTGTGACAAGTGACAGGCTTGTTTGGCCCCGCCCTGGGGGAGGAGCTACACAGTGAGAAGTCGCTGCTGTCGACCAATTCAAAATAGCTGTGGATAGCACTCTGGACGACATGATTTCGGTCTTAAAATTCCGTTGAGTTTTGATTTGGTTAGATTTCTGGTACCAAAATTGGTATCGTTTTGTGCTAAGAGGTGTAAGAGTGTGTTTAAGAGGCGTCGAAAGCCTCTATCAGCATAAATTTATTTATTTATAATTGTGTTTGCTGTCCTCAGCCTGTCTACGCCATCTGATCTGGAGGAACCGATTGACAATGGATTTTGGTGCAAAGTGCCTGTCGTCCGAGCCTCACCGGTCAATCTTACCTGCCTTCGAACTTCCTACTTGCCCAGCCTCAAGCTAGGCTGAGGCAACATTATAATGACAGACCTGTCCAGTAAGAAAGATACCTGTCTTTACTTGTATTTTGCAGATACTTTAACTCGAGAGTTTGATATTTAAGATACGAGGTATTTGGTGAAGGAGTGTTTGGTAAAGAGTCGATGTCTAAAATATTAAAAAGTAAACAATTCTATGACGTAAGATTGTTGGGAAATTTTCTCTGGATTGGTTTGCGCCACCGCGATTTGTTTTTTTAATAGTTATTATTTTTTCTTTGTATGTTGTTAGTACATTATATTTATTTGAACCAATGTTAACACTATATTTTTTACCATGGCTTTCGGGCTTTCGTGTAAAATATATTCTATTCTACTGTGTGCACTAGTTCAGAATCCTACGCTTGCTACTGTACTGTAAGCTGTTATAGAAAGAAATGAATATTATCCTTATAACAAATAGGTCATTTGAAACACTGATGTGCGATATTTCGGCCTTTCCCGGCAAGGGTCCTCTTTAGGCAGCGGCAAAAAATCTAAAGCTCTCGACTCCTCGTTAGACCAGATCACGGTTTTTCCACTATTAAAGAACCGGCATGCAAATAGTAAAACACTAATTTTCAAACGAAATAACCAATTTGCTTGAAGGACAAGTCGCCTAGATCTAGTTTCTTTTCCAGTATTCTGACATAGCTGCTTGATTTGCTACTTTGAAACTTTGGTTGAATTTCAGTTTTCAAACAGCTTGACAGCTCTACAGTGCCGCAAAGCCGCGGTCAGGGCCCCTTAGTTTCGCTCGGCTACCCTGCTTAACCTTGCATGCAAATTCCATCGTAACAAATATCAGCCGTCAGTAATGAATTATATATTGTCACTGCGCTTTGGGGGTGTTAGGTCCCACCATAGTGGTTGCAACCAATTCCGATTCTGAATTTAGTTTCTGATTAATAATTTAGTTCATTTGTAAATTTTGAAGTAAATTTTAAATTTTGAGTTCATTTGTAGATTTAGATTGTAGACGGGTTCCGACAGAATTACTTTCCGTTTTTAAGTGACGTAGGTCTCTTCACTTGAAAACGAAACGAGTGAAAATTTGAGAAAAACGAAATACGTCACGCGATCAAAAATAAAAATCAATTGGTTTCGAAAATAAAATCCAGTTGGCTCTTACAAGACGAGCTAATGTTAGTAAAACCAACTAAATCCTTTTTCCCAAAAGGAGTTGAAGTGAAATTGCACAAAAAGCTCTGAAATCGCAAAATCCTGCGACAGTTTTCGCATAAGTGCGATTTCCTTCGACTCATACTGAATGAATGAATGAATTTGGGAAGTGGTCGAAAACCTGTGACAAATACGCAGAATTACGACCAGTGACAACAATGGCTTGAACCGATCCGGACCTATAAATCGCTTATCTGGAGATGTACAATGCCCTCTATCAAGTTTAATCCGAACTCGGTCACCCCTTCGGACTGTAAGCATGCCATAAAACTTCCGGTTTCCACCTCCCTACGCCCCACACGCATTGTCGGATCTGTAAAACGAGGTCCACTGAATCGATTCATCTCCTCAAACCGCCGGATTTCATCTTTCTTTCATTTTTCATTTTTCCGGATTTTCACCAGGAGACGTGAAAGCACGTCTCCTGATTCCTGCATGGATGATGTACATCCACTTCGTGAAAACCACCAAGAACGCATAAGGATAGAACAAGACATGCCTGGGATCATACTTTCAAGTGTCGTCGTGGAGGAGGATCGTGACATAAATAAGTCACTTACCACAAATCTGCCCAGGAAAGGGGACTCGTTTTTACTCGTATAATAAGCGCGGAAATCAGCGATGTTTGAATTATCTGCCTATTCTGACAAGGATGCGTGCGGAGATTCTTCACTTTCGCTGCAGAGGTAACACCTAATATGTTTGAGGCCGCACGCTAACGCGGAGTTTTTTTGCTTTCAGCATGCCGGCATGCGAGCACATGCAAGTTTTCGATTCTCTTCGTTATTTATTTATGAAACCACGGACTGACCGACGGAAAGGAGGCGACCATGAAAAACCAGAAGATCTCTTGCAGTTTTTTCAGTGACTGTATGCAAGTCTGAGAACTGGATACAATAGAGGCGAAAGCCTTATTATTGCAATTATATTATTATTATTATTATACAGGTTCACTGAAGAACTTGTTGTTCGAAAGTCCTACCGCGGGCATTTCAGTTCAAATTCCCTTGGAAGAAAAATGATCAGCTCCTATGCACTGACCCTCGTAATATGAAAGCACACTACCTGTTCCGCGCAATCTTAGTCCGCGCAGTCTTGCTAGGATTGCCAACAAAGATTGTCTCTGTTTGGTTTGTACAATCCGTACCTTCGACTGAACCAATCACAAGCGATGTGAGAGGCGGGGCTTAGCTGTGAAATGGGAAGATTGGATTTGGCTAGAGGGCCAAAGCATAAAAGTAACTGTGACGAGAAAATCAAAATAAGGCGCATAGGTGACTGCACTTGTTATTGGGAAGGAAACAAATTCCAGTTCTGCTTTATCATACACTTCGACATTAACCGTCATTATAGGGGGCAAGCGTTCAAGCTTGCAAAATCACGATTCCACAAGGATGCGTACGAGTCGAGTTTTGCAAACAGTATTGTTGGTCATTGGAACAGCCTTGCCGAAGACGCGGTTTATGCAAAATCAATGAACAGATTCAACAGATCATAACAGATTCAGTTAAGATTTATCCTCTGCTCAGTGCGACTGCTCCCAAATCCCAATTTCTTTGAGTTATGTAAATGCAAAAGCCTTTACTGATGCAGTTTATCCCTAACCCTACATAAGAAACTTAGCACACACAGATTAAGAGCGTCCAGGATTACTGCGAAGCCCCCTTAATCCCCAAATATGAATAAGTGAATGAATACTCACGCTTGACCGGCAGCTCAGTGCGTTGAACATATCGAAGAACACGAAACATGTGAAAGTCATCGTCGTATCGCGAGGGGTTATTCCATCCTCGCTTAACTCCCTCTTAAATACCCAAAGGGTACCAGCGATAATTATTCCGGCAGATAGCAACACGTTCAATACGAGGGATTTTGTAATCATGGACTCCTTGACATTACGCGGAGGCTGGCGGACAACGTCTTTGTCCACTGGTTCAACGCCAAGGCTGAAACAAAATGAAAAGATATTATTATTATATAGTTACGGTTAAAGTCACTTCTATAACATTCGATCGTATGACCTTTCGTGCTTGCAATACCAATGCAACCTGTTTCTACAATCGCTTAAGTCGGGTCTTCACCTTCCGGAATCTGGGTTCCCAGATTTTCCGAGATTTTTTTTTGAATTTCTTCTGCGATACTTAAAAATTCCGGAAATCTGGAAGTTCAAAAGCCCCTTTTTTCCGGATTATTTTGATGTACTTTCGTACCGGTTCATATTCCAGATGTAATTTACAGAAGAAGTCAAAGAATAATCTGGAAGCCCAGATTCCGGAAGTTCCGGGGAAGACCGGACTTTAAACTCAGGGACCCGAATTTTATTCTGCTCATTCCAACTGATTTTTTCACCACACTGATTTTTTACGCGCCACACTGATTTGACGCACATCTCGTTATATTATTATTATTAATAATTGCACAAAAAAGGCGCAACGTCTACAAAAACTGTCAACACAGTACCAACATGGTCGAAAGTGCATTTTTTAA
This sequence comes from Branchinecta lindahli, assembly GCA_023053555.1. Lineage (NCBI taxonomy): Eukaryota > Metazoa > Arthropoda > Branchiopoda > Anostraca > Branchinectidae > Branchinecta > Branchinecta lindahli. The sequence continues at coordinate 9,352,076 of JAKZAO010000012.1, forward strand.
TGGCGGCAACTGATGGGCTGGCAACGATGTGTAGTTGGTTCCACGTCTCCAAAGCTGGGAATTTCTGTGTTGAATCAGAACTCTTACTACAAAAATAATCTTTACACGATGAAACGGTTCTGAAATATCGCTTTTCGAAAATAATTTTTTTTTGACGTGAAATTGGCGACTTTCTTCTTAGCACTTGTGGACTCCATCCAGTCCTCCCGCTCTTCGAAGGCTGGATACAAACTATTTGAGAACAGAACGCACAGTGGTCAAAAGGCGTGAAAACCAAGCAAAACAAAGAAGTCCAAAACAGGAGGCAGACCTGATGAACAAAAACAAAAACATTTTGAACCTCCTCGGCGAAGTTAGCGTTGCGTGACTGGCAAAACTCGGCTCGGCAAAAAAAGCGCCAAAAAGTCGCAAGTACAAAACGACAAAATGGTGAAAGTCGGGGATTTTAGAAGCTTCCAAACCCATAAGGGAGCTAGGGATAATGACAATATAAAAGGAAGAATAAGCAAGAGGGGTCCTTTAAGCGTCTAACGGGTGCCAACAATGTTTATGTACTGACCATTTAAGTGTTGTCTTTGCGCGAAACAAAAATCTCGATATTCGTCTAACATATAATGCGACAAGCCGTATGGCTTACTCCTTTTATTGAATAAAATAAAATAAATAAATAAATAACCTAAATGTCATCACACTTCTGAGTGTAGTTTCGAATTGCACACAGAGGAAAACGAAATAGGTTAACTGAAAATGCGGCTTATTTTTATATCTGATATTTGAATACGCTGAATTATTTTGACTGATCTAAGGGATTTTGTATTTTTCCTCCGGAGTTCTAGTAATAACGCTCAGAATTTGCGCTGCTTGCACGATAACCCAGAATTCATCCAGACTCGGAGAATTTGAGTTTCGACAAAGCCTGCATTTCCATGTGTTGCGGACGCCAACCGCGGAAAATCGGATGAAGTAACTCCTTTGACGGGAGTGGGGAAGTGACGACAAGATCCGTCTTTTTTTATGTGTTGTCTTTCGGCAATAGCTTACCTAGTTGCTGAATATTTTAAGCGTAGAGGTACAAGCACATAGAGGTACCACAAATCCGAAAGAATAAATCCATTCGATGAAATCGATTATCTGTGGATAGCGGAAAAACGAAGGAACGCATTTTTCTCAGGTTTACAGGCCTATTTCAATTTCAATTTACTTTATTTAACGGTTTTTAAAGACCATAACGGTTTTTAAAAACCATATGTAAAGAAGTGAAGTGTTACTAGACTGTCGGATCTCAGTCCTATTCGGTTAAACTTTAAAGGTCCTAAGGTAAGACGTTGAAAAAATTAAGGAATAAAAGAGGTATTACTTTAGTTATTTATGAGATTATTTTAAAACACTGGGAACAAACTATATCTAGAGATCCATTTTCTTCAACAAGCAAAAATATGATACAAACCAACCTTTGAGCGGGAGGTCCATCCATGAGAATATTGATCCAAAGGATCTGCATGGCGTTAAGGGGGTTGGGGGTTCCCATAAGGGTGGCGGCAGCAATGAGTGACAAGGCGGCTATACTTGTACTAAGCTGAAATCGAACGAAGTTTCGAATGTTGTGAAAGATGCCTTTCCCTTCCTCCACGGCGGCCCTTGAAAAAAAATGACAAATATGATAACAAGCGAATGAAGAACGGAAACAAGAAAACCTAAAAAAAACATGGATGAAAATGTATGAATAAACAGAGAAGAAAGCTAAGCACCTAAGATCCACCATGGACTCCAAGCTCAAATATTCTCTATCTTCAAGTTCAGGTAGAAGCGTGAGCATATTCCTTGAGCTCAAGCTGACTGGGAAACATAAATTCAAACAATGGCTAAAACCGGAAAATTTTTAGTTGGGAGAAGCTCCAGTTATTTCTTGCAGGTTCGCCACTCCCCAACGTTGTCCTTACGAATGATCAACAGCCTGAAGAGGACCCTAGCCAACAAGGGCCGAAATATTGCTGCCAAACCACCGTAGCTGACGAATCCGTTTTTACCCATTGTTTGATTATCTAAAATCAAGACGGTATAAAAACTTTTACCACAGCACGTCTATGGGAATCAAGTGAAAAAAAAACAAAAAAAAAAACAGATTTTTGCCCAGTTGAAGACACAAAATCCCCCTCTTTCCACACAAAAACTCAGCTGATTGACAATTAACCACCAACGGGAGAGAATCCAAAGGGAAACTAAAAGTGCAAAACCAAAGTACAGTAGAGGTATGCTTATGGGAACTTTTGCACTTGCTGTGTCTAAAGCCACCGCCAAGCCACCTGTTAGCCAAAGTAGGTAAGAAGGGCAGCTGAAAACACCTGTACAGGTATTTTGGATCTTCATCCTACCATTTGGCCCAAAACTGCAGTGTTCACATTAAAGTAACTGTTCACATAAGCATACCTCTACTGTAACAAGCGCAAACAGATCTGAAGACATGGACTCACATAATCGTATAAAAGTCGTCATCAACAAGAATCATGTCAGCAGCTTCCTTGCAGACGTCTGTTCCAATTTTGCCCATGGCTATACCAATATCTGCTTTCTTTAAAGCTACGCCGTCGTTAACACCATCTCCCGTCATGCCCACAACGCTTCCACCGGCCTGCAGCGCCTGTCAGGAAAAAAATCGAGTTAAGTAAGCCCTTACGACGCTCAGAGGATGTAACGCCACCACTTTCTCAACAATCGAGTTGTTTATCTGTTGAACTCCCCGAGCGAACGCACCGTGTCTGGCAAGACAACTGAAGAATTCAGGGTCTCACTTGACAAGGAGTGGATCAAGAAAGAATGGGGGATGGATTGTCACCCCGTAGAGTCCCAGACCAGAGCATCAAGTCTAGCCAATCCAACGCCCGACACAACTCCGAACTGATGCACATGGGAATTTACGAAAAAGTCATGCCAATGCCACAGGATGGAAAATTCGATAATCGCGCTAAGCCGCAATTTAAGGTATTTAAGGTAGTACTCGCTAAACGCGGATTTTACTTCGCTTAGCCAGAAACTTCACGAAAATCCCTTTTTCTCGCAAGGCTTCGCTTAGTTTCAGATAAGTTAGTGTTAAAGGATGACCAAGATTATCATTACAGTACAGAAAAGATTACTGATTTATTGTACGTTCCTAATCGTCCCATCAGTTCTCGTTTCCGAGATTTCGAACCTAAGTTCCTTTAATCAATATAAAGACAGTACGCTGATTTCTGCCTTTGCCATGTTTGGGTCTTTTCGAGGGATCAAGCTCCTGCTTATTGCTTCCGACGAGCTCATTGGTCGGAAATACCGGTTATGCAAGTTTGTCTGTGTTTGTCATCATCGCCACGGGGACCGGGTCAGGCTGAAAGTAGCGAGGACGGGTATGTAATCTTTCGAGAAACCTGGCAAAGTTTAAAGAAGTTACGCATGTTAGAATACTGGAACTGAGATAGGTAGATAGATCCGACAAAACGAACCTTCACAGCATTAGACTGCTGAACTTGTCATCTTTGTCAGGTAAACTATAACCAACACGATAAGGCAATGGTCACCCGCGAGAAGAAAACACTAAAAAGCACACTTTAAAACCAACACATTATATGGAATACATTCGTCATTTATACAAGGTTTCAACGAACGCTGCAACCGAAGGAAACTGAATATACCTGGCTTATAGCATACAAGGAAAGTTGATAGAGCTGCACAAGTTGATAGAGCTGCACAAATGCTTCCCCTAATGTGTATTTTCAGTACGGCATAGCCTATTATAGAAAGATATGTCCTGGAAGGTCGGTCGAACGAACCCACGCCAGTTGCCGGGTTGTCAGTAGCAACCTAAGCTAACACGACTGTTTTGCAAGAGCTTGTAATTAAGACGGGCCTTCTTATTTACCCTAATTTACCTTAACAATCCGGAGCTTATGCCTGGGTGTCACTCGATAGTAGACGTAAACAGACTTCACGCTATGTTCCAGTTCGATATCGGTCAGTCGATCCAGCTGTTCTCCCGACAATGTATGGGGGGACGCATGGGCTAAATGTCCGGCGTAAGGCAGGATTCCAACCAGGCTTGCTAAATAAGGCAGTTTTTAATAATTATAATAAAATAATGCACCAGGAAAGGTTTTCGCCTCTAAACAGCTCTGACAAATCAGGAGTAATCGTACTGTGCAGAGTTAAAATCCTTGCTATGGTGCATTTGAAACTATTGATCGATTCGGCATTACATCTCTGCAGGGCTGTTAACTTTGCAGAGGTTGGCGCCGAAACACGTAAATACGATGACAACAACTACATTCTCCGGTGGCATGTACTACATAATCAGATGGATCCAGTTCCACCCTTCTTACAATCGTTATTATTAGTTAATCGTTCCAACCTCGTGAAAAGTTACTACGCTGACCGTTCCCTCATTCTCGAAATGGTAACCTTTCAGGTTTCGGTAACCCGAAATGGTTGCTTACCACGCTCGGGAGCGTCGTAAGCATGGTCTACGACTCCGGAAACGCAACTGGCGAGATTAGCGTATGCCGCGATATTTTGTCGAAAAATAGAAAAATTCGTTCGAGCCTTGACGCCAAGAAGCCTGAAGCCGTGACGTCACACGTAGTTACTACACTAAAAAGGGTGGAACACGACCATGAACTGCTGATTGCGGTAACGAATATACTGAATAATGATGATGATTTTATTTATAACCCGGCAATTTAAGCCCGAAGCACGAAGATGGAGTAAATAATAAGGAAAAAAAGGAGAACAAGAAACAACAAGACCAAATGTTTCGATGGGATCCCAAAAATTTAATATTTGATCCAGACAACTGGGTCTTGTCTTCGCCAGGCTAATCATCTGAGAAAAACAAGTTCAGATATACCTCTATAAGCCATATCTATTTTGACGATACTGATCGAAGCTTCCTGCTTTACTTCTGCCAAATTCCCAATTTATGCCGAGTTCCGAGCAAACTATATTTGTCCAGCAAAAAAAAGAAACCTCAAAAACGACTTCAGCGCATCTCCTTAAAGAACATCTAATCAACTTCAAATAAAACTTTAACTTAAATTTCCGGTTTCAACCGGATTCCGGACGAATCATATGTCCGGGTAAAAAATGATTGTCATATACAGATTCAGCGTCTCTTCTTACCCCTAAATCTGTCATGTAATCAATTTCAAATATAACTTCGGCTTTTAACAAATTTTCCGGTTTTGGCCGGATTCCGGGCGAACAAGTTGTCCGGGTAGAAAATGCTTTTCACATGAGTGTTCAGCATGTCTTCTTACCCCTAAATCGAACATCTAATCAACTTAAAAAAAAAAAAAATGCCGGATTCCGGACGAACTACTTGTCCGGCGAGAAAATGGTTTTCACCATCGTGTTTAGAATGTCTTCTTACCCCATTATCAACTATCATATTAGCTGTTTGATAATATTTTGCTTGCCCTTAATTTGAACCCCCTCCCTCACCCCTAAATGTAGGGCTACAGAGCCCATCTACTACCTCGACCTTACTCTTGACCCAAAGAATCCTCAGACCAAGTTTCATCAAAATATCTCATTCCCTTCGAGAGTTATCGTGGTTACAGACGGACGGAAGGACAAGTTTTGCGATGTCATAGGTTTCCCTCCACTTACGTTTTGGGGATCCCAAAAACACGAAAGAGAATTAACTTAAGAAATACACAATATAAGTTTTACCATGAAACTTTCCCAAACCAAGAGGATTTCCCAGTCATGATCGAAATTTTGGCTATTTGTTTCTCTACTGCTGTTAGTGGGTCACTAATTTGATAACGACTGGAAATTTTCGGGTTTCTAGTCCAGGGGAGGGGGAATACATATTTAGCAAAACGGCAGAATATTGAACTTACCTATCGCACATGCTGTTTCTTGGCCATCTCCCGTCACCATTAAAACTCTCACACCAGATGTCTGTAGCGTTGCAATAGCATCTTTCACACGAGGTCGAGGTGGGTCTTGAATGCCAGCAAAGCCAAGGAATTCGAGGGACTGCAGGTCCTTGCCTCTGGCGAAACCGAGTACTATGAAGTAAAATCAAATTATATCTTATCCGTAAAAAACACAAGTTGTGAATTTATGAGACTCATTTATTTCTTAATGTTTTTCACAGACACTTAAGTGTGTGCGACACTCGACCTACTAGTTGAAACCTTTGGAAATCCTTTGCCGACGCAAAATCGCCGTATGCCTAGCGGATGAGCCGGAAGCGGCACCACAGCTGTGCCCAACGATCGCCGTGATTGGCTGTCACAGGATTTGAGTTGTTGAGTTTGAGTCGTTAGTGAGACGTTTTCTCGTTCTTCCTGAGGATCACTGGCGTGTTTTGGACTTAGTCATACAAGAGTATTGATAGAAGATCAGGCTAACGCCCTCACAGATCTGTACTAGAAGGATTAGGCTAGATGCGTTTTTGCGTTTTGCAGATACCGATACCACGTTCTAAAGTCGTTTTCGCAGTTACCGTGGTATCTGGCAAGGTACCGTGGTATTTGATATTCAGATACCACGGTAACTGCGAAAACGATTTTAGACCATGGTATCAGATACCACGGTAACTGCAAAATCCAGCTACCGTGGTAACAGCTACCATGGTATCTGCAAAAACGCAACTATTCTCAGTTGTGTTTCTATCTGCTTAACGAAATAACTCATTTTATTATTCAGTCTTGTATTTGCCAAAAATTTGATTTTACCGCCAAATTTTGAGCCACAAAACTGAAAAAAAGCTTGAGATTTGTTTGTCAAATTTGAGCCCGAGTGCGAGCCACACTAAGCCCTTAGTTGCGGAAACAGACTTTTGGGCCACACAAACAATCACGGGAACATTTCATTTCGGGCCACAGACTTTTTGTCAGTGAACCGCGGAAAAACACCTCTGGTTTGTCAATTTGCGCTTTTTGTCGGTAAATTGTCAAATCCTGTCGGTAAAATCTGGGCTTGCCCCCCCCCCCCACACACGAAAATGGGCTAGTTTCGCCACTGAGTAGGCCTAGTTATGGTAACTGAAGAAATCAATTCCTTCTTTCATAGTCATTATTTTGACACCTCGCATCTTTTCGTTGCAAGTCTATCCTGGGCTACTGTATAGAGTTGTGTGAGATGGGGCGCAATGGGATAACCAGATATTTGTTTAACACAGCTTGCTTCCTGCCACAAGTACAAGTAAGTACACCCATCCTTAAAGGACACCTGAACGATCCTACCATACTTCCATGAACCCCTCAGATCGTCCTTCACAGTATCGGTACAGAGAAGAAGAATTTTTTCGCTCCGTGATTTCGGCGCTATCCACTCTTGAAGTTATAAGTCTCCCTATGGCAATTCGTTACGACCTCCCAAGACAAATTTAGCGCCAATATTTAAACTGTCATTATCGCATGGATAAACGTACGTTGATAACGCATGGATGGATAAACAGCGCATGGATGGATAAACGCATGGACTGTTGCGGCGTGGACTGTTACAACATGAACTGTTACGCATGGACTGTGCAACTGTTACGGCGAGCGTTACGATCAAGACAAGTCGGGAAAAAGGCTGAAAATTATAGCACGGTGAAACTTCATCCGATTTTAGTCCGGTTTTCGAGAGATAAATGGTAAGCAGTATGTAAAAGTGGCAATTTAGGGTGTTAGACTTCATTCAGATGACCTTTAATCAATTTTGAATTCTAAACATTTCCTATTCCTTAAAGATTAACTGAAAAGCAAACTTATTTTTGTGTATTTAATTGGCTTTATTTGGCTTGTGTTAAGGGATTTTTTTTTTTATTTTTCACTATTTGCTCTAGTATAACGTTCAGAATAACTGCGGTCGTCCTCACAACGCAAAATTCTACTATGACACGAAAAATTTGAATCTAATACAAATGCGGCTTTTCAGTGGTCAGTGACCAGCTCGGGGAAGGTAGCTCATTGCGTGAGCACTTATTTTTCACTAATCGTTTCGTCAAGCATACAACATAAGTACAAGCGCATGGAGGTACCACGAAGCCAACAGGGAAATTCCACTATACGAAAATCGATTTTTCGTGAATAGCGGAACAAAGAAGTAACGCGTTTTCCTCGGGTCTTCGAACCTCTGTAAGTGAATAAGGGATGGGTAACTAGATTGACCTATCCAGCTCTTTTCGATTAAACTTTAACTACAACTGTCTTTATGACACACCCAGCACCAATATTACCAACCTCTTAGTCCTTGTCTAGACAACCTTTGTGACACCAGATTGAGCTCTGCCTCTATTTCCTGATTCATCTGAACTGGCTCGGCCACCCCATGCAGCCTCACTTTCACAGAATGTCTCACAACCCTCTCCGGGGCGCCTTTTATAAAGAACTGTGCATCTTGCTCACTAGTAGATGTCCTTTGCATCACTTTAACTGCCATTATTTTCTGCTCAGAACTAAAAGGATATTCGTGAAGGCGCAAGAAGTTCTGACGTACGCCGTGCATTTCGAATTTGAGCGCGGCAGCTAAGAGCGCACCTTCCGTCGGCTGGCCGCGTAATTCTTCGTCGATGATACTGGCGTTGTTGCAAACGCAACCGACTTCGAGTAAGGAGTAGATGCTTTCTTTTGCGAGCTTTAAGTTGTCGCAGTCGTTGATGAGGACGTCCCCGCGGGAGTTGTAGCCACTGCCGGTGACGTTTGCGCTGTAGCCGTTTGCAGTTATGATTGTCGTAACGGTCATTTCGTTCTGGGTTATTGTCCCCGTTTTGTCGGAACAGATCACGTTAACACAGCCTAGAAATAAAATCAGTCTAAAACTGTCAGGAGGCGGAGCAAGCAGAAGTAAGGCCTAACACGTTCGCTGCTACCACTAATGAAAAAGCACAGGGCCGAAAACATGACAAAATCTCCGAAGTCTCTTGTGATATTCATATCAGATTATCAGTAGGCCCGAATATGATTTTTGTCTTTGTAGTTGGCCTACGGGCTTTTAGTTTACAATATTATCAATTTCTAAGTCGGCTTTCTCTTTACAGTCACGATCTACCATCATTACTGAAATAAAGTTCGTTTTTATAAATGGATTTTTGTGTCTACGTAGTGGACTGATATTCGCATGAACATACGTACATGCTGTAAGTATTTGCATAGTTTTGTGATTTTTCCTGTATTTACATTGCAATTGCGACGAAAAGAAATAAAATAGCAATAATAGTAACAATAGTCTGTGCTACTTCCTAAACCTAAACCCATTGCCAAGGAGGGCTATAAGAAACATCCGCTGGGTCCATCAAGTTTCACACTGGACAACTGACCAGTTTCCGTCCAAACTGATGGGGCAGAATTTATATTGTCCAGCCGTATCCGGGGGTGTTGTGTTTTTGATCGCTTTTTGCTCTAGACGGTTTCGTGGGATTGTAAAATCGGTGCTATACCCCCATCTGTGTGGTGATACAATACCCCTATTTATACACTTACAGTCGCCTTCAGAAAGCTACCATATTCGAGCAAGAGGATCTACGCACATCCTAATAACCATTTTAAAGTTACGACAACAGTTTCAGGTCCGAAATATCAGCTTATACTTACCATTCAGGGAGATACCCCTTGTTCGCTTCAAAGCGGCCTATCAAACTATTGATTGTCCCTAGAACGGTTTATAAGTGTCAACGCGTCCGGCGCCTCACTGGCCATTCGGCTCTATATATATAGCAGCCAATCAAAAATAATCCAGCAAGCCACTTTGAAGGGGACAAATAGTCCCCTTCAAAGTCAGCTTCTAGCATTCGAACTGTAAACTAAGTGTGCTTATCGCCGGATGCCTCGCGGCTGCGAGAATGAAAGTTATATGGAATAGTCTAATGAACTTCATCCAAAGGTCGGTGGAAAAAGAGGAGCCTAGTCATGACATAGTGGCGATAGCGAGTGACTTTTACAAAAAGCAGGCAATACTGAGTGCTAGAAATCGTCTCGGCGAAATTTACAGTGAAACTTCACTGAAAGGACAGACGAAAGAAGAGCTTCTCACGGAGCTAATTAACTCTTATAGTCGATTCATTGAGACGTGTACTGAGAATTACGTGTTCGCGATATTCGAACCTGATGAGGTTCCACAGATAAACCTTAAGTCTCGAGCTGACCTTTCGAGAAGGCTTCAAAAAATAGAAAAAAAGCTAGAAGATACCCTCAGCCTACGGTTTGATACTCCACTCAACTCGCCAACTCGTCAGGCACAACCAGAAGATCGATTAGTAGATTCGGCGAAGGACAGGCCTATCCTGTGGTCAGTCGTTGTATCAAACCCGCCTAAAGTGTCGGATCCGAAACAAAAGAAAGTGATACTTGATGAGTGCGATATCGGTAATAAAGTCGTGGGAATCAAATCAACCAATCAACAGTGGGTTGTGAAGCTATCTGATCGCGAGGCTGCGATGAAAGTTGCGAGCCATTTTCAGTCAAGGGACTCGCAAGCGAAAGTCAAAGTACCAGTTTTACTCGGGGTTTCAAAAGGGATTCCCAAATGTGTGCCGCTAGAAACTATTCGAGACGCAATTCCTGGGTGCTCGAAAGCCACCAGGATAAACGACTCATCGACAGTGAAACTCTACTTCGAGAGTGACTGCAGTCTAGAGATGGCAATCAAAAATGGCCTAAAGATAGAATATGACATTTATAGAGTGTCACGGTTTATCTTTTCTCCCAAGAGGTGCTACAACTGCCAAAAATTCAATCACGTCGCTGCCGAGTGCCCTAACCCCCCAAAATGTTCGCGTTGTAGCGACGATCACACATCATCCCGAGAAAATCCCTGCAGTCGAGAGACAAAATGTGCAAACTGCGGCAGCAGCCAACACCCTGCCTACAGCCTATCGTGCCCGGCGATTCATTTGGTGAAAAATCCCACATCGACTCAGCCCACGCACACGGGGCGTGGACCAGAGACTGAAAGAAATCGACCAGTGCAGCTTTCGCTCTGTTGAAGCTTTGGACATTTTTATGTTACGCAGATATTCTTGTGTCCAATTATTTTGTGTTTTTCTTTTTTCTTTCTTTACCTTTTTTTTATACTCCGCTTGTCCTCTTGTAGAAAAGTGGGTTAATAAAATTATCTATCTATCTATCTATCTATAGGAACTGCAGGTGACTACTCCGTTTAATACCACCAAACAGGGTAGTAATCAAATGCAATCGTTGCCAGTTTAGCTCACCTAACGTTTCCACTGTGGATAGTCGCTTGACGATTGCATTACTTTTCGCCATTCGCATGACCCCCAGCGCCAGGGTGACCGTGACTACAATAGGCAGACCTTCAGGGATCGCAGCCACTGCCAGAGAGACACTGATGTTGAACATCTCCATCAACGGACGGCCTAGAAAACAGGTAAAGAAGTTGAAAAGATTCTCGCAGACCTTGCTCAGGACAACAATCTTTCTTCTTTTATTCAGTTTTCTTAAAGGAACAGTATACTTGACTACGCAACTTTCGGCCATCGAATCGCCCCGGGGGGGGGGGGGGGCTTAGATAAATATACAGGGTCTTATTGACGACAGGCTCGTTGACAAATTTAACAAAGTGAAAGGAGGTCTGTGATTGGCTGCTGGATCCAAGTCTCCGCCTTAAGGGAGGAGTTTCTTTGGCCCCGCCCTGTGGGAGGAGCTACGCAGTCAAATGTCGATGCTAGCGGCCTAACGGCACACTTCTTTGTTATCTCGAACCCCCTCCTTAGTGTTCCAAAAGCTAGCTGGCAGGCCCTTGCCCCTTATGCACTGTAATTATGCACTTATGTACTGTAAAAGTTCGCCTTTTTACATGTAGACCATAGAGAAACGACCTCCCCGACAAGACGGCCGGGGTTCGATTCCTAGTCGCGGCACACAAACCTTTTGCTTTTGCAAACCTTTTGCTCAAAGTTGAATTCTCGGAAACTGCAATGGTCGTAAAGAGAATTTTTCTTACTCTCAATATCGACTCAGGGTACATTCTTGATATGTTAGCTAGCTCCCCTAGTCAAGTTTGAGTCAAGTTTTCTGTTCCTTTAACTCAGCACAGCAATCTTTATTATTTTATTTAATTTTTTTTACGAATGCGTTTTAATTATACCAGAATTCTCAACGAACCTGCGACTATAAATCGTAGGTGTTTTTTTACTTATCTGTTTAAAGGCATTTAGTTGCGTTTATGCAGATACCATGGTATCTGATACCACGGTCTAAAGTCGTTTTCGCAGTTACCATGGTGTCTGATACCACGGTCAAAAGGCGTTTTTGCAGTTATCGTGCTATCTGGCCAATCAACGTGGTAACTGATCGTATGAAAAAATTCATCTCACTTTCATCATCACTAATACACGAGTCTAAGTTTTTGTCAAATTGGTGGTGGTGGTAGATCAGTGGATATCAGTATTTCTTTTTAGATGATTAAATCATCCTTTAGAAGTTAGAAATTTTCTGAATCGTAAATCCGGCAATTGTCGTTTTTGCAGAGCAACCGTAGTATCAGATACCACGGTAACTGCAAAAACGACTAATTGAAGTCCAGTTACCGTGGTAACAGATACCACAGTATCTGCTAAAACGCAACTATTAAATATAATACGCGGTCAGATTCGGCTGAAGGAATACTTACGTGATTTAATGTGCAGTACAAAAGAACAGAGAAATACATAAATAATGACAACACATTCGCATCCTCTCCTCCCCCAGCACAACCGTACAGTGTACGGTTACAGAGTGCGGTAGGGTTACAGTCGTAAAGATGCGGGACTACAGCTAGGGTAAGCGCAAACGTTGAGACGCACCGTTTTGACGATACGTCATTTTTCCAATACTCAGCTAGTTCCGAAGAACTGGACTGGCGGTTGCATGACTTGGCTCCCCCTTATGGGAAGAGTCGACCAGTGAAAAGTGAAAGGTTGACCGCCCTGGAGGAGCCAATTTTCGGCGTCCAAGTTGCTAAAAACATGGGTCCTGCCCGGCTTGGAGGAAGTGTCAACTACGCCGGCACAAGTTGGCTAGAAAACCTGTGTCGTCTGTGCCTTCAATTCAATTTCAATTTATTCTCAAATTTCCTTCACGGGCGAGCCGAACATTGGATTTTTCGTCATAAATATAACAACATCAACATCTTTGTCATAATTTTGACCCTTGTGTGTGGTTTGCTGTGGCCGTGAACGGCAGGATCGTGCGAACCAAGGGCCGGAAATCCTTACCTTCAATCCAGCCAAGAATCATGATGAGCCCAATGATGCAAAGTGAGTAAAAGGAGAGCTGTTTCCCCAGAGCGTCCATATTTTTCTGAAGCGGGGTCTTAGGGGCTTCTTCTGCTTGCATCATACGGAACACCTCGCCAAACTGTGAACGTTCTCCAGTACAGACGACGATACCCTTTAAAAGAAGACGTGACTCAATCAAATGGCAAACTTAGCAGAAGCTTTTCGTAGTGCAAAAAAAGGCACGGGATCTGTTGGCGTTCAAAAGTGAAATAACATTTAACTTGGACATTCCAATATCACGGTTCAAGGTTTGTTAAATCGGCAAAAGATGTACTTCTTATCTGCAAACGCAAAAATTAACGATATAGTTCAGGGTTACCACTGTTACTTTTTTTCCTTTTTGCTTTTTTGGCCAATACAAATTTCCGTAAATCCGAATTTGGGTATAGTATAACTTTCAACTATAATTTGCCCAATGAGAAACGAGTAATTAGCCTGATCGGCACACTGTCAGAAGTTTCATAACCGACAAATCAAGGATGCGCAGTTTCAACAGGCAGCATTTGGGATGTAATCTGTTGTAATTTTGAAAACGTTATGCATTAAGTGTTATTCATGACAATCATTGCCAGAAGAGCCGAAAAAGCATCTGCTGACGTTTCGAATATCAGACGACAAACAAAAAAGTCAGCAGATGCTTTTTCGGCTCTTCCTGGTAATGCTTGTTATGCATAATACTTGATGCATATCGTTTTCGAAGTCACAACAGATGACATCTCAGGAGGTTTTGTCTGTTGAACCCGCGCATCCTTGTGTTATCTGTTGTGCCAGTGTAAAGACGCAGAAGCTGGCCCACTTTCACACTCGGAATCATCGTTAGCGGCGAACTTCTGTCTAGACAAAATAGGCAGCTACCTAGGGGAACCAACCTCGAAAATGCCCTCGGCCAGGGGTCGAATTGGTAATTATAATGTGTACAAAAGTAGGCCTATAGTTGGTATAGTTGGTCTACTTTACTACTTTCTAAAGTCAAGTCCATTAAATTTTTTTTTTTTTTGCTGAGTTACCAAAAAAGCGGCCTCGACTATGTTAACTGCCTCGGAGCCCTGAATCTCTATGTCCATGCGTGGTCAGCGGGATCCAAATGAATGTCCACCCAACTTAGCCAGCATATAAATGGGCGGAAAAGGAGAGGGAAATTGAAACGCGGGGGCGTACCTTTCCAGAACCGCAGCGCACAAGCGTTCCCATGAAGGAGAGGTTGGCTTTGGTGGCTGAGTTTGCATCGGATCTAGCTGAGGTTTCAGCACTGATTGCATCGCAGATCTTCTCAGATGGTTCTGTCTCCCCGGTTAGACTAGATTCATCAACGGCAAGTTCGATTGACTAGAAAAAAAGTGAAAAGACTCTGAGATCATTATAGAAAACGATAAAGGGAAGATCGAGATTGAGAGGAAAGTCTGGAGTACAGTCGTTGTCCATTACTGAGATTTTCTTAGACATTTTCTCACTTAAACCTATTCAGGGGCAAAAAATGATACCAAGATGGCAGAAGAAACAGAAGTTCGAAAGTACTTCTTCTGTGAGAGCGGGAGCTCAGCACTTTTGTAAAATGGGAACAAAACTGAGCACAAGAAGTAGCTGGCAACACTAAGGACATGTTCTTTGCATGGACGAGTCCAGGCTTCTGTACACCATCCTAATTTGGGACTTGGCAGCCATAAGGATGATGTCGACAACCCAATAGCACGATCCGTCTCACCTACCACGATGTACATAGCACAAATCTAGACAATTCTTAAACCTGAGATGAAGGCTGTCTCGGGCCTCGGCAGCAGACCACCAAAAAAGGAGGCTGGCGCCTATATACTCGTGGATGTTCTGGGTGCAAGCGCCTAAGGTGAAAGGTAAGGTAAAACTGGCCCAATACCTAAACTGAGGACTGAGTCAGAACAGCTTAACTAGACCAGAGCAAGTGAATGTACAGTAGGCTTTTTACCCGCTGTCTTCTTTGAACTACAGTAGAGGTATGCTTATGTGAACGTTTGTTGACTTCGGACTTTGCCATTTTCATGCACTTGCTGTGTCTAAAGCTAACTACCAGTTAGCCAAAGTAGGTAAGAAGGGCAGCTGAAAACACCTCTACAGGCATTTTGGATCTTCAGTCTACCATTTAGCCCAAAACTGCAGTGTTCACATTAAAGTAACTGTTCACATAAGCATACCTCTACTGTACTGAAAGTATTTACCTCGAACAGCCTGACGTCCGCAGGAACCCGGTCACCGACGTTCAAAAAGACGACGTCTCCGGGGACGAGCTCCCTGGCAAGCATCGTATCAATACGACCTTCTCTTAAACTAGAAAATAAGTATTATTTCAGTTACATCATTTTAATTTCCACAGATTCAAGGGATTCCATTTGCAACCTGTCAGGTGCCAGCACGTACTTTCAGTACGTGGGAAGAAAATCACTCGGTTAACAACTAACCACATACATTTAAAGGTATTGATGTTTCGCTAGCTAATTATGTGGACGACATCCGCGATATCAGTAGAACAGCGTCCGGAATTGAGGAAATTTTAGAATCCTCGATAGCGAGTATAAATGTATTGGTCTTCGATTCAACGAGAGCAAGACTGAGTTCCTGGTGTTCAACCACCGCTCATATTGCCCGACAAATGTTCAGTTTGGTGAACACCTGATGCAAGCACAAGATACACTGACGTATCTCGGTGTACCGATTGGGTCAAATCTTCCTGAAATAATTTTTTGCTAGTAAATCTAGGAAAGCGTACGGTTTACTAGTTGCATTAAAGTTCAAATTTAACCGCCGTATCCTAGCTAGCGTGTATAATGCATTTGTTGTACCGCATTTGCTCGCCCTTGCACCATTTTGGTCTCTTTTTACTGCTTCGGATATTAAGGACATACGGAAGTGTTTTTACAAGTATGCGAAATATTTGCTATGGCTGCCTCTCTGGACTCTGGACTAGCAACAGCTCCCTATCCTCGCGGTACGGAGTTGCTAGTCCAGCGTCCGCGGTGCAGAAAAGAAACGAGAGACATCGGAAGCGGCTTACTGGTGTAAGCACCTTCGAAATGGTCCTTCGTTAGCCGTGTGTTTGTCCGTGTATGAGATTGCCCTTATCTGTTTCTTTTTTGGTTCTGTTTTGTTTGTATTGTCAGAAGTTATTCGTTTCTTTACCTTTTTCTTTCTTTATTACTCCATCAGCGTTGTATTTTTACATTTATGATGGGCAATAAACTATACATACATACATACATACAACTAACCACAACCAACTAAAAACTTATTATGGTTGGCCGTTGGTTATAATAACAATAACACAAAGCAACACAAAAGGCTTTCGCCTCTAAATAACTCTGAGAAATTTTGAGCAATCGAACTGATGAGAGCTAAAAATCCCACCAATAATGCACTTGAAACTACTGATCGATTCAGCGTTAACCGCATCTTCGGTAAGGCTGTTCCAAGGATCATCAATTCGTTTACCAAGCCCCACTTATAAACGTCCTTGTGGAATCTTGATTTTGCAAGCTTGTACGCGCCCCCGATGAAACTTATACTTGGTTTGTTCGTCTTTTCTAACAATTCAAAGCCCCACCTATGGTTTAAGCCCCATGCATTGTTTGAGACCCACAGGCAATATGTTTGT
Source organism: Branchinecta lindahli (assembly GCA_023053555.1). Classification (NCBI taxonomy): domain Eukaryota; kingdom Metazoa; phylum Arthropoda; class Branchiopoda; order Anostraca; family Branchinectidae; genus Branchinecta; species Branchinecta lindahli. Next base: position 9,368,935 of record JAKZAO010000012.1, read on the forward strand.
AGTGGGGCTAGGGCAATGACGTCATTATTTCTTTATGGATGAACTGGACTATGCTATTTAAAAATATAGTGAACAAGACGCGGACTGGGTCCCTGGCTATGAGGAGGACTAGTCCCCTATGAACAATGGGGGGGGGGGTACGATAGTACTTTAAGTTGGCTGTTTTAATGTTGTGCATACAGCGTTGTTAAACGTATAAACTGTTGGAGGTATGTTTTTTTACATTACTCCTAATTTTAAGGGATAATAAAAAAATAAATAAAAAACAATACATAGAAAAAACCTTACCATGTGCAAGTTGGAGGAACAAGTTTATTCAGCGCTTGAAGGGACTTCTCACTTCGATATTCTTGAATAAAGGCAACTGTGACTACGATCATTATGGCCTGAAAAAAGAGAATTTAGATTTATTTTAATAATAATAATAATTGTGTGACGATCCGACGCTAGCGAGTAATTATATGAGCTATTCAGGAAATAAACGTTATTATTATTATTAACTTGTCTGCAAATCAACAAAAAAATATTTATTCATTCTCGCCTACACATTAGCCAGGGTCCTCTTCAGACAACAATCAAGTGTCCATCGTACGTTATAAGCCATAGATACTCAAAAACGCCTGCCACTACTTATTCTTTTGTAGGATGATATTCTTCCCTTATTTACGGTCATTCTTCCCCTGTTTCTTGCGGCACTTCCATGCCTCTATACAATCAAGGGTCCATCAAGGGTCCTGCAGTCTGATTCTGCAAGTTCGGTCTTCTAAGTACGACCTGACGAAGAGTAATCGAGAGCCACCGAACAGAAAACCCCGCAAACTATGGAACAAATATTTATACTTACTACTGTAATACTGACTGCATCATCGTACTGTTTCATACATACGCTGACCAGAGCTGATGCCAGGAGGAGTAAGATCAGAGGGTTTTTGAACTAAAAAAAAAAATGTTACTGATCAAAACTAGAAACAGTTATTTTCGTGACAGAATTCGCCTTATTCCCGTTAAGCGCTTCCAAGCGGACTCGCTTCGTTAGTCCCCTTATGCCTCACAAATTAGACCTTCAGACATAAGTGGCGTTTTTGATCGCCGATGAAATTTCCCCGGTAGACGAAGGAAGTTTGCCGATTCGTGCTTATTTACTGCTTTCGATAGCCGATAGCCGTTGGAGGCAACGTCCATCGCCTTTCGGCGAGTCCTAGGCCGATAGGCGATGGACATAAATTTAGGCGATAGACGTTTGCCGTTGAGCACAAAAACAGAAATTAGAAGAAACAGCTATACGGCTATCGGCTTCCGGCGAACGTCAAAAACACCAAAAAGTCAAACAGCTACGCTATCGCCGAACTAATCGGCGATCAAAACGCCACTATAGTAAAATAGATCACAGGTTGATGAGTAGGAAATCTGCAATCTGCTTCCCAGGTAACGGAGGTTTTGCATACGTCTCAGTAGTAGAAAGTGAAAGTTGCCCCCTACCTTACGACTTTTTACTATGTCTACAGAACGTTCATTATGGGACAACGGAGGACTAACAGAAACTAGTCCACTTTGAGCGCTGACGTGATATAAAGCGAATTCTCAGGTAACCCGCGTGGTCACTTGTAGGAAGTACCGACAGTCTCGGGCAGGAATATCCCTTTCCCTCAATATTTCGATGCGCGAATATGCAATTACCGGCTTCTCTTATAGCGCCACTACTGCACACGAAACCCCTACAATTTTACACCGTGCGCAACGTCCTTGCATTATCCTAATGCTAGCATTCATGGCTATTTACATTACTGCCGACTGTCCTACTGCACGCGCGTTATCAACGAAGTTGTGTGCTTCTTTCGTGCGGTGGTACAATTCCCAATCTTAGTCGTTGACGTGCTGCTACAGACTATCTCAGTTAACTTTCATTGCTTATTTGACTAATACCATACTTTAATTTAGAGAAACCCTCACACCATTTATTGTTTATATTCCAATAGGTCAAATAGTTGAATGCTTTAAAACTAGGCTCTGCTTTTAACGGATTACCGACTGCTTTTTAAGCCATTCGCAAGGCCCGTTGATTTCAAGCAACATAACCGTTTTTACTGGCGACTGAGCTTTTCGCAAGAAATCGTCGGGCGCATGATATGCACCGAAAGTAGCGAAACATAGAAAGTGTAAAAATCAGTGTGATGTCGTTACTCGTATGGGGTCTGGAATGTACCGTACGAAATTCGGGTCTCCGAGTTTAATAACATATGGAGCGATTCCGAAAGTAGGTTTTGCACAAATATTGTGTACGACAGATCCTTTATTGTAATTATTTGACAACTGTGACAATTTGGCGTGTTGCCACCTTTTCGCTGTTTTTGACAACAAAAGAATTTGAATTTGAAGAAGTACCAAGACTATACTCTCAACATATCGGGAAACTATCAATAATGTCTGGAGGCCATGCGGAGTGTAACGCTTCTTCTAAGAAAACACCTGTGTGAGAAAGGTTTGCCTATGATGTTTTCGGCTTTGATAGGGTTTTTCCGTCCTGCTTGTAATGACTATGTTGAGCAAGGATCCGCGCGCAAGGGTTGTGATACTAATATTCGGGACTAAGCGCTTACTCCTCGGGAGACTGGCAACTCCGAGGTGAGCTGCTCAGGAAAAAGGCGCCTGGCTTCTCTCTGCCAAAAACGGTCACATTAGCAGAAAGCAAAGAGGGCCTGAGAGAGAGGCCTTTGAAATCTTTTGGCTAAAAACGCGACTAATGCGGTAAGACTATTTTATTTGGAAATTTTACTTGCTCCAAGTACTCCTTCCATATTGGTTCTTCTTCATTAACTACTGACTCGTTATGGCCAGAAAAGAAAGAGGACTTCGGAGAGAGGCGTTTGAGCCCTTTTGGCTAAAAAGCTACTAATGCTGTGAGACTATTTTATCTGAAAATCTTACTTGCTCCAAGTACTTCTTCCATATTGATTTTTCTTCATTCACTACTGACTCGTTATGGGCAGGTCAAATTAACAGAACGGAAAGAGGACTTCGGAGAGAGGCCTTTGAGCCATTTTGACTAAAAACGCGACTAATGCTGTGAGACTATTTTATGTTAATGATAATAAAAATATAACTGCATCAAAAAGGCTTTAGGACCACCTAAAATGCAAAAGGTTTTTCACGTCAGCGAAAGGATGGAAATCTTACTTGCTCCAAGTACTTCTTCCATACTGGTTCTTCCTCATTGACTATGAACTCGTTATGACCATGGAATTTGAGTCTAGCGAATGCTTCTATATTAGTAAGGCCAGTTCGTGTGTTAGTCTGCAGCCTTTCTTGCACGTCATCTGCTGTCAGTAGACTGGCGCCATCAGCAGTGAGCCACATTTGTCGACCAGACACGTCTTGGAGCTAGAAAATAAGAGTACATTTACTGGGGAAAAGGTTTTTTTTTAAGCACTCGGGGATTAGCAGAGATTCCTCGATGATAGGCTAAACCGTCTTTGTTGATGCTCTTGAATTTTGTGTGGCATGCTTGTGTAACATGTGGATTGTGTAACATTAAAGCCTTGAAGACGTCTTATTACAATCACTATAAATATTTTATGTAGGCTCCCTCATTCCTGTCGGAATCCCAAAACTAATCCAGAAGTTCAGCGTCCAAGATGTCGTTCGATCTTTGCAGAAAACGTCGGCGTCTTTCCTGGACACGTCAGGTCATCCAGCTCATCGTCTTCATGATTTTTTTTTTCAACGAAATTGCTGGCCGGATTAGGAATTCTGTTTAAACTGTCTTTGTTGATGATATTGATTTTTCTTTACAGTTACTGCTTTTGTCCCATTATTGCCAACTTATTATCCCATACAAATTTTATTCCGTCGTCGCTATTTTATTTATTTACAAATTTACAATTTATTATTTTATCTTAAATGTTTTATATTTTGTTTTGATATCAATAGATAAATATAATGTTGATAAAGGCTTTCACGCCTCTTCCTTCACAAAAGCGCAAACATGGTCATTTATAAACACATTTTGGTACCAGAAATTGTTGGGACCTGGATTGTAGGTTCCAAACCATTGTTGTTGTTTTTCCTTCATGTCTCGTCATTGGGCCGGAATAAAAAGCCAATAATTAATTATTTAAAATGTGTTGTTTACCGTTTGTTTTTCTACTCTGCTGTCGCCAAGTGCATTTGGCAGGTTACAAATGAAATTCATTCATTCATTTTTATTATACTCTTATCTATCGCCGGCTTTTTGAGGAATAAGAGGTTCATCCAATCTGACGATTTCATTGTCATTACTTTCGAGAACTCAGGAGAGCAGTGGCGAAGATTCCGAAGACTCTAGTTCTGAATTTCAGAAACTTACAACGCCATCTTCCCTTTTGCTACCGTCTGCCCCTGCTCATTTGCCAGCGCGATAAGGATGCTCGAGGAACAAGGCCGTCAGGGGTGTTTGGTCTTCCCCCCCCTCTCCCCCCACGAAACATACAAAGATAATCGTTTTTGTAGGCTTTAACCTCTGATCTATTTTATTAATGTACTGTTATTATGGATTAGGTCCGACCCGGGGGGAGAATCCCCCCCCCCACAAATAAATTCCTGGATACGGCCCTGTCGGAGAACAACTTTATTACCCTTCAAACCGGGCGAAGAGAGGGCCCTTTGCGCCAACAGACCCAAGCTTTGACCCATGAAAAACGGGTGAGATAGTTGTAAATAATCATGAAATGTTGTATCTCCAACGGGAAGAATCATCTCTTTCCGATCAAAGCTAGAACTAATCTTTTGCCAAGGTGAAGCAGTGATCATAAAGCGAATTAATGCGCTTTCTCTAAACACAAGTTCAATTACTGAACGAAATAATCCGCATCAACCTGATGGTCATAGAAATCTAATTTACGAAGGTAGGTATCACTACTTCATCGGCCCTTTCAGCCACTCTGGAAGAGTCCGGGGTGGGGGTGGTCTTAGGGTTTGAGTGACATGACGATAGGTTGATTTATTATTCTTTCAAGATAAAATTATAGAATCAAACGTCCTGTTACCCAGTTCAGAGGAAATGTTGCATATTTTGCAAGAAAGTTCGAAGTTCCGTGAACCACTCTGTTGAAACCGGGCTGGAGAAGCGTTGTCGATTTTTTGAAAATTCGATTTTGCGACTTCGGCCAAAACGCTTCGCTTTCCAGAGCCGTTTCTGCGCTCCGCTAGTTCTGGAAAGCGACGCGGAAAGTGAATCCACTACGCGAGTGGAAAGTGACCACGGGAAGTCAGCGGGAAGTTGTAAGGGGCAGCGGGGGGCAGATTTTAGCTTTGCTTTTTGGAAACCGAATCCGCGAGAACGCTAGAATTGCCCTTAGCTGGACATACCTCTCCCTCTTCACAACTCCCTTCTACTCGATCACTTTCATCTGCATCAGTAGCTAAAGCCTCAGGAGCCATTTCTCTCCAAAACCGGAAACACGTCCAATTATGGGTTCTTCTTAAATACGTTACGCTCTCTGTATATCAAAATCACAGGCAAAAAATAATCACTTCTTGAGCAGCGAAACCACTCATCCTCACAGACAGACAAAACTGAGATGTTTCTGCTTACAAACTGGGGGTCAAATGCAAATATCAACAGGTAAACCAGTTCGCTGTATAAACCGGGCACCTGGTAGTGTTTGCTTTGCAACAAAAATAGACTAGGCTACAGGGAAAACGAACAAGGAATTCGAGGCAACTAGAAAAGAACAGACCAAAATGCCACAGGTTATCGGTGATCAACTTTAGCTGCTGAAAATTTTAATTTCAGAATCTGGTTAATTAATTTCAGAATCAAGTTTTAGAATCTGGAACGGAGGCAACACATTTGAGTTGCAAAAGAAATGTGAAAATGCATGGGGTTGTTTTTGGCTGTGTTCTGATTTACTGTCCTAGTCAGAGATCTCGCGACGTCCATGTAGAATTCTGGGGTGGCCGTTTCATAGGGAAGACCAGCTCTGATTCTCCCCGCAGAAGGACGACTCATACGGCGTGCGTAAGGTTCGTAAAGTTTTCGCGAAGTATGTTCCGTGAAGTTTGTCGCTGCTCAGACATAGACAACTATTTACAGTTTAACTGAAAAGCCAACTTATTTTTGTGTCATTTAGTTGAATACACTGAATTATTTGGATTCTGCAGAAGGATTTTTTTTGTTTTCCACTATCTGCTCTAGTTATGACGTTCAGAATATCTGCGGCCGTCCCCACAGCGAAAATTCTAGTATGACGCGGGAAATTTTTATCTAAATACAAACAAGGCTTTTCAGTGGGCAGGGGCGATACTGGTGAAAGTTGCTTAGTGCCTGAACAAAAAAAAAGTCATAAATCTTTCTTGTAAGGCATACAACAAATTAGAGGTACCACAAATCACACGGAAATTCCACTATTTGAAAATCGATTATTCCTGAATAGCGGAACAACCAAGTAACGCAATTTTCAGCGGGTCTTCAAGCCAATTTAAGTAAATAAGTGATGGGTAACTAGATTGTCCTATCCCAGTCCTTTTCGGTTAAACTTTAAAAACAAAGAATCTTCAAACTATTCGAGCTATCTCTTCTGCTTGTGGTCAATTTCATGAACTTTGCGAAAAAAAAGTTAATTAGAGCTGAACTTCTCGCCTACTTCCGTAAAGTACTTCCCGCAGATTCACGAACACTGTGGACGGTTTTACGAACGCCGTCCCAGAGGCGTAAACATTTTCCGGACTTCTGCTTGTTCATCCGTTGTGGTTCATCAACCGAGGTGTGACTCCGCTGTGAAAGGTATTGTTACTCTACCGAATCCGTTTGTGTTTGGATTCGGTGTTGAACTTGAAAGAAACACGGGAGCTAAAAACACTTGAAGCCACCGAACACGGAACCCGTGTTAAGATGCGCACTGAATGCGCTCCGTAAAAACGACTTGTGACGAACAGTGGTTGAGAATCGTGAGCCTGAAAACGCAACTCAAGGCTCCTTAAAATGATGCAATGAGTTTCATAATATGGGCGCTGCAACATGTGTCCATTAAAGCCACGTCTCACATTCCAGACATCCGTTTTCGTCGAGACGGATCTGGAAGGTGAAGCCAGGCCGAAAATATCTGGAAGTCCGAGGTGTTGGACTTTCAACACCTCGATTCGATTTCATTCGATTCCGGAAATCGTGGAAGGTGTCACAGAGACAACATAACTGAAAGGCCAAATGAATGCGCAAATGAATGGAGTAGGAGAAAAAGGGAGAGTGGCTGACAGGGCAGCCGGAAGCAAGAGATATTTGTAGATGACATCAGAAATGCTGCAGGAGAGTGGACTCCCCAGACTCGTTGAACATTTTTACTCTTAAAATTTAGAAACAGATTAAGGGTTAATGTTCAGCATGCCTTCTTACCCCTAAATCCAACACTAATCAACTTCAAATAAAACCTTTACTTTAACAAACTTCCCGGTTTTTGCCGGATTCCGGGCCGAACTACTTGTCCGGCGAGAAAACAGTTTTCATGTTCAGCATGTCTTCTTACCCCTTAATCGACTATCTCATTAGCTGTTTAAAGATATTTTGTTTGTCCCTTAATTTGAACCCCCTCCCCTAAAAACTCTGACATCAGTACTGATGTCATCAATGCTATCTAAACCTCTTTTTGTTGGCTAGTGGATTTATTTTTGTCAGATTTTCTGGTTTGAAGAATTTTTTTTTTCCTCTGCGTGTAAAGATAATCTTATCACTAAGACCGGATTCTGTTCGAGTTTTCTTGTACTTGTGCTGCACTAGCAAAGTGACTTCTAACTTTCTCTAGAAGATCATCGTCAGTTCTTGACTAGTCTTGTAAAAATGTATGAAAAGTGAAACCTCCGTAGCCGAAGTTAAGATGGTAGTACTGTTAAATCAAGTGAAATCGACAAAATGTCACACCACCGACCTGCTCCTCATTCACCCACACTCAGTATAGATCATTTCCTTTTGGTTTCTTCAAGGCATGGTTTTCCTGACAGGATAGAACTAAAAGCTTCAAGCAACAAAAGCAAGGGCAAATGTACCTTTGGGACAACACTGTTAATGCTGTCAGTCAAGTCCGACAAATCCTTCCGGCCCTGTGAACTTGACCTTGGACGAATAAGCTTAGCTTGATCTGTGGAGGTGACAGAATCAGTTACTTCAGAGTCTTTCTCCCTCCAGCTTCTCAAGAATGTCATTATACTCTCAGATCAGCAGCTGGATGAACATAAAGCCTGGAAATATTTTCCAAATGAACACAAGCAATAGGACAACACAAACAAGTATACAAAAAATATGTTTGGTGCTGCAGTGAGTAATGCAAAACCGATGCAGTTTGATGGATACCGTAACACATTGCAGAAGAAACCGAACTGCAAAGATCAACTGACTTAAGTCAGAAGCAATACACTTAGAAGCAATACCGTAACATATTTAATTTTTTCTCAATTTACTATTTGTTTAGTAGCCAATTCAGTGCAGTGGATGAATCTTTGCAAGGTTTGATTTTCATCTTACTATTCAATATCACCGACATTTAGAAAACGTCCAAAGTAACATAAAAGTACTTTAATATTTATCAGCCTTCTTAGCAAAGACCCTCTTTACCCATGCCACAAGTGATAACTTGACCAATCATTGGAATTTGATAAGTAAATTTTGCAAGACTAAAAACAACATGCAAACCAAACAGCAATGTAATCTCTGAAACAAATACTGGAAAGAGGAAGCAGAGAGACAGACTTTATTTTTACAGCCAACTCAAATCTGTTCTATGAGAGTGCAAAACTAAGTACTTGTAGCCTAAGTAGCAAACAAAGTGTTATGCTTGATTTTGGATAGTTATGCCTAATGCTGAGTGTGAGATACCGTATGCCAAACGCTGGGGCATTTGATCTCAGTAAATTACTAAATTAGTTACAGAAGAAACACAGGGACAGAGAGCAAATGACTCAGATAATTAGACATTTGCCTTTAGTTTTCTCAAATTAATATGTGCACTCAGTACTCAGTGAAGCCCCAGCATTTGGTTAGGATGCCATAGCATTGGCATAGCCGTAGGCTACTCTAAACTGAGCTTGCATAAACAATGACAAAACCAAGTCCAAGGTTGCCACATTATTTATAGTCTAACTAAACTGTACATTTTTGTGACCAAAAGTATTTTTCAGTAACAATGCCTATCATAAATATTGGGCTCTTTTCGAGACTTTTATTATCATAGTACAGCATATAATATATTTTTATTATAATAGTAGCAGCATACACAGGACTGTACAGAACTAGCACTGACCTCATATTACGCAACCTCAGACTTTGCTGCAAGAATGTCAAAATGACATTTCCATGCAATCTTGACAGTCAGGAATCAAATTCTGACTATTTTCAACAGTTATGAGTCCAGATATATCTAATTTGTTCTGAACTTGGTTAAAAAGGAATTTTCTGGTTACTGACTTCGGTAACTCTATCTTTTTAACACTTTGTAAATCACGGCAAGGAATTCGAGCTTGGTTTAGAATGAGGTGACTCTGTAAGAAAATCAAAATCTGTTAGTTAGAAGAATAATACTCTTTAGGAAAGTAAGAAGATTTTAAAAGCAAAAGGTCAGAAGGAGTTGCACAGGAGTTCTACAGTTCTAACCCTGTTCTAGCCAGCTTAGTCAAAAAAAATTTCTTTGACAGTACAATACTATAGACCAGATGTAGCCAAATGCTACGGCCCATAGACCAACCCATAACAAACTTAAAGCTTTCGAAGACTTCAAAATGTGAGGCTAGCCACATGCATGCTGCAGTGCTGTCGACGATGGTATGAACAATGACCAATAGAGAGATTGCACAATACCCGATGAAAACGGATATTGCTACATCATCATCACAGGAGAATAACCAAAAAATTTAACAACAGGAGATATAGGACTTTCGACTTTAAAGTTTAAGACTAAATTACCGGCCTTTGGGCTTTGGTAACTATTCTGAGCCAGTGAATTGCTGGAATTATTAATCTTGTCGACAAGAAGGAGCCAGATTAACAATTCCAACATTACGCTGGCTCATAGCAGCTATCCAAGGCTGACACAAGGCCGGTATTAGTTTCAAAGTCGAAAGTCCTATACCAGTCCTACATGTTAAATTTTTCGTTATTCTCATGCCGTTTTTGCAGGTATGGTGCAATCTCTCTATAGCCTACCAAAAACAACCTTGGTTAGGTAAAACAAATCTGGATACAGTAGAGGTATGCTTATGTTAGGGTAGCCACTAAAAAAAATGATAATCAAACCTAAGCTTTTGAAGATCAGAAAGTGATTCTCCTATCTTTTAGCTTTGATTTGAGGCCAAAATCACCTCTCTATCTTGTCTCTAAGCATCTTAAATCTTCTTTAGAAAACAGTATTTTACATAAGGAAATGCCTATGTTCATCCATTGACTTTAGGGTTTTGTCCATCTAGTGACCAGCTTGGAACTATGTGCTTCAATGAAATTCTATGAAACTGGGTGATTTTGAGCTGGTTTTGAGTCCATGGGGAGCCCCAGCAAGTGAGTTAGATGAGAAAATATAAATATGATCATCAAGCTTACAATCCAATAGACCTATTGCTGCAATAGGCTGCTGACTTTTCCTCCTTAGTATCAACACATTTTTTTAGGCAAGTTCAGCTACTTTTTTTTACATCTAAATTTACATTGAATCAGTCTAGTACACTAGCCCCTTTTCAGGCATGGTGCTCAAACGTCTAGCACCATGCCTGGGTGCTAGACGTTCAAGCACTGTACCTTGGATTTCATGTAGGGTGCATGGATTTCAGTATACAGTGCATGCATGAAAAACACAGTTTCTGTCATCACAACTGAGCACCGGCTCGGATAGGGCTGAAATTACTACCATGAATTAGAGAAATCAAAGACAATCCTTATCATATTTTTCATAACAAAAACAAAAGGACGCGACTGATGAGGGAGATGAAAAACCTCATTTCCTTTTCTACATAGTCAAGGGTTTTGCATGCAAAGTGTCCTGTGCCTCAGCTTTTTCTACCTAACAGTCAACCAGAATATTGGCTCCTAGGGCACTCTACATGGAAAATAGATAGGCTGCTGTCAGATTTTTCATCTCCATCATCAGTCGCGTCCTTTTGTTTTTGTTAGGAAAAATATGATAAGGATTGTCTTTGATTTCTCTAATTCTTGGAAGTAATTTCAGCCCTATCTGAGCCGTTGATAAGTTGTGGTGACAGAAACTGTGTTTTTCATGCATGCACTGTATACTGGAATCCATGCACCATACATGAAATCCAAGGTACAGTGCTTGAACGTCCAGCACCCAGGCATGGTGCTAGACGTTTGAGCACCGTGCCTGAAAAGGGGCTAGTGTACTAGACTGCATTGAATATTAAGAAATAATATTAAATAGCTAGGACATCTTACTGTTAGCCTTATAAAATAGACAATTTTGTCCTGAATGCAATGGTATTCTTAAAATATTTTTTGGAGATGTTTTAGATAGGTATCACAGCACTTCATGCATTCATTACAAAAAAATCGCCAACTTTTGCCACTAGCACCAGACTAGCACTAGGTGTTTTTGTGGCTACCCTACTTATGATGTGAACAGTTACTTTAATGTGAACACTGCAGTTTTGGGCTAAATGGTAGACTGCAGATCCAAAATACCTGTACAGGTGTTTTCAGCTGCCCCTCCTACCTACTTTGGCTAACTGGTAGTCAGCTTTTTTAGACACAGCAAGTGCATGAAAATGGCAAAGTCCGAAGTCAACAAACGTTCACATAAGCATACCTCTACTGTACTGGTAGGAAGCAGGTAGGAAGGTTTAAACTATATAGCTCTTACCAGCTACTGAAGCAATCGTCTATCAGTCTAAGTCAGAAAAAAAGAATTTGCTTTGTGCAAATTCAAAACATCAGTGTCAACTTTGGAGTTTTTTTTTCTTCTCCTACTTCTTGAAAAGGTCCTGCTCAAAGAATATATGCACCTAGGTGTAAAGGGCAAAGGCTCTCAATCATAAATGTTGCGTTCTAATCTACAAGATGGCGTCTGCTCCACTGAAGTTTGAAGTCCAGTGAACTCTTTGCTGAAACGAATGAAGCCGAACTGCAATCAACCAAGTACGCTACGCCTGCAGTAGACTTACCAGAGAGGGGCTTGTGGCCTAAAATAAAAAAAAACTAAGCACTAAGCCATGGTAATGTTTGGCATAGAACAAACCAACATCAATAAGTTCCGTCAGCCATGCAGACATAGCAAGCGAGCAGTCATCTCTCGCAGTCTCGAGACTCGGCATACCGAGTCTCGAGAGCAGGGAGTAACGCAGACTTGAAAAAGTGACTCACATTCGAACAGCAGCGACACTCGCACCATTAGCGGTAGAGAACGTTCCGACTTAAACTCGATCATTCGTGCACCAGCTCTGGCTCCGATAACTTCATATTCTGAACAGAGGAAAAAAACATACAACCTCACCTGTTTCCTCGATGTGTGCAAACCGCATCTCAGCTCTACAAGAAATTTTCTGACCCGCAAGTTTGTCTCGCTTTAAGGTACCGATCATAGTGGGCGGCGCTACGAGTAAGGCCCGTTTCTGCTGTATGGAAAGCACTTGAAAGTCTTGCGCTACTCCCTAGTGTTATTTGCTCACATTTCGGCTAATACTGCGAACACACGACCAGGGTCGGGCGCTCCCGGACTGGAATTCCTGCCCGGATTCTCGCCATCGTCGTCACTTCCATATGGAAAAGTTGAGAATTTTTCAACTTTATGATGAAAGTGTAGAAAATCCGGCCGGGTATTCCGTACCGTGTGTTCGCAATGTAAAACAAACAACGCTGCAGTGTTTCTGCCGCCCATACCTCGGAAGGGGCCCCGGACTGGGGTCTAAGTGGTAAACGTAAAAATTACTACCTACTACTACCTACTAAATTACTAACTATATTCGTAACTTGCATGTCTCATTTCTATCAGTATGAAAAATAAAAGTAAACTTTGTTTTTTTGGCTAAATCAAACTTAAAACAACGAAAAGGGATCCCTGGATCTCTATGTCCGGGACTCGATGTTGCACCGAAAAAAAAAGAAGTGGGTCGATCCAGCGGTATGAAATAAGGTACACGCTGCTGGGCATTCAGAAGACGCTAGTGTAGTCTTTTGGTTGACATGATGTGATGTGACTGAATCGATTTATTCCGTACTGGCGACACTGAAAAACAGAAACGAACAATTTTTTTTACTTTATATGACTGACTCGGTTAATAGTACTACAGGAGACAGGAGGTTTGTGCGTTACGCTGTGGGGTGGGGTAGATGGATCAGGCTGAAACATTCTGAGCTTGATACTCATTTATTATCCAAACGTAATGGCCCCAACAACAACAAAAAATCGCTGACAATAACGTTGTAAAGAAAACACTCTAATTTCCCTTATTCAAACGAATACAACTATATTCCGATCCCGTTTATTTACTCTGAACTATCGTACAAACTCAATAGGACAATATAAAACAAAACTTGTAACAAACAACCTTTTTAACAAATACTGGTATACTTCGCAATACCTCTCATCTAGTCACGGAAATCGCCGAAAAACAAACCTTGTGAGAAACCATTAATACAAAAGAAAGGAAGAACAGGTTTAGGCGTACACGAGGATTTGTCCCTTCGTGTAACTCGATCTGTGTGTCCTTTTCTTACGCGGCATCAGAGCATTGAATGATGACTTTGATTCCTTCGCCCCTTTTGGCGGTTTCAAAGGCTTTGACGGTTTCTTCGAGCTTGAATCTGTGGGTTATCAATGGCTTGACGTTCACACGCCCAGACGCTACCAAGTCCAAAGCAATAGGGTAACTGAAAAAAGATAAAATAGATTCAGAAGGATTATTATCTTAAATTGCACTACCAACCAATAGGGATGATGATCGTGACCATTTACTGGTTATCGCTTCTGGGGCGCTCCAATCTTCTCCCCACGGTTGCGCGCTCCAGTCCTCGTCAATTCGCTTTTTAAACTTCACAGGCATCTCGCTGGTTAAAGCTCGTCCAGACAAGCTGTTCCACAGCGGAACGGCTCGGTTGCTGAAAAAACACCTTCCTGGAGTGGACCCTGCTACTGATTGGCTGTCAGGAGCGAAGAGGGAGGGAAGACAATTAGAGTTCAGTAGTTTGAAGATTAGTAGCATGACCCTCTCTTGTTATGAAGAAAAGTCTTTAGTCCCACCCCTCGTCCATTTACACCACGGCATGTCGTTAACGAGCAAGTCATTCCGAGCGGCACTCTAACAATATGCATAAGGGTTGGTGCATGCTGATGGTGGTAGTTATTCATCGCAAATGTTATCATTCCATATTCGTTAAAGGACATGTCGTAACTATATTACGAATACACTTTACTTCGGCAACCTTTTTTATCCCCCTATAGAAACTACGCTGATTTTCACACTTGCGGTGTTTGTCTTTTTTGGGACGTATGAGCAGAGATGGGCGAACGAATCCAGGATTCGTCCTTTTGGCCGGATATGAATCTTCTGCTTGTCATGTTGGATTCGGGTTCGGACTCGGATTCCAAACCCTCAATCTTACGAATCCGCTCAAATTTCTAGCGTTCATCCTTCCAGTTTCCGTTTCCCAATGTGTGCTTAGGCAATTAAATTTTTTTTTGTCTCTACCACCAAGCATCCTCAGTCAGTTATCTGACCACCTTAGGTATCAGTGCTTTTTGTCACCTCTGATTTTTAAACTGTAACCTATGTATATGATTTGATTTTTGTTAAGGTCAGATTCGAAATGCGGATTCGATTCCGGATCCACCAAATTCGAATCCAGATTCGAATCCTCTGCACGAAATGGTGGATTCAGAATCGGATTCGTACCTAGCCCTGGATTCGGATTCGAATCCTTTCACGATCGGATTCGCCTATCTCTGCGTATGAGGCTCCCGATCATTATTATCTGGAAGCTTGCTCGCTGAAAGAGTAGTTATGCAGATTTTGCTGCGTTTTTCACTTGAGCCAAGGGGCTCGGAAAAAAGCTACAGGCAGCCAGATCTGTGTTTATTTTACTGAAAACACAGCTGGGTTATTTCAATGTAATCAATCATCTTAGAATACTGGATTGAGCAGAAACAGTATTTGCTGCGAGGTGTCTTTTAAGCAAAGCTTTCACCAAAAAGTTTCTCTAACAACCGCCGATATATTCTTCTTACCACGCTAAAGTTACAGCGAACAAATTTTTTTTTTGGCGTAAATACTATATTCCACTACCAATTATTCCTTCAGTCCAGGCCGACTGCGAATCAAGTGTGTACGTTACGTTGGATTGGTTAACGAAAGGTATTCGGTTACGTCTAATCGAAAGTGATGACTGTTTGAATGTGAAAACAAAAAACAGATGAAAATTATTCCATAAGTCCCCAAGACGGGGAGAAACTATTGCAGGAACTGGATACCCCAAATTTAATTATTATGTGAATTTTGACTTTTAACTTCCTCTGCGAGAAATGGCACCAGAATTTTTTTTTTTTCAATTTTGCTATTCTCATTACTGCCAAAATTCGGTCCCTGTGTGATCTGTTTGCGAAAGTAGCAGGGCCACGCCGCGCGAAGATTTTCGCCACTTGAATACGGTCGCACGCTGTCAGGACCCAGCTTAATTAAAACATACTTATAAATTTTAACAAGAACGGTCTGCGCGGACACGACTTCAAGCTGAGTGGCTGGCGATCTTCCAAAGAAACTAGTAGATTGTCTTTCCAGAACAGAGTGGTGGGCTACTGGAACGCCCTCCCTTCTGAAGTAGTTCAATTCAAATTCAATTTAGTTTATTCATTACAAATCGTGACACGGCGGTAAGCCGACTAGTTGATTTTACGTCAACACTATATATGCTAAAACTATAATATCTCGGTAAGCCGACTAGTTGATTTTACGTCAACAGTATATTTGCTAAAATTATAATATCTGAAACTGCATAATGTATATCGAACTAAACCACATGTCACACTATGGCCTATATCTGGCCATTTGTCTGTCAAGTCACATAACTTCTCAATACAATTACAATGATTAATATCACTTAATCTTATTGTCATACTTATAATTTTAACAAGAATGGTCTGCGCGGACACGACTTTTTGAGGGACTCTATCGACACCTTAAAAAATTCCCTGGACAACCTGTACGCTAAAAGAAGTCTGATGGAAAGCGCTATAGACGTACACTATAGAGGCAAATAGCCTATTTTTGCAGGCCATTTTTTCACATATACTACCAAGAACAAATAACGGGACAGAACTGCTGTCTCCCTATCTCTGTCATACAAACATGCAGAGTCGAGTAAAATACGGCCGACTCCCGACGCAAATGAGCGGAGATTACTAGCTTCGCGCCACATCACGTTTCGTTACCTCTACAAATGGCTATATCGATATTAACTCTCTGAAGAGGAAATCTAGCAGTCAAAGCTGATTGGTTCTATCGACGCGCTCCAGAGCGGGTCAGCGCGCGGAATACGCCACCTGCTAGCCTCCCTCGACATTTCTTGTGCGAGAATCAAGGGTAAAGACGGAAGAGGAGTAAACGGGTATCAACATTAGCACAAAGCTAGAGTAAATACCTCCAGGTCCGCTCAATTTTGTCGGGGTTTTCATAGTTGCTGCATGTGACTAAAGACATAAGTTCTATATGATTATTTGCTCTTGATACTAAGCAAGTTCTCTGCCACGCGACCTGAACTAACGAAGTGTGGCGATTATTTGCACAGCGAAATCCCTTCTAACCCCTTCTGGAAAGCAGCATATTCAAGATGGCTAAAAGAAAAGGGCGGGAAATGATCAGGGGAGAAAGTCACCGGCCCGCCTCCGAAAAATGGTAATTCTGAACTTGCGTGAGTTAAGCATATTAACAGACTGTACTCACCAGTTGGCGTAGCGAAATATTCCACGGATGTCGACTTCCCTTGAGGCGGCGTTGATGATGGGGATTTTCACCTCGTCGGCACCACATCCAACCAGTACAAGTACACCGCCAGATCGAGTAGCCTGAAAAATCCAGTTGTATAAGAAAATACTCTAGTTGCGTTTTTGCAGATACCATGGTATCTGATATACGGTCTAAAGTCGTTGTTGCAGTTATCGTGGTATCTGATAACACGATCAAAAGGCGTTTTTGCAGTTGTCGTGGTATCTGGCCAGTTACCGTGGTAACTGATATTCAGATATCACGGTCCGACCGCGGTATCTCATCCTGGTATCTGAAAAGTCATCTCACTTTCATCAAATTTTGTCAAATTTGTGAGAAAGAAGTTCAGCACTTAGTGATGTAACTGGATATCAGTTTATCTTTTGGGATGACTTCGAAAAGTGCAATTTCGGCAATAGTCGTTTTTGCAGTGGACCGTATATTAGATACCACGGTAACTGCAAAAACGACTAATTGCAGATTCAGTTACCGTGGTAACAGATACCATGGTATCTGCGAAAACGCAACTTATATAATAGTAAATACGAAACTTCACTTTCCGCTCGAAATTCCTTTTTGCAGTTGCTTATCTGAGTTTTCATACAGCAGAAAAGTTGATCTCAAAACCCGTTTACGCTTGACGTTCTTTTTATGGACGCTGAGACGTCCTTAAAACAGATGCCGTGTTAACACGGAAGTCAGCGCTAACGAATTTCGCTTACTAGGACTCAACGCGCACGTAGATCAAAATCACGTAACATTCTCAACACACAATTAATAATACTACAATTAGATGATCCAACAGGTAGCATGGACCACCTAACGGTGCAACTCAATTTCGCCGACCGAATTTTTGTGTCGCATGACTTCTGGCTCGTATATCTCAAACACGATGGTGCTCACGTTGACCACAACTGCGGCTGTATCTGTCTGCGTGACAACGTTGGGCGTGGGGTGGTCGTATTGCAAGTTTTGCCCATCTTCATAAAGCCTTGTGCTTCTAATGTTGGAGATTCAGTAGCTCACATTTATTTTGTTATTTTTGTGAATCAACTTACCAAAATTCCTAGTCGAACGCTCGACTCGGCTCCACTGCATTCAATCGTAATGTCGGGTCCCTCCCCATTCGACCCAGCGATCGTTTCAACCAGTTCTTCGCTGCTATATTTTGTGACGTTTAGAGCTGCGTCAGCGCCGAGAGACTTGGCAACGTCCAAGCGGCTCTCCGAGATATCTATAAAGAACGAAAAAGCTAAGTACTTCCAAGTCGCTAAGGGACGCGGGAAAAAAACAACATCAAGTTAAAACGGCGTTTAAAGATTAGAGGGCAGTCTTAAGGGGGGGTTGCGATTGGTTCCCACAGCGTCCGTATTTCGCCACCGGACATGCAGACTCGCCGTCACATCCGAAAATCAACTGACGGCGGATACTAAAAACACTGAGATGACCCGGATTACCGAACGGACTCTACGATCGTCGAACTTTAAGGCCAGGCGTACCAGATATTTTGGGCTTCTGTACAGCTATGCCAATCCTTCCGGATTTTCACGGTAATGACGACAGTTACTTCCGCTGTTCTTCAACATTTATGGTGCGAACAAGGGTATGGCGGTCTCAGATTAAAACTTCAGCCAAGGTCTGGAGCAAGATCATTACTTCTGTACTAAAACACTGATATTTGTTAAAAACTCCCGGCCAGAACTGACGAAAACGGAGAGCCAACCTAAAACCCGCTCGTCTGTCCCCACCAACACTGGACATCCTCTCTCGCAGTCGCATAAATACTGTTCAAAATCAAAAACTCAATCACCACCCATCCCTTGCCCCATTCATTTGCATATTTATTTGTATCTCTGATATGTGTTACCTCTATGAAACTCTTCCATATTCCGAAATCCGGGCCTTCAAATTCCCGCACTTCTAGACGTTCTTGGCCTGGCTTTACCTTCCGGATAAACTTCGGCGAAAGGGGAAAGCAATCTAGAAGACGGAAGCATGGCAGGGGTTGACTTGGTTTTATCATTTCCATACCTGTAATGGTGACGTGAGAGGCGCCGAATGATTTGGCAGTTAGCAAGTTAACAAGTCCGATTGGTCCAGCCCCAAGGACAAGAACGCGCGATCCGGCGGTAATGCCCGCACGCCTACAAGCATGAACAGCAACTGAAAGCGGCTCGAGAAGAGCAGCTTCCTCTAAAGAGACATGGTCCGGCAGCCTATGGAAGAAATTAATGAATGAATATGGTTCATCTGCAAGCTACACTTGACAAGAACAAGGAGAATAACAACATCACAATCGAAGAAATATACTAAACAAAAACTATAACAGAACTGCAACACGTCGGGAATTTCCTATGCTGTCACAAGTTCGTCCCACTCCTTTATTATGTGACACTGCATAGTCTTTATAAATGCTGTGTAACAGTTATTCTCTGTCTGTTACTCTGGGTACGAACAAATCAACACCTTGACGAAAACATAAGAATGTATCCTTCCGGACTGCTTCTACATGATTGGCTCTCAGATTTACGCGATAGGTCTAAGGCGTGTTTTTATGGGGGGTGGGGAGGGGGTAGTTTGATTTCGCATGTGTACGGTAAGAAGCTCGTCCTACTCCTACATTCTGCGAAGACCAAGCACATACACAAAGTTTCAGTAGTTGTTTCGTCTCTTCAGTCTCAACATCACAATCGAGGAAATATACTAAACAAAAACTGTAACAGAACTGCAACACGTCGGAAATTTCCTATGCTGTTACAAGTTCGCCCCACTCCTTTATTATATGACACTGCATATCAGTCTTTATAAATGCTGTGTAACAGTTCTTCTGTGTCGGTTCACTATATTCTGAGTACGAAGAAATCAACACCTTGACGAAAACATAAGAATATGTCCTTCGGGACTGCTACATGATTGGCTCTCAGATTTACGCGATATGTCTGCGGCGTGTTTTTATGGGGGGGTGGGGAGGGGGTAGTTTGATTTCGGATGTGTACGGTACTCGTCCTACTCCTGCATTATGCGAATATCAAGCACATACAAAAAGTTTCAGTAGCCTAGTTGTTAGTAGAAACATACAAATATTTCCAGATTGCTTCTAAATGACTCGACTGCAGGCAGGCGGGTCTACGAGACAGCAGTCTTTTCGGGGAGAGTTTACATGCCTTCTTAAAATAGGTTCAATTGTCTGTAATGCTGGACCATATGCGGACTTACTTGTAGCAGAAATCACTGGCGTGATTATAGTAGTTTCTCAGGCTTCCATGCACAGGTGGTGTGGCACAGAACTGGATGTCTTTGCAGAGATTATAGCGGCCTGTTTTGCAGTAATGGCATAAGCGGCATGGCACACCAGGTTCAATTGCAACTCTATCACCTAGAATTAAAAGAAGCCGTTCGTAAAAGTTGTCGGTCTGTCTGGCCGTCGGTAAGCATGATAACTCTCAAAGGGTAGTGTCGAGTTCTTTTCCTTTTCTTTCTTTTTCTTTTCTTTTACTCCGTCTTTGTCTCGTGTTTTCTAAAGGTAATAAATTAAAGTATTATTATCATAATAGTGTTCAGAACTACATATCATTAAAGTTTAACCGAAAAAGGCCGAAATAGGACAGTCTAGTTACCCGTCAATTATTCACTTAAAAAGACTAGAAGACCTGATGAAAATGCGTTACTCGTTGCTCCGCTATTCATGAACAATCAGTTTTCAAATAGTGGAATTTCCCTGCCGGATGTGGCACCTCTCTGCGCTCGTACCCGGTGTTGTACGCTTGACAAAAACGATTTGCGAAAAATAAGTGTCCACGCAGTGAGCTACCGTCCGCAAGCTGATCACTGGCCACTGAAAGGCTTCATTTGTATTGAGATTCATATTTTCCGCGCCATAGTGAACTTTTGCTTCGTGAGGACGGTCGTAGATATTCTGACCGTCGTATTAAAAGCAAATCGCGAGAATAATAAAAATCCCTTAACCCAACCCTAATAACGCAGGGTGTTCAGTTAAATGATACAAAAATAAGTTGCCTTTTCAGTCAAACTTTAAAACTTTTTAGTTCGCGGCATATAACTGAAGCTCATGAATAAACAAGATTAACTGGTGAACCAAAGGAATATAAGAGAAGCACTCACTCGCAAAAATCCTGCCCTGTCAGCCCACAAAATTATTAGCCAGTTTTTCATTCCTGAACCCGTTTGGTGTACTTGTCACTGTTTAAATTTGTTTAAGTCTATTTAGTGTGTTTTTAAACTCTATGAAAAGAATGTAGTAATGTTTATTTACATTGTTTTTATTTTTTATTTTTTGTATCTTACTCATACTCCGCTGTTCAGGGGCGTCACTAGCCTTTTACCTTTGGGGGGGGGGGGATGTCCAGTTTGTGCCGACGAAAAACGCCGTTGCCGCTTCGCGGCAACGGCGTAGATTAGTACTTTAATGTAAATTCGAACTTTAAATATACATATGCGGGTTTTCATTGCAGCTTTCGCTAAAAAGCTTCCAACGACTGTAGGCAGAACAAGTCAAATTACTCGCCGCAGGCGAAATGTTTTAGATCTGCCTTTTGGTCTGGAAAAATTTCCGAAGCTTCCAACGGCTAAACCCAGAACAAGTTAAATTAACCGCCGCAGGCGAAGTTTTTTAAATCTGCCTTTTTCTGGGAAAATTTAGCTTACAAGTTCTAGCTTTTAAGGTGTTTCAAACCCTAAGAATTTCAATCCTAAAGCGCCAACTCAATGAAACACCGTTCTTCCAAATATAGAATACTACGAAATGCGTCGCAGGCGAAATTTTGTGTAAAACTAACTGTAATGCATTAGTTGAGATTATTCCTTTAATGTAAAATCCTCTATTTAAATTTACATATTCGGCTTTTTTTCACCTTACGCTAAAAAGCGAAGCTTTCCAACGACTGAACACACAACAAGTTAAATCAAGCGCCGCAGGCGAAATTTTGTTAATCTGTCTTTTTTTCCGGAAAATTTAAGGCCATTCCATACTTGTACTTTACAGTTTCTAGCTTTTAATGTGTTCTCAACCTCCAAGAATTTCAATCCTAAAACAACAGCTAAATAAAACGCCATTTGTCCAAATAGAAAATACTATGAAACGCGCCGCAGGCGAAATTTTTTAGAAACGCTGATGAGCGATCCCAAATAAAAGTGTGAAATCACAGATTTTTCCGCAAAAAAAAGTAGTGGCCATCCATAAGAAAGTAGGCACAAAGTTGATTCTTGTGTGTAGAAAATCTTGATTTGCCGCTTTCGGGATTGGACAAAAGTTTACGGATTTGATTTATTACTTGATTCTGATCTTCCAAAGGGAATTGAACTTTCCGGGTGCGCACGACAAATGTTTGAAGAATTTGATTTCTTGCGAATAAAAATATCCCGATGGCCCGACAAGAATACCGACGCCCGACTAAAGCATTCAGAACTCGAATTCTTCTTTGTTTTGCCCGACAAGACTGTAAAGGGCTTTATTTCTTACGTTTAAATAGCAGCCGATGTGCCGACAAAACTTAAACTTTCGGGATGCGCCTGATAGATGTTTACAGAATTTGATTCCTTACGCCCGGCAAATGTTTGCTGAAACTGATTTATCACAGATAAACAGAATCCGATGTGCCGACAAGTCGACCGACGCCCGACAAAAGCATACAGAAATCAATTTTTTATGTTTTTTGCCCGACAAATGTTTGTCGAATTCGATTTCTTGCGTATAAGAGGACCCAATGTGCCGACGAGTCTACCGACGCCCGACGAGAGCATACAAAACTGATTTTTTTTTATATTTCTAATATATAAAAAAAAAAACCGATGTGCCGAAGAGCATATCGAGGGCCCGACAAAAGGATACAAAATTCGATTTCTCCTGTGTTCTGCAGGACAGATGTGTGCGAAATTTGATTTCTTGCGTATGAAAAGAACCCGATGTGCCGACGAGTCGACCGACCCCCGACAAAAGCATGCAAAATTTTATCTCTTCTGGGTTTGCCGGAGCTCCGCGCCGACAACATGTGTACTTTCGCCGGGCTTCGCCCGACGAAAGTACTTTCTCAAGACCTTTGGGGGGGAGTCCCCCCCTCCCCCCCCATAGTGACGTCCCTGCCGCTGTTATCCAAAAAGCGGGTCACAAATAAATAAAATAAACAATTGGAAAAAGCGAAGTCTTTCAAAAAGAGTAGGCTATCGAACCGCTAAATCACTGAAAGAAAGATATGGTGAGCTATTTCTGATCCAACTGTCAATCAAACCAAACAAACTTGAGCATCTGTATGCTAAGATAAGACCAAACTCAAATAGTTTTGTCCACGTTTTAAAACAGAGTAACATAGACAATCGGTATTAGTATCTAAACTTCCGTGTAGGCTTGCAAAAATCCCTTATAAGCACGTCCTAACAGCATGCATTACAGTCGAAGTAATCGGTTTATTTTGTTCATTTGTCATCGATCCAAATTTTTCAAAATAGGAAAAGGAAAATGTACTTCGACCGAAGACAAGATAATTAGGGAGGAGTCGTAGACCAAAAAGCAAAAAATCTGAAAAAAAAATATATTGAAAAAATGCTACGTGGGCTTGAAAAAATACTTAAAATTCAAAGTATTAAATTTTGAAAAAAAAAAGATAGTTAAGAATTATAAGATCGAAAAAATCAGGGACTGCCGTGGGTGAATACTACTGCTATCAGTCTGCGAAAACGATCAGATGCTTGGTATTGAGGGTGGATATATCAAGCCGAATCTACCTCCAGAGAGGTTGATGTTAAGTCACATCAAGAAGAAATAATCCGATAGAAATTATGTCTTTGGTCGCATGCAGCGACTACGAAAACCCCGACAAAATTGAGCGGACCTGGAGGTGTTTACTCTAGCTTTGAGCTGATGTTCATACCCGTTTACTCCTCTTCCGTCTTCACCGTTGATTCTCGCACAAGAAATGTAGAGGGAGGCTAGCAGGAGGCGTACTCCGCGCACTGACCCGCTCTGGAGCGCGTCCATAGAACCAATCAGCTTTGACTGCTAGATTTTCTCTTCAGCGATCTTCAGCGATATAGCTATTTGTAGAGGTAACGAAACGTGATGTGGCACGAAGCTAGTAACCTACGCTCATTTGCGACGGAAGTCGGCCCTATTTTACTCGACTCTGCATGTTTGTATGACCGAGATAGGGAGACAGCAGTTCTGTCTCGTTATTTGTTCTTGGACATATCTACCTCTAACTTTCTGTGTGACGGTTATCAGACTAGAACTACCTGTGGGATTCGCATGGTTAATGGATAACTGTTAATGGTTGGTTCGGAAAAGTTAAGACAGGTAACATACCTCCATCTCGGTTGATACCGGAATAGCAAGTTCGACGGCCATTTGAAAATATCACCTCGCTGCGCTCGTCTTCGAATCTCAAAGGTTATTTTAAATGGCCGTCTTGATGTTATTTTTCGATATCAACCTCGATGTCGGAAGTTAACCTTTAATTAATCAGCCTACCTTCCTTTAGGTGCTTCACCTTGGCTCCGCATTTCACAACCACACCTCCTGATTCATGTCCAAGGATCATTGGCTCTTTCAGGATGAAGTTCCCTATCTTTCCATTGACCCAATAGTGGACATCAGATCCGCAAATGCCAACTGAGCCCATCTTAATGAGAACGTCTGCAAAAAAAAAAAAATGTCAGAAACATCTTGTGTTTAATTCGATGACTTCCCAACTCCTCTTCACGTTTTGAAGTTAAACTAAAGGACTAAACAAGCCTTTTTCTCAAAGACTGGTGACTGGTCAAGGACTGGTCAAAACCTGATGTATCTTGATTCTTCCGACCTTTCTATGACGACCACTATGACGACCCCCCCCAAAAAAAAAAATTAGCATACTGAAGACAATATGGAAAGGACTGGGGAAAGTAGGCGAAAGCAGATCGCGACAGATTTTAGGGAATCATAGGGCTTCGGTTCTGCTTTAAGTACTTGGTGACAACTATCAAATAATTCCGTCGGCCACCCCGACTCGGCTGCATCGTGCAGTAATTTCATGACCTATTGTACCAAATTACGGAGAGCTGACAACAGTTTCACACCAAATTTGAACCCGTCCAGAAGGGGTTGTCAAAATCGTACTGTTAATAGTAGTAGTAGAATTTTATTCATAAAAGGTTTCTTTCACAGCGCATGCGCGGAATTCGACCTTTACGCCAGCATAGTCGCATTAAAATACAAATATATATACAATCAATCAATTCGTCATTTTATTAATAATCATAAGAAATGCATAAATATGCCATCGGCCTCTGCAAAACTAAAATACTGTCGCAGGAGTATACCAACTAGGAAGATCCAGCTAATACTCTCCGCTTTGAACCTTTAAAGAATAGACGCCATAATTAGACAACTGGAGTCAGAAAGGAAATTAAGCAACCAATCAGATTCCACCACCTCCTTCCCAAACAACTCCCTGAAGCCAACCGGACAGTCTAATACGCTCAAACCATTTCAGCTTCAAGTGCCTCACGTCGTTTCCACTCTTTTGCACCCCTGGCCACTAGTCACATCAAAAATCAGTAGGATGGCCACTGAATGCCATCCACCCATACAGCAAAGTCGCAGACCCCTCAGAGACGTGCTTAGAACAAGGACCCAGAAGATACTGCGAAACCTGACTCCGATACAGCCATCCCCATTCAAGTCTAGAGCAACCAGTGTCGCCTACTACCGACTAAGAGCAGCAGCCGTGATGCTAAACAAGGAGAAAAATCGCTGTAAGCTGTCAGCAACCCCACTGTGCAGATTCTGCCTCCTGTGGGAGGAATCCCTCAAACATGTCCTCTTCGACTGCAGTAATCTGACGGGACAAAGAAGAAAACTGATATCCGCCTTCCGAGCACATAGACTGATACCATCCATTGAATCAATCAGCTATAAGTCTCCTCTTTCCAAACCCCAAATATCATCAGTCTTTGCCGAAATCTTCCAGCTCTTGAACAACCTTCAAGTAACCCTATAGATGTGTCCGACCACGTCCGAACCGAAGTCTAGCAGTTGGTGAAGGGAGAAACATCTCCCCCAGAACGAAAAAGTCGTAGAGGGTCAGTGGATCCCGCCGACTATAACCAATAGAAGAAGAAGAAGGATGTCACATTTTCGACTTATCTTCAGTATTTTTTTTTGCCCATCCAGTTCCATGTGTCTTTATATATTTTTTTTTTCTTCTTAGGTTTATGTGTATTGTGGTTAACATCATCCATCTATGACTACTTAGCCTATCTTTGTTTGTATTATTGATTTTCGTTTGCCTATTATTTAGCTTTTACTTTTGTGCCAATTGTCCTTTATACCTTAAAAAAAGAACAAACTCACCATTATCACTTGGGTCTTCCACCCCCACTTGATCCTAGAAACAAAACAAATATATTTTTCAAAGGGGTGTAGTGTCAGTAACTCCAAGAGGATCGATAGTATACTGGCAAAAATATAGGGAATCCCTGTTCTAACTAGGATGTTTCTCTGAGGTATCAGGAATGTTCCTCGAATATTTGGCTGAGTATCTGCTAACCTGCCTAATCTTTAACGCATAAGTTTCTCTCAGCTAGTATATTATTACTTTGTGTTGCGAGAGCAACACTTTGGTTTGATCCCCGGTTTTTTTCCTAGTACCCTGATTTCACCTTATTATTAGAAAGTGGTAAGGGTCTAAACTCTGCGGTCTTTACGGAAAGTGTGGACCTTATGCCGGAATGATGAATATGACATTACATTTTGGAAAGCTCTGTGGAGCTCTTGCCTGGGGCCAAAAAGAATGGTTTTTGCTTGTCCTTGAGCCAGAGCCTACGGTATATGAAGTAAAGCGGAGTTCTACAGCCTATGCCAGATAGGACTATCTGAAGTTGTGCAGTCAAGCTTTCGTTTCATCAAACCATGTTTCTGCTTTCGAGTGGAAAGCTCGATTCTAGCAGGCAAGCAGGCAGACACCAGTTTCAAATTGAAGGTGGACTAAAATCTATAAGTGCTGAATATGTGCGGGAGTTCCCCGCCCCACAGCCAATACATCTTCTTTGAGTGATAAATAGAAAAATTTATAGGATTAAAAAAGTGTTATTTTCCCACGGGTCCGAAAGTGCTGCCATCTACTGTTTCTACCCATTTCTGTCCGTGATTTCAATTTAGTTTATAATGCCATTTTTTGCACTTGGGATTGAGATAGAGAAATGGTATCAGAGGTGCCTCTTAAACTTTAAAAGTTCTCTCACTGCTAAAGAAATTAGAGCTTATACTTTGCTCCTTTCGAAGTGGTGATAATAGAAAATTGGCCCACGGTAAAAAAAACTTTTGAACTAGGCTAATACAGATACACATTTTTTTTCAACAGCATTGATAGACCTTGAAGAGCTGATCAAAGTATATGCAATCCGTTTTTTGGTACAAAAATTCTCCAACAAAGAATGTTCAAGAATTAGTTATATGGAGTTGTAACTTTTAATAGCACACAGCAATAGCTGTTACCACTGCATGCTACTATTAGTAAGACTGGATGCTACCATAGCAAGAAAGAAGCTACTGGATACTACTGGATAAGATTGGCCCAGTATGAGGCACATTAAATGATAGTATGCTGTACTATTACATAGCAGTACATGCAACTTTTTCGTACAACTATCATAAAACACAGGATACAAATTTTCATCGGGTATTCATGTGCAAATAATACCATTTTAATTAGCAAAATTGTCAAGTGGATAGACATAAAACTGAGGATCCCTTAAGTACAGATAATCTAAACAGGATCTAAGCCTGAACTAGGCTACCTCAAGTAGTCAAGTTCTATTTATTGAGAATTTATCTGGATTATTCCAATTCCAAAAAGATGAGAGGGTATGTGGACTACGCTTTAGTCCTTTCACCCCTTTGACGTCAAATCCGTATTTTCAGAGGTTCAGCAATCCAGCGTCTTCTTTAGGATCTGAATCATCGTGGTGTAGATCGGCCTTTCTATATGCGAAGGAAGTTGCATATTGATGATTGAATCAAATGCTTCTGGTATCTTTAGTCTTCGGCAACTGATCTTCAGCTTCTTGGTTTCTGGTGTACTTGGGAAACATTCAAAAAAGATGTGTTGGGCAGTTTCAGCTGCCACCGAACACACTCTACACAATGGTGAATGGTGTAAATTCCAACTGAACAAAACTGAATTCAGCAAAAGGCTCCCTGATTTCAATCTGTAATACCATACAGAATCATCCCTTGAACCGAAAGGAGATTGTAGGAATGGTACATGCTTAAAACCAGCACGACGTTTAATAATGTCTCGCAGATTCCCTAACTTCAGGTCTGGTGGAGCGGGAGAGCTAGCTGCATCGTTTGCCAGACGGTCGGCGGTCTGGTTATGTCGGATCCCTTTATGACTAGGGATATGTTGAAAGCATACTGGAATGCTGTCCATCATCAATGTTTGGAGAATTTTACGTATAATCTTCAAATCAGAATCGCCGGCATTATAATTTATTTTTCTTATCAGCATGATAGCAGACTTGGAGTCTGTCAGGACCAGTATTTTCTTCGAAGCAGGTTGACGTCTGACCAAAACCTCCAGCGCTTTTCGGATTGCGCACAACTCAGCTGATAGAATAGAACTTCCGGATGGAAGAACTGATGAAATATTCAATGACAAATGCGGAATACAAGCTGCTGCTCCAGCCTGCGATCCTTTCACAGAACCATCAGTGAAGACTTGGATATGTTCAGAAAAATGTGTATGTATTTTACTAGCAAGGAGCTGATATACTTCTTGATCCGAATAAAATGACTTATTCATAGAAAATAGTTCCAGGTGGCATTCGGGAGGCTGCATTTCCCAAGGTGGGGATTCTGGAAAGGGGTAACTATCCGCATCCTCATTTTTCCATTGGGTACCTCTTTCAAGAACTGACACCACGACGATGATGACTGCTTAAGTTCATTAGCATTTCCAAAAGTGCATGGAAAGACTGCATGCTTTGCACCATATGTTTGTATTTTAGTGAAATAACGGCTTCTTTGTATCACAGCTCTATCTCGGAGAGAAGGCAGTCCAGAAATTTCTCTCAGTTTTGCCACTGTAGTATGCTTATGTAGACCAAGAGCGATTCGGATTGCAGAATTCTGGAGAGTCTCCAGGGTATTAAACAAAGACAATGGAATATTTGCAAGGAAATGGATACCAAATTCCAACTTGGATCTTATGTAGACTTTATAAAAATCAATGATCAACTTCGGTGACGATCCCCATTTAGAACCTGCAAGTCGCTTCAGGATAACTAGTCGTTCCAGGACTGACGTCCGTAGCATGGTCACCTGTGCATGCCATTTAAATCGGGACTCCAAGATCATTCCCAATAATCTGACTGTCAGTTCATAAGCAATGGTTTTTCCTTCTGCGATTAATGGTGTGAGGGTAGGTGTTTTACGATTATGGAAAACAATCGCTTTCGTTTTGGAGGCTGAAATGGGCAGTCCAAATGCTTCCGAAAAACGGCACACATCGTTTGCGTCTTCTTGGATCACACGCTGAAGTGCATGTACATCCTTGCCTCTGTTCCAGACCAGAAGATCATCTGCAAATTCTCCATCGTTTGATTGACTTCTAAGCTGAAGTTCCGAAATGTACAAGGTAAATAATAATGGACTTATAACTGCTCCTTGTGGGAGACCCTCTTCAACTCCCTATTATATTTTTATTATATTTTTATATTTATTATATTTTATTTTTATATTTTATTTTATATTTTTATATTATTATATTTTTATTATATTTTTATTTTCAGACATTTAAAAATATTGCTAAAAAACAGACAAAATGGCATTTCTGTGAGATTCAGCTAGTCTATCGAGGTTATAGCCAATCTCTATTTCCATGACAAGCACTCTGAAATCAATATGTGACACAGAGACCTGACAGAACAGAAACGAAACATGCAGTCTCAGATTTTCTAAAAATCTGGTTTGAAATTTCCCTCCTTCGCACAAATTTGGATTTAAAAGCCAAGCAATAAAACCCCAGTGAAACCCATCGCAGCTCACCAGTCTGATATCATTAACCTGGTGCAAAACAGCAGCTATGTTATTCATCTCCATTGCAGTTTCACTTTCTTGGCACAAGCGCGTGATGGTGTTTTGAAATACAGCGCGTGTCGAAAGCTGGTCGAAAGAGGCTACGCCAGATGGATGAAAATCCCTCTACATAAAATATGAACATTAAATTAACATACTCAGTAGTTAAAATATTCTTCTAAAAAAAGAAAAATTCATTCATGTAAAATTTTGAGAATTTTTATTCTTGTTTTTCTAAGATTTCTTCTTTTTCGCTTAGGATTTCAAGAAACACGAAAGCTAAAGAGGGCTTTGCTGAAATTTCAAAATTTGGTTTTGGAAAAGGTCCAAGTCAAAGTCCAAGTAACAACAACCAAGTGAGAGGTTGCTGGGAGCCTTGTCATTGCCCAAAGACAAAAAGCAAAAAAATAGATATAAGAAACTATGGCTCAAAACGTTGACCCAAGGACAAGACAAGAGGTTACTAAAGCAGGAGATGAGAAACCAGTTATCCCAAAAGGTCATTCAGTTAGCAAGCGGTATGTAGCTTATACAATTGTCAATGTTTCTTAGTTAAAAATAATTTAGTAATGAATAAATCTCTAATCATAGACCATAGTGTTAAGCATCCCAAGTCCAACCCAATGCCATTGGGTTGGACTTGGGATGCCATGCCATTGGCAATGGCCAAGATTTTGGGTCATATGATATGGGATGCTATTTTTCTCGAACTAGCCTAATGCAGCGTTTACAATTAGAGGAAAACTCGATCAGAATCCGGTCTTGGTGACAAGATTATGTTTACACGCAGAGGGAAAAAAATAATTTTTAAACCAGAAAATCTGATAAAAATAAATTGACCAGCCAACAAAAAAATGCTTTGATAGCTAGACTAGCTAGACTTTTTCTTAGTATTTTTACCAGCGCCGCCAAGAAGATTCCTTTCTAGCTGTCCGGAATTCCTTTCATCATAAAAGGAATTCCCGTCCCGCTAGACTTTTTTTCTAGTCGTCTTCACGAACGGAATGCTTTCAAGTCGACCGGAATTCCTTTCTACTCAACGGGATTTCTTGTCAGTGTAAACGCTGTATAATTTCATGTGTCTGCCACGGACGTGCGACAGAATCCTGACATGACAGAAACAGGACTAGGCTAGGAGAAATGTGTGGTATACCAATCAGACCACAAGTTGAAGCTCATAGTAAAATTATTTTTTTTTTTTTTGTGGTAATTTCAGATCAGATACCTGAAATTTTGTTTATAGATTCTCAACATATACTGGAGCCTCTATACTATTTCTGTTGGTCTCTATTTCGGTAATCACCCTGTGGAATTAGGTTTCTAGCTTAGATGTGCCTTAGATGCACCTTAACCTGTCAAAACTAGGTAAACCTGCTGAAAGGGTGTACTGAAAACATATTCACTGACAAATCTTTCTTAGTTCAGAAATTTTGTGAGATGAAAATGAAGTCCCGCTTTGTTACAACATTGTTACAGTACAAGAGATTCAACGTCGATGCCTGACCAAAAGATCTTCTATTTAGATAACACTAAAAGTTTTTCTTATACTGAATTCATGTTTGTTTCTATCAGTTATGCAATTTGTCTTCATTTTTCCAAATATCTATTGTTAAACAGTGATGACATGAGTGAAATTTGCAGAAATTCAGGTACTTGCACTGCAGCTTGAATGCTGGTATCTCAGAAGAAAACATACAATGAAGAAGAAGAAGCTGGCTTTCTTTTGAGATACTGTTTACCTTTTTTGAAGTTTCTGTTTTGAGATAAAGACAAGCAAAGTTGGGCAATGAAATCAGCAAGTTAAATTGTGATGGAAATAGTATACGCTCTAGTAGTCACATCTTGTCACAATATAAAACATCAGATTTGTGCTTTGCTCTTACCATTCTGTACTAGAAGCATCCTAAGTTTTATGTATATCTTTGATTAAGTAGCTAGTTTTATTGTTATTTTGGATTTGGATTTGCCGCTGAATTAAATTCCCCACCAAACAAGCCACAAGGCCAAAAATCACCTCGTCAAGAGTTGTTTTCAAATTTGAGTCATAGTGAGAGTCATAGAAACTTGTGAGTCATAGAAACAGACTTGTTGGCCTCACAAACAATTGTGGAAACACTCTTTGAGCCAAAACCAAGCCAGAGCCTCTTTCTGGAATCCCAGGGGGAACCCCCATGGCTATAGTGTAACCAGTATCCCAGACAGCAGATGATTTGAGTCTAGTACAGAAATCAGCATCCAGTCAGAGTGTCTGTTAATTGAAGTTGGTTATGGTTAGGTTCCAGGTTTGACATATGGTACCCAGGGTTAGGAATAGGCTACCCAAAATCAGAGATTTGTGGTAGCCCGATTGTTAGATAACAGACTAAAATAATATGGTTTGCTAAGAAATGTTTGAGGCACTAGACTACATGAGAGGTAAACACCTTCAGGTGAAATTGTAATTTCCATGCAGCCCAACCAGTCAAGAAGCAAGATCTTACTATTTTCAACAGTTCTAGCTAGTTCCTGGTCTGTTCAGAATTATTTGCCATTCCTTTCAGTTATAATCTACTTTAAAAGAATGTTGCTTTTAGATATCTAGTTTAACCACCTGGCTTAAAGTTTAACTGAAAAGCCAACTTATTTGTGTGTCATTTAATTCGATACACTGAATTATTTGGATTCTGCAAAGGGATTTTTTTATTTTCCACTATCTGCTCTAGTTTTGAGGCTCAGAATATATACTGCCGTCCCCACAGCGTAAATTCTACTATGGTGCGGGAAATTTTAATCTCAACACAAATGTGGCTTTTCACTGGGCAGTGGTGAGATTGGTGACGATTGCTTAGTGCCTGAAAAAAAAAAGATAAATTTTTCTCGTAAGGCATACAACAAAAATACAAGCTCATAGAGGCACCACAACTCACGCGGAAATTTCACTATTTGAAAATCGGTTATTCGTGAATAGCGGAACAACGAAGAAACTAATTTTCAGCGGGTTTTCAAGCCAATTTAAGTGAATAAGTGATGGGTAACTAGATTGTCCTATCCTAGCCCTTTTCGGTTAAGCTTTAAATTTGCAGTGATGATTATGACCAAAATCCAAAGTATTTATCCAGAGTAGTGGGCTCTCGTATTTAAGAGTTATTACAAATCTGAAAGAGGGTTAATTAACATGGCAAATATTGCGAGACGAACTATTAGGCTACCAGTTAGACAGGATAGCCTATTAAAACATAGCCTAACAGTTTTTTTTTTTCTGAAAACAAGCCAACATTATTTGTGAATACCAGAAACGAATTTCACCCCATTCTTCTTTCTTGCCAGCTCAATGATTGTTATCAGTCTGATAGTATTCACTATCAGATCAACCTTTTGTTCTTGAAAATGTGGTGGGTTTCAAGCAGGCATGATAAAACAACCTCAAAACAGTTTATTGACAGAAATGAACACCTTCAAATATTTAGCTTTTCTTGTGTTTTTTTTTTTTACTTATTGTTCATACACCAGCGAAAGTTATTCTTTCTTTTTATGGCACTTGCCTTCCGGCCAAGTGCCATATACGGTACCGATAACTTTTCCGTCGGTCGGTCGGTCAGTCCGCTGATTGCAAGTTAGGGTACATCCAAATGTGCTAGGACGATGAAACTTGGCAGGCATATTAGGGACCCGACCAAACTAACTTGGAAGTCGTCACTTGCCCGATCCGACAATCGTGGGGGGAGGGAGGGGATCCGGAATCCGGAATCTAGTGATATGTATAACTTTAGAACGGGTGATCGGATCTTAATGAAACTTGATATTTGGAAAGACTTCATGTCTCAGAAGTTCTTTGTCAAGTCCGGACCGAATCCGATGAATGTGGGGGGGGAGGTCGGAGGGGGAACCGGAAATCATGTGACACGCTTAGAGTGGAATGATCGGGATAAAACTTGGTGGGAGGAACAAGCACAAGCCTTTAGGTACATCATTGACAGAACCGGACCGGATTCATACTGTGGGGGGAGTTGGAGGGAGGTTCCGGAATTCCGGTTATACGGTGTCAAGTTACTTCCAGGTGGGCTAGGACAATGAAACTTGACAGGCAAATCAGGGGCCCAACCAGATTAACCTGGAAATAGTCAACTTCCCGATCGGACCATCGTGGGGGAGTGGAGGGAGCGGGAATCCGGAATCTTGAGGTATGTGTAACTTCCGAACGAGTGATCAGATCATAATGAAACTTGATATGGATAAAGACAACATGTCTCAGATGTCCCGTTTCAAGTCCGGACCGAATCCGGTGAAAGTGTGGGAGGGTGTTGGAGGGCGGAGCAGGAAACCTTGTGACACGGTTGGAGTGGAGCGATCGGAATGAAACTTGGTGGGCAGAACAAGCTCAAGCCCAATGTACATCAGTGACAGAACCGGACCGGGTACGGGCACTGTGGGGGAGTTAGGGGGGACAGGAATTAAGGTGATCGCAAGTTAAGGTACTTCCAGACGTGCTAGGAAGATGAAACTTGGCTTGAAAATTATAGACTTGGCATGATAGGCTTAGAAATAGTCAGTTCCATGATACAACCATTGTGGCCGGGGGAAGTGGAGGGAGAATCCTGAATTTTGAGGTATGTATAACTTTTGAACGGGTGATCGGATCTTAATAAAACTTGATATTTGGAAAGACCTCATGTCTCAAATGACTGGATCCGATTAATGTTGGGGGAGGAGGTGGGGGGGGGGACCGGAAATCTTATGACACGCTTAGAGCGGAGCGATTGGGATGAAACTTGGTTGGAAGAACAAGCACAAGCCCTAGATACATCAGTGACAGAACCGGACCGGGTTCGGGCACTGTTGGGGGAGTTGGAGGGTGGTCCGGAATTCCGGTGATCGTGAATCATGGTACTTCTAGATGTGCTAGGACGATGAAACTTGGCTTGAAATTTAGACACTTGACAACCCGATGAAAAATACCCCAAAATTGGTAGTATGAAGTTGTACGAAAAAGTAGCATGCAGTACGAACTGATGCTACTACATGCTTCTATGTCAGGGCTACCGTGTTACTGCATTCTACTGCATGCTACTATTAGCAAGACTGGATGTTTCGTAGCAAGACAGGATGCTACTGGATACTACTGCTTAAAAATGGCCCAATCTGGCACATTAAATGATAGTATTCGCTACTATTACATATAAATACATGCAACTTTTTCGTACAACTATCATACAACTACGCAGGCTACAAATTCTTCATCGGGAAGATTGGCTTAGAACTTGTCAGTTCCCAGATCCGACCATCCATTAAAGCACTTAATTCTAACCGCAAAGAACAAAAAGTACTTTAAGCAAAATATACATTTTCGTGGTCCCTATGATCATTTTTGCCTCAGGTGTTTTGCTACAACTGATTTCCTTAAAGTACAAACAATACTTTTGAGCAACATGTACATTTTCGCACTCTCCATGAGTTCATCATCATTTTCGCTTCAAGAGTTTTTATTACAAATTATCGCAACAAACCCACGAATTGACGAATTCCTACTTTCGTCCTCCGACCCAGCCTTGCAAGTGCCATATGAGCTTCCAGCTCTTGTTGATATTACTGCAGGGAGCTACTTTGAGAGCTCTTAGCCCCGCACTTACCATTCTTACCATTCATGCTGCTAAATCACACAACAGCCATACCAAGTCCTGGCTTGAAGCAGAGTCTTCCATTTGCAAGTCAATGATACCTTTGTGTCATTGCAACTGTGAAAATGCTTCTGACTTGACTCCTTGAAGATAAGGTAGTCTATGACTTAGCCTAAAGTGTATCTTGGGCATATTTAAGCTTAGCAAGAAAACTAAGCTTGGCAGTCTACTCTGATATTAAAACATAGTAATTAAGTTAAGGTCATATTAATGCCAAAATGTTGGTTCTAGATACAATCATAAATTTAAAGCTTCTAGCTCAAACAGTATGGAAGTTGCAGTTGGATCATCCGTTGAGCAGTAGTTATTTTTGTTGGAAACTTAGCTTTGGAATGGGAGTTCTCCATGTTTGCTTTCACTTTCTGATTCATCTATTTTTTTTTTTGAGGGGGGGGGGGTGCAATGCTGTTTTTCACCGGGCTTAGAAGTACTTGAAGTCCCAGAAAAGTTTGGTTTATTCTTCTTGTAATATCTACTGAAGTTCCCAGTTACTAGGTACATTTAAGGGATGGTGAATATATCATGGGCAACTTCCATAACAGTTTAGGTGTGGATAACCAGCACAGGTAAGCTTGTTGCCTTTATAACCAAGATCAAATAAGCACAATAACCTCTGTCTCCCGATTTCTGTACGAGCGGAGGGTACGAGCTACGCGGAACGTCACAATTCGTTCCCTGTACAAACAGCTATATCGCAGTAGAGCCCCGGAGAAGAAATTGTCGAGAGTAAGAGACTATTGGTTGTCTACCATTGTGATGTCACATGTGACGCGCCTGCAGAGGCGGCATGCACTGCTTCTATGGTCTTTTCATCTGATACGCGCAGCGGCGAAGAGGGAAGTAGACGGGCGCCGCTCAGCAAGTAGCTACTAGCTCTGCTCAGCTTTGTTGGGGCATCCATAGTCGGTGCATGGAAGTGTTAAAATGATCCAGCCTAGCTTTTCCTACCTAAAAATACTCCTCTCCGTAGCCCATCCCCTTTAAAAGAGTGTGCTATAGGCCTGTAGATCAGAAAAAAAAAATGCAGAGGACGAGTGTGTAATTGTATGCTTACTAGCGACGCTAGTGATTTTTATCAGGGAGTGCCAAAGGGTTGGTTTGGTGTAGGCAGAAAATTTGCCAGTTCTTGTTTTTGAGCCTCTTGCTGGTGCTTTAAAAATTCGAGAGCGGAAATCACACTTTTCAGTATGTTGGGCTTTTCACCTGAAGTGATAGCGCGGGGACGTATGGTAACATAACAGTCCCTCTTACTTAGCGCCAGTAGCCTACCACTTGCTGTTGATGAAGGTTGAGGCGTTACTAGCCAAAATGTTTGGCGGGGGCAAGGTATTTACCGACTGGCTGGTCGTTTTTGTGGCACTTGCCCTTCGGCCAAGTGCCATGTAGCGATCGAAATTTCTGCCCGTCTGTCGGTCGTGTCCGGGCTAGGTCCTAGGCATATCAGGACCCCAAATGATTAAGTTGGAAATAGTCACTTCCACGATCCGAGCATCGTGGAGGAGTGAAAGGTGGGGGAATCTCAGACGACCCACTTAAAATCCGGACCGGATCCGGTGACTTTGGGGGAGCTGGAGGGAGGAACCGGAAATCCTGGGAAACGCTTAGAGTAGAGGGATCGAGATGAAACTTGGTCGGAAGAGCAAGGACAAGTCCTAGATACATCCTTGACATAACCGAATCGGATTCGGGCACTGTAAGGGGGGGGGATTCCGGTGATCCTATACGAGTTCGGTACTTCCTGATGTACTAGGGCGATGAAACTGGGCTGGCGTATCAGGGACTCGAACAAACTGACTTGAGAATAGTCGTTTGCATGATCCGACCATCGTGGGGGGGAGTGGAGTGGTGGGGAATCCGGAATCTAGTGGCATTCATAACTTTTGAACGGGCGATCCGATTTGAATGAAACGTAGCAAGTGGATAGAGGTTTCGTCTCAGATCATCCGTGTCAAGTCCGGACTGGATCCGATACTTGTGAGGGAGTTGAAGGTGGTGTCCACCGGAATTTAATTGAAAGGCTTAGCGTCGAGGGATCGGGATGGAATTTGGAGTGAAGAACAAGAATAAGCCCTAGATACGTTTTTGACAAACCAGAGCAAATCTGGGTTCTTTGGGGGGAGTTGGGGGTGGTTTCCCAGAATTCCGGTGATCGCGAGTTAGGATACTTCCAGATGTGCTAAGGGCGATGAAACTTAGCTGGCATATTAGTGACCCGACCAAATAGACTTAAGGACCCGACACTATGCCGAAGGAGAACTTCCGTTCCTGGTTCCGGCCATTTTTGGGGTAGTTAAGGGAAGGGGAGTCCGGAAATTACTGACTTAAGTAGGTTGCGAACGGGTGGTTCGATTCGAGTGAAACTATTTGGTCGATAAGAACTAATGACCCAAAATGTGTCTCCGAACCACATGCGGCAATGGTTGGAGGAGTTGGAGGGGAGGGGGTCTGGAAACTTTGTGACACGCACAGAAACCAAACGAATGGGCCGAGTGGGGTGCAAATTGGACAGCACTAATTTTATGCGACCTAGTTTGTTGTTTGGCGTCCGGACCGGATCCGGCCACGGTAGGAGGAGGATGAAGCGAAAACCGTAAATTTGCAGATATGCCCCGATTCGAGTCAGACTTGAAGGACGAGAAGAGGAGATGTCAGAGATGAGTCCTAGTCGTATTTACCCACCGTGGGGGAAGTTGGAGGTGGAGTCTCGGAAATTTTCTGGCTGACATAGGGATCAAACGAGTGGAGTGATTTGAATGAAACTTGGAAGTAGAGAGACGATGTGCCTTAGATGACATATTTTAGGGTCCGGAACTGATCTGAGCACGGTGTGGGGGTGGGGGAGGTATCGGAGTTACCCGAAAATGCTCAGACGCGAGTGAAACTTGATAGGCGGTAAGAGAAGATGCTTTAGAAGATCTGTTTATGTGTCTGAACCAAAGTCGGCCGTGGTAGGTGGAGTTTGAGGGAAAGAGTACCGGAAATAGTGTGGCACTCCTAGGGGATCAAACTAGTGGGGCATTTGCCCTAGATGAATCGAGGCGATGCCGGAAATGTTCAGAGTCGAGTGAAACTCGATATCCTATTTCTAGGTCCGATCCGGGGGTTGAAGGAGGTATTTTGTGACGTTC
This sequence comes from Branchinecta lindahli, assembly GCA_023053555.1. Taxonomy (NCBI): domain Eukaryota; kingdom Metazoa; phylum Arthropoda; class Branchiopoda; order Anostraca; family Branchinectidae; genus Branchinecta; species Branchinecta lindahli. The sequence continues at coordinate 9,407,721 of JAKZAO010000012.1, forward strand.
TCATCTATTTTCTAGCACCACCTACACATACAAGTGCCATATGAGCTCGTAGCTCTTGTTTTACCGACTGATTTTCAGAAAAAACGACTGTTCTTAAGAAAAATCGTTGCTCTTCGTGCCAACTTTTTTTTTACCGACTGGCTGACAAAGTGCCCCACCCCACACTCTGGATGGAGGCTTTTTTAGATACACAAAATTAAAAAAAAATATATATATACGATGTCCTTGTTTTTGAGCAGGTATTAACAAAACATCTTCTTCCAGGCTTCAGCAAGAGCTCATGACACTCATGGTAAGTCTCTCCTTTAAAGTTTAACTGAAAAGCCAACTCATGTGTGTGTCATTTTTTTATTTTCCACTATCTGCTCTAGTTATGAGGCTGAGAATATCTACGGCCGTCCCCACAGCGTAAATTCTACTATGACGCGGGAAATTTTAATCTCAAGACAAATGCGGCTTTTCAGGGGGCAGTGGTGAGATCGGTGAAGATTGCTTAGTGCCTGAATAAAAAAATTTTCTTATAAATCTTTCTCGTAAGGCATAGCCTACAGCAAAACTACAAGCGCATAGAGGAACCACAAATCACACGGAAATTCCACTATTTGAAAATCGATTATTCGTGAATAGCGGAACAACGAAGTAACTCATTTTCAGCGGGTCTTCAAGCCAATTTAAGTGAATAAGTGATGGGTAACTAGATTGTCCTATCGTAGCCCTTTTCGGTTAAACTTTAAAGGATGTTTGGTTTTCAGTATTGAATAATAATAATAATCTTTAATTTCCTTAATAGCTCGTACAATTAACTCGCTAACATTGGATTGTCGTACAGTGTCATTAGACTAGCTCCAAGATGTTGGATTTATTTAGTTTACGAAAGGGGCTATAAAAACATTCCAGTTTATTGACAGAACACGAACAAAAATGTTCGTGTGGATTCGCAGAGGACCCTGGGGCCAGCGGTCGGATGAGAACAGATCGCTTGCCTGACCGCGAATAAAAACAAATCGGAATGAATTAGTCTGACGTCGACTTAACAACAGTGAGTAACGACGGCGAGGGGTTAGTTCCTTCTGCAAATCGCAGTGAAAAAAAAGGTCGTCCAAGGCACAACAGAAAATTAACATAATCACTGTCTCAAAAATGCTTTATGCATTGTTCACTTCTTCCATGGGGGCTCCGGTTTGTAAGCCCAGTTGATCGCAACACTTGTCATGCATAATGATGTCTTCATCAGTTTTTAGAACGACTGCGGGTAGTCTGTGGCAACAATGCAGTGCACAGTGTATCGGAAAGACTGTGTGTAGTTTGTGGCAACGGTGCAGTGCACCGTTTTAATTAATAACAAAAACTAACAAATGGGGACACACAGGCAGCGTTCCAGCGACGTAATATTAGTTACGATCGTTACTATTCTTGTATTATTGCCGTTCGAGAGCCCGCCGTAATAAGTAAACTGGCTCCTCCCACTTATTATTTTCGTTCCAGGACTATTACGATCGTTACGATTTACTTATGGTGGTCGCGAGCATCATAAGTGATAATAACTACCGGCTCTGCAGGAACTCCTGTAAGAGTGATGACGTATGTACGCGTTGTTATTGTTTGCGTTCCAGAGAGCGTGATAACTACCACAATTCGACGATCGCCCCTCCCCTTATCATCGTAACTTGTAATAACTTCACTGGAACGCTACCACAGTAATTCAGAACAAGGAATTTCTGCTAGGAACGGTTGCTTTACCTCTCAATGATAACCGCTATACTTCCACAGATGAGTGCTGATAAGTCTGTTTCTGCTTTTCCCGATGGCGATAACCTCCTATCCTGGACAGCAACAATCCAAGGACCAAAAGACACAGTAAGTTATACTTCACTGCAATTCAACCGTGTTCTTATTTTTTCCGTTAACTTTAGCCTAAGTGATTTTATTTCGTTCCACGACGGGAAGTACTTACACTTATCTGTGTGTCATTTCATTGGTTACACTGAAATATTTGGATTCTGCAAAGGAATTTTTTATTTTTCCACTATCTGCTCTAGTTATGAGGCTCAAAATATCTCCAGCCGTCCTCACAGCGTAAATTCTACTATGACGCGGGAAATTTTAATCTCAAAACAAATGCGGCTTTTCAGTGGGCAGGGGTGAGATTGGTGAAGATTGCTTAGTGCCTGAACAAATAAAAACATGATAAATCTTTCCTTAAAGGACCTCTCTTACTTATTCTGCCTTTTAAAATATATCTAGCTCCCGTCTGGAATTGTAAGCTTCTAAAATCCCCACCTTTCTCCATTGTTTCGTTTTGTGCTCACGAATTTTTAGCGCTTTTTCTGCCGTGCCGAGTTTTGCCCGTCACACAACGCAAAGTTTGACGGAATCTTAATGTCCGCTGACAACTCTTTCATAATATAAGGATATGAGAGTCTTCTGTTTTGACTTCTTTTATTTGCTTAGTTTTTCCAACTTTTCAACCACAGCGCGTTCAGTTTTCAAACGTTTTGCGCCCAGCCGCCGCGTCGGAGAGCAGGAGTGGTGGGTAGGATCGACAAGCGCTAACAAGAAAATGGCTTATTTGAGGTGGAAAGTTATGATATTTTCGAAAAGCGTTTCTTCGGGACGGTTTCGTAGGGAAAAGATCATTTCTAGTAAGAGTTGTCCTTTAAGGCATACAACAAAAATACAAGCGCATAGAGGCACCACAAATCACACGAAAATTCCACTATTTGAAAATCGATTATTCGCGAATAGCGTAACAACGAAGTAACTCATTTTCAGCGGGTCTACAAGCCAATTTAAGTGAAGAAGTGATGGGTAACTAGATTGTCCTATCCTAGCCCTTTTCGGTTAAACTTTAAGCATTGTTCAAATAATTGTATTACGGCGTATAAGCTGTATTACAGATTCCTCTTTTCTTCGGGGCGCGCTGTAATAAGGCGAATAAGGAGAATAGACCCAGGTTCTATTTTCGCTTATGCAGAGCCAATCAGATCGCTTTGTTACAAAGAATTTTTTTTTCTGGTGTTCAGAAGCTCGAAAAAAACGCTGCAATGTTAAGAACCTTTTTGCTTCGTGTTCGAACAAGGGTGTGTATTAACACGTAAACGTCGCGTATAGCGCTATTCAGCTTATTAAACCCGCATAAGGGGCAAACCTCTGAGGTTTTTGGTCGGGTTGGTTTATAAAAGGAAAAAATAGCAACAGACGAATCTCGAAAATACCACCATGCCAAAGGCCCTAAACGGCAAGTTCAGGAACTCAAAAAGAATTAACACCTCTCTAAAAAAGAAAAATTACGTCTCTTAAGAAAATCACTTGTGATAACCCTTCCGCGTCAGACGCGGCAACAATCTCAAAATGATAATCCCGCTCCGTCGAACATGTGGGGTGTGCGCCCCCCCCTCCCATCCCTGCCCCATGTGTCCTGGCGGTTTCTGCCATAAAAGGGCTTTATATTAAACACTACATTCCTGATTCCTCTCCATTGCACTGCTTTAGAGAGATTCAATAATAAAAAAGAAACAAAATCATTTTTTGCTTGGCTGGTGGTCCATTGGGTCGAAACGTGGGAGTTAAACCATTAAGTTCCCTATTCATTTAACCCAGCCAACTAAATTGGATAAGGGGAGGGCAGGGCTTCAGTTCTACTTTAAACATCCTCCGGAATCCTTGTGTAAGAATTCCTTCTTCTTATAGGTTTTCGAAGGCCTCCACTACAAGCTGGCTTTCACATTCCCTGACAGTTATCCTTACGTTGCCCCAACTGTGCGATTCACCAGCACATGCTTTCACCCGAATGTGGATAACCAGGGAAATATCTGTCTAGATATCCTGAAGGAGAAATGGTCTGCCCTCTACGATGTTAGAACTATTTTGATTTCACTTCAAAGCCTTCTTGGTGGTATGTGTTCGTTTATTTGATCAACTTCCGTCTCTATCTAGGTAGCTCCAGTCTTCCAGAAATCCCTGGTTTTGGCATACGCCAACCGCTGATTTACTGCTAGGTGCCAGTCAACCATAAACCCCTGATTTTTGTATACCCTATGCCAGAACGCCAGGCATATCTGGCGTTTCGTATACCCTGTGCCCAACGCTGGATAGGCTATGCCAAATGCTGGATACTGGAACCCAGTAAAATATTGATGATTTGAGTGAAGCTCAGAAATCAACCAGTCAGTATTAATCTTCAGTGGGGTAGGTCAGGGGTAAGGAACCAGCATCTATCCAGCGTTTGGCATAGGGTGTCCACCGTTAGGCACAGGCTAGGCCAAATGCTAGACATACCCAGCATTTGGCGTTGGCTATCCAAAAATCAGGGGTCTGTGGTTGAGTGCCGTGGGCACTCTGACCCTGACCACTATAAAGAAATTCTGATTGGATGATTTCCGTAATTCACTCAAACCATCAATATTTTATTGGGTTAGGGTACCCAGCATTTGGAATAGGTTAACCCAGTTACACAGTTCCTCAATTTTAAGGCACACTGCTCCAACGTTAGAAATATAAGGTTTGAAGCCAAGCTGACCCATTGCAAAACAAAATAGAAAAATGAGATTTTCGTGTTTTTTTTTCTTGATCTGCCAGTTTGTCCCTCTAAGATGATGTGAGAGGGATAAATAAAATTACGGGTATTTCGGTTGCACTTCTGGCAAACCGTCCTCATTGAAAAAAACAACTAAATCATAAAATCCACCACAACAGCAAAACAATGCGGAACAAACAATAAAACATATGTAACTAAAAACAAGAACTGAAAGCTCATATGGCACTTGTAAGAATAAGCGAACTGTAGGCGGGAGTTTTTTGCTTGAGAGTTATATACAGAGCCGAATATCATTTTATTTTACACTTGTTGAAGTAAAAAGAAGTTAAAAAGGCAGGTCTACAACTCCTCTTCTTCCTGGGAAGGTTCGAACCTCTAGGTCCCCCCGGATTTTAAACTGAACATCTGAGACACTTGTTCTTGACACTTGTCAAGTTTCATGCATGTCCGATTACCGGTTCCAAAGTTATTCATGTTACTAGTTTCCGGATTCCGCATCCCTCCACTCCCATCACAGTGGCTGAATCGGGGAAAGGATCCAGGGTTGCCACCGGTAGTACAATTGTGCCCACAATACAACTTTATTTTTACTTTGGCAGCAGATTTTGAGAAAAAGGTAGTTGTCAGGTTTTATTTCCAAGGTGACTATGACCCAGCAACACGTTCTGAGTACTTTTCTTGTTTGGTATTACTTTTTTCCTTTTGCCCAGTGAATTTATTTTAGTAAAGTGGCAACCCTGAAATGATCATATCCAAGTCAATCTGGTGGGGTCCCTGATACGCCTGTCAATTTTCCTCGTCCTAGCTTATGTGGAAGCATTTCAGGAGATTTTCGGTTCCCCCTCCAGCCCCCCCTCCACCAGTTATCGGATCCGGTCCGGATTTGAAACTGAACATCTGAAACACCTGTCCTTGCAACCTGTCAAGTTCCATGCATGTCCGATTACCCGTTCCAGAGTTATGTATGTTAGTAGTTTCCCGACTCCGCATCCCTCTGCTCCCCCATGATGGCCGAATCGTGGAAGTGATTATTGCTAAGCTAATTTGGTCGGGTCCCTGATACGCCTAGCTGCCAAGTTCCATCGTCCTACCTTATGTGGATGTGACAACAGTAGCAAAAGCCGGACAGACCGACAGACATTACAATCGCTATATGGCACTTGAAAGCTCAAGTGTCATAAAAGACGGCAACTAGAGGAAATCTTCAAACGGGAGTTACTTAAAAAGTAACGACCATCTCTTTTTTTATTCCTCGGAGAAGTCAAGTATAAGTGGAATTGTCGAAGACGCGTAATTCAAAGACTAATTATACCAAAAGATTCTTTAAAACAAGTAAATTTCACGGAACTGCAATTCAAATAATCTCTATTAGAGCCGATTTTAATCCTTAAACTGTAAACTGTTCCCGCAGTCGATCGAATCACAAATACGATTAGCCTAGTGGTCTAGGACACGGTCGGGTCCCTGATACGCCTGCCAAGTTTCATCGTCCTAGCTCCCCCTAATCTATATCAACTCCTACTACGCTTCAACAACACGTACCAACTCCTTCGACGTCGATTAGAGCCTGGTCACACTGGGCTCAAGAACCAGCCTATTCGACAAAGGGCGCCTAAAACGGCGCCGATTTCTCGGCTGAAAACAAGTCTACAAAACGGCGCCGTTTGGGTCGGTTGCCGGTCAGGTTCTGAAAATTCCTAGGGGACGTGAAAATAAATGGCTTTGGGGCAGCTTGGGGATAATGAGCAGACTGCAATTAGGGGTGTAAAATTGAAACTTGACTAGTTTTGCCACTATCTAGTTTTGATTATGCTGGGCGAGTGTAAACTGTGATGAATTTTCTTTCAACATCCCAGGATTAACCTAAGTTATTTGGGGAGAAAGGTAAAGAGTTACTAGATGTCAAAATACCATCATTCACATCTGTTTATTGTTTTCTACTGGATAAAAACAGAAAAGCATCCATTTCATGTGTTTTTCCCAGGTTTTTCCTTTTTTTCAAGAGGAACAAAAAATACTTATTTACATTTTTCGGAAACCAACACCAGAAAAAATACCAGTCTACTTCCGGTAATATGTTTAGAAAGGCTGTTTCGCTCTAACTGATCAACTGAATTAAAACAGTAACATTCAGAATTAGGTGAACCTTGTTCTTTTTCTTTTTTTCTGATTTAGCAACCCAGAAAGCTGCCTTTTCTTGGCTCTAGTGTGTCCACTTCGGCGCCGAAATAAGCCAGGAAATGAGCCGAGTGTGACCAAGCTCTAGATTTAAGCAAAGAATGACTCAATCATGCGTAGAGTTATTACTTGTGTGAAGAAGGGGTAGGGATTTGACAAGAACTAGAAAAAGTGTTTCAAGAGATAGTGCGGATTCCCGGTAGGATCGGGAAACTGATTATTTCCAGGATGGTTTGGTCGGGTCCCTGATACGCCTGCCAAGTTTCATCCTCCTAGCGCCCCCTAATCTATAACAACCCCTACCAACATTCAACTACATATCCCAAACCCTTCGACCCATCTTATTAGACAAGCTCTCTCCGAAGACCCAAAAGATTTGAGCAAACAATGACGCATCCATGCACAGAGCTTTACTAGTGGGGTAGGGGTTTGACACAAACTAGAAAAAGCGTTTCAAGAGATTTCCGGTGTCCACCTCCAGCCCCCCCCCCAATTATCGGATCCGATCCGAATTTGACAGTGAACATCCAAGACACTTGTTCTTGATACCTGTCAAGTTTAATGCACGCCCGATTATCCGTTCCAAAGTTATGGATGTTGCTAATTTCCGGATTCCCCATCCCGCCACTCCCCCACTGATGGTGGGATCGGGGAAGTGATTATTTTCAAGTTAATCCGGTCGGGTCCCTGATACGCGTGCCAAGTTTTATCGTCCTAGGTCATGTGGAAGTGCCCAAACTAGCAAAATGCGGACATACCGACAGACCGACAGACATTACGATCGCTATATGGCACTTGAGTAAGCTCAAGTGCCATAACCAGAAGAAAGATGCGGATTGAAACGACATGCAGATAAAAGTAAAATAACGAAAGATAAAATGTGCGTGTAAGTGTATATATACAGATCTGTGATTATTTACAATTCTGACAATTTACTGATTTTGTGTACAATTATCTGCCTGAGAAAACGCAGAAGCTTTCACCCAGAAAACGGCCAAATCCAAAAATCTATCGATCACTAACAGACACTCCGAATAAAACTTCCACAGAAACTGGCCACTGCTAACAGGATTCATGCGCGATTCGTGAAATAGCATCTTTGCTCTGTATGCCGTAAGGGATGTTTTTGGCCTAGTTATTTATTCAGCGCCTCGCGAAAGTGCATGTCTTTTAATCAGACCCAGCAGTTTCTCTTCCGCACCTATACTATAATAGTTTCCGTAAACTTGGTTGTGACTCAATGCGGGTCCGATCTATGTGTCAGACAGACTGCGTGGCCCCAGCATAACTAGCAAGAAAACGTCACTGAGCTCAACGTCTCAAATCCTGTGTCAAACAATCACGGCGATCTTTGGGAGCAGCTGTGATTCCACTTCTGCCTTTCTTCCGCTTGCATGGGCAAGGAGAGATAGTCATCAAGAGTATTCCCTCGTTCGGTACGGAATACACTATATGACTATCTCTCCTTGCCGCTGACAAGAAATTTGACCGGATTCGTTAGACTGAGGGTTTGGAATCCGAGTCCGAATCCGAATCCAGGGTGACACACGGAAGATTCGAATCCGGATTCGAATCCGTGCAAAAGGACGAATCCTTCGCCCATCTCTGTGTCTGATCCAAGTGCTGATGGTGAGGCAGATTAACAGAAACTAGTCCACTTGGAAGCGCTGAACGGGAATATGGCCAAAAATTTCAGAAAGCTAATTTCGTCGCACTGAAGATGCGGTCAAGCCGATACGAACCAGTATGTGTACAGAATGGAAGAAGAACACCCTTCAAGGGGTTATTTAGCTATCTCTGATAGTAGTGACAAGTACTGATCATAGTTCCTTGTACTTGCAGAGCCAAACAACGCAAGTCCTCTGAACAGTTACGCTGCATCGTTGTGGGCTGAACCAGCGAAGTACCGGAAAGTCCTGCACGAACAGTATCATCCCCAAAATCCGAAGTAGCCTTGATATTTCTTCTTTTTCGTTTATATTATTTCGGCGATGAAGTTTTGTATCTTCTATTTCTATTCTGTGTAACTGCTTTCGCAAATAAATAAATGTTTATCAGTAGCAGCGAAGATGTTGTGACGATCGTCTACGCGTCCATGCGGATGCCACTCATTCGGAATCCTCATACTTCTTTATGTTACCTTACAGAAACCACCTTGATAGTTGTCGAACCATTTACCGCTAACACCTGAATAACACAGCACACCGGTCAAATCGGAGAAACGACTGTTCTTAAGTTAAAATTGTAAAGTCCCTGACATGCCTGCCAAGTTTCATCGTCCTAGCACATGTGTAAGCATCTTAAGTCGGGATCACCGGAATTCCGAAACCCTCCCTTCAACTCCCCCCGCAGTACTCGGATCCGGTCCGGTCTTGTCAACTATGTATCTAGGGCTTGTGCTTGTTTTTCCCACCAAGTTTCACCCCGACCCGTCCACTCTGAACATGTCACACAATTTCCGGTTCCCCCCTCCAACTCCCCTAAAGTCACCGGATCCATTCCAGACTTGAAGTGTGACATCTGAGACACGAGGTCTTTCCAAATGTCAAGTTTCATTAAGATCCGATTCCCCGCTCAGAAGTTATAAATACGTCAATATTCCAGATTCCCCCTCCCTCCACTCCCCACTGTGGTCGGATCGGGGAACATTTCCAAGTTAGTTCGGTCGATCCCAAATATGCCTGCCAAGTTCCATCATCCTAGCACATGTGTAAGTATCTTAAGTCGGGATCACCGGAATTCCGGAACCCTCCCTCCAACTCCCCCACAGTGTTCGGATCCGGTCCGGTTTTGTCAGTTATGTATCTAGGGCTTGTGCTTGTTCTTCCCACCAAGTTTCATCTCGATCCGTCCATTCTGAACATGTTACCCGATTTCTGGTTCCCCCCTCCAACTCCCCCCGAAGTCACCGGATCCATTCCGGACTTGAAGTGTGACATCTGAGACACGAGGTCTTTCCAAATATCAACTTTCATTAAGATCCGATTCCCCGTTCAAAAAGTTATAAATACGTCAATATTCCGGATTCCCCCTCCCTCCACTCCCCCCACGGTGGTCGGATAGGGAAGTGACTATTTCCAAGTTAGTTTGGTCGGATCCAGGAGGGGACTGGTATGAAACCTGATGACACCTAGCCTAAAATCTGACCTTTTTCGGAAAAAAGACCCACCCACCCCCGTCTGGATGGTATGAAATCTGTAAGTGCTGAGGGGTACCCCACTAATCCTAAAAAAATCTGCATAAAAAGAAAAAAAATGACTCACCCCACCCCCCGAAAAGGGGTGAGTAGCATATCGTTTGATTGCAAATCGTAAGGACAGAAGCTTTCTCTACTCGATCTGTCTTTTAGAACGAATGTTATCCCAGTAATCACATACTTTGAGAAAAGTTGACGGATTTGCATAAGGATTATCACGATTTCCTAGTATCAGTCCACCATAGCGGCCCCACTAGCCGGTTTTTTGTTTTCACAGTTTAGTGCGGAGTTTTTTCATGAACCATGGCAGGTTTCAAGTTGAAACTTGGTATACTGGTTGGTATTGGGGTCCAGACGTGTCTGTTAGGGGTACAGTTCACACACCTACGCGGTTCAGGGGCAAATGCGGCCCAATGAGTTAAGTCAACGGTCCGGAGGGTCGGTGAAATTCTTGATTTTACTTTTCATGTGCACCTTACCCACACTTCTCGATCATGCACAACTTGGCCCTCGTATGTCCAGTTAGATAACTAAGTGAAAGGCAGGTACACAGAAAAAAGTTTCTCTGTATAAAGATTAAAGTTAACTGCAGTATTGCTACTCGGATTATTCTTATCTCTAAAGAGATAAGTTTAATACCAAATAGAGATAAGATGAATCCGAGTAGCAAATACTTTCTTTATAATCTTTATACGGAGAAACTTTTTACAGTGTAGGCTGTCAACTTCAAATTTCCTGAATCCATATCCCATGTTAAGTTACGTTTGCAGCAGATGTGTTCTGCAGCACATGTGTTTTCTACATAAAATATCGAAACCCTCGTAACAACCACCTATAGAAACCAATAATCTTGCCTGGACTGGTTTCTAGTGGCCTAAATCATATCCAAGGCGGACGGCCAGTTTTTATGGCACTTGCCCTTTGAACAAGTGCCATATAGCGATCGCAATTTCTGTCCGTTCGTCGGTCTGACCGGGTCGGTCCCGGTTTTACTAGATCGGGCACTTATACATAAGCTAGGACAATGAATCTTGGCAGCCGTATCAGTGAACCAAAAAGATCAACTTCGAAATAGACACCTACCCCGATCCGACCACCTTTGGGGAGTGGAGGGAGGTGGAATCCGGAAAATTTAGGTATGCGTAACTTTCGAACGGGTTTTCGGATCTTAATGAAACTTGATATTTGGCAAGACCTCGCGTCTCAGACAACCCACTTCAAATCCAGATCGGATCCGGTGACTTCGGGGGGATTTGGAGGGGGGAACCGGAAATATCGGGAAAACCTTAGAGTGTGAACTTGGTGAGAAGAACAAGCACATGTCCTAGATACATCGATGACATAACCGAACCGGATTCGGGCACTGTGGGGGAGTTGGGGGGAGGGGGGTCCGGGGCAGCCCTAGTCGTTTGCCCGATCCGACCATCATGTGGGTGGAGGAATGGGGAATTCGGAATCTAGTAGCATGCATAACGTTTGAACGGGTGATCGGATTTGAATGAAACTTAGCAAGTGGAAAGAGCTATCACCTCAGATGTTCCGTGCCAAGTCTGGACCGGATCTGAGACTTGTGGGGGTGGGGTGGAGGGGGGCACCATACATCTCATTAAACGCTTAGAGTTGAGGGAACAGAATGGAATTTGGAGGGAAGAACAAGCATAAGCCCTAGATACTTTCTTGACAGAACCAAATCGTATTGGGGCTCTTTGGGGGAGTTGGAGGGGGTTTCCCCGAATTCTGGTGATCGCGAGTTAGGATACTTCCAGATGTGCTATGGACGATGAAACTGGCAGGCATATTAGTGACCGCAATGCCTGACGCAATGCCTCCTGGATCCGACCATTTTTGGGGGCGTTTAGGGAAAGGAAATCCGGAAACCGGAAATTACTGACTACCGTAGGTTGCGAACGGGTGGTCCGATTCGAGTAAAACTTTATGGGTGATAAGAACTGAGGGCCTAGATATGCAAGACATGTGTCCGTGCCAAATTTTGTGATATGCACAAAAACCAAACAAATAGGCCGAATGTTATGCAAGTTGGAGGGTTTATGCGGCCTAGGCTTGTTATTTGATGTCCTTACTGGATCCGACCACGATAGGAGGAGGAGGAAGTGGGAAACGAACATTTGCAGAAATGCTCCGATTCGAGTCAAAATTGACGGGCGGGAAGAGATGCGAAATTTCTCTTTCCGAGTCGTGTCCATTCGGCACAATGGGGGAGTTGGAGGGGAGTCCTGAAAATTTTGCTGCTCGCGTATTAGTTAATCAAGTGGAGCGATTGAATGAAATTTGGAAAGTCGAGAGATAATATGCCCTAGATCAGTGGTTCCCAACCTTTTCCGTACCGCGTACCCCTAATCAAGGTTCGAAAATGTTGCGTACCCCCTTTTCCAGAGCGTTAAAAATACGATATTTGTAGAAATTTATACAAAGAGACACTTGAAGCTACTTTTTAGCTAAAACATTATGAAATCTCTGCTCGACGTCATTTACGGCAATTTTTTTTTACAGTTTGCCTGTTTCTGTGTTCGGTTTTGATGTTCTCCATGCTTTCATCAAACTGCATCGCAAACGTTTTCGTTAGGTTAATTCGTAACCTGAATGACAATATCACTTGTTCTGTCTTCGATTCTTCTTGAAACAATATTGCTAGACACAGGAAAAGATTTTACAGCAGTAGGCTAGCTGTAGTCAGGGGCATCACGAACTGGTTGGCAACACTCCTTCCCCAAAGTGGTCGTCCAGACGGTTAAAAAGAAACGAGTCTGCGCGAAGCGCCGCGATTTTTCGTAAAAACAGTTATTTAAAAAAAACAGTCGGTAAAAACTCAAAAAGATTTGGCTAGTTATTGCCTCTGCTGGTAATATTAGGCTTTCAAAAATGAGGAAGGCGAGATTTTGAAGTTACGAATAAAAAGATTTTGGTTCCTTCGCGTACCCCCGGTTGGGAAACACTGCCCTAGATGAAATATTTTAGGGTCCGGACTGGATCCAAGCACGGTGCAGGGGGGTACCGGAATTTCCAGTAGAATGCTCAGATTCGAGTGAAACTTCATACGCGGTAAGAAAAGATACTTTAGAGCATCCATTTATGTGTCCGAACATGGTTCGGCCGCGGTAGTGGGAGTTGGAGGGGAGGTACCGGAAATAGCGAGACACCTCTAGGGATCAAAAGAGTTGGGCTAAAACTGGACGGTACAAAAGTCATTTGTGCTCAATGTCAAAATGCTCAGTCTCGAGTGAAACTAGAAATCCTATTTCTAGGTCCGATCCTAGGGATCCTAGGGGGGTTGAAGGGGGTAATTTGTTACGTCTTCATATACTTTCTTGCACCACCATGTCAACAAGTGCCATATGAGCTCAGCTCTTGTTTGTAAAACTTAAGGCAAGCTGGCATACAAGAACTCCCGTTCAAACACTTCAAAACCCAGTCAGCGCCATTGTTCAGTGGCACTTGGGGCTTTAATAGCTGTTGATTTAAGAAAAATACTGTTATAAAAATCAGGGGCACCGCCACAGACGCTTTGGGTGGTAGCCTATGGAGTGGCTGAGGAATAAGAAGTCTATGCAGTGAAATGAATGGCAGGCTTGTGTTCGAGTGTTCAGTATAGAGATCAATTGTAACAGCTGTTTCGGCCATGTGATTTCCTGTTGAATGATATGCTACTCGGATCCATGTATAAAAAAAATCTGCCGAGGGGACCCACCCAAACAAAATCTCGACTTTTTAGGAAAAAGACCCACCCCCACCCAGCTAGGGTCCTCAGATTTCATACCAGTCCCCTCCTGGTCGGATATCATACGGATATCATACAAGTTTCAAGTTTCTTGGCCGATAGGCAAGTGCCATAAAAACAGAGACCAATAGTGAATACTCCGGCGGCAAGAACGTAGCTAATAGGCAATACTTTACAGCGGCCCCGAAACACCCCGTGTCCTACTATTCTCTGTACTTTCGGGTGTTTTAGCGGCCATGGCTGGGACATTCGGGAAGATTGCGTTTTCCGAAGATATTTTGGATGAAATGAAGTTCGCTGTCGGTTTATCATTGGTTGACGCTCACGTAAGTTACTATTTTGTCACATATCTTCGTAGCAGGCGCTACTTGTTGGCAAGCGGTGAAAGTGTCCAGTCAAACATTCGCCGTCTTAGTTGTGAAAAACCAGGTCTCAGCTTTCTAAACTGTGAACCTCGTGTTCGATTGATCCTTTGAAATTGTCCCCTGTATGACCTTGAAAGCAGAATCCATTTGAACAGCAACTGAGCCCAGAGGTAGTTATAGTTTGTCACAGTCCACGAATATTTTATGGAAACGAAAATTTCCTACGTGATATTTCGGAGCTCTCTCACTGTTTGAAGTCAACAATGCCGCTAAAGTACATATTGGCACCTGACACGTTGCACAATTTATGTTACCACTTGAATTTAGAAATTAAATACCATAATGAAGAGAAGGTATAGTGGGTACGACTTTTCGAGCACGACTTGCGAGCCGACAAAAATTACGGCCGCGCTTCATTTGACACAGGTTATGTTATTTTAATTTCTGGTTTCCAGTGATTAACATATGCAAACTGTCAGGTGCCGATACGTACTTTAAGCCTTTTGCCAACAGGACAGGGAATACTTCGCGAGGTGACATGAAAACTGGGCAGGATCCTGTACGTACGGAACGAAAATTTCCCGCCTGAAATCGACATAGACAAAATGAAACAGATGTCGACCAGTTGTCCGGCAGAGCCGAGTCCGATATTCCGGTCAAATCCGAGTAAGAAACTAACCTGAAATCGGGTCGAAATCTGTTTCATTTTCTCTGGGTCGATTTCAGGCGGAAAATTTCCGTACAGGGAAGATGAAAGTGCGCGAACTGTCACTGTTAGACGACGGAGGATTAGTCCGAACATGATCCTGCGCCCACATCGACCCAGACAAAATTAAACAGATTTCGACTCGATTTCAGGTTAATTTCTTCCTCGTATCGATCGGAATTTCGGCCTCAGCTCTGCCGGAAATCTGTTCGAAATGTGTTTCATTTTGTCCGGGTCGATTTCAGGCGGGAAATTTCCGTACAGGGAAGATGACATTTCTATTAGACGATGCAGGATTGGCCCGAACACGTCCGCGGGCGCAAAGCTTGCCGGACGTCAGACTGCAAGCAACCCAGCTGACTAAATTTCGGTCTTATTTGGCCTTTCTCAACTATTCAATTCGACTGTGCGAGCGAAGCTCTTGGGCTGAAATAATATTTCGGTCACTGTCTTCAATGTCGCTTTCAGGATGTCCTTATTCTTCAAGCCACTTTCGTGTCGCTGACGATAGTGACCAACGTTATCATGATGGGAACCTTTCTCCATGCCCTTTCGCTGAGTGCAACGACGATCTACGTCACAGCTACGAATACTGCGGCGAACTTTCTGACAACCGTAAGAATCGAGTTAAGATACCATAGGCTATATTTTTCCTTTGTCTGGCGCAGGATGGTGGGTGGACCCATGAATCAGTAGGCCTATTTTGTGATTGTCGAGTTTTCTTAAAGTTTAACCGAAAAGGGCTAGGATAGGACAATCTAGCGACCCATCACGTATTCACTTAAATTGGCTTGAAGACCCGCTGAAAATGCGTTACTTGGTTGTTCCACTATTCACGAATAATCGATTTTCAAATAGTGGAATTTCCGTGTGATTTGTGGTCCTGTATGCGCTTGTATTTTTGTTGTTTACCTTACGAGAAAGATTTATAAATTTTTTTTGGTTCAGGCACCAAGCAATCGTCACCAATCTCACCACTGCCCACTGAAAAGCTGCATTTGTGTTGAGATTAAGATTTCCCGCGTCATAGTAGAACTTACGCTGTAGGGACAGCCGGAGATATTCTGAGTCTCATAACTAGAGCAGATAGTGGAAAATAAAAAAATCCCTTTGCAGAATCCAAATAATTCAGTGTATCCAATTAAATGACGCACAAATAAGTTGGCTTTTCAGTTAAACTTTAAGCAATTACGTTTTACGGATATTTATTTGCAAATAGCTTAAAAAAGTGACAGAGCGGAGCGAGGCCCTATCATTGTTCGTAAAGCTTGGTGCCCACAGAACGCGGATCCGCCTCGGCGAATTCTGCGTCGCTGTCTGAAAAATTCGCTTCACCAAGCCTAAATTTCGCGCCGCGCTCACGATTTTCGTCCGCGTCGCATCTTAATGCGCCTGGTGTAAATCTAAATATCCGACGTAGAAAAGGATATTGTTGACAGGGATATTATTCACATAAATAAAGAGAAAGGACAATTTTTTTTTTCTGGTGAATTCGTTCAAGTAATAGCTTTCGGTGGAGGCAATGAAAAGAAATCGGCGCGAAAGGAGAACAAACAAGTGCGCAAGCGCTCAAATGTGGCGTGTGAAAGTAAAATGTTCATTACATCTTATATACAAAACAGCTTTAGTGACAAGACATTTCACCAGAGGCGCCATTTGGGCCAAATCTTGGGGTGGGCATGAACTCCATCTGCCCCCCCCCCCGATTCACTTCGTGTCGCGTAAGAAAAAATGCGGGTTTTGGCAGCACATCGATCGAATATTCTAAGTAAAAACGCATTTTCAGCACCCGTGTGTTGCTTGGAAATGTACTGTAACCAGAGGTGCTGCGAGTCCAGAATTTTCGAGTCCGAGACAAGTCGGAGACCGAAGTCATGCTGACGAGTCAAGACGAGTCCGAGTCCTGGACAAGAATCGTTCGAGACGAGACGAGACCGAGTCCGTTGAAAAAGCGTCTCGAGACGTCTCGAGACCGAGTCGAGCCTCGAGTCCTAACAGTTAATCTGTACTTCATGCAATGAACTGCATTCAAAAAATACAGATAATTCACCTGAGAATTAGCCAGGCAAAATAAATCAACCGATGGATCTTTTATGGAAGAAAATTAAGAAGAATAAACCACCAACCATCATTATTAGGTTCTCGGTGTGCTGACTCGGTGTATATAGAAGTTCTTAAAAGTTCGGCATCAAAATACGAGGTCTAACAGAAGCCGAAACTGACCCGACCAGTAGATAAGCATGCATCACCGTTTTTCCGCATTAACAGCTAGATAATTTTACTGAAAAAAAAGAAAAAAAACACAGTCAGAATCAATTGTAAGAGCTTAGGTATGGACATTGAAGAATCAACTGAAGCAAATCTGCATGCCAACCAAAAATCCCTGTCTTCGTGACTCGTGACTCGGCTGGATTTCGAGACAAGACGAGTCCGAGTCCAGCTCCGTAAACTTCGAGTCCGAGACGAGTCCGAGTCCATGAAAAAGGCGTCTCGAGACGTCTCGAGACGAGTCCAGAGTCCGAGTCCACCACCTCTGACTGTAACCGAATGTGGAACTCAGCCACACTGACCTCTAAGATTAATTATAACAACGAAGATTACAATCAACGAGGTTAAGTGATTAAACTGAAAGTGGAAAATTCAACCAGACTACAGGCTGGCCTTCCTCAGCGAGAAACTTTCTTATTTAAGTAAACAATACGTCGGTGAAAGTAATCTTTATTGTTATGCTGAGGGTTGTAACCAAAATCTCGGTTTTCCTTCCGCAGAAATCTTTCAGATCAAATACAAAGTAGTAGAATAAAGTAGTTGAAATTATGAGATTGATGAAATAAAGAGATCTGTATACGAAAAACGGCTTCTCCGTAAGCATTGCAATGCGCGCCATCTAGTGTCAAGTTTCAGATGCAAAAAGTCATTTTTAGCCGGTCCGACGATCGCTAGATCACTTATTGAAACGGGAAATGAGTCGAGTGAAGACTCTTCGTCAGGTAATTACGCTCTTTGGTTAATAGGTTAATGCTTAATAGGCGTGCAGTAATTTCAAATCAACTGGACAGAATTGATTATGTTGGACATAATGGATTATTATGGCCGGCAAAGGGCCCTTTGTGGTGGAAGCTTGGGCCCCCCTGGAAAATCTGGGGTGGGCATTTGCCCACCCCTGCCCCCCCCAAATGGCGCCTCTGCATTTCACACCCGGAATAACCTAACAAGTACTGAACTAACCTAATTTACTATTAGGTTACTATTTCTATTTCTTACTATTAAACTCTCCCCTTATGATAGAAACTGGTTATATACATGAGGGAACCGAACCAGATTTGGTAGAAGAATGTATCTATCTAGCCCCGTCCTTTGAAAACCACTGTTCATGTACTTCGTGACGTCCCAGATTTTTCGCGACAGCTTTTGTCTCCGATTGCTCGAAAGAGGCTGATACTCAACACCTGCAATCGCGGAATACAGGGAGTAAGCGGGTTGGGGCAAGCAAGGAGTACGCTAGGATTTCATTTCCGAAAGCCGCGTTCTGGGGTTTAGGGTAAAGGCCAGGCTTCACCTTCCAGATTCCCAGACGTCCGGGGCTTCCGGATAGTCAAGCCAACCCAGAGCCAACCCTTCCAGATTTTCATGATAATGATGACAGCTACATTTGCTGATCTTCAACATTTCCTAGATGTCCCCTTTAAATTTCAAATACTTCTTGATTCTCAATCACAACTGTCAATCACTTTCCCTTTTCTTCCTTCATTTGCATATTTTTTGTGTCTCTCGAACGGGTTGCCTCTATGCTACCTTCCAGACATCCGGAATCTGGGGTCTCCAACACCCCGGACTTCCAGACGTTTTTGGTCTGGCTTCACCTTCCAGATCCGTCTCGACGAAAACGGCTGTCTGGGATCCGAAAGAAAAATCTGGAAGGTGAAGCCTGGCTTTAAGCGGCGATGCCCCCCAGAATTGGGATTCTCATAAAGAGTTTGCCCTTCCTAACGTAGGCTATCGAGCAGAAAAATATCAGACAGGTTCGTGGTTATACTACTGAGTAGATGTGCTGTCCCTGACACTGCTAAACAACACGGTCTGTAAGGTGCAGCATTTGAGCTGATTTCCTATAATTTTAGGCCTTCCTTGGTTATACGTTCTTCAACGAACAACTAACCACTCGCTGGTTCTTCGGAATTTCCTTGATACTCGCTGGAATATCAATACTCACAAAAAGCAAAGATGATACTGAACCCGAGACAAGGGAGAAGAAACAAAAGGAAGAGTAGGAAGGATCCTAACTTCATGAGCTTCTTCGCTACATCTTGTAATTAGAATCAGTATGTGGGACTAGTTTTCAATAATCGCTTTTAATTCCGAGATGATATTTTGTCTATGCTCCAGTACTAGAGTATTGTTCAATCCCACCTGGGTTCCTGTCTCACACACACAGATGGCGCTGATCGACCGCGGCTCATCGAGTGAAAATGTCGGCTCTACCTCCGTCTGAAAGATGGAATCTATTCGAGCTGAATTAAATCTGGTAGCCCAACTACTGGGGTTGAACAAAACTGTGCTGGAATCGTGCCAGTACAATGCCCTTCAGAATCGTAAGCGACAATACAAAACGGTCTTTCGCGAACGTCGCCTAAAGTTATTTGAATTGACAGGCTTGAGAACATAGTGCCATGTAGAAATTTAATTGTTGACTAAGGTGGAATAAAAGGTTACAACTTTGGCATTTCTCCTTGTAGATTCTTCGCTGCTTCAGCATCTTGCATAGACAAAGCTGTCAATTTCCTTCCAACTCGTTCATGGACATCTAGAAATTTGGCAACACATCTATCTAGGCAAACAGCTTCACCTTTTGCAAGTTCAGAATCCTTATATTTTGTTGGGATGCACTTTTTCTGACAAGCTGATGTCATCCTAGTGTACATGTCACTCATCATTTCAATCTCAAGTTCTTGCACAAGCTGCATCTGCTCCTGGTTTAACTGTGGTAGCGCCATGTTAGATTTGAAATAAACTTAATATACTTTCACAAAATCAATATAGTCAAAATTTCCTTTCGTAGGTGTAATCTCCTTGATTCGAATTTCTTATACGCTCTCTAACTTTCATAGCCTCTTTCCGCTTCTTGTCAATGTCATACTTGGCAAGTGCAAATGCTCCAATCCCAGAAAATACAATGACTGTCCTGAAATAAAAAATTAACTGAAAGCAAACCAAAACACTACCTTGCAAACAACGCATGTTAGGAAAGACGGATAACTGATAACAGTTAGGAAAGACTGATAACTGCTAACAAGTTTGCCATTCCCAACAAATAGCTTGGAAACCTCCATCATTTAAACAAGAGCTGTAAGCTCATATGGCACTTGCAAGGCTTGGTAAAAGGATGAAAGTAGGAATTCGCCGGTTTGTGGGTTTGTTCTGATCATTTGTAAGCAAAACCCTTGAAATAAGGATGACGACGGACTAGTGTTGTAAACGGTAAAATTGGTCACGGTAAAATTCGGTATTTTACGTATTTTACCGTAATTTTACGGACCCCCGTAAAATTGGTATTTTACCACTTTACCTAGTTTACTTATTCGGTACGTTATTTTACGTATTTTATTCGTATTTTACTGATAGTTTACACTCTAAGAAGCAGGTTCAAAAAAATTTCAGAAACATTTTACCTAATTTACTCATATTTTAATGACAATGTAATACTTCTTGCCACACAGAATAAACCAGGGAATCAAGGGACCAGGGAGGCACCTGGAAAGTTTGAAAACGTCTTCAGATTTTCAAAGGAATGAGAGGTGAATGATACGGAAAGCGAATATATTGCTAATTTGGGTGGGTCTGCCGTGATAGGTTTTATCGGCAAGTGCTATATTGTTGATTATTTCAGCTGTTAGTGCTACTATGCCTACGCAGGCATGGCTGTAAAGCCCGGTTGTGTGTTTTAACTTATCCAGCGATAAGAAAATTATGCGGGAAAATTTTGCAAAATACACCTTATGCTACTTTCGTCGTGCTATTACCGAAGCCATGGACGCAATGAATTATATGAGCAACTGGTCGAAGGGATTCCCGACTCCGTAGCACTTAGTAGTTAATTATTTCAGAAGTGCAGGAAAAGTGACTATCCGCGTGCTTTTCCCTTAAAATCTCTACAGATCAATCGCACCAGCTTCAAATAAATTTGGAAAATGTGTCAAATTCTTTTAGCCACTCTGAAATACCAATCTCACCATATATTCTCTGTGAAATACTTATTTTACCAATTTTACCTATTTTACCTTATTTTACCAATTTTACTTACCGACTTTTTATTTTACGGTAATTTTACAACACTCCTTGGAAATCACGAGATTGTATTGTAAAATTTTTTTTTTTTTTACTTGGCTGTGATGATACGCACCTCAAGGGCGCTAGAAATTCACCTGTAATCAAACCCTTGTGGCAAAAATGATCCTGGGCTCTTTAGAAATACGATTTGGTGAAAAGTATTTACTTTCCGGTTAGGATGCGCACTTCAAGGGTGCTAGAAATTCATTTCTAAGCAAAACCCTTGAGGCAATAATGGGCCAATCTTGTCAAGTCTCTAATGTTCAAGCCAAGTTTCATCGTCCTAGCACATTTTGAAGTACCTTAAATTGCGATCACCGGAAATCTGGACCCCCTCCAGCTCCCCCTAGAGTGACCTAATCCAGTCCGGTTCTGTCACTGATGCATCTAGGGCTTATGCTTGTTCTTCCCACCAAGTATCATCCCAATCGCTATATTCTAAGCGTTTCACACAATCCCCCCCCCCCCGAATCCCCACATTGATCGGATCCTGTCCGCACTTGAAATGGGAAATCTGAAACATGAATTCTTTCTGAATGTCAAGTTTCAGTAAGATCCAATCACCCGTTCAAAAGTTGGACAACCTCAAGATTCCGGATTCCCCCACTCTCCACTCCCCCCCCCCCACGATGATCAAATCAGAGAAACGACTGTTCTTAAGTTAAAATTGTAAAGTCCCTGATATGCCTGCCAAGTTTCATCGTCCTAGCACATGTGTAAGCATCTTAAGTCGGGATCACCGGAATTCCGGAACCCTCCTCCAACTACCCCCGCAGTACTCGGAGCCGGTCCGGTCTTGTCAGCTATGTACCTAGGGCTTGTGCTTGTTCTTCCCACCAAGTTTCATCCCGATCCGTCCACTCTGAACATGTCACACAATTTCCGGTTCCTCCCTCCAACTCCCCCCAAAATCACCGGATACATTCCGGACTTGAAGTGTGACATCTGAGACACGAGGTCTTTCCAAACATAAAGTTTCATTAAGATCCGATACCCCATTCAGAAGTTATAAATACGTCAATATTCCGGATTCCCCCTCCCTCCACGGTGGTCGGATCGGGGAAGTGACTATTTCCAAGTTAGTTCGGTCGGATCACTAATATGCCTGCCAAGTTTCATCGTGCTAGCGCATGTGTAAGCATCTTAAGTCGGGATCACCGGAATTCCGGATCCCTCCCTCCAACTCCCCCCACAGTGTTCGAATCCGGTCCGGTCTTGTCAGCTATGTATCTAGGGCTTGTGCTTGTTCTTCCCACCAAGTTTCATCCCGATCCGCTCAATCTGAACAAGTTGCACGATTTCCGGTTCCCCCCTCCAACCCCCCCCCTCCAAAGTCACCGGATCCATTCCGAACCTGAAGTGTGACGTCTGAGACACGAGGTCTTTCCAAATATCAAGTTTTATTAAGATCCGATTTCCCGTTCAAAAGTTATAAATACGTCAATATTCTGGATTCCCCCTCCCTCCACTCCCCCCACGGTGGTCGGATCGGAGAAGTGACTATTTCCAAGTTAGTTTGGTCAGGTCCCTAATATGCCTGCCAAGTTTCATCGTTCTAGCACTTCTGGAAGTACCCGAACTCGAGATGAGTGGCCTGACGACCGACCGACAGACCGACCGAAAAGTGATCGGTATATGGCACTTGAGCGAAGCTGCAAGTGCCATAAAAATTCAAGCCTTTGTGGCTAAGCAGGTCAGTCAAAATAGGGCAAGAATTAGTAGTAGCCCACACTTCTTGAGTGTAGGGGTAAGTGGTATATGCAGGGACGGGGTATAAGGTGGGACACGGTACTTATCTGCCATCTAGCGTTATTTAAAAAATCCAATAAAGCCACCTAGTATAGTTCATTCAATGGCGGACATGACAGTTCTATCATTTTGGTAAGTTGCTATTTTCGTTTTTGAGATAATCGACTTCAAAGTTTCGGCTATACCCCCCAAAAAATATTTGGGCAATAGTTTTTTGTGCTTTATTTTGTAACGGTTTGCAGAAATTGTGTGTGTAAGATAGCAAACGAAAGCTAAAACATCAGGCCACGTCCTGTGGCCATTTGGTGGAAAAATATGCAACAGTAAAAAAAATCGGACACAATTTGCAAGTAGAGGTCGCATGGTATATACTGGGACAAGGACAAGTGGTATGTAGTGGGACATGTATTTACATGTATTTTCCTGGGTCTGTCCAAGAGAAAAACGAGAACAGTGTCAGAGTGAGTATCATGTGCATGGCCGGTCTAAGAAAGTGGAAGTGGCCGGACCGAGAAGACTCAATATTTTATCCAAGGGAAGACATTTTGAAAAAGTTGTTGCCTCCTACCCCAGCACCCGGTACAGCTCCCAGAGCAGCGTCATACTTCGTGTTTGCTGACTGGTAGTCTGGTCTTGTGCCTAAGATATTTTTACTTTTAAAGTCGAATTTTTAATGTAGTTTTTATACGATGAATAGTCGAAGTTTTCTACCAACACATGAATCTTTTTACTATGTCCCAGAGTATACCATCTCGTGTCCCAAGATATACCACCCCCGGTACTTAGTGGGACAAATGGTATAAGCAGGGACACCCCCCTTTTTTTCTTCTAGCTATACAAGAAAAATCTGGAAAAATCACAGTTTATGCAGCAGTTCCGGGGCTTTCGTTTGAGCCATAAACCATTTTTCTACTCCAATGTTAACCATGCATTTTGGAGGTTTTCCAAAATCCGTCCCTGCATATACCACTCTCCCCTAAATACCCTACTTTGATAAAATTTTTCGTTTGGCAAAAACTGCTAAAAACAAGCATCACATTAGGCCTAACTCAATAGCCTACATCCTCTTAAAATCAGGGAAAAAATCTTTTATTACAGTTTTCACATAAAAGGACATACTATAGCACTTTCTGTTTCTTCCCAGCCAGTATAGCTGCATTCTTTACTACCTGCATACTTAGGATATTAGTGGCCTGTAGTTTTTCCTGTAAGGCAGTTCTGGATTCACTGGCAACTGCTCACTAGTGCTACACCCATTTAGGACTCCCTCTCATCTAGTTTTATTTTGCCAGTGTGGGCTAACCATAGCCTGGTCTGTTGCTGTCTGTGGCACATTCTGCTGACTCTCCTGTCACCAGGGATGGTGAAAAAAACTCCTTACAGGAAAAAACAGACACTGGCAATTAAAAAACAGAAACTACTAATAGTCCAATGCAACAGACATACCATTGCAAGCTTGGGATCTCTTGTTGTTTTCCAGGGAACTGATCACAGTCACAGTGAAATAAAGTGGTAAACAGATGACTTGGTTCCTGACAAGCTTTTGCTTTCTCAGTAGCAATAGGTAATGTGCATGCCTGTAAACTTCACAGAATTATTATTTCATCAATAAGATAGCGTATTCAAACCTGCAAGTGAATCTTTCTGTATTTCTTTACCTTGCTGCTAGCTCATTCAAACCAGCCATTGGAATTGGAAGAAGGAGAAGTTATTTCAAAGAATTTCTGTAAACATAACCTTTTCAATTAACTTTTGTGACAAAGACTGCTGGACAATTAGCTGTTCACTGATACCAAGTTATCTATTTTCCTTTTTTACTTTACTGTTTCATGGTTTCATAGGTCATAGGCAAGAAAACAACAAACAAGGTATGGAAAAACTTATAGAGGCGTTCAAATAAGCATACCTCTACTCTGCCTCTACTGTAAGCAGACATGACTGATAATTGCTAAGCCATTAGCCGTGCCAGGAATTAAAATATTTGCTGGCTGATCAACTGAATTGGAAGAGGCATTACTAGCCACTAGCCAAGATGTTTTGGGGGGCAGGTATTTACCAACTGGCTGGCCATTTTACTGACTGTTTTTGCAGAAAAATGACTGTTACCTTGATTACCTTAATGCGCACTTCGGAGCGATAAGGTCCAATGGATCTGTGTTGCTCCGTGAAAAAACAAAAAACAGCACTTGTTGTTTGATGTTTTTTCCCAAGAAAAAACAGCAGTTCCGAAAAAAATCCGCTTATTTTCAGAAAAAATGACTTTTTTTTAAGAAAAACCTACCATTTTGATGAATTGACTGATTTTCAGAGAAAATAAATGTTTTCATGAAAAAATCAAGTGTTCTTACGAAAAACCACAGGCACAAATGTTTTATACTGACTGGCTGACAACACTGGGGGGACATCCCTCTCCCCACCATATGTGACGACTCTTTGAACTGGAGCTCCTTGGTTACACGAAGTCAAGAAAAGACTCTTTTGACAAACATGCACTAGAGAGTGTCCAAAGGAGGGCCACTAAACTCCCAAACAACTTCAAACACCTGCAGTACGAGGAACGCCTAAAGAAGCTGAGTCTACCAACTTTAACGTATAGGAGAAAGCGTGGTGACGTTATCACAATGAAGAAACTTTTGGAGACAGCTGCAGGGAACACCCTCTTCTCCCCAGCAGAATAAAAAACCACAAGAAGGGGCCACTCAAGAAAGCTACAACAGTTCAGCTACAAACGCCGTGAAAGATACAATTTCTTTGCTGCCCGTGGTGTCCCCCTGTGGAACTCTCTAAGTGAAGCTACAGTCCAGTCAAAATCCATTGAGGCATTCAAGAAGTCAGTGGACAATGACTGGAAGGACACGGAATGGAAACTCAGTTGGGATGCCCCTGAGTCCACACAGAGGAAGTAGCATCACATCATCACCCACCCAGCGACGCTCTACAGGAGGATCACCCCACCTTGTCGCTGGCAAATGCGATTTAAGGTAATTTTCTTGTAAAAAGATCGACATCAAATGACAAATGCAGATTTTGAAGGCTACATTTTTATAGTGTTTCAACATATACCTACCGCTACCGGGTTCAAGATAAATGTCCAACTAACCAGCCAAGGTTTGTTTTTCCAATCCTTCCTAATTTCCACATGTGTTCATGCAGTTTAATTTTTCTTGTTTCACTCGTGAAGCTAAAGGCATCAACTTAGAAGAAACGAATGTTCCTGAGGAGTTGAATCTAGTAAAAGTCCACGATTAGTAGGATTTGAAAATGCCATCGACTGCAGCTCATCCATGTCTTATCTTGTTGACGTCTAAAACTATTCGGTTTCTCAAATTTCCTTCATCTTGCTTTCACTTTTTGAGTGGTCTGGGTATTTCTGGGATTCATGCAGAGGTGATAGCTGACAGCAAGCATGATGGTGCCAGCTGTTGAAAGGGTTTTCAACTAGCATGGTAAGGGTGTTAATTCCTTACTCTGACACCAGCGCTGGAGTTGTGTTTTATTTATTGGGATGTAGTTTCTGTGCCGCTCTGTGGAGTTTCACTCTTGTTTTCTTAGTACCGTTTTATTTGTCCATTCCAGATACAATAGTTTCATAGCTAAAACAATGAACATCAAACTATCAATTATAGAAGTAGTGAACTGAAAGACAAAAATGGTCCTCGGCCGGGATTTGAACCCAGGACCTTCTACTTACAGGGTAGACACTCTAACCGTCTGAGCTACCGAGGGGCTTGTGAACAGAGTTCGCAAACCACTACAATATAGAGATTACACTGTACCCGACGAAAACGGACGGGAGAATAACAAAAAAATTTAACATTAGGAAGCATAGCCTATAATAGGACTTTCGACTTTGAGACTAAATTACCGGCCTTGTATAGCTGCTGTGAGTCAGAGAGTTGTTGTAATTGTTATCTGGCTTCTTCTTGTTGGAATAATACAACTTGTGCAAATTAATGTTCTTTTTTATGAGAGTTCGAAGGCTTCAAAGTTTGTAAACAAAGAGGAAGTCGCGTCCTATTGGTCAGCTATGACGTGTTCCTTGAAATGTGCATCATAACCGACCAATAGGACGCGAGCCTGTTCACGAGCCGCAAATTCATCTAATCAGTTCACATCTCCAAGTCATGGAAATTATAATACATAGATGGCACTTTATACAAGGGACTTTTATCGTGACTAATGAACCAAGAGCAACTTTTTATAATTTAGTGTAGAAGTCTAGGGCTCCAATGTCAGAGCCACGTAGACAAACCAGGACCCACTTGGCGGGTTCTCATGGTGAAAACCAAACAAAACCAAATGTAATTTTAATTAAAATGTAATTTTTAAAATTACATTTGGTTTTGTTTGGTTTTCACCATGAGACCCCTGGTAGTGCAAATAAATCCATGAAAGGCACAAAAGAAAATTGGAAACAGAAGCTGGTACAAAAACAATGTAGCCATGGTCAGCAGGTGTTTAGAAGAAAGGTATTTGGCAACACTACAACTTTTTTCAACCAAAATGGAACAAATATTACGATGTAGAGAATAATTAGAGCTTTTAATCAAGGCCCAATTTCACATGTTTGGTAAGTGTAGACTAGTGTAGAGGCTGGAAAGAAATGGTGGTAATTGCATGCATGTATTTGGGGGGGGGGTGCAAATAGCAAGGTATCCTGTACAAGGAAACAAGGGAGAACAGAAATGAATCCGAAAAAACACAAATTAGGTTTGCTAAACAAGTGCTAAACTACAGCAGAACAGGTAGGCTATTCTACTTTAGGTGTTGCCTAACTTTGAGTGGCCCCAAGAATATGATAAAATTCAAACCTTCCAGATATTTATGAAAGTAATGGGTGCAAACAGTAGTTTGATCAGAAGTGGATAAAGATAAATTGAAATTCCAGTTCCAAAAGATCAGAGGGTATATGAACTAAAGTTAGTTTCTCAGTTTAATTTTCACATAGATTTTTACCTGGAGTCTTCCTATTGGCATGCACATTTTGAGCAAACTGTATTTGTCCTGATCAGGAATCAAAGTTTGATAATCTGGAAGCCAATGATGTTGAAAGTCCCAGAATTTTCTTCTGAAAGCCACATGCTTAAATTGACAGTATAATTTTATGGGTGTTGGACATGTAAGATGAAAAGGATAGAATTGCAAATGTGACTGTTCATGTTCCCAGTTTTAGAACACTTGCCACCACACCAGCAAATTTTTTTGTCAGATGGACACTGGTAATATCCCCTCCTGCAAAAAAATACCCTCCCCCCCCCCCCACCTGAGTACCCCCCTGCATGCAAATGTGTAGGAAATTAGAAAACCTTATTAAAAACTGCAGTCTGGACTCCAAGCAGTTAAGGATTTTCCCTAGACACACAGTTGAATGTAAACACATTTCACACAAATATATTCTGTTAACACTGTGGGGGGTTGATACCCGGGGGATTTTCGCCAGGGAGGTATTGGTATGGGGAGGGGGTCCTGTCTGAGGTGTTTTAGCCGGTAACCAGCCAACTGTAGGCCCTCTACCTGGTTTACTAGGAAATGATCCTTGTGGGTTTTTTTTTTTAGTTAAACGCCAAGTGTAAATCAGCTGACAAAATGACTTCCTGTTTGCTTGAAAAATTGGCTGTTAGCTGATATTAAGTTCATTAATTTATCATTCTGATTTGACTGTTTTTAAGAGGAAAATAATCTTTTGATTTGTCTTTTGACTATTTTATTGTCCTGTTTGACTGACTTTTGGTTCATCAGCAACAAACCAGTCTGGAATTGCCTTCAGTTCTCAGACTGATCATATTGTCACTAAAACAAACTTCCTTCTTGAATCCCTTTTAATCCTTAAACTTAAAGGACCCCTCTTGCTTTTACTGTTTTCGCACCTCTAGTGGCAACTTACGTGGTCGACTGACCTCTGAAATCTCTTTTAAATCCTTGTCAATAACTTTTTTGATTATTTGAGTTTTAGCGCTAGCTGAGATTTTCCTTGGTTGCCAGACAATAACTTAGTTTTTGGCTTGAGATGTGAGCAAGCAGGCGCTGCCAGACCTGATGTCGTCGCTCCTCATGGAGTAAGGCATTGTGGTTCTCTGTGATTTCTCAGCTTTTAGCCACGGCGCATTCAGTTTTCAAATATTTTGCGTCCAGCTGCCGCGTTGGAGAGCAGGAAGACTGGATACAGCCGACGAGTGCTAAAAAGAAGATCGCTAATTTCACATGGAAAGTAATGGTATTATCGAAAAATGATATTTCTGTGTCATTTTGTCGTGGAAAAATCATTTCTAGTTGTGCTTTAAAGTCTTTTAGTTATGCTTCACCTGCCTAGTATTCATCTCCTTCTGCATGGCTCTGATAATTTAAAAGAAAACAGCATAGAGCATTCTGTGAAAATTTGATATAGCAGACAAAAGGTTATCGGGAAACTTATTAAACGACTGACAGAATATACTTTTTAAAATTCTCTGGGAAAGATGGCCATTAGGTTATGCTTTTATTCTTCCCTTCCCCCCTCCACATCTGTCCTCCATGTGTCAGTCTGAGAGGAACACTGGTGTCTGGTAGTTGGTTTTTGCCATGCCCTGCACTCTATTCTAGTTCAACTTGTGGACAATCCTGTTTTTTTTTCTGGAGCTGCGTTGTTCTTTGTATCGAGGTCAACTTTGAATAGTTCCTATGACATTGACTTCTGTTTTTGGCTGTAAGGTATTTGGCTTAAATGGATTGATCGATCAATTGATTGTGAAAGATATCTTGTAGACAAAATATAACTTGTATTCAGAGATGCTAAACATTAACTGGTAAAGGTTTGACCTGGCAGCACTTTATCCTGGTCTGTCCAACATCAAACTGGTAACAGTCTGTCCAAAGGGCTCTGCCCTTGGTGTGGTTATTTTCCTAGTGTTTGATGATCCTTCCACTGCTCATTGATTGGTCTTCACTTTCCCACAAAATTGTTTGTTGTAGCTTTAAGCAGCATAAAACTAAAAAGCGTGTACAGATTTTAGATGCAACTTGGTGCAGACATGTAACTCTTTTATCTTCACATTAATAACAAGGAGATACTTATGATAGACTAGGATTATGGAGATATCTAAATGCTGGTGTCCAACACTGTAATCATGTGTCTTGCCTGTAATACTAATCTTCTCGGTTTCCCTAGCCTAATGGCTTGTCCATTCTTTTCTGGGGATCCTTAACTCCCTACTGAATATTTATCCCCCCCCCAAACAGCACTGGGTATTTTCAGGCATTCTGTATTCGTCTCTCTTCTTGATGTATCAAGCTGGGTTTTGTCATGTGTAATTTCAGGTAATGAACCAAGTTGGGGTGATGCAGTTAGAGCTGAGCCCTCGTGAGGAGATGATACAGATATATCAATTGCCTTTTCTCTTTGTGTAATCTGCTTCGTATTTAAGATTGCAGGTCTGGCCTGCCTGTTCGTATCTTACTCAGGGATACAGTGCTGATATGAAGATTTAATTGATGAGTTGATATGTTTTTGGAATGGTTTTCAAGCACAAGTTTGTAGCCTGTTGTAAAAGAAATCCTTTGTAATCCTTGGGATCTGGTGATAAGCTCCTTTGGCTGGAGATATTATTTTTTTTTTTTTGCAGAAAACCGCTGAGGCTGTAGTTCATTATGCATAGTGAATTTAGTATTTGTTAGCATGTTTTTATAAGGTGGAGATCCTGCCTTTCGGCAGGCAAAGCAGCATCAAATATTTTAGTGAGACCTGATGAAAAGCAAGCACCGTAACATGTGGCAGGGCCGGGATGTGTTGTTGCTGTAGAGATTTGTAGTTGACTCTTCGTACGAAAAAGTTTTGAGCATGTGTATAGTCTCGGTCGAATGAAACTTAGTTAATAAATACAGCATAAATATGAAAAAAACATGAGAGTAGTATTTGCTTGACTTTACTTCCTGTTGAATGCTCATGTGAGCAGAATCAAAAAAAAAAAAGCTCGCAGGACTAGAACTAGCTCAGGGATTTGTGGCAACCAAGCCATTTGATCCCGTGTTCACTGTGGAGGCCGAGAAGGTGAGATATTGTCGTTGTGAAATGCCAAGCACGTACTATATCTGCCAAGATCTTGTCGGAACAACACGCTATTTACTGGTTGCATAGGAAGGTTTTAGAATATGACAGCCTCTTTTCACTCTTCTGAGTAGATTCTTTCTTCTAGAATGGCTGCAGCATACCCAGACAAACAGCCGGATAATATGAGTTGTCCTCTCTGCTTGAACCGTTATGTGGACCCACATATGCTCTCCTGCCTTCACACATTCTGTCGGAGATGCCTCGACTCACAAGCCGGATCTCGAAACTTCTACATTTGCCCAGCGTGCGGGACGCAGGATGTTCGAATGGACGTGGGGGGCGAATCATTACCACTCGACATGTTTCTTGGCGATGTTTTGAAAGCTGTTGATGCAGATGATGTGTGCCAGAAGCTGAAAACCGTTAGCTTACGCTTCTGCTCTAGCTGTGATGAAGGCTCCACCGCTACCTCCCGCTGTCGCGATTGCAACGAAGTGCTCTGCGATAACTGCGTCCGCGCGCACCAGCGCGTTCGGCTCACTAAAGATCACTATATAATTCGACTGTCGAATGATCTTACTCCACTTTATGAAGTACAAAGCACGAGTGCCCTTGGTTTACTACCTAATCAAAAGTACGGTCTCTGCGAGTCCCACCCCATGGATTTCTTGCGCCTTTTTTGTGAAACGTGTAGTCAGCCTGTGTGCCACGAATGTACGGTCCTGAACCACCGTAATCATTCATTCATCTACCTCAAAGAAGCTGTGGAGAGTTCCAAAGCAGTCAGTGTCAAAGTGCTATCAGATGCAAAAGCGGGTATAAAAGCTATCGAGGAAAGCATTGACTTTACCAAGAGAATGGCCGAGAGAGTTGAGCACCGCTCTCAGAAGATGGCAACGGAAGTCATGGCTGTCCTTCACCGCCATAAAATGGCAATTGATGAGAGGGAACGGGAGCTACTTCACCGAATTGAAAAAGTTCGATTACTGAAAGGAAAATCACTGCACCTCCAGTTGGAGGAACTACGAATGGCATACTCTCGACTGAGCCAGGTCGTTGAATCGATACGGGTAACCCTTGAAAGTGGGAATGATATTGATATAATCAAAACGAAGGACCGAGTTCTTAGTGACTTCCAGCAAATAAAGGCGATCCGAAACAGCCTTCAACCACACGAGGACGATAACATACAGTTTATCGCTCCAGATAGCACCTTGATCCAAGCTATCGCAGCCTTAGGATTTGTCAATAGCTCCGGCTTCGCTCCAGCTACCACAGCAGTGGGGGACGGGCTTAAGCGAGCCCTTAGAAATCATGCGTCCTGTTTCACAGTCCATGCGAAGGATCATACAGGGGATGCTAGAGTTGTGGGGGGTGATCCAGTGGTAGTGTTTGTGGATGCTCCGAATGGGGTGACCTACAAAGGGGACGTTGAGGATAGGCTGAATGGATCGTATGCAGTTTCGTATCGGCCCCTGGTAGAAGGAAGACATCTGGTGAGTTGGTACTATTTTATGTAAGGAGTTTCGCTTATGAATTTAGCTTACTAATAAGCGGACTAGGTTTCTGCCCGATGTTCCCAGCTCGATTCAGCACTGTCATAAGAACCCGTTCAAAAAAGATGAATTGGATCTGGTGGAAGTGTTAGATGAGCACTGGTTCCGGAAGGGTGAGCCAATCCGTGTACCCAAAGTTCAAATAACCCATTCCAGCAGGTATCGCTTAGGCATTCATTTTATCTAGTCCCTTCATCTGCTCTCAGCCACTTGACGCTTATTTTCGTAAAATTTCGTACCTGATCCATATGGCAAACAGTGAATTTTGCTGTATATCCGATGGATAGATAGATATCACTTTTATTCTTCTCGAAACTATCATGGTACAATCCAAATTTGTCGAGGTCGTCAGTACATACAAAATGTAAACATTAACAAAGACTAAAAATTTTCACGAATGACGGTAGGCTACAAACGTTTTTTCGGACCGCACATGGTCACATTTTATGTGTTGGAGTTTTGGGATCGCCACTGAGGCCGCTCTTGCAAGTCGTTCGCGAGCGGTCTCAATCTCAAACTCAAATGGTGGCTGAAGTATATGTTTATAGATAGGGTGCCCAAGCATTTCCTTGCCAGAAGCCATGCACAGTTTCAACCTACGGGACTCAAGTTTATATTTCTGGAGGAGCTCAATATAAGCAATTTTGGGGGCACGCTTCTTTATTTTTTCAGTCCGATAAGCCTGATTCTGAGTAAGGCCAAAATGCCAAGCTTCCACCAGGTTTTTTAGCCCGGACATATAAAGGACACGTAAAAACGAAGAAGATCTTGTTTGGGGAACCTGTTTTTATCAAGTAATTTCAACATATGAAGACCGGTATGTCCCCGCTTTACCATTTCCTTCGTCTGAGGTTCCCGTTTTAAATCATTTGCTATAATTAAACCGAGGAGTTTTATTTGATTTGTACGCAAAGAATCTGGAATAGGAGTTTCAACTATTGGCTCTTCTTTCAGGTTTGAAATTGTAAGAATTGCTATCAAAAAGACACTCAAAGGGTGCCGGCATGGGGGTCTTGTAGAGTAGTAATATCCATGTATAGTATCATTAAAAAAAGCCGATTGTGTACATTGGGTTGGCATGTCTCGTATACAAAATTAACACCATAGCCTACGGTACATGGTAACAAATTTCGACCAAGAAAGAAAATCTCATTTAAAGGGCCCGCCCAACTGTACTGCCAATGCAACCTACCTCCGTAATTTCGTTCATCAAGTCTTGAACCCGGAGACCCAAATTTCATATGTTACATTATAAACCCGCTAACGATACCTCACTAGTCTTTGTACTTGCCACGATTCACTACTTTCCGTGCGAATTATCCTCCCGACGAGTGTTCGCATATCATGCTATTGACGCGTAAAACCGGTTATCTGAATTCTGCCGAGTTTTTGCTAGAAGTCAGTGGGCCTGGGAAAAGGTTAAAAACAGCGGGAACCCGTCAGTTGGCCCACACGTCAGTTCGCCCACCCGTCAGTTCGCCTAAAAATTCCGTCAGTTCGCCCACTTTTTCCGACAGTTCGCCCACCCGTCAGTTGGCCCAAAAAATCCGTCAGTTCGCCTACCCGTCACTTCTCCTACCCGTCAGTTCGCCCACCCGTCAGTTCGCCCACCCGTCAGTTCGCCCACCCGTCAGTTCGCCCACCCGTCAGTTCGCCCACCCGTCAGTTCGCCCACCCGTCAGTTCGCCCACCCGTCAGTTCGCCCACACGTCAGTTGGCCTACCGTCAGTTCGCCTACCGTCAGTTCGCCCACCCGTCAGTTGGCCCACCCGTCAGTTCGCCCACTCTTGAAATCCGTCAGTTGACCTAATCCTGAAATCCGTCAGTTGGCCCACTCTTGAAATCCGTCAGTTGACCTAATCCTGAAATCCGTCAGTTGGCCCACTCTTGAAATCCGTCAGTTGACCTAATCCTGAAATACGTCAGTTGGCCCACTCTTGAAATCCGTCAGTTGACCTAATCCTGAAATACGTCAGTTGGCCCACTCTTGAAATCCGTCAGTTGACCTAATCCTGAAATACGTCAGTTGGCCCACTCCTGAAATCCATCAGTTGACCCACTCTTGAAATCCGTCAGTTGACCTACTACTGAAATCCGTCAGTTGGCCCAATCCTGCAATCCGTCACTTCGCCTAATTTAAAATTCCGACAGTTGGCCCAACTTTGCGGGATCATTAAATCCATGAAAAAAGGACCGCGATCCCAGGGGAATAATCAGCCCAACTCGACGAAAGAAAGGGACGCAATCCCAGGAGATTACTCAGACGGAGACGACCTTTCTCGTTTAATTAGGGTCAACAGGAGTTGCCTATGGGTGCAACTTTATGTTTACGTAAAGAAGGGTATGAAGATGGGTGGAAAAATAGGTACTCAGACAGGTCGTCGTATTAAACATTTGAACTTGGTAATGAGGATATTGTTAGTTCATACACACGCACATTGGATTTTTTTTTTTCAATGATGTGGAAACAATCAACGAAAAAAATACAGTGACACGAATTCACGGGCAGTCTTCGGGAAGGGACGCAATCCCAGGAGATTACTCAGACGGAGATGACGTGTCTCGTTTAATTAGGGGCAACAAGAGATGCCTATGGTGCAACTTTAATGTTTACGCAATGGGTGGAAAAAAGGTGTTATATGAAAAAGCGCCGCGGCCCCAGGGGAATAATCAGAAGGAGCCAAAAGTTACGTAAATATCTGTCAGGAGCTTGTTGCGAGATTCTAAATCTATTAGATGAAAAGAAAAGTAAAATTAGGAAAATTAGAGTAACGAGCAGTGAAGGTTTCTGATTGGCAATACGACTTAAATCTTGCAGTATTTGCTACTGGGATTAATCTTGTCTTTATTGAGATAAGATTACCCCAAATTCGGATTAATCTTATCCCAGTAGAGATAAGATTAACCCCAGTAGCAAATACTGCATCCTTATTCGGAGAAATTTTTTACAGTGTAGTTCACACGGAAATGGAAAGTTAAAGCAGAATAGAAATAATATAATGCAGACTTTAGTGCCAAGCTTCCGTGTACCACCTCCAAGTATATCTGCAAGCTATCTGCAATGTACGAGTCTCAAATCTATACGAAAAGTGTCCTCTTGTTAGGGGGAAAATGTTTTTTCCTTAATTTACGTAGCCCACAAACTGAATTTAAATAGGTCATCAATGTTATTTATTTATTATTACATTTGGTGTTAAGCTAAATTATGAGATTATAGGCGTGTAAGAATTATCATTTTTTTTTCGCCGACGGCTTTCAACCGAGCAACCCGAATATTCAAAAGCTACTTTGCATTTTCGTGGATTCGCACAGAATTTTCCAACCTTGAGCTACTTGTGCCGTTAACCACGGATAAACCTAGGGTTGCTGACTGCAGCATCTATTGCCAGTTTGGGGATCCCATATATTAAGAGGATATTCTTGAAAAAAAAAATCCAGTAATCTTCGTGAAAGATGATGTTCAAGAAGGTTCAGGTTTAGCCTGCAACAGACTCGGATTTTTTCTAGTCAGTCTACCCAGATCATCGGCAGTGGAGTTGAGTAACAAAGCACGTCAGGTACATGATCGCTCTTGCAGTAGCAACCGGCTTCGTAAACGAAAATATAATATGGTTTGGAAAGCTTAGAGGAGGCAGCTAGACCCCCAGCGGTGATAACAATCCTCTGGTGACCCCCCTCGGTACCTTTGTCCCCCCCCCCCCCCCAAAAAAAAGTACACAATATAGGAATGAGCAAATCTCATTAGAAACTACAGTTTTGATGCGACCAGTTATGGATTTATCTTAGACATGTGAGTTAAATCTAAACGTGACACGGTGGCTCGCTAGCCGGTCGTCACTATATAATTCTCATGAAACAAGACCAAAGGTTTCGATGGGATCCCAAAAATTAGATATTTGGTCCAGACAATCGGGTCTTGTCTTCGCCAGGCTAATCATCTGAGAAAACCAAGTTCAGATATACCTCTATAAGCCATATCTATTTTGACGATACTGATCGAAACTTTCTGCTTTACTCTGCCAAATTTCCGGTTTTGGCCGGATTCCGGGCGAACAAGTTGTCCGCGTAGAAAATGCTTTTCACATAAGTGTTCAGCATGTCTTCTTACCCCTAAATCTAACATCTAATCAACTTCAAATAAAACTTCTACTTTTAACAAACTTTCCGGCTTTGGCCGGACTCCGGGCGAAATACTCGTCCGGTGAGAAAATGGTTTTCACCATCGTGTTCAGCATGTCTTCTTACCCCATAATCGACTATCAAATTAGCTGTTTAAAAATATTTTGTTTGCCCCTTAATTTAAAACCCCTCCCCCACCCCTAAATGTAGGGCTACAGAGCCCGTCTACGAACTTGACCTTACTCTTGAGCCAAAGAATCCTCACACCAAGTTTCATCAAAATATCTCATTCCCTTCGAGAGTTATAGAGCGTACAGACGGACAGACGGACAACTTTTGCGATGTCATAGGTATCCCTCCACTTATGTTTTAGGATTTGGGATCTGAATGAAACTTGATATTTCGAAAGATGCCAAGTCTCAGGCGACCTAGTTCAAATCCGGATTGGATCCGGTGACTTTTGCGGAAGCCGGAGGGGGGAACCGGAAATCCTGGGCACGCCTAGGGATAATTTTTTATTATTCCTATTTCATAACGAGTGGATTTCTTGAGTTTAAACTTGGAAGGCTGGCGATGACTTGGAGGTGACTTGAGTGAAACTAGATATCCTAATTCTAGGTCCGAACCGCATTTTTGGACGGCGGGGTGTTTTGTAAAGTTCTCTTCTACTTTCTTGTACCACCTACTCGTAACAAGTGCCATATGAGCTCGTAGCTCTTGTTTCGTTTTGTTTCCACATCATTGAAAAAACTTTTCAATGTGCGTGTGTATGAACTAGCAACATCCTCGTTACCAAGTTCAAATGTTTAATACAACCTGTCTGAATACCTTTTTTTTCCACCCATCGCCATATCCTTCTTTACGTAAACATAAAAGTTGCACCCATAGGCAACTCGTGTTGACCCTAATTAACCGAGAAAGGTCGTCTCCGTCTGAGTAATCTCCTGGTATTGCGTTTCTTTTTTTCGTGGACTTTAATGACAGGGTCGAGTTGGGCTGATTATTCCCCTGGGGTCGCGGCCCTTTTTCGTGGATTTAATGATCCCGCAAAGTTGGGTCAACTGTCGGAATTTTAAATTAGGCGAAGTGACGTATTTCAGGAGTGGGCCAACTGACGTATTTCAGGATTAGGTCAACTGACGGATTTCAAGAGTGGGCCAACTGACGGATTTCAGGATTAGGTCAACTGACGGATTTCAAGAGTGGGCCAACTGACGGATTTCAGGATTAGGTCAACTGACGGATTTCAAGAGTGGGCCAACTGACGGATTTCAGGATTAGGTCAACTGACGGATTTCAAGAGTGGGCCAACTGACGGATTTCAGGATTAGGTCAACTGACGGATTTCAAGAGTGGGCCAACTGACGGATTTCAAGAGTGGGCCAACTGACGGATTTCAGAATTAGGTCAACTGACGGATTTCAGGAGTGGGCCAACTGACGGATTTCAGGAGTGGGCCAACTGACGGTGGGTCAACTGACGGTTAGGTCAACTGACGGTAGGCGAACTGACGGGTGGGCGAACTGACGGGTGGGCGAACTGACGGGTGGGCGAACTGTCGGATTTTGGAAGTGGGCGACTTGACGGGTGGGCGAACTGACGGGTGGGCGTAGTGACGGCGACCCAAAACAGCCAAAGCTGTCAATAATATGTTAAAAGCAGAGCCTAGTTCTACAGTATTCAAATACTGGAATATTGGAACATAAACAGTAAATAGTGAGAAGTGTGCTTTAAAGGAGTTGCATAGTAAGCATTCTAGCACATGCAACGTCTAGACCCCCACCCAAGACCCAAGATGAAGCCACGACTCGATCCAACCGCTGGGTCATCTAGTTGCCCGGGTCCGAAGCGCCCGACATAGGGAGGCTGGGATCATAGTTTGACTATGGATCTAACAAAATGTTTTTATGGCACTTGCAGCTTCGCTCAAGTGCCATATACCGATCACTTTTCCGTCGGTCGGTCGGTCGGTCGGTCCGGTGATCGCGAGTTAGGGTACTTGCAGATGTGCTAGGACGATGAAACTTGGCAGGCATATCAGGGACCCGACCAAACTAACTTGCAAATTGTCACTTCCCCGATCCGACCACCGTGGAGGGAGTAGAGGGCGGGGGAATCCTGAGAATTTAGTAGTTTTTGTAAAACCCATACCCCTTTCTACACACTAGTAGGTCTGCGCGCGGCGTGACGTCACTCTTTGCATCGGATCACTCTGTTAACATTGGAAAGAGCTAGTGCATTCGAGGGTCAAAGGGGTTTGTATATGTGGTGCAGTGCGGGGGAATATGGAAAATTGAGTGTTGTGTAACTTTCGAACGGGTGATCGGATTGGGACGAAACTTAATACCTGAATGAATGACATATCTGTGATGTTCCATTTGAAGTTCGAACCGGATTCGACAGCTATGGGGGAGTTGGGGTGGGGGAAGACCGGAAATCTCGAGAAACGGTTATAATGGAGGAATCGGAGTAAAACTTGCTGGGAAGAACAAGAATCTGCTCCAGATAAATCGTTTACACGTTTGGACTGGACCCGGACACTTGGGGGGGGGGAGGTGGAGGGGAGTTTCCCGGAATTCTGGTGATGACGGTTTTTGGGATTTTCACGACGAAACTTGGGAGGCGTATCAGGGACCCGATCAAACTGACTTGTAAATAAAAATTCACTCGATCCGATAGTCGTGGGGGGATCGGAGGGAGGGGGAATCCGGAATATTTAGCCATGCGTAACTTTGGAACGGGTGATCGGATTCGAGTGAAATTTAATAACTGAACAGAGGGCGTGCATGTGGTGATCTTTTTCATGTCCGGACCGGATCCGACAACAATAGGGGGGGGGGGGATACGTGACCGGATTGGACTGGAGAGATCGGGATGGAACTTTGTGGGAATAACAAACAAGTCCAAAACTGAACCGGATTGGCTCCGGCGACTGTGGGGGGAGTTTGAGGGGCGGGTCCGGAATTCCGGTGATCGCGAGTTAAGGTACTTCCAGATGTGCTAGGACGATGAAATTTGGCTGGAATATTAGAAATTCGACAAGATTGGCTTAGAAATCGCCACTTTTCAAATCCGACCATTCCTTAAAGTACCAATCATGACCGCAAATTAAGAAAAATACTTTTAAGCAAAATATGCATTTCCATCATCCAAATGAGCTCATGATCAATTTTGCCTCAAGGGTTTTGCTTACAAATGAAGTTCTAGCTCCCTTAAAGTGTGCATCTTAACCGCAAGGTCGAAAAGTACTTTTTATCAAACGATACATCTCAACCCATGATCAGTTGTCCCACAAGGGTTTTGCGAAAAATAATTTCCTTAAAGTGCGCATTTTACCCGCATTAGTGGAAAAAAATTACTTTTGATCATACGTATATATCAATGATCCCTAAGAGCCTGCTATCGTTTTTGCCTCAAGGGTCTTCCTTACAGATGAATTTCTAGTGCCTTTAAAGTGCGCATCATTACAGCCAAGTTCAACGATAAAATACTTTTTCTCTAGCTCCCTTAAAGAGCGCATCTGAACCGCACAGTCGAAAATTACTTTTGATCAGATAATACATCTCAACCCTTGCAAGTGCCATATGAGCTTACAGCTCTTGTTATTTTAGCAGGTATATGGAAAATGTGTAGAAAAATCAAACTAGTTATTAGCTCTATCAATTTTTTTTTAGTATTTTTTTCTGTTTTTTTTTTCTTGTTAATTCCCGTAGGCTAAGTCCAAAGAATAAAGGATGTAAACTAAAACAGACGCCTCAAATTATACTAAATTCGTTGTAGTGATTTCTTGAAGATTCTGAAATTGAGCTAAATAATATTCAGTTTCCGAGAAAAAAAAATGTCAGTCTGGCCGATGATTGTCTCTTCCGACATATCTAAACGTTCGCATGGTGATATACTTAGTTGTTTTAATCATCTTACACACAACTCGATCTTGTCCAAGGTTTAGTAACTCTTTTGACCTTCGGCGGGAGATCAGTGAATAGTTAATGAGCAATGGCGACCTTGCTATCAAGAGTGAATTGTGTTCAAGTAATTTGTGGATAACGTTGGCTACCGTGAGGATTTTGAAAAAAAAAAAACAAAGGTAACAGTATGTTCGTAAAAATCCGACCCATCGAAAAATGATATTGTCTCCCACCTTTTCGGCCCACATGAAAACTTTAAAGTTTAACCAAAAAGCCAACTTATTTGTGTGTCATTTAATTGGATACACTGAGTTATTTGGATTCTGCAAAGGGATTTTTTGATTTTCCACTATCTGCTCTAGTTAAGAGGCTCAGAATATCTCCGGCCGTCCCCACAGCGTAAATTCTACTATGAACAGGGAAATTTTAATCTCAACACAATCACACGGAAATTCCACTATTTGAAAATCGATTATTCGTGAATAGCGGAACAACGAAGTAACTCATTTTCAGCGGGTCTCCAAGCCAGTTTAAGTGAATAAGTGATGGGTAACTAGATTGTCCTATCCTAGCACTTTTCAGTTAAACTTTAAGGATGAACTGATTTCACAAGCCGCTCCCACAAATATTCAAAGTGCTAATTATTCACTGGGGATTCATTGTCCTCATGGAAGGAACTTTAGAATCCCTGTGACGTGGAACCATA
This sequence comes from Branchinecta lindahli, assembly GCA_023053555.1. Taxonomy (NCBI): domain Eukaryota; kingdom Metazoa; phylum Arthropoda; class Branchiopoda; order Anostraca; family Branchinectidae; genus Branchinecta; species Branchinecta lindahli. The sequence goes on from JAKZAO010000012.1 coordinate 9,448,827, forward strand.
CAAAAGAGTGCGGTTCGGGGACCAAAGAGGTAAGAGACTCTGCAATCAGCAACTTCAAGGAATGAAGGAAGTGCTTGCACTTTTAGTTTGATCACTTTTTGAAAGCTTACGAACGCGAGATAGCGAGTAGTGTTCGTTGGTGAAGGCTGTGTGTATTTTTTTTTTCTTTGATTGGTTTTTGGCAAAAAACAGCGTATTTTAGGCCGTCTTCATGCCTAGTTTCATCCAACGTTATTGTTTTCAGATATCTGTGCTGATGCGAGGGCGGCACATTCACGGCAGCCCGTTTGTCGTTACGGTGAGAAGTGGCAGGAATTATACGATGATGAACGAACCTGTCGTAACCTTTGGCTGTGAGGGGGATAAGGAAGGGCAGCTCTGTCGACCCTGGGGGGTCTGCTGCGACAAAGAAGGATATGTCATCGTGGCAGATAGGAGCAACAATCGGGTTCAGGTGAGTGCATTTTTGCTTGCAATACTCTATATGACTAAGTCCAGAACACGCCAGTGATCCTCAGGAAGAACGAGTAAACGACTCAAACTCAACGACTCAAATCCTGTGTCAAACAATCACGGCGATCTTTGGGAGCAGCTGTGATACCACTTCTACCTTTCTTCCGCTAGGTACCCGGAGAGGGCTGAGATTTTGCATCGGCAAGGAGAGATAGTCATCAAGAGTATTGGGGCTTTAGGGTTTTGGGTCGCTTTGGATAGGGAGTGGACGGTTTAGGAGGAGGCTAGGGTGGAAGCTGTAATCCACATGTAAGTAAAGACGTGTAGGCCTACAAGTGGAATTTTGGAAACAGGGCTGTTGGGCTTGAACAGACTTACCGAAGACGCCGTTAGTAATGAATCTATCAATAGCTTCGGGTATATCGTGTATCTCTTATTAAATGGCGCGAGATCGATAAGTCAACTGAGATTTATTCTGGCGATATTTTGGCCCTTCTTGGCAAGGTACCAAATTGAAACATACCCAGTGGGAGACCGTGGTCGTGCCTTCGAGCGCTCTCGCTAAGGTGGAGTGTAAGAAACGATTTGTATTCCTCGTTGGTCCTTAGACCCTATTGTGTACAACCATTTTCGGACCCTATAACCCCACAGGTTTGTTAGTAACCAGGGTTACCACCGTTTCCGCTGTGAAATCACGCTTTCTTGTTCGATTAAAGCTACCGCGACTGTTTCATCGCTTCGCGTTAAAATCCCCCCGTATCTAAGTTAATGAGCGGAACGTTTTTTGACTGGAGCGCACCTTATTCCAGTAATACGGAAGACACTAGTTGAACCTGAACAATCGCCTAAACACTGAAGCGGTTGCTTTTCATTGGCGGTTTAGGGCTGTTACCTTAATTACCTGTCCATGTTGGATCTACTATGCTCCGCTTACAGTTGGATGGACAAGCAGAATGTTAGACTAAGAAATGTTAGGATTTGAACCATAAGCGTATACATTTTATTTATTGTTTTATTTGCTCCTCATTTTGGCTGTTTAAAAGTCTTCATTGTCATCGGACGACGCATAATTCGTGGACGTAAACCGATTTTCTGAGACCGTTGGAAAAGGAGCTTGAGACTGATCTACCAGGATATGATACTTACGAAATTGTATTCGCAAATGAACTGGAGTATGGTTTTGAAATGGTGCAAGCTTTTGAATTGAATAACTCGATTTATTGTGCCCTTTACCCTTTAAAGTATAACCGAAAAGGTATTTAATAGGACAAACTAGTTACCCATGACTTATTTACTTAAAGAGGCTTGAAGACCCGACGCAAATGCGTTACTTCGTTGCTCATCTATTCAAGACTAATCGATTTTCAAATAGTGGAATTTCCCGGTCTGATTGTGGTAGCTTATGCGCTTGTATCTGTGTTGTATGCTTGACGAAAACCATTTACAAAAAATAAGTGTTCACGCAGTGAGCCACCTTCCTCTAGCTGATCACTGACCACTGAAAAGCCGCGTCTGTATTGCGATTCAAATTTTCCGCGTCATAGTAGAATTTTGTGTTGTGAGGACAGCTGTAGATATTCTGAACGTCATAACAGAGCAAATAGTGAAAAATAAAAGAAGAAAGAAAGTTTATTTGAGCCCTACGGCCATACACAACATGATGTATTGATACAACACTGCACATAACACATACTCAATATAAAACAATACTTATTTTCTTCCACTCGGTCCAAAAATAAAACCCCTTAACACAATCAAAATAATGCAATCTAGTCAGTTAAATGATACAAAAATAAGTTGGCTTTTCAGTTAAACTTTAAGGTTTTTTTCGTTTAGGTATTCAGTCCGGACGGCTCCTTCCATCACCAGTTCGGGACTTCCGGGACCCGTCCCGGACAGTTTGACCGTCCTGCCGGCGTCGCGGTCGACCAACTCGGTCGTCTGATCGTGACGGACAAGGACAACCATCGAGTACAAATCTTCACGTTTGATGGCACGTTTCTGCTCAAATTTGGCGAAAAGGGCAGCAAAAACGGGCAGTTCAACTACCCCTGGGACGTCGCTGTTAGTAGCGAAGGACACATTCTGGTATCTGATACTCGCAACCATAGAGTACAACTCTTTGCCGCAGACGGCACATATTTAAACAAATACGGGTTTGAAGGCACGCTTTGGAAGCATTTTGATTCGCCGCGTGGCGTTTGCTTTAATCATGAAGGGAATATAGTTGTAACGGACTTTAACAACCATCGGCTGTTAGTGATTAATGGTGACTTCCAGAGTGCTAGGTTTCTAGGCAGCGAGGGGTCGGGAAATGGCCAGTTTCTCCGCCCCCAGGGCGTGGCCGTGGATGCGGAAGGCCATATAATCGTCGCCGATTCGCGGAATCATCGCATTCAGGTCTTCCAGCCCAATGGGAATTTTCTTTGCAAGTTTGGCGTTATTGGCTCCGCCCCTGGCCAAATGGACCGACCATCCGGCCTTTGCATCTCTCCTGATGGAGGGATTGTCGTTGTCGATTTCGGAAATAATCGTATTCAGATTTTTTAATCTCTTTTCTCGTTATCGTATATTATGCCCCTCAACCGTGGAAAGGGCAACGCTCGCTGACATAATGGGCCCGTTTTTGATCGAAGTTTGTAGTTACCTTCCACTTCGAAGGTCTCTTCTTAAATACTGGTTTTGGTCGCCCTAGCTGGTCAACGCTAAAGCTTAGCAAAAACGAAATTTAGCGTTTAGGCACTACGTCTCTTCTTGCAACTAGCCTTTTTTGTCGAATGGATAAATTCCAAAATCTTTGTCTTTATCGTCCGTCATTGTTTCAAAGTTTTAACGTCGAACTTAGTGAGCTACCAAGTTTGAGGTTTGCTTGCAAGATGGATGAAACGGCGACCGGGTAACGATTGCCGTAGTCGCAAAAATGCTAATTTAGCAAACGGTGAACTTCGACGGCGTTTGAAAACCGAAATTAAGCAACCGGCCAACAGAACTTCGATCAAAAACGCAACTAATATCCGCTGTAATGTACCACTGATCTAGAGTGATCTAGAACGGTGATGTAACCAATCGTTTTATGGAAGAAATTCCGCGATTTTCTAAAATCTTGGCACCCAAGCAGTCAGCGTTTTTCCTACCGCTGGTTTCCTAAGCAGAGTGTTGTATTAAGTGATTGTATTTTCATCTACCTCAATGCAGCGATTTGAATTTAAGCGTACAGTCATAGTGTCATTTTGTTTTACATTTAAGTCCGCCAGTCCTTCGTAATTTGAACTACGTATATTTGCCAATCTTGATCTGAGAACTACGTTAAGTATTTTTTTAATTCTACCTCACTTTAAAGTCTGCTCATTAGCCTGATACCGGCGTTAACCTGCAAACTTTTCATACCATTATTACTGTTATGGTGTTGTTTCTAATCCTGTCTTACAGTTGCCAGTTAGTGTAGTAATATTTTTGAGTGTCATTGTCGTAAACCGATCAGCCGCGGATCGGAATTCCGAATCCGGTTTTCTCGATTCCGGGATATCGTTTTTGCCACAGATTAACCAATGCGCTGTCGTCTCATCGGGGGCAGACTCCTGCTTCCGCGTCCATTTCCTCCAGCATCCTCACGGCCGTCTGAAGCTAGATTTTCACTCGAATTCCCCCCTAAGTGAATTATCTTTATCTTTACCAAGAAATCGGATTTCTTTATCTGCGCGCCACGCATCCTGCTTTTTCATTGGCTGCGAAGACGAATGTTTTAATAATAATAACACAAATAGTATAGTGAACGAATAGGCATTGACCTGAACAAGAAATGTAAATAAGGATCCAGTATATATTCTGAAAATAGCATGGAAGCCTTGTAGTTATAAACACTATTTCTTCATTCCTTTGATGTCAACCAAGTTTCTAACGTTTGAAGTTAACATTCCGTTTTCGTCTAAAATCCTGTCATTTTTTAGTTCTGGGAGGACCAGTAAGTGACATAACACGAAGGATACGTGGAATTCCCGTCCGCGGTATTTCGGCTTGTGACTCCTTGGGTTTGCGAATCAAAAAATTTCTCCCTGTTGATTCCTCAATATGACCTCGTCCCAGTTCTTTCAAGTGAAGTAACCCATGCTACGTATAAGCCTAATGTTGAGTATTGTTTTAAGCACGCGTTATGCTCGTTTTGCTCAGGTGAATTTTATGCCACATGAAGTGTTGCGGGTATTACATAGTTACTAAATGTGTTTTCTAGAGGGTATAAGCTTTTGGGGTTGCGTTTGGTGTTTAACAGTTTGGTAGCGTTCTAGTGCGATCCCAAGGGGAGGCTTTAGCATTGTCTACTTTTGACCGACTACCGAGAGAAATGTACTGCCTTTCTAGAGCTTAGCTGCTTAAAGCTCAAATGTAGGAATATTTCGTAGCTTTCGCAGAGTTTACGGGTAGTTGGTTTAAATTTGTTCGTTCTAAAGCCATAGATATATCGCCTTCGATGACTGGAGGAAATCTGCTGCCTCTAGCGTACGATGGTTCATGCGTCGTGCTCTCTTTATAAAATGAGAGCTAATCGCTTTTCGCAGCAAGCATGTAGTACAACGAAAAAAAAGCTGGTCGCAGGACTTAAAAGCCATGTGTTTGAGGTTATCAGACCGCTCGTTCTTTCAAGAAGAGGGTATCCGGTACCATAAATTTGTGGCTTTCGAATATTGAAAAAAAATTTCCAAAAATAGGTCTGCCTCTTTAATTCTTTATTGTTTTCTTATTGGTGGCTTTTGCCAACTTTACGGACGGGTCTTTAAAGTGCTTTATTAGTTTAGGTTTGCTTTAGGTGCTAGTGCGTTTGTCCTGTATGGCTTCAAATCGTAGTAATAGTTCGAGGACAACCAAGAACCGATAATGATCAGAATTTCTGCCTCTCAGTCGCTATTCTCGCTATCTTTATTGATGCCACTATTGATGCGGTTACTAAAGTGGGTCCTGAAGTCCGTCGTAACCGTGCTCATCCGGACCCGAGGTGCTCTCATCGGCTGAAAACCGCAACAATGGCCGCTTAAAGCACGCCTCGTACCATTTACTGTTTATGTTCCAGTATTCAAAACTATTTGAAGACTGTAAAACTAGGCTCTGCCTTTAACAAATTGTACATGGGTTTGACTGTTTTAAGCCTTTTCCCAGGCCCATTGACTTCTAGTCAAAAACTCGGCGAATTTCAGATGACTGCTTTACGCATCAGTATCATGATACGCGAACGCTCGTCGGGAGCATAATGCACATGGAAGATAATGAATCGTGGCAAGATTAGTGAGGAGTTGTTAGCGAGTTTGAAATGCAACATTGAATTTTGAGCCTTAGGGTTTAAGAATTAACGAATGCAATTACGGAAGTGCCAATGGAGGACCCACCTTAACCGATGGTTAATGCACCCCAAGGATTTTGTAGCGAATGTTTGGAGAGCGCTCATTCGGGTTGGGAATTGCATACTTTCATGCGAGAAGGGAGAGGTGGATGTTCTACTACGCAGTAGTATTATACGTTCTTGGTAGTACCTAGATTTAGTTATTCGAAAGTGTTCAGCACCAAAGGAAGGATCCAGTGGAGGGGTTAAGGGGTTTAACTAATTCTAAAGTAACCCCCCTAGAAAATGTTGGCAGAAAATCTGTTCCTTCGTTCTGCCGCTGGCTGTGACAGTTTGATTAAGGGTTAACTGACGAGTTACACCCCCCAGCCAGATAAAAGCCCCCCCCCGCCCACCGAAATTGAATTCTGGTAACGGCCCTGGAATCGCGGTTATTAGATTAGGTTGCAGCCATAAGTGCAAGGAAGGATGCCATTGCCGCGTTCAACCGCTCTTTGCTTTGTTTGACATAGAGGCACTGACATGGCTGAACGCGCGCTAAAAATATGGTCCACCCCTGACTTCATGAGCTGCAAAACTTTTGATCGTTAGAAAGAATTTAAGCCTCTCGTATATATCTAACGTCTAGAATTTTTTCTCAGTTCTTCAGCGAGTAAGCTGACGCGAACCGCGCGTAGATATGCTTGCATACAGAGATTGCACCGTATCCGACGAAAACGGATATCCCTCACCGTCATCGGAGAAGGTGGAACGAAGAACTTACCGTTGCGAGGTGTAGGGTTTCAACTTTGAGGTTGAATTGTGGGCGTTTGGTTTAAATTATGAACTTGCAAATCCTGGAAAACGTTTTTCCGACCCTGTCTTGATTGTTCAAACACAGTTTTGGAACAAAATATAGTTGGAAATGTGTTTTAGAAGGCTTCAAACAAACACCGACGAATAGGATGCGAAACTTGTTTTTGTTGTAAAAGTTTGAAGCCTTCTACGGTTAAACTTTGTTCGGAAACTGTGTTTGATCAATCAAGAACGGGTCGGGACAACTTTACAAGTATTTACAAGCTAAAAATATTTATCAAACGCTCACAATTCAGTTTCATAAGTTGAAAATCCTGTACCTTGCAATGTTCAGTTCTTTTATTATGCTATTTCCGTTTTCGTCGGGTACGTTGCAATCTCTATAGACCATGCGTTAGCCAGAAAGCAGGAGTTTTGAAGCACCAACGAGTCGCTCCACCGTTGAAGTACGCTTTCAAATCGTAAATTTCTCGATCAAGTTTGATTGCAGGGAAGAGAAATATTCTCCGCGGGGTTTTTCTTCTTTTCTGTTAGAATAACATGTTACTGTATGTATGTGTGCGTAGACTGTAGAGTGTGAGCTGGTGGACCCCGTCCGAAAATGCTCGAATTGCATTATTTGCACCAGGTGCGTCCAATCCCGGTCAGATACCCATTGTATAACGGCTCTAAACACCAGTATGAATCCGTGAAAAGTTGTGAGCCCATTCTCACTATCGGTCTTAAAGCACGTCGAAGTAAATATTTTTTCTGTTCCAATATGTGACTCAATTGAAACCGCCAGAATTTTTCAAAGATTGCAACCGAGTCCCGCCTGTTTTTTTGCCTCGCTCACCCCATCTCTTTAACGAACAACACGGAAAAACTTGCATAATCGGCATTTCTGACGTGTAAGCTCCTCGGAAGCTCCCCTGATCCACCTCGAAAAGAGCCAAACAGGGCAAATGCAAGAATTGGTATAGCGCCGTTAAATGTTTTTCCTGTTTCAATATGTTACTCATTTGAAACCGCCAGAATTTTTTTGCAACGGAGTCCCGGCTGTTTTTTTCTTTGCCTCGCTCACCCCCATTTAACTAACAACATTGAAAAACTTGCATAATCGGGATTTCTGACGTGTGAGCTCATCGGAAGCTCCCCTGATCCACCTCGAAAAGAGCCGGACAGAGCAAATGAATAAATAAATAAATCGTTTATTAATTAAGAATCTTACACACGGTGTGTGCCGACTAACTGATTCCAACGTCAACATATAAATACAGACTATACTATTGTTATTGGTATTGTTGTATACTTATTGGTATAGCGCCCTTAGGATGGATAAAAATCGCTTTGACTTCTTGGTAATTAGAACGAAATGGGGCGTTGAGCGAATCATTTATATAGGTACGACAGCTCCTTTAAAATATAAACTTCAGCTTTTCTGTGAGTGGACCGTCAGTCCGGTTTTTTATCCCTTTTGGGGTTGCTTCATGTAGCCCCCACCATCACCACCATTTGACGTCATTCAAATTACCTCTCTTACCTTTAATATTAATGCAACCTACTTTCGTAAATGAAATGGATCCATCCATTCTTAAGCGGGAGACCCGAATTTCGTACGGTACATTCTAACCCTCTAAGCGAAACCTGATTGTCTCACTTGCCCTGTTTTGCTACCTTTGATGCATATCATGCTGTCGACGGTTGTTTGTGAGAGGTTTTGTTCATCATAGTAACCGGTTATTGAATTTTTCACCTGTTCTGCTAGAAGTCAGTGGTCTCCGGGGTCAAAGCGCCAAAGCCGTGGGAAATTTGTAGGAAGCAGAGCCTAGTTTAAAAAATTCAGCCTTTTTAATTATTATAAACTGTAAATAGTGCGATGGGTGCTTTAAGAGTTGTTTCTCAGGTTTGGCCGTAATCTTGAATTGCTGGTATTTAGAGCTGCTATACGTGTCCAGCGCCACGGCTTTAACGCTAGATGGCATTGTGCATCGTCACATAAAATTCCAGTGACAGTAGGTTTGAAACCGCGCTATTGATTTAAAATTGTGAAACGAATTTGTAGCAGTCTGAAACATTAGTTAGAAAAGGTGTATAACGGCATAAAAAATCGGTCTTTGAATCCTTAAAGACTCGAACAAAAAAATATGTGTTATGTGTTGAAAAGGCATGGCTAGGCTAGAAAATGTGAATTTCAGTACAAATGAGAATATTGTAACGTTTCACGTTTTGATGGGTGCTGTGCTTTTGCTGTGTTTTGCCATGGTGCTTGTTTAGCCGTCAAACTACCTCAAAACTGTTAAATAACCCTCCTGCTAAGTCTCGTTCTCCAACAAACTGACACAGTGACACTTGACTGGCCGACCTCAGGACAGAAGGAGCAGTTTCGCCGCTTCCGCAGGTTCTCCTTTGATTGGCTAGAATTATATAAATATTGTGAAAATTGCTCAAGTCGTATCCTTAGATGACCCAGAATGGTTTCGTGAGTTTATTCGTGACGTGTGACATGTTCTGTAAGCAAGTGAACCTTAGGTGGCTCCTAAGTGTATAGAAATGTTTCGATTTGTCCTTTTCACTGTCCTGTTAACTTTAGGATTAGGCGACATGCCAATTCGAGACGCACCTTGTTCTGTCCTAAGGAGGTGGGATTGGCCCCCTCGATTTCGTATAAACGATCGAGTTTTCGGCTCTGGTTTCAGACAAAATTTCCACTTTAATTTGTCGAAATTCTTGGCGAAAAGTTTCACGAGATTTTTCGGGCCTTTTTTTCAAAATCTGGGCAGTAGGAACAAGACCCCATATATTTTGAAACATCTTATAACCGTAATGCTGAATTCCTGCCTCAAACTCTTCAATCATGCTTACGGTACTGCAAGCTCCCTTTAAGATCTTCATCTTGGTCCTTTGATTCGTCAAGTCAAGTGTCGACTCATTGACCTACAGTTTGTTTGTGTACACATTATCAGGGTTTTATCATTTTCGCAACACATGTTCCTTTTAAGTGTAATCCATAATCAAATTGAACTGTTTACATGTGTGAGAGCTCTCGTGCCGTCTTGGGGCTTTCTGCCCCTTTAATCCAGACGGGTAACCCATGGTGAGGGCTTAAGGTACTAGGTACCTCTTTTCAAGTGCTAGAGGATGTAAAATTATACGGGTATTTTCTGAGTTTACCCATCCTCGTATTTTCTTTTTTTTTGGTCAAGTGAGAATTTCTTGGTGTTATACTCCGTATGCTGTATGTTTACCAGTATTCCTTTGATTTGAATGTTAATATGTAGTCACGGGTGGCCAGGCAGAACCACGCAGCCCAGTCGGATTTTCGATTTTGGCTTTCTGAAATGATTCTGTTTTCTGACAAATCCTCCGTCGGCTGGCCTATATCTTGACGTCTGAAATCTAGATCGTAAGACATAATAGGTAACAGGTGTGCAAGCAATCGAACGTGCAATGTCCCGAGAAAACTGTTTAACTGGTTTAAACTTGCAACCTTTCGAATGACCACATCCCAACATAAACATCTTTTGCTGAGAAACTTCACCTACAAAAAAAAACATAAAGATAATATAGATGAATTATGACCACTGGAGATTCTCACTTGACTCGTTTAATTATTGTTTGTGTTTGTAACTGCCGAGCATGAAAAAAGCTATTTTTGTGTTTTGTTTCTGTGAGTTTTCTGTATTTTAAGCCGCGTTTTATTTACTGCAGCTATGTTGTCGCTCTCAGTCTTGCTTGACCAACGGCTTTTTATTCGCCAGTCCTGTTCGCCTGAAGTCGTGTGTCTTTAAAGGACAACTCTTACTAGAAATGATCTTCTCCCTACGAAACTGCCCCGAAGACACGCTTTTAGAAAATGTCATTACTTTCCACCTGAAATAAGCCATTTTGTTGTTAGCGCTTGTCGATTCTATCCAGCACTCCTGCTCTCCGACGCGGCAGCTGGGCGCAAAACGTTTGAAAACTGAACGCGCTGTGGTTAAAAAGTTGGAAAAACTAAGCAAATAAAAGAAGTCAAAACAGAAGACTCTCATATCCTTATATATGAAAGAATTGTCAGCGGACATTGAGATTCCGTCAAACTTTGCGTTGTGTGACGGGCAAAAACTCGGCACCGCAGTAAGCGTTAAAAATTCGTGAGCACAAAACGAAACAATGGAGAAAGGGGGGGATTTTAGAAGCTTATAATTCCACAAGGGAGCTAGGTATATTATAAAAGGCAGAATAAGCAAGAGAGGTCCTTTAAGACTTTGCGGGAACAGACTCCCCCTGCTGGATAGAACTGAGAAAACCGGAACTTCATTGGAGAGCGGGTGTTGAAACCCTATTTGATTAACACATCACAGTTCGAACAGGAATTAAAAGAACCGAACTAAGGCCACACAAGACTGATAGTGACGAATGGACTAGGAGAAGTAAAACGCGGCTTTAATTCTGGTGTTTCGTCCTTGATGTAAACCTATTACTAAGTGACAGTGTTTTTGTCGTCTTAGCTTCCTCTCACACGTTACACAAACATGATCCCTTTCTTCTTACACTAGTTCTTCCAACCGTTCTCACCGTTGATAGCTTACCGTCAGATCGTACTTTTGGTCAACATAGCCTTCAGTTTCAGTCATTTATTTCTTCAACGAGTAGAGGGTAAGGGAAACAAATTACGTAAACTGAACCTAAACCATAAATGTAAAGTTTTTCGGGAATATAGCCTGCGTAGACAGTCACACACCAAAATGTGCGTAGTTATTCCATGCTGCGGACAGTCAGGTTCCGCTCTGGCTTTGCAGAAAGGAATCGGTACTTTTATCAGTCCGTTAAATTCAGTGCTTTTCTATCACTCCACCTCTTGTTGGTCAGTTTATGGCAGCATAAGATTTTGTTTCGTGTAATAATAAATGATTTGACACTTGGTCGCGTTACGCAGTTAAATATTGGAGATGGCGTCTTCCTCTGTCCCAACCCGTTGTCGTGTAGATGGCATCATCTAGTGACATTCTCGCGTGGTTGTCGAGGTCAACAGCCATTCACGCGAAAATGTCCCCGAGAAGCATTTGAAAAATCCAGTACAAGTCCGTGTTGCGCAATACCTTCTTACCCCTCTTTCTCTCGCCGTCAAAGTTGTGACTGTTTAGTGTACGTTTGTAGATGCAGGATTTGTCACTTCCTTCATGGCATGCCCCCTTTATGCTACTGAGTAGCTGCGCGTGGCTTAGCTCCATCCGCGACAGGACTGTCATGGGAAAAAGTGCCAGATCAGGCATCGTCTTTCCTGATTTCTGTTTCTGGAGCTGTGTCCCCCAATGAGGAAATTGGACGATTAAAAACGGTTTTAGTTTATTTTAAATTAAAGGGCTTTGCCATAGAATGTCGCTGTCCTTCCGAAGACTTGTGTGAAACAGGTTTCACATTATATAGCGTGTTGCAGCGGTCTGTCACGGGCGAATGGTTAGCAAGCCGAACATAGTAGCAAAGGCCGAATGGTCGCTGGTTCGAGCGACTCTCGGTGGTGACTATAGTACATTTTGGTTTGGCGCGAGGGTTAAAAGTCCACCCAGCTTCAAATGGGTACCTAGAGAAAAATAGGAAAAAGAACAGCGTCGGATGATTTGTCCTCAACATTGCACTCGTGACCGAGGGCAGAATATCAGGAGACAGGCACCTGCGCTACGCGAACAAATAGCTTGCATGCGAAAGTTTGCTTTGACTAAGGTAGCGTTCCAGTGAAGTTATTACAAGTTACGATGATAAGAGGAGGGGCGATCGCTGTATTGTGATAGTCATCACGCTCTCTGGAACACAACGCGGACATACGTCATCACTCCTTACGGGAGTTCCTGCAGAACCGATAGTTATTATCGCTTATGATGCTCGGGACCATCATAAGTAAATAGTAACGGTCGTATCAGTCGTAATCATGCAGTCCCTCCATGAGTCTCTCGCTTCAGTACCGTGATTCTACAGGATCTTACGAAGACCCGAGGACTTACGAACGAACCTAGGAAGTCAGTAAATTTTCCCTGCAGCTGCCCGAAAAAAATAATTCGAATCGAGAAATTCGTAAATTTCCCCGTGTGGGATCGGATTCCTCAAGATGTGACAGTGATTCTTTGCGTATAGGCGTGGCTGTTAGCCCAACTAAGACCATGAACACAACCACTGTGAGCAGGGGCTTCACGAGGGGGGACGCCCTCCCCCCCAATGTTGTCGGCCAGTCGGTAAAAAATAGCCGAGTCGGCGCGAAGCGCCGCGAATTTTCGTCAAAACAGTCAGATTTTTATCTTGGAAACAGTCAATTTTTCTTAAAAACAACCGGTTTTTCGTAAAAATAGTAGATTTTTCTTATAAGTAGTAGTTTTTTTTTCTTAAAATCAGCCGATTTTTCGTCAACACAGTCGTTTTTTCTTAATGACAGTCGTGTTTATCTGCAAAAACAGTCGGTAAGAATGACCAGCCAGTTGGTAAATACTTTGCCCCCCCCCAAACATTTCGTCGTGCCTTGGACCACGAAACACTCAGTCAATTGATAAAGCGACGAACGAATCGAAACTTTTCTACAGAATGACTAGGAACTCTGCCATAACACAATGCTATCTTCTCGTGCTACAGTACAACGATAGTGGAATCGAATAAATAATTTTGACTTTGAATTTTGACTGTTTCCCTGCTTGGCAAAAACTGATAATTAGGCATAGACTCATTTCAGGTTGTTGTTGGGTGTTACCGATGTCAGTGCAGGCAGGCGTGAAATATAGGCTCATAGCTTGTTCAGACGGGACGTAAATAGCGGCGTATTCTCGATTACGCGCGTATTTACGCGCGTAAATAGCGACTGAAAATAATCCAAAAAACAGCCGCTGATCGAGAATCGGCCGCTGTTTCGACCCACCGATCGGGAGAAACTGAAATCCTTTGGGGCTTTGGAATGTAACCTTTGATGACTCTGGGGACAGTGAACATTCTGTAATTAGGGGAATTGGGTCAAACTTTGAGAGCTTTGGATCAATCCAGTTTAAATTCAGTTAGACCAAAGTGAACATAATATCATCAATTCATGACATTTAGCATCCAAGGATTACTAAATTATTTCGAAAAAAAGGTACAATAATTTTCTAATTACAAAATCTTATGTTCTGTTTATGTCTGATATTTATTTTTGTTTTTTGTCATGAAAAAAAATAATCTTGGTTGAATAATTAATATAATTTTTCCATTCAACTTTCATTCAAAAGCGACTGAACAAGCTAAATAATTGCTCCTATTTTTTCTGTTTATTATTAATTATATTTTATGCTATCATTTAAAAACTAAAACATTTCAATGATTTTTAATTGCTTTTTAACTTAAAATTGCCAAGTCGCCTGAAATCTGTCAATATTCAATTTGTGACTTTTTTTTAGCTTAAAGTCAACTATTTATATATTAACTAAAGTCCTTTTTTTTCTGTTTATTCTTAACTATATTGTATGCTCTCATTTAAAAACAAAAAATTACAATGAATTTTATTTGCTTTTTAACTTAAAATTGCAAAGTCGCCTGAAATCTGTCAATATTCAGTTTGTGACTTTTTTCCAGCCTAAAGTCAACTATGCTTGACTTAGACAAACTCACAAGATGTTTTTGTTAAGTTTGTATATTTAATTCCAAACATAAGCAATATTCGAAATTAGGATTTTCTTTTTAATTCTTCCGTCAACCCAAACCAGCTTGTTTGTCGTCTGAACAGATCAGCCGCTGTTTCGGCGCTTATTTACGTCCCGTCTGAACAAGCTATCAAGTCGATGCCACTAGCTCAGCGGGGTCTGACGAAGACCAGCTGCAAGACCAGATAGTACGAATCACGAAGTTCAGTAAATTTCTACATGTGGAATTATCAGCAAGATGGGATGGGACGGATTATTTGCAGGCGTGGCTGTTGGCCCAACTAAGACCATGGACACAGCTATTGTGAGAGCCAAATTGTTGTACCTGGGGTAAGTTTTCCCATGTGGGATTCCCCCGAAAGCTTTGGTTTTGTTCTGTTATTTTCCCTCGTTTTGTTTCCAAGGTATCCGGAATTCACTGTTCGTTCAGAATACGCCACTCCAGTGACGAATATTGCCGCCAGATGCTCTAGAGAAACAATAACAATCACACGTGAGATCTTGGTAAGTTATATGAAGGGCGAGTAAGCGATTAAGCTCTCGCTTCACACCGAGTCGCACATTAATTAGCCCCGTGGATAAGTCAACCAGCACTCAGCACAGAAGTCGGATGTCAGAGTTGAAAAACTTGACGAAGTTTGACAGAACAGAGTTTGAACAGTTTTAAACATGGCTAGACCTAAGAGGAACTGGAAATAGCCAACACCAACGAGTAACGTGTCATTTTTTACTTTTATGCTAGCGCATCTAGCGGTCAAAAAGTACTAATCTGGAAGGAAATTTATGACGGGCGTATTGGTGCGTTTAGCGTTTAGTACTCTTCAACTGAATTTGTAACCTAAGTTTGTTCTGATAAGTTGGGTGAAGAAAATTCTCGCGTCGAAATCGCTCCCAAGTAAGTGCCAATTAAAGGAACAGTAAACTTGACTACGCAACTTTCGGCCATCAAATCGCCGGGGGGGCTTGGATAAATATACAGGGTCTTATTGTCGACAGAACCCCCCTTCTTTGTCATCTCGAACCGTCTCGAACCCCCTCCTTAGTGTTCCCAAAGCTAGCTGGCAGGCCCTTGCCCCTTATGCACTGTAATTATGCACTCATGTACTGTAAAAGTCCTCCTTTTTACATGGAGACTACAGAATAACGACCTCCCCGACAAGTCGGCCGGGGTTCGATTCCTAGTCACGGCACACAAACCTTTTGCTTTTGCGAAACTTTTGCTCAAAGTCGAATTCTCGGAAAATGCCCGGAAACTGCTATGGTCGTAACAAGTATTTTTCTTACTCTCAATATCGACTCAGGGTACATTCTTGATATGTTAACTAGCTCCCCGAGTCAAGTTTGAGTCAAGTTTTCTGTTCCTTTAAGATAAGGTAAATTAATGTGTCAGCTTACAGTTAACCTTCGTACCGTCTTATGCTAAGTATTTCAAGCGATCAAACATCCCTATCACAGCAGCTTATTCTCCTACTCAGCTTATTCTGAGTAAAACAAAACACGGCAGAGCAAGCCCTCCCCTGAATTCCCATGGACCCATGAAAGAGTGATATGATGCAGCCAGAAAAAATTGCCAATGCTTTTTGAGTTGGATCTATGCATACAGTCATACACAAATCCAGGATTTTTGGGTATGGTGCCCCAACGTATGGGCATGGTACGTTGGAGCCCTTCCTGTCCTAGACCACAAGATACCTGATCTTTTATTCTATCAAACCTCCTTTTCCAGTTTTAAAAATATTAGAGCACTTCCAAGAAATTAAGACTTGAATGAATGCCACTTTTTTGCTATTGGGTTTATTCTGTCCTTTTCAATCCTTTTTCAGGCAGTCGCCCCTAGGTAGCATCAATGAGTCAAGCTTTTCAATCTGTTCAGCCGAGTGAATATTCCATTTTGCCTGTTTACCTTTTTTTTTTGTATTTATTTTAGGTTTAGTGATTTTTAGGAACAAGTGTTACTAAAAGTGTTACATTGTCAACAAGATAGCCAATTCAAATCAGAATTTGGTCAAATCACCCTTGTGCCGCCGCCACCAAACTTAGGTCTAGTGCTGCTTCAAGTGAGTATAAAGAGATACTAAACTAAATTTTCTCCCTTTTAAGCTGAGTAAACTTATTTTCAGTTGAGAACTGGCCATTACGGATCACTGAGGTTGTTTATCATTGAAAAAAATCACTAAAAATAAAAATGACCAAAGGCCAAAAAGTACAGGAATTATTTACTCAATTAAACAGACTCATCCACACTACCTAGAGGTGACTACCTGAAAAAAGATAGAGCAACCTAGCAGTGAGCACCTTGAAAAGGATGGAGTAAACCTGATAGCAAAAAAGTGGCCTTCATTCAAGTCTTAATTTCTTGGAAGTGCTCTAATATTTTTAAAACTGGAAAAGGAGGTTGGATAGTATAAAAGATCAGTTATCTTGTGGTCTACGACAGGAAGACAGCCCTATTTAGGTATTTAATCAATCTCAGTCCAACCAAGTTTCACTGGGGTACCATACCCATGCTCCAGGGCATGGTGCCCCAAGGTATGGGCACCATGCCCATACGTTAGGGCATGCCCTGACGTTGGGGCACCATGCCCAAAAATACCGGATTTGTGTATGACTGTACGCATAGGTCTAGGAGCACGGGCAGGGAGGTAGGAGCCAGGTTCAGAGCTCTGTAGAAAAGCTTATCATGGGGAATATACGAGATTGCTCAATCACTGCCTAGGTTGATAATCTGTGGTTCAAGTTCATCCTAGCCAAAGACTATTTGAATTTAAGATCCAAGCAGCTTCCTAGATGCAGCTGATTTGTCATGTTTGTTGTATTTGGTTGTATTGCCCTGATTAGAAATTGGCGGATAAGGCTTAAATGTTAAACTAGAAGGGCTATTGTTGTATCCAGACATCTGCCAGACATCCAGTGCTTTGTGGAAAACTTGCTGTTAGTTTGCTATTAACTGCCATTTGGTATTCCTTTCATTTTGCTAAGCTGAACGTAACTTAACCAAAAAAATGACATTCAAACATGCAGTTTGCTCAAGAAAAAGCTCAGATCAGAAAAAGCTCAAAGAAGCACTTAAAAAAATTCATAAAAAATATTTTGGACTCAAGGTTTGTGCCAGAATGGGCAGGGAGCCAGGGACAACCCTGAAACAGTTGGCATTAGCTGATATCAAGTTTATTATTTTTCTTTTCCATTTGACTGTTTTGTAAGCAAGCAGAAAAACCAGGGTAGTGAAACAGTTACAGAAGTGTTCAAATAAGCATTTGTCTTTGTCTAGTCCATTTATTATTTGTCTGGTTTATTTGTGATGTGTTGATGTAACATCAGTTAGTTTACCCATGCCATATTCAAGATCTTTATTGAGTAAATGAAAATAAAAAATAAAATAAATAGTAGTACTTTTGGCTTATTTTATAAGTGTAATTTAGCTTTAACTATCTTAAGCTACCTTAAATTGCAGCTTGGATAAAAAAAGGATCCTATAGTAGGATTTGCTCAATAGAGTTCTTCTGCTACAGGGGCTGTCTGGTTAGTAGGTACATATAATAGCTTGTCTTGCAATGACAGCAAGCATTGATACTCGGCTTCGCAGCATCCCATTCCAGCTTTCACTTGAAAAAGTAACTTGACTTTCTTTGAAAAATTTGTCCTTACTAATGATTTAAAAGCAACTCTGGTGGTATAATATAATGATGATGATGAAATTTGCCTTTCCTAGTTTTTTATCATTGTCAGGTATAGCCTAGGCCTTACAACTTGAAACTTGATAATTGGCTAGAGCACATGTCCAAGATGTTCCATTCATACATTCGGATCATATGTGACCCTTTGCCGAAATAAAGGCTACGTACCCGTGGAATGCCATATGAGCTTCGGTTCTTGTTTGCTTGTATTCTTGTTGATGTGTTTTGAGTAGGCTGGATCAGCCTTCCACAGATCCCTGATTTTGGTGTAGCCTATGCCTAACCCTGGATAACCTAAACTATTAAAATATTGATGATATTACTGAAGTTAAAAAATTCACAAATTGAAATTCCTTTGTAGTGGAGTAGGTCAGGGCTAGGGTACCCATCATTTGGCAGAGGCTGGACCAAAATCAGGGATTTGTGGGAGACTTGGCTGGATAACAAAGACTCTTGGCTTAGCCAATGAAAAAATCTGCACCAACTTTCCCAGCCCCTTGAATACTGGAGCAAAGGAAAGATAACATGAGGTTCTCTGAAGTTTACTTAGTTCCCAAGAAATCCATAAAGTCACAGCATTGAGTGTTTTGAAACATTACCTCTCCTGGCCCTTCAGCTTATTTTAATCAAACCGTTTCTTGTAGCCAAATACACATGTCCTGTGATCATGTCTTCAGAGGAAGAAGTGGATTACATGTCAGAAGACTTCCTGAAACAGTGCGAGGCTAGCTCTTTGAAAACAAGCTTGGTAAAAGATAAAAGCAAGCAGAGGAAGATTGAGATAGAGAAGAGACAAGAAGAAAAAAGGGAACAACAAAAGAGGATGTTCTCAAAGCAGTCAAAGGTTGAGCTGGAACTAGTAAATCGGAAAGTCGGACTCGAAACTTCCATTTCCACTGAAAGTAAAGGTTTTGCAATGCTTCAGAAGATGGGATACAAGGCAGGTTCAGGCTTAGGCAAAACCGGCGAAGGACGTGTTGAACTAGTGCCAATTGAAATCAAAGCTGATCGGGGTGGTCTTGGTCGAGCTGAAGCGTTACGAAAAGTTCAGGAGCGGAAGCAAGCGATGCAAGAGGAACACCATAAATCAACGCTCCGAAAGTATTCAGATATAGAGGAATTCCGTGCTCTTCAGAGGCAAAAGCTCAATGCTAAATTGGACTACAGTGACCTGGCAAAAAGCCAAGCGGCGTGTGAGAAACTTGATCTTGAGCATGACATAGAAGAACCAGCGGAGACTTGGTTTTGGAGGAGTACAGCTATTGCTAAAGTTGCTGATAGTGAAGAAGAAGATCAGCTTGAGCCACTGAGGAAGCGAAAAAGGAGACTGCTGCCATCTGAGGAAGGATATGAAGATGAGGAAATAGAATCTGAGGAGGCCAGTGAAGAAATAGAAAAAGTTGAACTAAGTGTACCTGAAAAGCTCGAACTCCTTACACAGTATTTAAGGCTAGTATACTCTTACTGTGTTTGGTGTGGAGTTACGTATGCTAACCTAACTGAGTTGCAAGATAGTTGTCCAGGAAATAGTAGGAGTGATCACTAGCTTTCGTTTTCTCTGGAACCCCGCAACGTTCACAAAACCTCAGTTTATTTCTACCGCCCTTTCTAATAAATCGTGTCTCCGTCACTGACAGGTCAATTTGCATCGTCGTATGTGTGTCAGACTATGGAAGAATTGCTCGAGAGATTATGATATGCCGTGCACTTTTTTGCGTCATGTTGTTTCTTTATATACTCGTCTGGGCTCATCAGTCCATCGGCCTATTTGTTTTGCGAAACGCTAGCCACACATCTTGAATTCATGTCCACACAGGCGTTAGTTGAAGCTTAGGGATGTGTCAGCAGATCGACGTAACCATGACTGGTCTTGAAATGCTCGATGAGATTCCCTGAGCAAAAACATTTTGTCATGGCATAGTGAGAGCATTACGTGGAGACAGTGTACCTGAAATCTCCCAACCCATTTCCAAAACCATTCCACACAGGCGTTAGTTGAAGCTTAGGGGTGTGTCACAGTGTTGTGCCAAGTACTTCTATTTTTTACTTAAGTATAAGTACCAAGTACTCCAGGAAAATTTTACTTAAGTACAAGTATTAAGTACTTCTCGAAAAATCTACTTAAGTACTAAGTACTTTTTGAAAAGTACTTCAGTACTTAAGTACTCAAGTACTTAGGCAGGCTTATTATACTACGTTTGTAAAAGAAAAATGTCTGATAAATAATCTACAACGAAAAACGACTGACATTACTATCCTATTTTAGAGCAAACATAAAATCAAGTTTTTAGGATCCCAAACGTAGTAGCCTATTGGGAAACCAATGACTTCGTCAAAGTGTACCTGCCCGTTTGCCTGTCTATTAGAATGATACCTATTGAAAGGGTTAGGTAAGCTATATTGTCCGAACTTGGTGTAACTTGCTTGGTGGTACTTGCCTTAAAGTACAGGTCGTTCCTGGACGGGACTCGAGCCCTATGTTTAAAGATGGGAAGAGTGAAACGCACAGGTCGTTCATTCGCTGATGGGTCCCGTAGCCTACTATTCACTGGTGCGGGAGGGGGTGACAAACCAAGAATTTATTTACGGGTGAGAGAGAATGGGGGTGGGGGATTAAGGGTTGCGATTTTTAAGCCAGGATTTGATTTACGGCTAAGAGACATGCTGAAAACCACATCATTTTTTTTTGTCGTGGAAAATTAGTTTAGCCCACACGAAATCTGGCATAAACACTTCGGTAGTGCTTTTAGTTCCTTGATCATGTGTTTCGAGTGCCAATAATCTGATATTCCGAGTGATATTCCTTTATAGTTTACTGTGCAATTGGTCGATACTATGGACGAATCCGGGTGAAGTCCAGAAATTCGGCAGGCCCCGTGTTGGGTATTTATCTGGTGCTACAAGTTTCGGGTTCGCCGAAATCCATTGAAGTTCTAATAATATATCCGTCCAGTTGTTCTCATCTGTATAGGGCTATGTTAGTGCAGAAAATTTTTGGATCTCTGAGGACTCTGTTGTCCGTTCAGATTTAGATTAATATACTGCTGGCCGTCGTACTAATGGAATGTTTTACCGTCATGAAAGTACTTGAGTACTTAAGTACCGTCAAGTACTTCTAATTTTTACTAAGTACGAGTATTAAGTACTTCGGAAATTTTGTACTTAAGTAGAATACAAGTACTATGATTTTTTACTTAAGTAATTACTTAAGTACTTTGTACTTAAGTATTTCCCAACACTGGTGTGTCAGCAGGTCGATGTAACCATGACTGGTCTTGAAATGCTCGATGAGATTCCCTGAGCAAAAACATTTTGTCATGGCATAGTCAGAGCATTACGTGGAGACATTGTTATACCTGAAATCTCCCAACCTATTTCCAAAACTATTAGGTTACGGAGAGTCAATTCAGCCCTTGCACTAGCACCGAGTGAATACCTCCATGCCGGGTTCTCGGAAACATGTCCAACGTCACAACTCAAAAGTTTTTTGGGGGGCTTCGAAATACCTTTCGTGGCTAAACTTCTGTTGTCTATGGTTCGAGTGCTCACGAATCAGGATTTCATTGCTTTCGAGGTTTTGACTTGTTCCGATTTTTTTTATGAAAGTGTCTGGATTTTGATTTAATCGCTTATTATTGGATAAGTGTTTGAAGGGGCGGGCACGGGGCGGACACATCAGGTTCACCTTGTCATCACAAAGTCTGAACGAATCTCAGTTTTTGGGATCAAAACGTAAGTGGAGGGATAGGCTACCTATGACTGCCTAAAAGTTGTCCGTCCGTCTGTCAGCACGATAACTCAAGAAGGGAACGAGGTATTTTGATGGAACTTGGCGTGAGGATTCTTTAGGTCAAGGGACAGGTCGAATTCGTAGATGGGCTTTGTAGTCCTACATTTTGGGGTTGGGGTCCAAATTAAGGGGCAAACATTGTTTTTTTTTAACAGCTAGTAAAGAGACATGCTGAACACGGATATGACAGTAATTTTTACCCGGACATTTAGTTCGCCCGGTATCCGGCTGAAACTGGAAAATTTGTTGTAAGTAAATTTTATCTGAAGTTGATTAGAGGTTCGATGTAGTGGTAAAGAGACATGCTGAATCCGTATATGAAAACTGTTTTTTCTCGCCAGACAAATAGTTCAGCCGGAATACGGCCAAAACCTGAAAATTTGCTAAAAGTTGTAGTTTTATCTGAAGTTGGTTAGAGGTTTGTTATGGGGGTAAAAAGATATGCTGAATTCGTTTTTAAGCTTTGTTTTTTCCGGAATTACTTCTCCCGGAATCCGACCGAAACCGGAAATTCGGCGGAAGTTTTGATAAATAACATCAATGTACACTGTCAAGCATTTGGCAACACATTTTCAAATGGAAACGGAGGAATGTGCGTTTCGCACACTTTTTC
This sequence comes from Branchinecta lindahli, assembly GCA_023053555.1. Taxonomy (NCBI): domain Eukaryota; kingdom Metazoa; phylum Arthropoda; class Branchiopoda; order Anostraca; family Branchinectidae; genus Branchinecta; species Branchinecta lindahli. Next base: position 9,471,100 of record JAKZAO010000012.1, read on the forward strand.
TTGGGCAACGTTTTGTGTGTAAATCCGTGTCATCTTCCAAAACGTTTCACGAAAAGTGTTGCCATGCAAAAAACGTTTCAGTCGTATTGATCATAAAAACGGTTCCATCCAGAAACCATTGCAAGCAAAAGTGTTGCCAAGTTGGAAGATCCGTTGCAAAAAAAGTGTATGAAACGCACATTCCTCCGGTCCCCTTCCGAAAAATAGTTCATGCAAAACCATTGCAATATAAGTCCTCCGTCCGTTGCCATCCCGAAAAACGTTGCTCCGATGCTGTTCCTCGTGCACTATTTAAAGAATGCACCTCGGGTTCAGAAATCTGCTCATGCACTATACATAAAAGGACTCCACATGGACAGACACCCCCGCTGATGTCAGAAACCTGTGACTGCATATTTGAGAGCAAACAAGAGTGCAATTAAGTCGAACAATTGCAGGTCTAACAATTAAAGGCTGTAAGAGCTTGAAACATAATACGCACTCGAAAACCAAGGTTCCTTTTTAATTCGATTGTGTCTACGTTCATCCTCGATGGAAATACGAAATGGCGTTGCTTTATTTGAAAATAACGAAGAATCAAACAATATACACAATTGACTTCGCAATAACTTGATCGTCGTTTTTCTTCGAAATTGAAGTTCGGAGGGTCCACACTGTCAAGTAAAAAGTAACGTTTTCAGCCAAACGTTTAGTAACGTATTTGGTTAACTTTTTTAACGTCTTGTTTCAACCGTCAGTAACGGTAACGTTTCAGTTCTGACTGGCGATTCCAAAACGTTACACGCTATTGTTAAACGTTATTCAAGTCTTACTGTTCTGTAACAGTGCAAAACGTTTGCAACGTAACGGCAACGTTTCAAAACATTGACGTTACCATTAGACGTTATTAAAGCGTTGCTGTATTGTAACAGATCGGCGCGTTTGTAGCGTAACGGAAACGTTTTTTTTTTCGTTTTATCCGGTTCATTATATGTTTTTGGTGTAAATTAAAGCATGTTAGCTTGCCTCTGTAGGACCGACGTCCTACAGAGACGTAGGTCTCTGTGAGCGGCCAGACTTGCCTTTATTCTGACCAGCTGCCTTAATTCAGCGATTTACAGAGACGTAGGTCTCTCTGAGCGGCCAGACTCGCCTTTATTCTGACCAGCTGCCTTAATTCAGCGATTTGGCCTAATAAATAGCCTACTTGTCTGAACAAACAGTTTATGGACTGATACAATTTTTGAGCCTCTTGATGGTTGTCAGGGTTGGGACTGAGTGGATGGAAGGCAAACATCTGAGCTCAAACGGAATGTGGGACAAGGTGCTATTTAGAATGTTGTTCAGGTAAGGTCCGCTAAATATTTGTCCTTAACCACAAGGTTGAGAGACACCAGCGATGCAAATAAAATATCAATTCTACACCCAACGTAACAAAGCTGCCAAATGCTAGTATAAGTACCAAGTGGTAGGTTGTGAAGCAAAACAGAATGTAGGATGAAAGATTGTACAATAGAGGTTTGCTTATTTGAATATCAGCTTGCAGAAATGCAAAGGTTTCATCCAAGGCTTGGCTCTGCTTCCCTTGGCTCTGTTTCTTCTTTCAAGGTTCCAAGCTTTCACAAAACAACACCTAACAGTCTGAAACTCAACATATTTTTTGTCAATAGGTAGGCTAACAAGCATATACATACTTTATTGGAGTTTTTCCTTCACAGATAATTAAGGCACTCAAACTGGCAGGCAACTCTTTCCAAAAATTTTTTCTCTTTTCCAAATTTTTTTTTCCATTGAACCAGGGAATGAAAGAAAAAAGTGTAAAAAATAATGTATGTAAAAACAACTTTTTCAGTTTAATTTTGTGACAGGAAAGTTGCTGCAACAATTTTCTGTTTACTGATACCAAGTTTGGTACTGAAACTTTCTATTTGACTGTTTTATAAGCAAGAAACAGGGCCAAGGTGAGCAAAAATTTAGAGAGGTATTCAAATAAGCATGCCTCTACTGTTATACATGCATTCTACAGGCAAATTCTAGGGATTACTGAAACACCCTTGCAACTCTACTTTCCTAATCTTGGGAAATAGACCAGAAAATTTATAATATGGGGTCTGAATGGTTTTGAAGAGGTTATACAGTCGTGTTTAATTGCGTTGAATGGGCCATGCTTAGATAGTCATGTAGATAGAAGGTTACTGATTCCAAGGTGTAAGCTGGGTGTAAGGACTAGGGTCACAAGACCAGTTATCGGACAAGTTTTATTTTTGGACAAACCTACTTTTAAGACATTATTCAGTCACTCCTCCTGAACCAACTGAGTTGTAGTAATGGAACCGACGCCATTAGATTCGTCTTCTTCTTCCGATCCCGATGGTGTGCAAAAATCTTTAGTTTAACCGCCACAGAATGATGCAAGTGCGGAAACAATTTATTTTATGCTTCAGAATCTCCAGTTTCGGACAAGTTCAGCAAATTTTCAGACGAGGGTGAAAGTCTGAAGTCTTGGCGATTGTCATATTTACAATCCGACAAGTGATGGAGATTCTCAGTCCAACGATTTGCTTGAATGTCCGAAACTAAAGTTGCTTAAAACATTGTGTCCAAAGTTATGCCCAGGTAGGCACCGTAACGCTCCTTGGGATTTTGAAACTTTGTATTTGTCGCATTCTTTCATTGGCGATATACAGGAAGGGTACCTAACCTCGTTTTTACACTAGGCCTACCTCGATTTTTGCCGCGAAAATGTTAAAATGAAATGTACAAGCTGTCCTGAACAGTCAAGATGCAAAATATGACTTTTTCAAAGTCATGTGTCCAAAATATTCAAATTCTGTGCCTTTTTCTCCATTTTGTAACTGTTTTAAAAAGCTGTTTTCTGCCATTGACTTTGCTAACTCTTCCTTTTCCATAATTTGTAAGTAAATTGAGGTAGGGTTAGAAGTAATATTGTTTGGAAAGAAAAATATGTTTAACTAGAAATATTGAAGCAATATTTGTTTATCCAATATGTAAACCATTCAGTTAGCTTCAGTCTGTTATTTTTGTCATATTTGTTGGTTCCTTTTTAAGCCACACGGATTCTTCTGAAGGAAAGAATTCACTCGAAATTTGAAATCTTGTCTGAGGTTGGATACCCCTCCTGTATTGAAAAAGCGGAAAATGTGCGCTTTTTAACAGTGTAAATTTCAAGTTTGTAAGTTGAAAATTGCGAGTTCTAGGGTATTTTAGGTCGGAAAAAAAAGGAAGTCTGTCCGATAACTGGTCTTGTGACCCTAAGCTAAGGAAGGATTTACCTCAGGTAAGTAAAAGGTAGGTAAGGTCTGTCGAATTTTGGTCCGTAACCACAAGGTTGAGAGAGACCAGTAATTTTAACTTTACACTGGATCTCCCACCAACCCTGTAATAAAGGTGCCAAGACGTTGCTAAAGGCAGGCTAAAGGTGCTCCATCTAATGCAACAGTTGTTGATGGTGAAGGATCAAACACTTCATGTGATCCTTGCAAAGCAGGCAACCACTATCACTACACAAGACATCTCACTAGCAGACACAACGTTCTGCCATATCTAGTTTGTTGTGGCACTGCAGACGCATTATTCGTTTATTTATTGGTTTGTATTGTATGCTGGTGTCGTTGCCAAATGTTCCATGTACCATAGAGCTATCACGAAAACGGAAAGAAGCATAGCGAGATAAGAGATTCTTTGGAAATATCAGAAAAACAAACTAACGCTTTTTCATCGGGTTTTCAAGATTATTTAAGTGAACAAGTGATGGGTAAAGTTGGGTCTTCACCTTCCAGAATCTGGGCTCCCAGATTTTCCAAGATTTTTTTCTGAATTTCTTCTGCGATACTAAAAAATTCCGGAAATCTAGAAGTTCAAAAGCCCCTTTTTCCGGATTATTTTGATGTACTTTCGGACCGGTTCATATTCCTGATGCAATTTACAGAAGAAGTCAAAATAATTTGGAAGCCCAGATTCCGGAAGTTCCGGGAGGTTAAGACCAGACTTAACTAGATTAGTTGCGTTTTTTGTCTCTGTTCTGTTCGCTGTTTTCTCTCTGTTATATATTTTTCCCGAACTGCAGTTCGAACTGCAGTTCGTAAAAAAACTGAAAATAAAACGAATGCGTTAGTTTTCGATTATAGTTTTATGAACGAAACCTTTCTTGCGCTACACCTGTAACGGTTTGTTTTAGACTGTTTTTACGACATATTATATAACACTTTTTCAAGTTTGTTGAGAAAAAGGGTCAACACTTTAAAAACTGGTGCCACAGAAACGTAAAAGTTGTGCACACACAAAAAAAATGTTGCCACAAAAACGTAAAAGTTGTGCACACACACAAAAACGTTGCCATTTTTAAAGTGGTTACTAAAAAACGGTATCAATTTGCAGACCTAATCTGCACCGGAAAGCATTTAAATCGATGTGAAGATCGCCACTGCTATTTTTTCTGGGTTTAGGATACATCGAAGAAGCTAAATCTTTAAAAAAGGCAAAATAAATTAAAAAAGTTCGGAATGCAACATTTTTTTTGCAACGTTTTTCAAGGGACGGAATTCAAGAAAAGTCAACTGTGTCAAAACCACCAACAGAAGATACGAAACCACTGCAGACTTTAGGACTACAGTATCCTCGAAGTTTCGTTGCAATCGGATGAAAAACGACGAAGTTACAACAAGAAAAGGGAATGAAAAAAATGTGACCACTTGAAATGTGTTGCCAAATGCTTGACAGTGTAGTCATTATAGGGGTAAACATACATGCTGTATCCATATTGAACTTGGTTTTCTCAAACGATTAGCCATTGGCCTTAATCTGTTTCTAAATATTAATATTAGAAATGTCAAAGGGTGATAGTATTTTTTTTCTCAAATGCAGCCTTTTATTTTGAAAAAGAAGGATGAAATATGAAGTTTTTGGGATCCCATCGAAACCTTTGGTCTTGTTCCGTACCAAATGGACGGTGGTGCCGAAAATCCTGGCAGGAATTCCAGTCCTCGACCGCCCGAACTCCTCGCTGGAACTGGACGCAATTTCTCATCTGCGTGGCTTAGGATCCAAGCGTGTGACTTGACTTACCACCGTTTGAATGGCCGGGGCCAAGCCCATTTTCAGCTCCAGGTCCAGCCCATTCCCGAGTTGCGTTTTATTTGAAGTTCATAGTACAGCGGGAGCGGGTGGCGAACTGTAAGTAGCCGTTTTATTCCTGGCGGACTACGTCAGAAGTACGCTGAACAGCTCCCTGCCTCACCCAGCATACAAACTAGCGGGTCCGCTGACACTCGGCGTGCGGCCCGCTAGCAAACAAAACGACAACGAACAGTCCGCTGTACTATGAACTTCAAATAAAACGAAACACCGGTCGAATAAGAAACACTCCTTTTTGATTAACTGAAGTATAATATATCAATACGCTTATAAAAACCTGGACTGCAAATTATACACTAATACTGCCGCTTCATCTTGAGGGGTGTAACATTAGCCATCGCATCATCAAACAAACTGTGGTAATTCACCAAGGGAACGTAGGCGGCGGTGATCACGCGACCTGAAACAAATTAAAAGTTGACGATATGGCAGGACATTTACAGGCAAGTGATTTCCATAAGATTGTTAATTCATCCGTCCGCTTGTCAGTGATAACAGTAGGTCCGGAACAGACTAACATCTGGTATGGCTCTTTGCAGGTAAGTTCATAGACCTGACGGTACACGGTCAGAGATGGGCGAATCCGATCATGAAAGGATTCGAATCCGAATCCTGGGCTAGGTACGAATCCGAATCCAACATTTCATGCTGAGGATTCGAATCCGGAATCGAATCCGATCTTAGCAAAAATCAAATCATGTACAGATAAACTATAGTAAAAAAAAAAATCAGAGTTGACAAAAAGCACTGATATCTAAGGTGATCAGATGACGTGATAGATTACTGAGGATGGTTGGTGGTGGAGATCACAAAGTTGTATTGTCTCAGCCCACTGTGTACAAATTGGGAAACGGAAACTAGAAGGATCCAGACTAGAAATTTGAGCGGATTCGTGAAACTGAAGGTTTGGAATCCGTGTCCAGCCTGACGAGCATAAGATCCGGCCAAAAGAACAAATCCTGGATTCGAATCCGGATTGGGATTCGCCGTCTCTGTACACACTATGGGGGGGGGGGGGGGGTAGGTCGCAAACTGTCCCGGTCGAACTACTTAGATAAACGCTTTATACATGAAAAGATTTTTTATTTCAGGGCTGAATGATTTTTTTCACCTCTGACGTAACTCCGTAAACTGGTGATTTTAACCCCAGTCCCAAGGGAGTTGAGTGGAGTGAACTCAAGTGTAGCGGGTTTTTCCAAATAGGGTGAAACCAGCACCCAGAATCTACAGTTATTTATCTTGTGCATGTTGGTATATACAGTTCCATGTCCCCTCGAGTGGCCACGACACGGCTCGAGTTCAGGTTTTACACTGAAACCAAGCTAACACCTACCTCCAAACCACCGTCCATGTAAAGCACTGACGGATGCAGCAGCAGCATTTATAGAGGTACACTTGACATACACGTTTCCTTGTGGCGAGGCTCTGTCAACGTACATGTGTAAAACGCCACCGTGCTTGTTGCACTCCTCGATGACGTCATCACGGATGTCTTGGTCCCAGTTTGGGTTTCCATCTCTGCAAAGACAGTTAGGTCAGCACTGCATTTTCTTAAAAGACACGTCGTACTTATGATAGTATTTCATTCTACTTCAGCAGTATCTCCATCCAGTCTCGTTCCCGAGATTCTTCACTATCTCCTCTATTAGCAATACGCTGATTATCACGCTTGCACGTTTGTTCTTTTTATGTGACGTATCATGCGCATGATCATTGTTTCCGAGGAGCATATTCGTCCGGATACCGGTTATGCAAATTTTGCCAAGACTGTCATCCAATGCAAGGAACATGGAAAGAGGCTAAAACAACCGAAGCCGTGTGTAAATTTCTGTAAACGTTCGTTGTAAACTGGTCAACTATTTCAGAACATCTGAGCAGAAACACTATGTAGTGCGAGGTGTCCTTTAAACAACGTTGCAGCTAAAAAAAAAAAAAATCGAAAAACCCACACTTTTTTTGGGATCCTAAAACGTAAGTGGAGGGATACCTATGACATCGCAAAAGTTGTCCGTCTGTCCGTCCGTCCGTCTGTCTGTCTGTAAGCACGATAACTCTCGAAGGCAGTGAGATATTTTGATAAAACTTGGTGTGGGGATTCTTTGGGTCAAGAGTAAGGTCGAGTTCGTAGATGGGCCCTGTAGCTTTACATTTAGGGGTGGGGGGGGGGGGGGTTAAATTAAGGGGCAAGCAAAAGAATTTTAAACAGCTAATGTGATAGTCGATTATGGGGTAAGAAGACACGCTGAACACGAATATGAAAACCATTTTCTCGCCGGACAAGTAGTTCGTTCGGAATCCGGCCAAAACCGGAAAGTTTGTTAAAAGTAGAAGTCTTATTTGAAGTTGATTAGATGTTCGGTTTAGGGGTAAGAAGGCATGCTGAACAAGAATATGAAAACCGTTTTCTCGCCGGACAAGTAGTTCGTCCGGAATCCGGCCAGAACCGGAAAGTTTGTTAAAATAAGTCTTATTTGAAGTTGACTAGATGTTCGATATAGGGGTAAGAAGGTATGCTGAACACGAATATGAAAGTTATTTTTCGCCAGACAAGTAGTTCGCCTGGAATCCGGCCGAAACCGGAAAGTTTGTTCAAAGTAAAAGTTTTATTTGAAGTTGATTAGATGTTCGATCTAGGGGTAAGAAGAGATGCTGAATCCGTATATGACAATCATTTTTTTGACGGACAAGTAGTTCGTCTCCATCACTAGCCGAAAAATGTATCTGTTTTATCGTTACATAAGCGATTATATTTGTTTTTACCATGATTTCTAAAATTCGTTTTCTTAATGATTAGTTGTTTCTCCTTAATCCTTTTCCAAAGTTCATCAGTAAAAATCCTCAAGAAGTCTAGCGGACACTGGAGAAGACAAAACCGATTTGTCTGGATCAAATATTCGGTTTTGGGATCCCATCGGAACCTTTGGTCTTGTTTGAACAATGGTAGGACAATGGAGATTTTCCAGTCGCTTGGGAAGGATTTTGTCTCCCAGACTTCCTTGTAATGGGTTGCAGTTGGCTTGCGAGGAGTCGTGGGCAGGCCTTGAATGTTTCGGCTGGAAGACCATCTTCACCTGGGGATTTGTGGCGCTCGAGACTTATGATGGCCTCAGCATAAAAAAAAATACCAAATATTTTCAGTAAATTCTCTCACCGAATTCGTGATAACTACGGAATACTGGCAATTATACGAAATCCTGATCGTTATACCGAATAGATTTGTGCCGGTAGCCTATTCACCGTAAACATACTGAATAATTCTGCTATCGAAAAAATGCCGGAGGCACCCAAAATTTTACCGAATCTCAAAAAGGTGGGGGTTGTGACGCCCCTGGTAGGGGGTACCGGAAATCTTGTGGAACACGAAATAAAGTGCTAGGACGGTGAAACTTGTCAAACCTATTGGGGACCTGACCAGATTGAGTTGTTACTTCCCCCATTTGATAAGCATCCAGGGGGGAGTACAAGGAGGAGAATCTGACATCCAGTGGGTCGCATAACTTTTCAACGAGTTATCCGATCATCTTGAAACTTGATAATGAACCAGAGCACATGTCCCAGATGTTAATTTTTGGGATCCCAAAACGTAAGTGGAGGGATACCTATGACATCGCAAAAGTTGACCGTCCGTCCGTCCGTCTGTAAGCACGATAACTCTCGAAGGGAATGAGATATTTTGATGAAACTTGGTGTGAGCATTCTTTGGGTCAAGGGTAAGGTCGAGTTCGGAGATGGGCCCTGTAGCCCTACATTTAGGGGTGGGGGAGGGGGTTCAAATTAAGGGACAAGCAAAATATTTTTAAACAGCTAATGTGATAGTCGATTATGGGGTAAGAAGGCATGCTGAACACGAATATGAAAACCATTTTCTCGCCGGTCAAGTAGTTCACCCGGAATCCGGCCAAAACCGGAAAGTTTGTTAAAAGTAAAAGCTTTATTTGAAGTCGATTAGATGTTGGATCTAGGGGTAAGAAGGCATGCTGAACATGAATATGAAAACCATTTTCTGGCCGGACAAGTAGTTCGCCCGGAATCCGGCCAAAATCGGAAAGTTTGTTAAAAGTAAAATTTTTGTCTGAGGTTGATTAGATGTTCGATGTAGGGGTAAGAAGGTATGCTGAACAATAATACGAAAACTGTTTTCTTGCCAGACAATTAGTTAGCCCGGAATCCGGCCAAAACCGGAAAATTTGTTAAGAGTAAAAGTTTTATTTGAAGTTGATTAGATGATAGATCTAGGGGTGAGAAAAGATGCTGAATCCGTATGACAATCATTTTTTAGCCGGACACGTAGTTCTTCAGGAATCCGGCTGAAACCGGAAAAGTTGTTAGAAGTTAAATTTTTCTTTGAATTTGGGATGTTGGATGTAGGGGTAAGGAGATACGCTGAATTCGTTTTTGAGCTTTAGTTTTTCGCCGGACAAGTAGTTCTTTTTTTTCGCCAAAACCACAAAATTCACAGAAGTATGGTAGGATCGTTTCGATCGGCTTATAGGGGTAAACATACATGCTGAATCCATATCTGAACTTGGTTTTCTTAATGATTAGCTGTTTGGCCTGGCGAAGAAAAAACCTTACTGTCTGGATCAGATATTGAATTTTTGGGATCCCATCGGAACCTTTGGTCTTGTTTATCATCACTTCTCAATAACCAGCGTCACCTCCTACCCCGATTTCACATGATTTTGAACAAACCGTTGAAGCACTATGAAATCGCAAATCCATTCAGCTGTGTACAAGAGCTTAGCTTCCCTAATCGGTGACACATTAACTGATTACTGCTCTTCTTAGGGCCAAAGGTCACCTAAACAAAACAAGTATTTCCGAACACAAAACAAGTTCGCAAGAAAAAATTTAAGAAGCAAAACTGTCTTCTACGCAGGAGTTTTAGACGTTGGATGAGGCTGTCATCGTCGACAAGAAGAGAACCAGCTAAGGGACAAAGGAATCTTACCCTCCGGGTGTGAACATATTCGACAGCATAAAGCAGGGTGTGGCGATGGGAGGTACAGCTTGTGTAGCGGACGGCATAGGTGCCGCAGGTGTTGTCGCTGCCATGTTGCTCATGCTGAGTGCCGTTGCAGCAGCCGGCGGCAATTCAAGGCCAGTTCCTACAAGAAAAGCTTCGATTAAACGAACAGAAAACTTGACTCAAACTTGACTCGGGGAGCTAGCTAACATATGAAGAATGTACCCTGAGTCGATATTGAGAATAAGAAAAATTCTCGTTATGACCATTGCAGTTTCCGGGCAGTTTCCGAGAATTCGACTTTTGAGCAAAAGGTTTGCAAAAGCAAAAGGTTTGTGTGCCGCGACTAGGAATCGAACCCCGACCGTTTTGTCGGGGAGGTCGTTACTCTGTACTCTACATGTAAAAAGGCGAACTTTTACAGTACATGAGTGCATAATTACAGTGCATAAGGGGCAAGGGCCTGCCAGCTAACTTTGGGATCACTAAGGAGGGGGTTCGAGACGACAAAGAAGGGGGGGGGGCTGTCGACAATAAGACCCTGTATATTTATCCAAGCCCCCCGGGCGATTCGATGGCCGAAAGTTGCGTAGTCAAGTTTACTGTTCCTTTAAGGCACTGAATATCGCTGAGCCGACTACCGCGCTCGATTCAAACCAATGTTGAACAAAGCAGACACGAGAGGAGTTGGTTTTGTAGCTTTCTGCCGCAATAAGTGTGTGTTACATGCCGTCAAATTTCTCTTTCGTTGTCTCGTGAGCTAAAACTACTCAGAACTAAATCGTTTTCTGTCGTTCAGAATGGAGACTATGGCACCAGTTTCGAGACCAGCGAATCCGATTCTGATTGGCTAGCATTCTCAAACGCTAGATTGATTGAAGTCAAATAGGAAAACGGCGACCTAAACTTCATCCGCGATTTTCGATTTGGATGCGATTTAGTCTACCGGACTTCGACATTAAATACTCGATGCTTCTCTAAAAACTGCGACATCAATATTTTTGCCTGAACCTCGGTATCGGGTTGGTTAACAAAACCGGACCATTGACTGTAATACCAACTCGCCGTCTCGGAGCAGTACCGATAGGCTTCCGGGGTCCGAGATCTTGTTTCCGAAAACCTCAGTACTTACACTGAAAGTCATTTAATACATAGCTGCGCATCCATGTGCTAAACGTTACCAAACTTCCGACAACCGCTTCGGCGTATAAATAAATAAGACTTTTTGTCTAGTCTGAATTAATGTCCAGGAGTCCCCATCTGCAATTCGATCAATTATTATGATCATTTTTAGTCTATATAAGCTGATTGCGTGATCAAGTTTCCTGTGGCTGCCCAGGGCTCTTCAATTTCTATACTTGGTTCATTATGAAGTCTAAATTAGTTGAGGCTCTTCGTTTAAAGGGTTCTAACAAACCTCATTCATTACCTTGTGCAAGTTTCGCCATAAGGTGTAACCTTCCAGTAGCACCGAGATCGATCCCCGCTCGGTCCATCTCATCACTGTCCAATGAGGAAGAGGGGTACATTCCCTCTGGCCGCTCACTGACGTGGCCGACTTTCATTGGTCGGCCAGCGAGTTCGAAACCGTTCAACTGCTCCATAGCGCGTTTTGCGTCTTCGGCGTGTAGAAACTAGAAAGAAAAGTTGCGTTACTATTCGGTAATGCACGACGGCAGCATACCTTTATGATTCTCCAAAGACACTGGCAGACGGTCGCTACAAAACAGACTGATGGACGGTTAGAACGCTCTTCCATTTGAAGTAGAATATTGAGTTATTCCAGCAATGGCTCCTTGGACAATCTATACGCCAAAAAAGCCAACGATGATAAGTGTTTTATACGAACTGTGTACAGGCCAACGGATTATTTTTGCTTTGCACTATTATTGTTAATATTATTAAGCAAGAGTCCAAGCCACCGAAAGACTCGGCTCAAATTCAAAATCTTTTTTTAAAAACAGTCCGAAGGCGGCAGTATGCCGAAATGCTGTTTTCTCGTCAAGATAAATATGTTGACAAGGATGATAGCTAAGCCGTTGGAAAATTTTAACCCCGCTTGCGGGGTTAGAAAATTTCTAGTACAGCTAAGATGCAGTCTTCAAACATCGAGGAAACCGGGAGCTTTTCTCTCATTTTCCTGTGTTCAGAATGTGGACTTATCGCAGCCAACGCTGGTGCGCGACTGTTTTCGAGTTTTAGTAGGGATGTTCTCTACCACTAGTGGTGGTAGTGTCGCTGCTACTCGAGTGTTCAAGTATTCAATTTTTTCAAGTCTTGACGCTACTCCCTAGTGTTATTTTGCTCTGCACTAGGGAGTACCGTCAAGACGTTAAAGATACAACCTCACCTGTTTCTTCGATGTGTGCAGACCGTATGTTAGTGTACTTGAATCTTTTAAACCCGCTATATTCGACGGCGATAAACGGAAAAGTCAACTGAGATTCATTCTAGTGATATTTCATTATTTCATGACAAGGGTCATCTTAACGCTGTAGAGAGCTAACCAGCGAACAAGAGGACCCATGCCAAGAAGGGCTGAAATACCTCTCGTATTAATCTTAGCTGCGCCATCAACTTCAAACCAAGGGACAGTACATAAAGACCGAAGACCGTAATACTGGACGGCCCTTATTTACAACTGTGAACAACATATTATGGGCTCTTGATTGTGAGGTAATTTAGATCATGAAGACAATTATAATTGTAGTACTTCGCCGAGTCGGGCAAGGATGCTAAGGAGCAAATAACATGTCGACTGACTATCAAAAATACGAGCTTTCTTTCTCTTGATCTATACATAACGTAAACAACTCGATTAGCATGTTCCATAGAACCTTCCATAGAACACCCAAGAGCTGCATTACAAGTTTGTTTAATAAACCAGGAAGGTCTGCGCACGATAAGAGGAAAATCTGGAGGTTGACCTTTGGGGTTCGAGCATCCTTAGCTGGCGGGTGAGTAAGACGTCTTTTGTCGGGCTCTCCAATAAATCAACAGCCACAGTCTCCTCATGCTGTTTCTTTTTTGTTTTTTATTCCAGTTCTATTTTAGACGAATTATCGACGAATCAAGCACGTATTAGATGACAAAGATAAAGTCAAACTTGATGTTTTCTCAGTGAAATCACTTGTTGACTAATTCTACTCTACTACTCCTCTAAGACTTACCGTAATGAAACCATATCCTTTCGACCTTCCGGTCTCGGACTCAGTCGCTAACTGAATCGAGTCAATCTTTCCAAACGGTTCGAAAATCCCTCTCAACATATCTTCCGTTATGTTAAAATGAAGGGAGCCAACGTAGAGTTTCATCGGTCCCACTTGGCTTCTTCCCAAGCCAGGCATAATGATGGGTAGACTACCAGTGCCCTGTCGGTTCTTCTCAGCTTGGGTGGGCTGGACAATAATAGGGATACCGAGTAGTTTCTGTCCTGAGAGTCCGATGGCCTAACGGGGAAAATATTTGTTAGAACTAGTCTAAGTCAAACTAATTACTGGAGTCCGAAATTCTCTGGGAAGTAGGGGTCGGCACCGTTTCTGTTTTTGGCTAAAACAGAAACGGTAAAAAACGGCAAACAAAAAACGGAACAGAAACAGAAACGGCGAGAAAAAAACGGAAACCCGTTTCTGTTTTTCCGTTTTTTTCGGGAAAAACAGAAACTGCCTGTTTTTGCAAAAAAAACGGCCGTTTTAACAGGTATTTCCGTTTTTTCACTTCATTCGTGCGTAAAGTACCCAGCAATACTCGGAAGACCTACGTGTCCGGCTAAAAAATGACTATCATATACGGATTCAGCATCTCGTCTTACCCCTAAATCGGACATCTAATTACTACTAATACAACTTTTGGTTTTAACAGTATTTCTGGTTTGGGCCAGATTCCGGTCAAAGTAATCGTCCGGGTAGAAAATGATTGTCACATCAGTTCTTGAGCATGCCTTCTTACCCTAAATCGAACATCTAATCTACTTAAAAAAAAACTTGTACTTCTAACAAATTTTCTGGTTTTTGCCGGATTCCGGGCGAGGTACTAGTCCGCCAAGAAAATGGTTTTCATATTCGTGGGTAGTATGTCTTATTATCCCATATATGACTATCTCATTAGCTGTTTAAAAATATTTTGTCTGTCCCTTAATTTGAACCCTCTCTTCCACCCCTAAATGTAGGCTACAGAGCCCATCTACGAACTCGACCTTTCCCTTGACCCAAAGAGGCTCCCACCAAGTTTCATAAAAATAACTTATTCTCTTCGAGAGTTATCGTGCTTTCAGGCTGACGGACGGACATACGACAACTTTAGCGATGTCATAGGTATCCCTCCACTTACGTTTTGGGATCCCGAAAAGCGGCAATTCCGCGGCATCCTTGAACCAAAATGAGGTAAAATTCGCGGCATTCAGTTTAGGGGAGAGAAAGGGTGAAAAATCTCATTTAACATGATGTTGATTCAGTGGAGTGTGGTGTCATAAATGCGAGAAAATAATATATTAGAGAAAAATAATATTTTGCGTTCAGCCAGTTGCGTCGGAGAGCAGAACTGCTAGATGGAGTCGTCAAGTGCCAACAAGAAAATTGCTAATTTCGAAAAATTATCCTTCTTAGCTATTTGGTCATGGTGATTTTGATGAGCTGTTCTAGTTAGAGTCGGGCTTTCAAAAGTGTCAGCAAAAAATACGGCTGATGAGTAAATATCAGTGGTTGAATAGTAACATGAACAGTATTTTGAAATGATGAAGTGACGAACTGGTAACTAGTTCAAACATGCTGTTTTGGTAAAAAGCAGCCTACCACTGGCATAGGCCAGTACTTTTTGGGTCAATAAACTCTCTCTGACCTGATGACATCTAAATATGGTTACGACTTACCATCAAACATCCTGTGACGTAAGACAAAAGTATAGTCCTTATTGCTAACTTCAAAACATTAAGCAGAAATGCACTGTTTGGGTGGGCTGACAAAGGTCACGAGATGAACTGAGAATTTCAAACGTCAGTAACGCAAAATCAACTCAACCCACTGGCGGTCACAAAGGTCCCCCAAGGGACCATCTACCGGCCGACAAGATCATTAATTAAGGTCCGAGGTTGCCTTCCAGGAAACGAATCGGACGCGGCTTTGAAATCCCCTTTTTTTACAACAAAGACATAACCAGAAAACGGAATTCGGGAAAAAACAGGTAAAATAAAAAAAGAAACGGCTAAAAACGGTCATATAAAAAACGGAACAGAAACAGAAACGGCACTTAAAAAACGGCTACCTGTTTTCTGTTATTCTGTTGTTGTTTTTTTTAAACAGAACAGAAAACGGTGGTAAAAAAACAGAACAGAAAACAGAAACAGAAACGGTGCCGACCCCTACTGGGAAGCCTACATAGCATAGGAATATCAATACGTCGGACAAGTAGTCCAACGCAGTCTGGCGATGGTAACTGAATTCGTCCATCGAAATTAATTCAGGCAAAAAGAAATTTGCTAGAAAAAATGTCGCGGTCCTCTACACATCACTATCGTACGAGATCTACTGGGAGCCTTGTCGTACAAGACCTTTTGGGTTCACGGTCTTGCACCAGGGTATTCAAAGTTGGAATGGTCGGGGGGGGGGGGGGTGTTGATCCAGGCTGAGGAATTTA
This sequence comes from Branchinecta lindahli, assembly GCA_023053555.1. NCBI lineage: Eukaryota > Metazoa > Arthropoda > Branchiopoda > Anostraca > Branchinectidae > Branchinecta > Branchinecta lindahli. The sequence goes on from JAKZAO010000012.1 coordinate 9,486,830, forward strand.
GGAATTTGATAACTTGAAGAATTTGTTAAAATGTATTCTATTCCAAAAAAGTTATAAACTTATTAGGTTTTGTTTGGTTGGACCCCAGATGATTTGGTCTGGCGTTTTTGTTGGTCTTATTCCAGCCGTTCTTTTGCTTATTAGTTGTTGTTTTTTGTGTCATGACAAGGAAGTGCAGTATGTTACGACTCCTCACTGTGGGATCGCTTCCTTAGGACAGCGAAAGCTTGTGCCTCAGCGGCTCAGCCTATAACGCTTACGACTTGAACTAGATCTAGCCACGACAACGATGCTTCAGCTGAGCGACTGTCAGGACCTCTGACAGCTAATCCCTCAGCCTATAACGCTTACGACGGAAGACGACTTGAACTAGATCTAGCCACGACAACGATGCTTCAGCTGAGCGACTGTCAGGACCTCTGACAGCTAATCCCTTCATTACGTGTTTCTCTCTTTCTGCGAATGAGCCGGCTCCAGCGCAGACTTTTCTCACATAATTTGCGGTGTCACCCAGTGCGATTGGTTACCAACAGTCGCTTCCAAAGCCGTTATCGACCATTCCCGGTAGTCTCCGCTACTCGAATGGGGTTTTACGGAAGCTTGGGGTCTAACCTAGCACTCCTAATCTGTACTTATATCTAGTAAAGCCTTACCAAAGAAACACTGTCGGGGTCAATGAATTCCACATAGCAGATCCCTTTGAACCTTCTTGTCTTATTACACATAATAAGTCGCACATCCTTAACCTAAAAAGATTAGAATTAGAGACACACGTGTCAATTGGTTTTCAAATTCCCGCACCGAGAAGAGAGCATGTGCTCTGGCAGCGACAGCACGATACCGGAGCGTGTGCCTCTAATTCTAAAAGAGGCTGGCAAACCTGGGGAACAAAGAGTTACTGCTTGCGAACTTGACCACCGTTGGAAGAAAAATTACAACTCCCAACTCATCTAAGATCGAACACTGGCTGTTGCTTTTGAAATGGAATCCAGTGGAGCCACTTAAAGGTGGTCTATGAAACGGACAGAATGGAACAGGAATTGTAAAATTACTTTCAAAGCGTTCATTAGGAGTTGTGAATTCCGCGGTAATAGTAGCGTATTTATTATTTGTGGACGTCAATCAATTAGCTGAATCATCACCATTTCAAGATTTTTAACGAATAAACTGAACCAAGTTCAGTAGTTTTATTTTCATCCACACAGGTGATTTTAACTTTATTTTTCAAACTGTCCACACAGACATGCCAACTGGAAACGGAAATGAAGAATTTGCAATTTTTCAATTTTTCTTTATTGTCTGCATGTCAACAAGATTGAGAGTGTCGGCGAAAAGACAAAAAAAACTCCCGTCCATCACTCGCAAGACCAGGGATCGCCGCAATTTATTGGTAACTTATTTCAAAGTAAGAAGGGAGACGGAAGGGGCCGGCCAACGAGTCCAAGTCCACAAGCTTGCCAACCTCTTAGACTTCACTAGAGGTCAAATCGCAATTCGCACTGCGCTTACCAGAGGCATAATCTCTTCTTCATAGAACTCGACGTAGGCAGCACCTTTAAACTGACGTGTTTTGTTGTGCAATATCAGTCTGACGTCACGGACCTGCAAAGTTGCAGGAGAATTGGTAAAGGGCTCCACGTAATTAAGAACACCTAAGCACTACGATGTATATCTCGTGTCACAGCGTCAAGACACGAAAACCTTTCCTATATCAAGATGCAACCGAACGTTGACGTGTTCGAGACATAGCAGACCTGGGCTTGGGAAGCTATATACCGCCTTTTGTGCACCCTATATTAACTTCCTTGCCGGATTACATATGTGAGCGCATACGCTCGACACACTTCAGATATCTGAGATTTCTTCTCTACCTATCACGGCGTACGCGGAACCGCTACCTGATCCGCCGTCTGTCAATGTCCGACCCTTTGTTGACGCTTGAAGCCCTCTCCTCTAATTTGTTTTTGCCGATTGGAAATTTACCTGTCCACGATCCTATCAATGTGATTCTAAATTAGTGAACCGCTATGGAGATTAGTTTTGAGTGTTTTGTTACTATTTTATATTTCTTTGTACTTTTACTGCACTAACGCCCTCGGGCAGTGCGTCATAAATTCATTCATTCATTCACTGGTTCTCTTTGTTCGCTTGCCTAAGCTGCCGCCTATTCTTGCGTTTACTTGCTTTGGGGCACAGTATTCCTATCGGTTATTGATTATTTGCCCCTAGAGAACAGAATCACGTCAAAGGACCCCTCTTGATTATTCTGCGTTTTGGTTTATCACCAGCACCTTTATGGGATTATTCGCGTATGAAATTCCTGCCTTTTGCCACTGCTTCATTTTTTGCCAACGACTTTTGAGCGCTTATCCGCCTAGCCGAGTTTTGCTAGGCACACAATGCAAACTCCGCCGAAAGCTTCAAGGTCCACCGACAACTCTTTCACGGACAAAACCATGTTAAGCTTCAAAGCGTTGTTTTTCACTTAGGAACGCTTGGTAGGCCATCAGGTCTATTTTCTGTTTTGTACTTTTTTAGTCTTGCTTGATTTTCTCACTTTTTTAAACACGGCGCAATCAGTTTCAAATATTTTGCGTCCAGCCGTCAGGTCGGAGAGCAGAAAGGCCGGATAGAGCCGACAAGCGCTAACTAGAAAATAGCTAATTTCACGTGGAAAGTAATGGTGTTTTTTAAAAACGATACTGTTGAGCTATTTCATCGTGGAAAGATCATTTCTACTAAGAGTTGTGCTTTAAGGTGGAGTAGGATGGAGGTTCCCTTCGAGTTATTTATTCTGGCTGCAAGATACTGACATCGCGAATTCATTTATAACGGATCTTAAAGATGCTACATAAACTTTCTGTTTACCTTTCCAAAGCAATCGCGACGCCGAAACTCAAGTATGTTGCCTTTTTCTGCAGTGTTGCTGTTGGGGTTCAAGAAATAAACAGCAGAGAAGCCGAAAGTCCATCCCTACGAGGATTACGCCCGCAAATAGAGAAGATAGAATAATGTTATATAACTGGTTATATAATCTTGCTAACTAAAATCAAAAAGCCGATGACAGACGGAAAAGCGTTATGTAAATCAAGCCTGCTTCACAAAGTAACCAGTGAACTGAGAATGGTACTGTAAGGACAAAACAGATCTTGATCTCATCCGATGGGAATCCAAGGACTTTAATAGTTGGGGACACCTCACCTTTCCAATTAAAATCAAAGATCTAATGACAAATCAATAATGTAAAACAAGCATGCTTCGCAATGAGCGGTTAACTGCGAATGGTCCCAAAAAGGATAAACCGATGTACCTTGATCTCATCCCATGTGGAATCTCTCGAAAGTTAATTACTAGTTTAATTTGAAGGGGATTGAAGAGCTTAACAAGCTGGCTGGATCCTAGACGGAGCGCAGAAGATCCAATTAAATTAGAAGCTGTACATCGCAACTATCTTTACTGACAATTCCCAATACCCTGCTTTGTCTCGAGTCGATGTAGTGATTTCGTTAACTTCTCAGCATCCCATGTAAATAACATTATCAATTTGATCAGTGAGTCGAGAACGCTAAGTGACCAAAAAGGTAAGTGCTCCACCTGGCCTAATTCGGGGACACATTAAGGAATTCGTTCGAGTTACGGCCAGCATATATATGAATGCCCGCTAAGGTGTAAGCCGCAAGAGAAAGAAGGTGGATCCTGCTATTTCTCGTTTTTCACGGCGGCTTGACAAAGAGTAAAAGAGTCAAGGGTATTTCATTTTTAGGGGTGCTAGAGGCAATAATACTGAAACATAAAATATGTACAGAAGGCACTTACATTACGTAAAGATAGATTAGTCTAAATGGGGAAAGGGATAAACATTTATTTGTTTCATATGTTCTCTCTATTGCATGGTCTTTTGGCTAAATATAAGTATACGTGTGATCGGGGAAATCATTTGACAAGCCTTTCAGATGGACTTTAAATGCTTTTTCTATAAAAACACACCGTAGTTCTGAAATTTCGAGGGACAAATGACTACGCCGACGGTTTACATTCAAACACTTCGGAAAAATACACAGATAAAGCCTCACGTAAGAAGGATACATCGGAAACTTTACCTTTCCTACCGACGAAAAGAATTCTTCCAAGTCCCTCGGACGAACTCTGGCGGCCAACTGTAGACACAGAACTGTCCTCATATCTCGCTCTTCGGGGGTCAGCTCTTCAACGGGCTGGGCTCTGTAATATTAACCGAAAATAAAAGTTACGTCCGGACAGGACAGGATAATTTCTACCGCCACTCCAAAAAACATTCCCGAACCTAGTAATTCACATTACCTTATATCTATACTCTCCCTCGCCTCTCAATAAATTAAATTTAAAACGCAGTTCAAACAAAATCGTGAGTAGGGGCGTGGCTTAGTTAGTACAAGTTCACGGGAAGTGAATCGGATCCCTCCCCAACACGCACCGCACTCCCGGCGGAGGCTAGCGAACCAGGAGAACGGCACCTGCGACAAGCGAAACTTCACTAGTTCGCAGGCAGAAGACCAACAGTCTGCTTTCAGTTCAATCACGATCGGTGCAACAGTCAAAACTGCGTGACGTCTGTGTCACCTTCTTTGCCAAGTGCTGTGGGATGCTTTCTGACGGAACCGTGCTACACTATCCCTAGCAATTAGCTCTTCGCTCGGCAGCTTATTCCACAAAGCCAGCGACCATAAGAATAATTTTGTCATGAATGAATTAGTTAACGACGCCAGGTCTTGCGCGTCAGAGCTCTTTTGGACAGAACTGCATGTGAGCAAGAACATAACTTCTGTCTTTAGTCGCGTAGCGACTATGAAAACACCGACAAAACTGAGCGGACCTAGAGGTATTTACCCCAATTTCGAGCTGATGTTGATACCCGTTTATTCCTCTTCCGTCTACGCCGTTGCTTATCGCACAAGAAAGACTGAAGGAGGCTAGCAGGAGAATTACTCCGCGCGCTGACCCGCTCTGCAGCGCGTCCCTAGAACCAATCAGCTATGATTGCACTTTTCCTCAGCAGCGGGTTCACAGCAATTTAGCTATTTGTAGAGATAACGAAACGTGATGCGGCGCGAAGCTAGTAACCTCCGCTCATTCGTAGCGGACAGGGTATGGGGAAATAGTCGAGATTATTTGTTCTTGGTGTGAGAGACATTCGAGGGAACAGCTGTTCCTGCGGTAAAGTTAAGATAGTCACCACACTGTGAAAACACCGACAAAACTGAGCGGACCTAGAGGTATTTACCCCAATTTCGAGCTGATGTTGATACCCGTTTATTCCTCTTCCGTCTACGCCGTTGCTTATCGCACAAGAAAGACTGAAGGAGGCTAGCAGGAGAATTACTCCGCGCGCTGACCCGCTCTGCAGCGCGTCCCTAGAACCAATCAGCTATGATTGCACTTTTCCTCAGCAGCGGGTTCACAGCAATTTAGCTATTTGTAGAGATAACGAAACGTGATGCGGCGCGAAGCTAGTAACCTCCGCTCATTCGTAGCGGACAGGGTATGGGGAAATAGTCGAGATTATTTGTTCTTGGTGTGAGAGACATTCGAGGGAACAGCTGTTCCTGCGGTAAAGTTAAGATAGTCACCACACTGCCATCAGAAACAGGTAACACAAGGATGCGCAGTTTCAATATATAACCGTTAGGATGTTAGTTGTTACGTTTGTCAAACCTTACGTATTAAAACGTTATGCATAACAAGTATTGCCAGGAAGAGCCAAAAACAAAACAAAAAAAAAACATCTGCTGACTTTTGATGACGAACTAAAGTTCTGATGACGAACAAAAAGTCAGCGGATGTTTTTTAAGCGGTGTTTCGGCTCTTCTTGTCTGCATAACGTTTTAATACGTAATGTTTAAAAAACTTAACAGCTAACATCCTAAGTGTTATCTGCTGAAACCGCGAATCAATGTGTTATACGGAACCCATAAATTTCCTGTAATGACTCGCCATTCAGGGGCTTGTCAATAAGAGATTTCTGATGCGCTCTTGACCGAGCGTCAGATAGCTCGAGAAATACCCACGGGGATAAGATATTGCCTTGAGGCAGGAGTCTCTTTGGTCTCACGTCCAAGGAGGCCCGGGATTGGCTCTATCTGAGCAAGAACGCCGATTCGACCCAAGTGGAATTTTTGGAAACTAGGTGAGGCTCGTGCAACATAGAAGCATAGGAAATGACAAGCCCCCTGAATGGCGAGTCATTACAGGAAATTCATGGGCCCCTGGTGTTATCTGCTATGAAACTTCTGACGGTGCAGTATTGACAACTTACACAACTGGGGAGGGTGTGCGCCTTCCGGGTCCTCCTGACGTGCGACTTGTTGCTCCCGATCTTCCCCTGCTCCTTGAGCGACTTCTCCGACGATCGCGATCTCTGAAAAACACAATCGTCAGATCCTGCGCAAAGAATACCCCCCTTCACAGCAGACTGTATCACCGGTGCCAAGGAGAACATTATAATGCAAAACTGACAGCCAAATTTTATTTCCGTTTTTAATAACCGTCTTTTTACCGTTTTCAAAACAAATTAGTACCTGCCAGAGGACAAACCTCAGGGTTCATGAGCTCATTTGTGCCCTTTTTACAGGGTTTTTAACAAAGTTAAAAGTTAATATAATATATTTTATTACTGTATTGACCAGCGCAATTTAGCATCTTCTGCAAAAGAAGGCTACAATCAATAAACGATTTGATTTGATGTTTGGTCTAGGAAGTGAATTCGCCAATTGTACACCTGATGTGTGAATGTAAGGAACTGGATGGATTGAAGGAAGATTGAAAGCGATATCGGAATAGTTTCGTTCCAAAATTTGTTGAAGTTTATAATAAAACACTACCGCAAGGGTAGTTATACTAATATTAGGATTTTAGTTTTTTTTTTGTAAATTTATTAATGGACGATTGTGAATATTATTGTTTGTTATTATGTCAATGTTTAAGTACGTCCCGTAGTGGCAGACATATTGATATTGGTGTTTCAGTTCGATCTTTTAAATTTATCTATTGACTAAGCAAGTTCTATTGACTAATTAAGTACGCTATTTGGCACTGTGCCACGATTTGTACTTATGTTTCAAATAAATCAATCAATCAATCAAGTGTTTGGAGGAGGAATGTATGACGAGGAGTGGATGGTTCCAGTAATGAAGGATGAACGATTAACGTGAGTTCGCCCATTTGGAAGATCCCTAAGCTTTCAATGAAGCATCAAGAAGGTTTACTTAGTTCGAGTTTGGAAGATAACTAAGGTGTTTGCCATGTTAGCCATGGCCCAGTTTCTACATACCATTGGAGGAGATCGAAAGAGGGGTCTGGTTTACTATTAGGGTGGTAAACAGACTCCAGGACAAACAGGAAAAAAGGTAAGTCCCACACTTGCTAGGTCGGTTAACAGTAAGCCACTGACGGCCGACATTACAAAATCTGTTCCCACAAAGAATGAAATTGCATCGAATTTACTATGGACTTAATAGTTCCCGATTGCCTGATTTTGCGTGTTTGATGTCAAGAACTCAGCGGAACCGGGAAAAAAGCTAGCTTCAAAGAACGGCGGTTAAAGAATAGTACAAGAACTCTCGCTAGGTTTTCTACAGTAACATATATAGGAACTCACCCTAGACCCATCTACTTTAATGCGTGGTTTCGTAATTTTAAGTTTACTCTTTCTCCTTTCTTGAAATTTTGAATTAGGCATTTTGGGCTTTCTAGATAATATACGAAATGACAGATACCACGTCCTTCCTTCACAAGCTCTTCAAGCCAGTCACTTGTTGGCCTATCAACTCAGCTTATTTAATGCATTTTGCGAAATTTCTCATAAAGACTTCTGATAAATGGAACTAAGTTTCTTTCCACAACATTTCGTCGCCATCTCCTGGGCCCCTTATTGAGTGACGTAAGATGTCACTTTGGCAGGGCACTTTGGCAGGGTATTTGGTTCAATTGATTCAGACACTTTTTATACTCACATCTGTTTGGGTCCAGGAGGGTTGTACCCACTTCTAAAAGAAAGGATAACAATGAGGTTACATATGCCTCACAAGATTAACAAGAACTAAAGTTTCGATTGGATCCCAAAGGGGAATGTGTTGATCGCCGATATAGACAATAGGGTCTTGAAAATATTCGGTCTTTCCGAACCCCGCAAACATTTGACCACTTTATCAGACCCATTCGATACTACTATACAGAACAAAAAGTATCAGACAATCTGGTTAATTCGTAAGCTTTCGGTTTTTACCAGATTCCGTCGTCATCCGAGGCGAGAGCAAATTTACCAATTTACAGCCTTTTCCACCCAGAAGCATTGGCACCTTTGTTGCTGGACAATGCGATTTAAGGTAGTTATACCAAATTTCCGGTTTTGGCTGGGTAAGTCAAAATAACTGTCTGGAGATAAAATTGAATTCATATACGGATTCGGCATGTATTCTTATCCCTGTATCGATGCTCAATTAACATCAGGAAAAAAATTCTAACAAATTTCCGGTTTTCACCGGATTCCGGTCAACCTACTTGTCAAGCGGGAAAATAAACTTCAGATGTGGACTCTGCATGTATTTTTTACCCCAATAACGACACTCTAATCGGCTTCAAAATAAACTTTTACTTCTGCCGCATTTGGCCGGATTCCGGTCGAACTACTTGTCCCTCACTTGACTGGTGACAAAATGAACCCCACCCCAATATATGGCTACGAAGACTATTTAAGAACTTTTCCTGTACTTCGACCAAAATAATCTCGACCCCTTCGAGAGTTATGGTGCTAACCGACCTGATAAACTTTACGAAGTCATAGGTAGGTATCCCGTCACTAATGTATTGGGATGCCCAAAAACAGAGACGTCTGCCTGTGCCATCGCTCTTGATGCTATTGAAATTCAATTGTTAAATAAAGATGAAGTCTGTTCGCTAAACTCTTTTTCTGAAGCGTCAAAGTGTTGTCCTCAGTCAAGATCTCAATTCGAACTCTTCATTTAAAACACCAGCAGACCTCATAATCCCCCCATATATTCAATGAACAGAAAAAAATAAGGTTTATAAGAACTAAAATAAATACCTCTCCTTAAACTGAACGACAACAGCAGGCTCTTGTTTTTGCCTACAAAGTCACATGGTTTTAAAAAAAGATAAAAACACAACTATTTTATAAACATTTTTAGCAGGAAATTAACAATATACCATTTTACGTTAGGTGGCACCTAGACATATAAGGAGACGTAAGTTTGTTTTTTCTTTTTCGTAAGTATCATTGCCATTCGGGGATTCTCGTGTCTAAATAGATACATACATACATTGGCCTCACGGTGTCAGCTATAACGGCAAACAGTTTTTTTTTTCAAATCATTTCCCGAACGTATATTCGTTTCTATAAGGAAGTTCTCGTTTGACACCATCGCGCCTAAATATCCCGTTCCTCTAGTCATGTTCCCACTATTAATAGAGTGGGTATGGCCGAAAACAGATAAACAAGAGAGCCTTTTCAACGGAACCCAGATGGCAGAAGTTCTCTCCATTACAGAATTGCACTGCGCTACACGGAGCTTTTATATCCTTACGTCCTCGCAACTTCTAGACATACTCCTATGGCCTTATAAGAGAAAACCCACAACCTTGACGGACTGATACGCCTAGCAAAAGATAGAAGGAGATCCATTTTCTTCCCTCGTCCGCGTAAGAACACCATTCCTTACGAGACCACAAATTCTCTCCTTTAAAACGAACATTCAACTACGTAATGCCAACACTCTTATAAGCGTGCAATGTATGCAGACCACCACTTTAGCACAGGTGTATGGTGCAAGATTTGGTTCCGACCCATTAATCATTCTGACGTAAACTGTAATGTACGACTTAAGTAGTTTACGTTTCTTGTTGTTTAGCACATTCCCACTTTTTTTTTCTTTTTTTTTTTTATTAATTAATTACTGCACACTCTTTTGTGAAGCTCCATATACGGGCAACAAAGTTCAGATCAACAATACCAGAAAAAACAAACGGCACGTGATAACACCCAAAACTGTGCTACCCTTTTGTTTCATAGTCAAATTTTATCATTTCCATGATAAAAGGACGAAGAAAGAAAGTAAAAATAGGTTCATACCGTCGGTCTCGGGTACCCCTATCCCTGTTTCTATCCGGGCTGCGAGAGGACCTCCTTTTTCGATCCCTGCTGCGCGATCTGGATCTCTTCACCTTCCTGTCACGTGACGAACGGCGCCTGTCTCTGCTGCGGGAGCGTGACGAACGGCGCTTATCTTTGCTGCGGGAACGCGACCTCCGCCGCTCTCTTGAGCCCCGCCTCTTCCCTCTGTCGTCATCACGGCGACGTTCGCGGTCACGGTCTCGGCTGCAAACAGAATCAAAGTTAAAGTACCCGTCGTGTCTACAATGCCAATACAACCTAGTTCCGTTATTGCATTCATTAATTCTTGAGCCTGGAGATACAAATTTCATATTCTTCATTATAGGCCCGCTAACAATACCTCACTAATCTTTGCAGTTGCCACGATTCACTATTTTCCATGCGCATTATGCTCTCGACGAGTACTCGCGTATCACGCTACATATGCGTAAAACCGGTTATCTGGATTTTTGCTAAACTTTTGCGAAAAGTCAATGGTCCTGTGAAAAGGCTTAAAACAGTCGATGCCGTGGATAGTTTGTTATAGCTTTCAATAATGGAACATAAGAGTAAACAGTGTGAGGCTTGCTTTAAACATGATCGATCAATCAATAATATGATGATGATTTTATTTTTAACCAGTCAAAATATGCACAAAGCATGAAGACGGAATAAATGATAGGGACAAAAAAAGAAGAACACTATACACAACTTGCGTCCCGCTATTAATAGCCTACTTCTTCCCCCTTTGATAATTCCTTTCTCGCTTTCATTTATTTCACATATCAGATTTAACTGAGACATTTTTTAACAGACCAACGGCAGTGACAACAACTTTGAAACATGAACTTCAGCAACAAACGTCACCGTCGGGGGGGGGGGGGTCTTAGGCCTGTGAAATCCCATTTTCAAGACTATTGGAGTCTTGGACACAGATTGGACTCCAAAACCCTGGACAACCGAAAACCTGGAATTTCCAAAGATAAACATACAAAGGTACACGATCGAAAATGCAGCGTGTTACTTTTTTTTCCAGTGACTGTATTAGGAATGAGCAATGACACTTTTTTCATAAAAAAAAGTAAGCCCAGAGTTTGGACCTGGTGGTTCCAAACAATCCTTCAGAAAAAAAAATACTCAAAACGGATAAGTCAGCTAGGATATTCTTCAGCGGTATCGACCCTTCTTGGCAAGGTTCCACTTGATAGCTGAAAGAAACGAACACCGGCCATCAAAGTACTGAAAAGCCGAAATCGAAATATAAGGCGTATTCTCGCCGTTCCCCGAGGACTCCACTTGAGGAGTCCCCGCGTTTTTGTTTGTCCCGGGGACTCACTCCCCGTATTCTCGCGAGTCCTCACGGACGGGAAATGCTCCGATTATCATCACCATCATAAAAAAGGACTCCCTTTCAGATTCGGAGGGCAATAAATTTTCGCTGGTGTTGTGCGATGTAAAATTAATTAAAAACAATCAGAATAAACAAAACCCAAAATAAAGTGGATTCAGACTAACTTCGTAATTACATATTTTTTTTCGAACAAAATTTATTTTGGAAGCATTACCCGTGTTCTCGCTGTTTTCCGTACGCAGAGTCCACGTGGAGTGACTCCCTCTACTCTCGCCGTTCCCCTTGATTCCCCGAGGAGTCCTCGAGGAACGGCGAGAATACGCCTATAGCTGAGACATATTCTAGCTGAATTTTCCACTTTGAGTCATTTTTACACCTGTTAGTTATGTTTTATAGTTGGTATGACGCCACCGAACAAGTTTTATGTCACAAAAAAACTTAAGATGTCATACGAAAGAAAACTCACCTGTCAGACTTGATTGAGCCTGCACCGCCGTTTCTGTGCCGGTCGAGTCTGTCATCAGGCGATCCTCTGTCATCCTATGGTAGAGAGTGCAGCCAAATCAAGTCGGGTAGACAAGTCAGGGAAGGAAGAACAGAAAGATCGAATTATTTCACTGGTTAAACAACCCTAACCCTTCTAACAGACTCTGGAACTCTCTCCGACTCCTCCACGCTCAACCAAAAACAAGAAATAGCAGGATTTGAAAGCAGGGGTCTCATTTTCGTACAACACTTTTCCCTTTAACACTTTTATCTGGATGAAAACAGGGATGTTTAGTCGGCCGTGCGCAAATCCACCAATAGGGACATGACCAGAGGAGCACATGCCTCACCGAAAGTAGTATACTGCTACAGTTACGTAGCATAGTACCTACTCCAAATCCGACTCGATCTACAAATTTCATGTCACATCAGAAGATTTCAGGGGGCACTCATCGCAGTTGGACGCTAACTCTAACGGGTTAAGGTGAGGCCTCTTCTCTTTGTGTCATGTCCCTATGTTGAAAAACTGCCTCCAAGCCTAATTGTCACTTGTGGGACCTTTCATCAGGTTACGACATCCTTACAGCTTGAAAGTGCAGTTTAGGGTAAGGTTCAAAACTCAGAAGTTTCCATATCTTGTCGCAATCGGCACTGATTTCCCAATAATCTCCGATATTTTTTTGTATCCGATGTGGATACTAACTCTGAGTTACGAGTGAAAACGGACCACTGTTTTAACTGACAAGATTCTATTAGCCCCAAGCCCAAACAACTTGTTTTCATCCAAAGAAAATAAGGACTAGGTGTAGGCCATCTCGGAGCATAGATTCGACCACTATCGACCAGGCCGTCCCTTGTGTTGCAGACCGATCGAGAGCCTGCTTACTTCTGTTGTTGGCTGAAGAGGGAAACTGGAGCACGGTACACGAATAGGTCTCAAGGGGCGGCTAGTTCGCTGTGTTCGCCTGATTTCATCACCTGACAAAATACGGGAAGATTTGATCAGGCAACTATCTACGGCATAGGCAGCAACCCTTCGCCACCCCTTACGAACCACACATACAATTTCTTACCACTCCAAGGAGAGTTTCCATTACCTGACAGGGCTTTTAGAACACAAATAAATAAAATTACCTAAAGGCAGCAGCCTTCCAGTAGAAGGTGGGAATTTGGACATAGAAAAATAGGCTACCTATAATAAGAGATTCACATTAGGTAGGAGTAGGATATTGTAACAGCGTTTAATTCATCCACCAAAGCTGTAAACCAGTGCCATACTAGGCCCTTCGCGTGCACCTCCATATAAATCATCTTCTAGCATCCAAAACCCAGCAGTATGAACTGGATAAACAGTCGTAACTAATCCCACTACGTCAACGCAAGACCCCGAGAAGCCCTTTTAGGGGGTGAACCAAAAACTACAAGGAGGGATAAGATTGCAAGTATGGGTGGAACTTACTCACAGATAAAACAGAATGATTTTGAGGTACTAGTTGGTAATCTTTTCACAAATACAGGCTAAACGAGCGTTTGTAGTGTATGTATCGGCTAAAGGTAACACAGTACGGTCAAACATTTGTTTGTGGGGCTTCCATCAAACGATGCATCTGCTGAAGTATACTGTTAAAGTTCAACGCTCTAAGTCTTGTGGGCGAGAAAAACCTGCTGGAATAGTCTGTGCTAAGCTGGGATCAAGGAGTAGCTTTACTTGCTTAGAATTTTCACACCTCCACAGTTTGTCTATAGACCAGAGGTTTTAACAAACGAGTCCTTTGCTTAAGGAATACGCTAATGCTAGCCTAAGGGAGGAAATGATGCATCAGGAGAATCACAGACGATGAGCCAAGCAAGACCTAAAAAGAACAGGATCTGTCGACCATCTGCTTTTCCGGATGTCTTCACGCAATGGTTTGGAGACAACAAGTACCCTGCATAAGAAGCACAGATCAGGGCAGGGATATAACTGTGCCAAACAGAACAAAATAAACTGTCTTGGGAACCATCAGCAATAGAAAATAGCACGAAGTAGGGGGCCAACGGAAGTCCGATGAATTAAAATCATTGAACATTCATGGACATCCAAACAAAATCCCACATATTTCCTTTTTGACAGGGATAATTAAGAATTCATAGATAGTTACTGAGAGAACTAAAGCTATGTTATTTTGGAAGCTGTTACAGAACATAAGATCTTTCAAGTTGCAGTTTCCAACCAGTGGCACAAAAGAAAATCCTCCGGGATTCTAGTAATAAATACGAGTTTATCCACCTTTTCTCATACTTCTTCTTCCTTTCTCAGAATTTCAGAAACGGGCCCCACACCTACCCATCTAAAGACACTGCCTATGGAATTGCTTTCAACCAATTTACTGTAAAATCCAAATAGAAAAACACAACACACTTTTCTGTCCTTTAACTTGGAAGTGATCCTAACTGTGTCTAATATTTTGTATGTTCAGACTACTTCTCCTAGAAAAATTGTCTACAAGTCCACAAATCCACAAGAACTAACCTTTGTCAAAGCAGCATCCAGAAGGGCATCAACATCAAAATCTTCTCCCATCACTGCTATCCTAATCGGGGAAAACACAAATCAGCAGACTGATGGAGAGCCCGGATTATCCTAAAACAGAAACAAGAGCTGTAAGCTCATATGGCACTTGCAAGGGTTGAGATGTATTATTTGATCAAAAGTAATTTTTGACTGTGCGGTTCAGATGCGCACTTTAAGGGAGCTAGAGAAAAAGTATTTTATCATTCAACTTGGCTGTAATGATGCGCACTTTAAAGGCACTAGAAATGCATCTGTAAGGAAGACCCTTGAGGCAAAAACGATAGCAGGCTCTTAGGGATCATTGATACATACGTATGATCAAAAGTATTTTTTTTTTCCACTAATGCGGGTAAAATGCGCACTTTAAGGGTGCAAGAAATTATTTTTTTTTGCAAAACCCTTGTGGGACAACTGATCATGGGTTGAGATGTATTGTTTGATAAAAAGTACTTTTCGACCTTGCGGTTAAGATGCACACTTTAAGGGAGCTAGAACTTCATTTGTAAGCAAAACTCTTCAGGCAAAAATGATCATGAGCTCATGGGGATGATGGAAATGCATATTTTGCTTAAAAGTATTTTTCTTAATTTGCGGTCATGATTGGTACTTTAAGGAATGGTCGGATTTAAAAAGTGGTGATTTCTAAGCCAATCTTGTCGAATTTCTAATATTCCAGCCAAATTTCATCGTCCTAGCACATCTGGAAGTACCTTAACTCGCGATCACCGGAATTCCGGACCCGCCCCTCAAACTCCCCCCACAGTCGCCGGAGCCAATCCGGTTCAGTTTTGGACTTGTTTGTTATTCCAACAAAGTTCCATCCCGATCTAGCCAGTCCAATCCGGTCACGTATTCCCCCCCCCAATTGTTGTCGAATCCGGTCCGGACATGAAAAAGATCACCACATGCACGCCCTCTGTTCACTTATTAAATTTCACTCGAATCCGATCACCCGTTCCAAAGTTACGCATGGCTAAATATTCCGGATTCCCCCTCCCTCCGATCCCACCACGACTATCGGATCGAGTGAATTTTTATTTACAAGTCAGTTTGATCGGGTCCCTGATACACCTCCCAAGTTTCGTCGTGAAAATCCCAAAAACTGTCATCACCAGAATTCCGGGAAACTCCCCTCCACCTCCCCCCCAAGTGTCCGGGTCCAGTCCAAATGTGTAAACGATTTATCTGGAGCAGATTCTTGTTCTTCCCAGCAAGTTTTACTCCGATCCCTCCATTATAACCGTTTCTCGAGATTTCCGGTCTTCCCCCACCCCAACTCCCCCATAGCTGTCGAATCCGGTTCGGACTTCAAATGGAACATCAGAGATATGTCATTCATTCAGGTATTAAGTTTCGTCCCAATCCGATCACCCGTTCGAAAGTTACACAACACTCAATTTTCCATATTCCCCCGCACTGCACCACATATACAAACCCCTTTGACCCTCGAATGCACTAGCTCTTTCCAATGTTAACAGAGTGATCCGATGCAAAAAGTGACGTCACGCCGCGCGCAGACCTACTAGTGTGTAGAAAGGGGTAGGGGTTTTACAAAAACTACTAAATTTTCAGGATTCCCCCGCCCTCTACTCCCTCCACGGTGGTCGGATCGGGGAAGTGACTATTTGCAGGTTAGTTTGGTCGGGTCCCTGATATGCCTGCCAAGTTTCATCGTCCTAGCACATCTGCAAGTACCCTAACTCGCGATCACCGGACCGACCGACGGAAAAGTGATCGGTATATGGCACTTGAGCGAAGCTGCAAGTGCCATAAAAACATCAAAAGATTGTAGAGTAGAGTAGAATTTAATTTGAAAATGACTTTCACAGCAATCATGCCGAATTTGCATTTCTTGTCAATATATCATAAACAAAAACATTGTCAATAGACATTTACAGCAGATTTGCAGATGTCAATATATACATATACAATTTAAACACAACCAAACTATATAAATTCAAATGGAACAAAACAAATTCATTTTTAGTCGTGAGAATTAAAAAGTGTCACGAAAGATGGAACGAAGCTTCTCCTTATCTTTCGTGAGTGCAAATTACTGGTGTTAATTCAGGGACTTTCTGGGATTTTTCCCCGGGGGGGGGGGGGTCTACTTCTGGGAGGATCGTGAATGGGTGGGAAGAGATCACGGAACCTGGGGTAAGTAAAAGCTCGTGTTCCATAACCATAGCACAGTGTTAGTCTCCTAGTTGAGCAGGAATTCGGCAGGACAAGGCTAACTGAAAGATTAATATATTACGAAAATGGATTACTCATTACTGTGCTTAACATGACTGTTGGGGCGAATATTAATACATGAATGGTGGTCAGAATGCTTAGTAGTAAATCAATTGGAGAGATTTAAGTCTACCCTGGGTGTTAGCAAGGTTTTATATCACCCCACATTTTCTTCTATTTCTTTAACCCAAGTTTATGATAGACAATAGGATCCATTTGGCAACACTGGGAGGTCAACACCAGTTGAGTTACTAAGTTGCATATACTGAGCTGCAGAAACTGCTGCATTTTTTTTAATTATACTTTGAAAAGAAAGAGCTTGAGTTGAATGTCTAAAAAATGGTGGCAGGGGTATTTAGATAGGGTGGACAGGAAAGACAGCCAGTATTCAGGTACAGCGGAACTGTACTGGAAGCAAAGGATGACTATGTTAATTTAGGATGTAAGTTCAAGGTAGTTGGAGGAAAGGATGACTATGTTAATTTAGGATGTAAGTTCAAGGTAGTTGGAGGAATGTTAGGTAAACATGTGGAGAAGAATGTGATAAAAGGAAAAAAATAATTAAGGTTGATTTTAAGAAGTAGATAATAAGGATGTACAGCACAAATAAGTGCTTTCATGAACAACATGCCTCAGAGATTTTGGTATTTAGTAAGGGGAAATACTAGATCAAGTACAAATAGGCTATTTCAAGTAGCTACTATGGTCAAATAGGACTAATAGACCTAAAAAGATATGGGGGAAGTATTTATTTTAAAGGAAGGTTAATAGGGATGAGTTAGTGTTGGTGATTGGTATGAGGGCTGACTGCTTGGCACTAGAGGATAGAACGAAGTACATAGGAAGGGGTTTAAGGGTTTAAGTCAGATTGGTTTAAGGTTTAAGTCAGATCGGTCTTTGTCCAGAAAGTGTAGATATACAGGAGAATAGTATACGCCTGATGTGAGAATGCAAGAATCAGACAGAACTAGAGAGTGATGAAGGATAAGTACTTTAAAGACAAACGCAGGTGGGAGATCGCATAGCTGTCGATGAGGCACTGACAGGGGTTCAAGGCAATAAAGATTTCCTTTTTTTGTACTGGGTCAGGCGTGATGACATTTCATATCATTTGCTCGTCTCATTTTCAGAATATTTTTTGTCACAACTAAAAACATTTCAGCTTATTTTTTAACATAAAGAATGAAACCAAGGCACAAGATTCTTTTAATTTCATCTGCTGCTCCTATCTCAAAATCATTTTCTTTTGTTAGGATACAGTAGAGGTATACCAATCATAATACACAAATCCTAAATTTCTGGGCTTGGTGCCCCAACGTTTGAGCATGCCTCAACATACAGGCATGGTGCTGATACACTGGGGCACCACGCCCTACAGGCAGGGCATAGTACCCCCACAACAATCTTTTTGAAAAGGAAATTTCCATTTCAGATTCTCATTTCACCAGACTTTTACAGTGGTACCATGCCCTTGCTGCAGGGTATGGTCCCCCAACGACAAACCACCAGTGCTCACATGTCTGGGCTGATGCTGGAGCACCATGCCCATATTTGAGAATGATTAAGGTATGCTTCTATGAACATTAATTATCTTTGAAAAATACCTCTTTGGGCTAAATGGTAATAAGAAGACACAGAACACCCCAGTCAACCACAAACCCCTGATTTTCGGATACCCTATGCCAAACGCCAGGCATATCTAGCGTTTGGCATGAACTATGTCAAACGGTAAATCATCTAACCCAATAAAAATATTGATGATTCGAGTGAAGCTCAGAAATCAACCTATCAGAGCTCATTTATAGTTGAGCAGGTCTAGGTCAGGCAGTCTGGACCACATTCTCCTCCCGCAGCAAGGAGAGTAGCTATGTAAAGCGACCATTGCCCATCTAACTGATTCTGCTGGCCGGAGACTCTCAATTGCTAAGGACTCCTTGGGTCCAAGAATCTCACAGAAAATGCACTGGTGCACTGCATTTGGTGAGATTCTCTGGCCAGGGTAGGGTAGCTATTAAAAAAAAATTACAAATTCTGATCTTTTGGTCATGAAAATGATTCTCCTGAACTCTAGCTTTGGTTTGAGTTCAATAATACCTCACTAGCTTGCTGCTAAGTATCCCAGTTCCTGATTAAAAAATCGCTAATTACTATGGGAGCATGCCGGCACTTGTTCAAAAATCTCGTAATTTTCTGCCATTGAAGTTCGGAGAATGACAATGTCGGCCGCCACTTTATCTTGTAATTTTATTGAAACTGGGTGTTACTTTTTCTCACTGGGCGCCGCCGCACACGGATTATAAGAGAATCTAGGAATATGAAGCTCAAGGTCGAAAAAAATGTTATTCAGTCTTTGGTATAAACCAATTCTTCTAGGGAAGATATAAATAATTTTTTTTTATACCTGAATTTATATGCAATTATATAATTCTTACTTAGCTGCTCTCCTTGCCGCGGGAGAAGAATGTGGTCTAGACTGAAGTCAGGTTGCCAACAGGACCGGTATCCAGCATTTGGCATAGGGTCATGAGACCAGTTATCAGACAAACTTCCTTTTTTCGACCAAAACTACCTAGAACTCGCAATTTTCAACTTACGAACTTGAAATTTACACTGTTGAAAAGCGCACATTTTGGGCTTTTTTAATATTTTGCCAATGAAAGAATCTGACGAATACTAAGTTTCAAAATCCCAAGGAGCGTTGTGGTGCCTATATGGGCATAACTTCGAACACTGTGTTTTAAGCAACTTTAGTTTCGGATATTCGAGCAAATCTTTGGACTGAGAATCTCCATCACTTGTCTGAAATTTGTGACTTCGGATGACTTGTGACTACGGAGAATTCGGACTTGCACCCTCGTCCAAAATTTGCTAAACTTGTCCGAAGTTGGAGATTCTCAAGCATATAAAATAAATTGTTTCACCACTTGCATCATTCTGTGGCCGCAAAACTAAGATTTTTGAACACCATCGCGATCGAAAGAAGAAGAAAAATCTAATGGCGTTGGTTCCATTATTATAACTCAGATGGTTCAGGAGTAGTGACTGAATAATCTGTTAAAAGTAGGTCTGTCCGAATATAAAACTTGTCCGATAGCCATGTCAGGGTATCCAGCATCAGACATAGGGCATCCAAAAATTGGGGATTTGTGGTTGACTGTAACACCTACCCGTAGGATGTTAAATAGATGTAAACACGATCGGAGCCTTGCTGGAGATTCAATTTCATCAATTTACTAAAAAAAAAAGGAACGGCCTAGCCTAGAGAGCAATGTGGTCCACATTCACCAACAACTGCCCCACCTCGAAACTGCATTATACAAAACATTTACTTACCTACCTTTTATAATCAAAAACTGGCCTTTTTTCTCTAACCAAATAATATGGCGACTGTTTACGAAAGACTGATGATTGTGTTGCAATATGCTAAGCACCATATTTGTACATAGAGGAATTGCCGGTCCTAATCAAATGAAAGATCGTTGACTCAAACTTGGGGAAATCCGAAATTCTCGTTCCGACCATTGCAGTTTCCGGACAGTTTCCGAGAATTCGACTTTTGAGTTAGTAGAAAACAAGACCAAAGATTTCGATGGGATCCCAAAAATTTAAGGTTTGATCCAGACAATCGGGTCTTGTCTTCGCCAGATCCAGTCTTCGCCAGGCTAATCATCTGAGAAAACCAAGTTCAGATATACCGCTATAAGCCATATCTATTTTGACGATACTGATCGAAACTTCCTGCTTTACTTCTGCCAAATTTCCGTTGGCCGGATTCCGGGCGAACTACTTGACTGGCGAGAAAATGGTTTTCACCATCGTGTTCAGCATGTCATCTTACCCCTTAATCGAACATCTAATCAACTTCAAATCAAACTTTTACTTTTAACAGATTTTCCGGTTTTGGCCGGATTCCGGGCGAACTAATCGTCCGGTGAGAAAATGGTTTTCACCATCGTGTTCAGCATGTCTTCTTACCTCATAATCGACTATCACATTAGCTGTTTAAAAATATTTTGTTTTCCCCTTAATTTAAACCCCCTCCCCCACCCCTATATAGGGCTACAGAGCCCATCTACGAACTTGACCTTACTCTTGACCCAAAGAATCCTCACACCAAGTTTCATCAAAATATCTAATTCCCTTCGAAAGTTACAGACCGTACAGACGGACAGACGGACAACTTTTTGCGATCTCATAGGTATCCGTCACTAACGTTTTGGGATCCCAAAAAGCAAAAGGTTTGTGTGCCGCGACTAGGAATCGAACCCAGGTCGTCTTGTCGGGGAGGTCGTTTGTCTGTAGTCTACACGTAAAAAGGCGAACTTTTACAGTTCATAAGTGCATATTTGTGCATAATGGGTAAGGGCCTGCCAGCTAGCTTTGGGAACACTTAAGGAGGGGGTTCGAGACGGTTCGAGATAACAAAGAAGGGGGGGGCTGTCGACAATAAGACCCTGTATATTTATCTAAGCCCCCCCCCCGGACGATTCGATGGTCGAAAGTTGCGTAGTCAAGTTTACTGTTAACTAAACAGTTAACTAAAAACCCAGACTACAAGATAATTGCTGTTTCCGCACTGTCAAGCCAATCCTAAGTACTTTCGTGATAGTGATTATAGCCTTTGTAAACATTTACTATATTCATTATCTATAGATGCGCCTCTCACATGTCTTTCGCTTCCTAATCAGAACAGAACTGTCAATCACTGTGGTGACACCTTCCAGACTTCCGGAGTCAATGGTAACCAACCAACACCATGAACTTCCAGACGTTTTCGGCCCAGCTTCACCTTCCATCTTGAGGAGAAAGGATGTCTGGAATGTCGAAAAAACTGCAAGGTGAAGCCTGGTTTTAACTGACACTCCAGCTGATTAGTCATCTTCGTACATTTCACATTACCTCTAAAATCAACTTGGCAATAGTCTCAGTGCTACCAAGGTGCTACACAGTACATACCCTTTACTTTACCGACTGGACGTTAACACTTTACCGGACTAACCAAGGGTTCGAATAGACGACCAGGTTTTACGCTCTTGGGCTAGTATCCCTGCCAGGATTTTGTGCACTATCATAAACCCCATAAAAAGCTTCATCTTCGCTATGGAAATGAAGTCACGTCACGTCGTACTTTCCAGTCAAGTCACAAAGTAAAATTAAATAAAGAGCTTGCACCTTACGCCAGTTACGCGACGAAGTCGATAGATGTGATATTGATGCATACTCTTAATGACTTACTCTTCGTGCCAATGAGGAATCGCCGTATGCCTATCGAAGAACAGGAAACGTCAAAACAGCTGTCCCCACCAAACGCTGTTAATTGGTTGACATGGGATTTGAATCGTCCATCGTCTTGGTGACGTTTCTCGTTCTTCCAGGGATTCACTGGCGTGTTTTGGACTTAGTCATGTAGAGTTTAGTGTGCCACATTTTACTATCCGCTTTCGCCGTACTTTCGGCACTTCCTTCCGTTACTTCTGAGGCATCATAAGCGGGAGCATCATTAGCTGAATTTACACATGACTTCTGATCCCCAGAGATGGGCCAATCCGATCATGGAAGGATTCGAATCCGAATCCAGGGCTATTGAGTCCACCATTTGATGTTGAGGATTCGAATCCGGATTCGATCCCACCTTCAAAAAAATCATGTAAACCGCATAGTTTACAGTTGATGAATCAGAGTTGACAAAAAAGCACTGATGCCTAAGGCAAATGAGACTGTTAATTGGACGATGTAAACCATATTTCTAGGTTTTCATGTGTACTTGTTGTAGTATGTTTTACCTCACGGCAACCAGGAAAAAATTTGGGGCTCGCTTAGTGTATACAAACTGGGAAAATATGGGAATTGATCGAATTCGTAAGATTCAAGGTTTGGAATCCGAGTCCGAATCCGGGCAAAAGGAAGAATCCTGGATTCGAATCCGAATCCGGATTTGGATTCCGGATTTGGAGCCCATCTCTGATCGAGTGATCTGTGGCGTGCCAAACGTGAATCTGCATCACATCAGCTGTGCTTTAATACAGAGGAAACGGGACATTTTCTGGTAGATTGCGAGCAACTCTCAGACCCCAGAAGACATTTTCTTAAAGAGTATACTATTAAGTTCCCTGACGTCCTCGTAACAAACAAGATCAAAGATTTCGATGGGATCCCAAAAATATAATATTTGACTCAGACAACTACGTCCTGACTACGTCTTGTCTACGCGAGATCCAGTCTTCGCCAGGCTAATCATCTGAGAAAATTAATTTCAGATATACCTGTATAAGCCATATTTATTTTGACGATACTGATCGAAACTACCTGCTTTACTTCTGCCGAATTTCCGTTTTCGGCCGAATTCCGAGCGAACTACTTGTCCAGCCAAAAAAAGATAGTTCAGAAACGAATTCAGCGCATCTCCTTATCCCTATAAAGAACGTCTAATCAACTTCAAATAAAACTTTAACTTATAAAAAAAATCCGGTTTCAACCGGATTCCGGACGAACTATATGTCCGGGTAAAAAATGATTGTCATATACAGATTCAGCGTATCTTCTTACCCTTAAATCTATCATCTAATCAACTTCAAATACAAATTTTACTTTTAACAGATTTTCCGGTTTCGGACGGATTCCGGGCGAACTACTTGTCCGGCGAGAAAATGGTTTTCACCATCGCGTTCAGCATGTCTTCTTACCCCTAAATCGAACATCTAATCAACTTCAAATAAAAGTTTTACTTTTAACAAACTTTCCGGTTTTGGCCGGATTCCGGGCTAACTACTTGTCCGGCGAGAAAATGGTTTTCACCATCGTGTTCAGCATGTCTTCTTACCCCTAAATCGAACATCTAATCAACGACAAATAAAACTTTTGCTTTGAACAAATTTTCCGGTTTGGGCCGGATTCCGGGCTAACTACTTGTCCGGTCAAAAAATGGTTTTCACCATCGTGTTCAGCATGTCTTCTTACCCCTAAATCGAACATCTAATCAACTTCAAATAAAACTTTTACTTTTCACGAACTTTCCGGTTTTGGCCGGATTCCGGGCGAACTATTGGTCCGGCGAGAAAATGGTTTTCACCATCGTGTTCAGCATGTCTTCTTACCCCATAATCGACTATCACATTAGCTGTTTCAAAATATTTTGTTTGCCCCTTAATTTGAAACCCCTCCCCCACCCTTAAATATAGAGCTACAGAGCCCATCTTCGAACTTGACTTGTACTTTGACCCAAAGGATCCTCCCACCAAGTTTCATCAAAATATCTCAATCCCTTCGAGAGTTATCGTGCGTACAGACGGACAGACGGACGGACGGACGGACGGACGGACGGACGGACGGACGGACGGACGGACGGACAACTTTTGCGATGTCATAGGTATCCGTCACTAACGTTTTGGGATCCCAAAAATAAAGCTAAGATAATTAAAATGTGCCAATTTCTAAAGAGCGTATTAGTTAAATAAGATAATCATTGAGTGATGTAAAGTGTATTATAATTGTTACCATTATGTGTTTTGTACGGCCAATTGGCTAATAAATATTCATTCATTCATTCATGAGGGATTGTCAGATTCGGAAAAAAGAAGTTCTAGTAGGAATTCGACAGAAGATAATCTGAGAAGGTTACTCTATCGAACTGAACACAAAAATACTCTTGGCCTTTCTTCGTTTCTTGGTTATGACGAAGGTAATGAGAAAACGGGAGAGCCATTTGAGAGCTGAATAGTGCCGACAGACATAGGCTCATTGTGAATGAGTGCTTTCAGGGAACGACTGGAACGCAAAAATATACTTCGCGCACCTGATATGGCTCGAAGTTCTTAGTTCACACTCGCACAGGCAAGCGGCATTCGGCTAACCGTTAGCGCTAATGGGTAATGAGAGAAATAGAAAATGAACAGGTTCCATTTCTGATGTGAGCATCAAGCTCGATTCATACAGGTTTCGGAAAATGAATAGGTTCCATTTCTGATGTGAGCAGATTCATACAGGTTTCGATGTATGGGTTTTAATACGCTTCCCCGTAATGCGTTCCTGCACTTTCTCCGTGCGGGATAAAATTTGAGTCTCGGAAGTCCGTTCAGGTTGTTCCTTCATGAACATGAAACTGCTGAGAGAGTAAAAAATTTTGATTTTTATACAACGTATAATTATGAAAGTGAAAAAATTCACGAAGTTCGTGCAAAGAGAGGTAGGCTACCTGTCATTTTAAATGGCTCATTTACCTAAAGTCCTTCGTACCTGATTTCGTACACCACTTTCATTCCATGCTGTAAATGCCTGTAAAGAAGAAAGTAAACTGTAGTATTCATTGTGAATTGTGGATCTTAGTTATTATCAAAATGTTTACATATTGCTATCGTACGCTAGAGAGAAATTTGTATCAGCTATTAAGGAAATTAAAGGTTATTTATTTTTGCAGGGTTTTCCCTAGTAGTTCGGTGCATGGAATAAGATAAAACTTGTAGATGCAATATCTCAGCTTCTGTATGCCGAAATGACTGGCAGGACAAGGTCAACAACGAGCTGACCATCTTTTTTAATTGCTTTCAGATTGCTTGTCAGTTCAGCCTTCTTGGAGAGAATAACTCTGTTATCTCGTCGTCACTTTCTGATAGCATCTAAACTGTTAGAAAAATTTTCCGGAACCTTGGAAAATAAACAGACATCAGATTCCGGTTTGGCCCAGAACTGCGGCTGGGCCAGTAATGTTTAGCAGCTGAAACAGTGCAGATTCCCTCCCGGAATGCAATCATGGCTTCGGATAAGCTCAGAGCCCTGTCGTAAGTTATAGTCGCTTCCGTACAAGTTTGGTTGGGCAGGATGATATCATTATCATGACCTTGGACTGCTTCTCTAGCATAATATAAATAATAACCTGAAGAAGGGTTAAGGGGCTCTAGGTTGGGACACAGGGCGGCGGGCTCACAGTATGTTCCCACGAAACATGACATTGTGTCAAGGAAGAACGGCGGATTCGTAGTCAAAACCAGGAGCCGTACCGTACCAAAACCACCTATTCGCTTTACTCGTACTCCTCGTATTTATCCTGCCTTTTACATTATCCGCTATGAATGAAGGAATGAAATTTATTACCTGTTTTTAAGACAAAAGTCCCAAATGGAGTATAAGAGAAAAAATAACGAGAAAAAAAAAGAGACGGAATTATAAGAATTCCCACCTTGCGCCATTGTTTCTTTTTGCACATACAGCTTTTCAGCGCTCCATCTGCCGAGCCGAGCTTTCCAGTCATCAGCACCAACTTGACCGAAGCTTCAGGGCCCGCCGACAACAATTATTCAAACATGAGGGAACAAGATGCTTCAAATGTGTCTTTCGTTCGGAAGACTGGTACAAAGACAATAATAGTGGGAAAGACCGGCGACTCCCGTAAGCCCCATGAGTCGCAACAATCAGCGCCGTTTAGCGGTTGGTCTTTCGTTAAAAAATTGCTCTTAAATAGCCTAAATGACCTATATGCGTCCCAAGAAAGAAACTAATGTCATAATTAGATTCTAGTACTACATTAGATTCTAGATTTTAGTACTCCTCTCTAATAAGTTAAATTTTGTGTAGAATGATTTCATTGAGCTGGTCCTTAGAGGCATAAATCCCCTTATAGGCCAAAATTTCGGTTACCTACACAGGTGCTGTATTATCCGACGCGATTTTCGCTCTCGGCTCAAAAAGCAGGTCTGTAAAGATTATTCAAAAGTTGTGTTTTCAAAACAAAAATATCATTATTGGATTTATAGGCTATTCAGCCTATAGGCTATATAGCCTACATGACCTATACATATGCTAAGGGAAAAACTACTGTCATAATTGGATACCACGCCAAAAACTAACCCTAAACTTACCGTCAAACTAATATATTTCCTTTCACTCACTGATGAAGACGTGGATGCTCTGCTTTAAAAAAATCTAGAAATTCTTAAAACCGAATGTTTTTTAAGTTTTAATAGCTCAAACGATTTGCAAGTAGCTTATCTTTCTAACTGAATAATAAAAATATGTAGTTTGCTGGAAGTTTTTCCGAGATAAATGACAATTTAGTTAAAAAAGTTAAATAATTTTCGCTTTTCTTTGTTTTCTAAGACGTTTCTAAAAAAAATATGTAAGTTTAAAAAAATAAAAAATATACCTTTCGATAGATGATAAAAAGAGGATTCAGAATATGTATAGTTTGTTTGATTTAGTTTATGCGGTCCTGCTAGGAAAATTGTTTTTATAGTGTTGGTCTTTATATGCCTAATCTGCTTTTATAGGCTAAAAAGTCGGTGACGTACATCGGTGCGGAGTGGTGCGGTAGGGTTTTCGTTCTCAGCACAAAAAGCTGTTCTAGAAAAGTTCTTCAAACCTTCTGCAGCTCGTCTGCTACCCCCACCCCTGTTTTTGAACGATATCGCGGTCTGGATCCCGGACTATACCATGAGCGTCCACTCTCCATTCAGATTTCCTCTTTAATTGGAATAAGAAGCAAGCAGAAACACAATCAGTTACTTTTTTTAATGGAACAAAAGTGTTGAATTCACAGGCAACCACTAATTTCACAGCAAATAATGAGCGCCAATCAACGCCATCTTGCCTTGATTACGTCAAACCAGCCGTTTGAAATTGGACAAAGACCAAACGCTAGGAAGCAGCACGATCGATTTTCAACGACGCGATTTTGGACGAGTCGCCGGTCTTTCCCACTTTTACTGTCTTTGGACTGGTAGACCAAATTGGTCCACCTTGTGTTACAGACTGCATCTCACGTAGAAGCTCTGCTTCGGGCGGGAAGCCTGGACAGAGTCGACAAGCGCAAAAACAAAATTTTTCAAAAATTATATTTCTGAACCATTTGATAGGGAAAAACAGTGAAGCAAAAACCACGAAAATTATTGTCGGGACAGTCTATAAGAGCATTGCGGCTAACCTGGCGCACACTTGAATTAATAGTCCCGTGATCAGCCTGAATTCAAGATAGTATCCGAGGATTAGCACCGTCCGTAGATATATATGGATTCGAAAGCTGTGAAGCTATACACATAACATTCTTAAGTCACAAAAAATTAATGATGAATAAATAATTTAGGGGTAGCTACAGACTTTCTGCTAAAGGCCTTAACTAATCACCTTTACATCAATACTACCAAACCAAACTACAGACTTAGGTAGCTTCGACCTTACGATACTAGTGGCACCCCTTACATTAGAAAGCTACTCACACCTCGGGAGAACATGGCTCAGCTTCTCATCACTCGGATATCAAAAAGACAAGAAAGCTGCGCTCCCGGGCCACCACTTTTCCTTTTCCTGACAGCAATTTCAGAATATTGCGGTTCAGGGGCAATGGGGCCCAGATGCCGAGTGACTTAAGTTCGTAACTTGGCCATTGCTGGGGCTTGGACGATGAAATATCATGGGACTATAGATCCTAGGGTCTGGAATAGCCTTCTGAAGTTGCACATCACCACTCTCCTTTTCCATGGGCAACTGGGCCCAGATTGCTCATGAGTTAAATTCGTGAATCATGACAGGTGTCACATTTAAATTTGGTATACTTACTACTCGGGCCTGTGCGGTGGGGGGCTACTCCCCACACTTCCCTAGTATATTTCGGCCGTTCTTGGCGAGGGTCCTCTTGAGACTCCAGCCGAAGGAATGTTGTCGGCTCCAATAAAATTCGGCTGACGTATCCGTTTTGAATTGTCAAATGTGATCCGCAGTCAGCTTGGGCTGAAGGAATTTTTAGCCCCCATTCCCCCCCCCCCCCCTAATGACTCCTCTAGTCAGAGCCGGCGCCCTGGAAACCCCATTTACTCTTTCTGTCTATTTATCATATATGGGGAAAACGTAGCCTGACATAGGCTACAATCGTCAGGTTTGTCAACCGCTTGGGATTTTTGAGAAAGCATACGACGTGGAGAGAATTGCTTACTGATGCGTAATCATGATATGGCAGGGTTCCAGAACAAAACTGCAAAAAAAAACCTCTCCGCTTTCAGAATTAGGCTCGTGTCTGGATAAAGTTAAGCGTTTAGGGTTGTCGTGTGTAGTAGCCGGCGATTTTAATTGTGACTTAACGGAAGTTGATTCTTAAGGATCTCCGCGAACGATCCTGATCAAGGGTATATTTGGTGATTGGTTAAGAACGGCCTGTAAGGATTCTGATTTCACTTATATTCTCACATCATCACGAGCATCTAATCTTGACCACATTGCATTTTCTTGTAACCTTGGGACTGAACAAGTTAATGTTCTGAGTGAATACCAACTATCAGACCATTCTCCTATTGCTTCTTCCGTCAGAACTGTTACGCCACCACAGCAAACACATCCTCGAACTCCACCACCTGCTCGTGATTGGTCGAAAATTAATAGGGATCTCTTCATGTCTATTTTATCCTGAATAAAATCCGAGTCCCGTTTCACCTTCTTCAGATTTCAGATAATTTCTGGAAAGAAGAAATACGCATTAGCCTGGATCAGTATTTCACCGAGATTGCCACGCTGTTCGTTTTGCCGAGAGCCAAGCAGTTCCTCTCCGAAGAACTCGTAAAGGTATCATCCCGGGATGGTCGTCAAACCCTGATCTAGTCACAGCATGGAGACAAGCAAAATTCTGGTTCAGTCTGTGGAAGGATTTTGAGAAACCACGATCTGGTATCGTGAACGACCTACGCCTCAGGACGAAAAGAAACTTCACGAAAGCTCTTGCTTTCCATCGAAAGTCGCTTGTTGATCGGAATTCTGCGAGAGCCATTAGTTGCGTTTTTGATCCGAATTCTCCTCGCGATTCTCCTCCGAATTCTCCTGTTTGGCGTGTTTAGACTATTCAGATGAAACGAATTCTCCTTTCTTTCGTTTCATCTGAGGAGAATTCGTTTCATCTGAATAGTCTAAACACGCCAAATAGGAGAATTCGGAGGAGAATCGCGAGGAGAATTCGGATCAAAAACGCAACTATTGCAAGCATGACCGTACTCTACTCTTGTTTCTCAGACACGTAACCACGCCCCCTCAGTACATCCCTCTGATATGCCTGACGATGAATGGTACACCCACTTCGAATCCGAGTTTTCGTCTCCAGACCCCCATCTTCAAGATCTGTATGACGAGGAATTGGATACCTTCTTAGCTTCTTCCCCGAAAACACATTACACTGTGTCAACTCGAGCGATGGAAAAAGCGATCCAACAGTTAAAGTGGAAGTCTTCTAGCGGCATTGATTGTGTGGGAGCCATGCATCTAAAGAATGGTAGTCCTCTTCTGACTCAACACCTCACGCTGCTGATGCAGATGATATTCACGCAGTGCACTGTCCCTTCAACATTCTGTATTGGTGATCTTACTCCGATCCCTAAGAAGGGAAAAGCAGAACCCCAGTGCACCTCATTCCGACCCATCATCGTCGCAACTTCTCTGTGTAAGCTCTTCGAGCTCCTCTTTCGGGATGAACTGGAAGCAACTTGCTATACACCCCCCCCATCAATTTGGCTTCAAACGAGGAACTGGCTGTACCGACGCTCTTACTGTAGTAGCAAATGCTCTTGTTGACGCTGTGTCAGCTGGAGATAGTCTAGTTCTTGCTGGCCACGATGTAAGACGCGCATTTGACTCGCTTATACACTCTGCAATGCTTCTTAAAGCTGGCAAGCGTGGCCTGAACCCGGATATCGTTCGTACACTCAGGGATATGTATTCACGGCTATTCATTCACCTGAAACTTCCGCCTGATAAAAATATGCCTCCGACTCCTAGGAGGAAGTTGATCCCTGTCCTAAAGGGCGCTCGACAAGGTGCGGTCTCTTCGCCTGATTTCTTCAATAACTACGTCCTCGAGGCTCAAGACCAATGTCCATCTTCCCTGATAATGGCATCAATCAATCTGTCATTAGTGTGCTACGCAGATGATATACTGAACCTCAGTCGTACGCTGCAGCGGATTAGCGAAATTTTTCGTATCCTTCAAGATGAATACCTCAAGGTTGGTCTGCAGTTTAACTCGACAAAGTCGGAAATAGTTCTTTTCAACTGGAAGAGCTCACCGCCCCCTTCAATAGCACTTGGAAGCTCATCGTTCCAACCTGCTGATCACATAGTATATCTGGGCCTCCCCATCGGGTCCTCGTTACGACACACAAGGTCTCTTCTCATCGAGCATCTTAACCGTCGAATTTCGGGATCTTATGCATCTATTGTCACTTGCAAGTTCCGTTTCAACTGCCATCTTCTAGCTAGCCTTTACAGCGCAATAGTTCTCCCACACATTTTATACATTGCCCCATTTTGGAAAATTTTCACAAAATCAGACCAATCAAAAATCCGTTCGCTGTTTTTCCGTTTCGCAAAATATCTGCTACGTCTACCACCTTGGCACAGAAATAGAATTGCAGACCCCGAACTTGCTATATCCCGGGTCATTCAAAAACACAACAAAAAAGTAGCTGGTCATGAATTGGTTCTGTCTTTTCTTAAGTTCTGTCTTTTCATGATTATGTCATGTGACAGGTTTTTCATTAAATAATAATAATAATAATAATAACTTAATCTGTAGTATTTTGCATTCTAGCGTTATAATCCTACATCTGATTTTAACTGTCCGAACTCGGAATACAAAAATCTCCGAATTCGGCGATGTCGAAGAGACTTTTTACAGTGAACCCGATGCACAAAATGACATCGTCTTGCCTGTGACGAGGCCTGTAACGGCAGGCAATTTACAGATTTGAGGCAATGGACAACTAGGCCCAGCTGCCGCTAGATTGGATGGGTTTTGGGTTAGGGGGCACGCCTCCCAAAAACAACATCTAGACCTTACTTATAACCTAAGTCATTAGGCATTCTAGTCCTAGTTGTCCCTGGATAGAAAGTGCGCTAGGCCGGCTGTTAAAATGGGGGACACAATCTGGCAACTAAATGTTAAAACCTCGGACTCGATGCTAAAATCTGGCAACTTGAATGCTAAAATCTGGGAACCAAGTGCTATGATTTCGAAGATCACTGGCCGGATTAACTCCTTCACAGAGTTGTAAAATTTCAACGTAGCAATCAGCTAAGTGGGATGAATCAAAGGATTTTGTGCGGAAGTCAGGTGAGTCTGGTCCTTTTCTCAGATGTCGTGGATGCGGAAATTCTTGTTTCTCCTGATCTAATGTGATTATAGACGGAATGATGAGGTTAGTTTCAGCGGTTATTTTCGTTCATTTTATTTAGTCCTAGCCTGTATGGTGCGCTTGTTTCACCTTGATTAACGTGATATGCGCTTTCGGGCGAGCAGAGGTTTTGAATTCTATGGTTTTGTCCTTAGGTTATTCAAGAATAACTTTTCTCGAACAGGTATGCAACGCACATCTTCCTATGTCCCACAGGAAGTTATATTATGGCAATTACTTTTGTGGAGATTGTTACGACATCGTACGTATCATCCTCCAGAGGGGGTGACACGAAGCCGTATCAGCCTCCGCAGATGTTCATCGAGCACTTTTCCTCAAATACTGAATTCACCGAGCACTTTTCCTCAAATACTGAAAAGTAGAAGCTGATCTCCAAAAATTAATTAAAAACAATACTTTCAGTAAAAAAAACACACAAAAAAATACATAAAAAATGATATAAAAAGTAAAATAAATAACAAATAAATGTTGAAAATGATAGAACATCGTACTCTCTTAGACAACCAGCCTATGCCCAGGGGCGTAATTTCGTCAAAATCCTGGGGGGGGCAAAGTTGGAGCCGACTTTCCCAAATCAAGTGAAAATGAGCAGTTTTATTTCAAGAAGAAAAACGTAATAAAAACAAAGAAACAAAGAGATAGTTTACTAATCGACCAAGGCGAAAACGACACAGGAAGCGATAAAATTAGGTCAAACGCCTCAAGGACCGAACGGGCAAACATCAAGCTGGGGGGGGCAGACTGGGGTCTGGGGGGGGCAGTTGCCCCCCCTGCCCTATAGCAAATTACGCCCCTGCCTATGCCCTAGGTCAAACCTTGTCACAATCAGATTGCCACTGAAAATACAGCTTGTCAACTGAAACAACATCCTCCTGTCCCTTGCTTTTCAAAAGGTAGTTATTCACCTTTGATCACTGTCTTTATTCTAAAATATTCCTTGAATTATCAAGAGGCAACACGTGGTTTTGTTCGTGTCGGGACATCTCGCCACAAGACAACTCGCCACAGCGACAACTGGGAACCGACTACTCGCCACACCGACATCTCGCCACAGTGACATCTTGCCACAGCGACAACCTGCCACACCGATGGCTCGCCACACCGACAGCTCGCCACACAGACAACTGGCCACAGCGACAAGCCGCCACACAGACAACTTGCCACAGTGCGACATCTCGCCACATTTATAACGTAAAGTGCTTTATTCAATTAGTATTTATTCGAACAAAATTTTTAATTGAGCATCTAATTACGGGCAATGCCTCTCAGTAAATCAATTGCGCTACTACGGTTATACCTACTGACAATAAAATTCTTTCGATTCTCTTGTTCATCTTCAAGTATTGTCTCTTCGGCCGAGGCGGAGAGCAATCCTACCTTGATTCGGTCCACGTCCGCCTTTTTCAAATTTTCTTCGGTCTTGAAACATTTCAGGCAATGCATTGCAATGCCATACTAATAATAATTTTATTTTAACCCTCCATACAAATACAAAGTAAATGGTCGAAGGAGTTGATAAGGAAACAAAAGAAAAAGAAAAAGAGAAATAACACAACACTACGAAACAAAATTAGACTGCGATAACTGAAAAACAAAAACAAGCTTGAATCACATGATTACACCAGGCTAGCCAGTGGAAAATCGTGCAGTTTTGTACTTCGGTTGATGAAACGGCTAGTTAGCTCATTAATTTTTTCGCTTATCTCAAAAATACGGTACATTTGTGATACATAAGAGCTTCGGAAACATATGAGAATTCCCCGTGGATATTTGCAGTACCGGAAAAAATTAGAACGGACTTGTTTACGCTCAGTTTTATTCAATGAATTCCACAGAGGGGTTAGAAAGAAGACATGGGACGAAAACATGGCATTGGATAGACGGCCAAGCGTAATTTTCTTTAAGAGCCGCGATAACTAAATTTTTAGGATGGCTTGATCCTACCAGCTGGTTAAAGCTGAGATGCCAACCATCTATGTCGTCATCGGTTCGTGGAAGATTCATGTTCCAAAGGGAAGGTGGGAAACGAGCCGGTCTTCGAGAATTCCCACGTAGTCTCCCGATGTAGTTGTCTTAAAAATAGTCTGTGACCGGGGACGTTTCTGATGGAAGTATCGCCGACAACTTCTCGAAGACGTCTTTGACATCGAATGGTGGAACGAATGCAAGGGCTGGTAACTTGCAAAGTTGAATCGTGTTTTAGTCGTATTCTTGTGGCGAGTTGTCCCTATGGCGAGTTGGTCGTGTGGCAAGTCGTCTCTGTGGCGAGTCGTCCCTGTGGCGAGTTGTCAGTGTGGCCAGTCGTCGGTGTGGCGAGTTGTCAGTGTGGCGAGTCGTCGGTGTGGCGACATGTCTGTGTGGCGAGTTGTCGGTTCCCAGTTGTCGCTGTGGCGAGTTGTCTTGTGGCGAGTTGTCATGGAATCGGTTTTGTTATTTGTTTACTTTTTACTTCCATGACCCATAGAATAATCATTTTAGTAGATCTACAGTTTGCTACCGCTAGATGGCATCTGAATCGTTTTTTTTTTTTAAAGACTGCATTGATAGAAACTGAAGTGCTCGGGTCCCAACAGTAGTCATTTTAGTAGGTCTACAGTTGGCTTGGGTTGCTACTTCACTAAAATAAAATTCTGTATCGCAGTAGAAAAAGTACAACAAAAGAAGAATAAGTCCTACCTAAAAAAGATATTCTGTTCGAAAACGTTATAGTAGTTAATATACCTCAATCTCGGTTCATATCAGAATAACAACCTCGGCGGCCATTTCGGTTGATATCGGAATGACAACCTCAATGGCCATTCGGCTCGGATAGGTTATTTTCAATGACCCGTCTCGGTGTTATTTTCCGATATCAACCTCGATATCGGAAGTTAACCTTTATTAGTAGAGAAAATACCCTGACTAATGTCTCGTTTTAATTTTAACTTTCGCGTTTGAGCGACGAAGTCTGGAAGCTTATTTCATGGCACGTTTGTCGGAGAAAACCTACTGCTGCTTTGAAGCGTAAAAGGAAAGTCTTGTCTTCGCTAAGATTATAATTTAATCCTTTAGTCCGCCACACTGGAATGTGCCGACAGACTTTCCGAAAAACATGCTGACTTTAGCTAGTCGAAAAAAGTCCCGGATTTTAAAGGATAAAGGACCTATTTGTACGGTGGCACGCCTTTCCTTCGTGGCTGCATTAGATGAATTATTTCTCAGCCAACCTGGTGCTTCTCAGTCTCATACGATTGTTTTTTTTTCTATCCGTCTACGACACTTCGCACTACATCGTGTTTCTGCTCAAAAGTTCGGAGATAGTTGACCACTTTCCAACTAAGCTATGCTTACAGAAAATAACACACGATTTCGGCTGTTTTTAGCCCCTTGCCTTGGATGAGAATCTTGGCGAAATTTGCATAACCGGTCTCCGGACGAACAGGTTTCTCAGAAACAATAGTGGCGTTTTTTGATCGCCGATCAGTTCGGCGATAGCTTTCTGTTTTTGTTCTGATCGGCTAACGTCTATCGCCTAAATTCGTGTCCATCGCCCATCGGCCAAGGACTCGCCGTTAGCCGTTGACGTATGGATTTCATTTGAGGATTAGGCGGTATTTTCAAAATGAAAAACTCGTTTTTGCGCACCCAGAAACAAATATTCCAGAAGAAGGGTTGATTGGAGACATTTGTTCATTTCTAAAATTGTTCGGTACTGAAATAAGGACAGATGCAAAATGGAGCAAAAATCATAACCTGGAAACACTATTTCGTATTTGGATTGGGTTTTCTGCAGGCAATGTTAACGGAAGTCATACATACAGATAGGGATGATACTTGGTACTCTTCATTCAGGTGTCCTTTAACGATGAAAACAGTATTCTTCAAATCCTGTCATCAAAAGTCCCGAGTCTCATGATATTAAAGAATTGGCGTTCGTCAAGCTCGGTTTTCACCGTCACTGTTTTGTGGTCGCTGTTTTTGTTTTCGTGAGTTTAACGAACAAACTTTCGCCATGATATTTCGATGTAAGATATTCTCAGGTTAAAGGCACAGTAAACTTGACTAGGCAACTTTCGGCCATCAAACCGGCCTGGGGGGCTTAGATAAATGTACAGGGACTTACTGTCGACAGAACCCCCCATCTTTGTTATCTCGAAACCCCTCCTTATTGTTCCCAGAGCTAGCTGGCAGGGCCTTGCCCCTTATGCACTGTAGTTACGCACTCATGCACTGTAAAAGTTCGCGATTGTCTGTGTTATCAACATACAGGGTTGCCACTTTACTAAAATAAATTCACTATGCAAAAGGAAAAAAGTAATACCAAACAAGAAAAGTACTCAGAACGTGTTGCTGGGTCATAGTCACCTTGGAAATAAAACCTGACAACTACTTTTTTCTTAAAATCTGCTGCCAAAGTAAAAAGAAAGTTCTATCGTGAACACAATTGTCCTACCGGTGGCAACCCTGTTGACATACATTGTATTACTTTGTTTTGGGGGCAAAGGTCGTGGGTTCGAGTCCTACTCTCGGCACACAAACCTTTTGCTTTTTTTTTTTTTTGCTCAAAAGTCGAACTCTCGGAAACTGCCCGGAAACTGTAAAAGTCGTAACAAGAATTTTTCTAACTCTCAATATCGACTCAGGATACATTCTTGATATGTCAGCTAGCTCCCTGAGCCAAGTTTGAGTCAAGTTTTCTGTTCCTTTAAAGCACCGTTAATATTTGTTTTTGTTCTCCAGTCGATTCATACTCGCCCTTTAGTCAGCACATTTTTCAGTCAACCGCCAGGAGGACTCACGGTCACTGAAAACTGGATTCTCTGTAGGCGACCTTCGTTTTTGGGA
The DNA here is from genome assembly GCA_023053555.1 of Branchinecta lindahli. Classification (NCBI taxonomy): domain Eukaryota; kingdom Metazoa; phylum Arthropoda; class Branchiopoda; order Anostraca; family Branchinectidae; genus Branchinecta; species Branchinecta lindahli. Next base: position 9,523,579 of record JAKZAO010000012.1, read on the forward strand.
TCCCAAAACGTTAGTGACGGATACCTATGACATCGCAAAAGTTGTCCGTCCGTCCGTCCGTCCGTCTGTCCGTCTGTACGCACGATAACTCTCGAAGGGATTGAGATATTTTGATGAAACTTGGTGGGAGGATCTTTTGGGTCAAAGTACAAGTCAAGTTCGAAGATGGGCTCTGTAGCTCTATATTTGAGGGTTGGGGAGGGGTTTCAAATTAAGGGGCAAACAAAATATTTTGAAACAGCTAATGTGATAGTCGATTATGGGGTAAGGAGACATGCTGAACACGATGGTGAAAACCATTTTCTCGCCGGACAAGTAGTTCGCCCGGAATCCGGCCAAAACCGGAAAGTTTGTTAAAACTAAAAGTTTTATTTGAATTTGATTAGATGTTCGATTTAGGGGTAAGAAAACATGCTGAACACGATGGTGAAAACCATTTTCTTGCCGGACAAGTAGTTCGCCCGGAATCCGGCCAAAACCGGACACAAAATGTGTCGACCAATTTTCGGCTACCCCTTTTCTTCAAAATAGTATATAAGCTCTGCATAATATTATAGCTCTGCGCAGAACGCGTACTCAATGAACCTAAGAGCTAGTTGTTTTCGAAGGTCAAAGGGGTTGGTATGTGGGGTTGGTAAAAGAGAAGGTGGTTGCGGGCTATATAACAGTTGGAAAGTTTAGAAGGATTGACAACTTCAGTAGAAGGGTGAACACTGAAACCAAAAATAGACCGATCCCAATTGTGAGACAAGTAGGGGATTTCTAATGGTTTCATGGTCTAATAATAGGCTGTTAGACCATAATCATCTTCGGCAATGAGGGGTTAGCAGTTTTGTCTACTTGGTGTACCTACAATTTGTTTCCTGTGCTTTATATGGTACGAACAATTTTGTACCACGTCTATCACGAGGACATGGACTCGTAAGTAAGAATCGGTTGCTAGAATCTTTGGTGATGAGGGGTTGCCAACTTTTGCTAGTTGGTATACCCTTTAATTTTTGCCAGTGTATTTCATGGTAAGAACGATACGGTACCATGTCTATCACGGGGAGATGGACTTGGAAGTAAGAGTCGGTTGCTAGAAGGCATTCGCGAGGGGCTTGAAACTTTAAACTTTGATCTGTTTCTAAATAAGTTTTGATCTATCAACATCATATATTAGATTTTTGGGATCCCATCGACACCTTTGGTCTTGTTCACGTCCGTAACCACATAAAATGAAACTGACAAAGCAAACAAATGTCATTTTGAAGGACCCCTCCTGCTTATTCTGCCTTTAAAAGGTTATCCGAATAGGGCTGCGATCTATGTTTGAAATGTTCGGCAACTACAGCGGCAAACAATTGCGTCAATTGCCGATATAAATAACAGATCATGGCGGATTTGCATTCTTCAAGCCATTAATATGAAAGCAACATGGAAAGTGAAAGTGACCAGGAAGAACTTGGCCAGTTGAAAGCTCGAACTTGCTTATCAACTTGGTGAACTGCTGGCCAAATTCTCTGCGTTGACCACAGCTTATGTATCTAGGATACATAAGCTACATCTAGATACATAAGCTGTGGGTTTTGCAGTCTGGAATCGAGCATTTCATTATCTTCACTTTATTGGCAATTGGAAAGCACGCTTTTACAGATATTCAAATTTTCCCGCGCCTTAGCCGTAAAATTATTTGGCGTGCAACCAGTGGAGATTCTCAACGTCACTACTAGACTACGCGACGTAAAAAAAAAAATCCCTCACGGGAGTCAAGATAATTCAGTGTGTTGAAATCAAAGGTATAAAAACAAGTTGGCTTTGCAGTTAAACTTTAATTTATCTCTAGCTCTGTTGTAGGATTATAAGCTTCTAAAAACTCGGCCTTTCGCCTTTTTTCGTTTTATAGCATTTTAGCTATTTTTCCATATATTTAGCTATTTTTCGACATTTCAGCTAATTTTCGACATTTTACCCATTCTTCGCCCTAGCCGGGTTTTGACAGTCACGCAACACAAACTTCGCTAAAGCTTCAAGTTCCGCTGACAACTCTTTCACATATAAGGAAATGAGAAGCTTCAAATATTGTTTTCCTTTTAGAAGACATGTATCATGTCTACCTTCTGTCTTCGATTTCTTTTATTTTGCTTGGTTTTCCCGATTTTCAACCACTGCGCATCCAGTTTTCATATTTTGTGTCCATCCGCCGCGTCGGAGAGCCGGAAGGCGGATTAGAGTTGACAAACACTAACAAGAAAATCGCTCATATAACGTGGCAAGTAATGGTGTTTTTTCAAACCAAAATTTCTGAGCCAAATCAAAGTGAAAAGATCATTTCCAGTTGTGCTTTAAATGAAACTCTTTGACGTCATTTGCTTCCAGATTCCATACTACGATCGGGTTCGATCCTGACCGGGCCGTAATATTTTGCTTATCCATGTGCATGGTGAGAAAATAAACATGTGACACCGGAGACTCGTTTTTGCTGCAATAGTGCTGCGGCATCGCTGCTGCAGCACGGACTTGGTGGGTGAGCAAGTCCGCGGCGCGATCCTCGAAAAGTGCTGCCGTCTTTCTCAGAAGCACTGCAGTGCAAAAACGCCAATTATAGCAGAAGCCTCGGCAGAAGCGGCCGAGAAGTGGACGTGCAGCGTGCAACAAAAACGAGACTCGGGTAGAACAGAAACACAGTGAAATGAGAATTTAGTGACTGAAAATACTCAACAGGATTGGAGACAAAGAATAAGCAGGCATAGTTACTGACCCGGATGCTTTATGGCCTATTTTGGTGGAATAAAAGGTTAGCGAAGGGATCCCCATTTCCGAATTCCATTCAAAAGTTTCATTCCCGAGGCCGAAAGAAACGCCTGACTGCACCGACATCCACTGCTGATTTCTCGACAAGGACTTTCCTGATTTACCTACATAGCTTTTGTTGGTTACAGAAACGGAATGAGTTCCTAAGCAATAATTTGGATCCATTAAAAATAAATAGTTATCATCGTTAAAGGACACCTCAAGTTTTTTTCTGCCTTTTTATATCATCCTTAGCTCCCTTGTGGAATTATTAGCTTCTGAAACCCCCGTCTTTCCCCATTGTTCCGTTTTGAACCTATGGCTTCTAGCACTTTTTCGGCCGAGCCGAGTTCTGCCAGTCACGCCCGCAATATTCGCAGAAAGCTTCAAGGTCAGCCGACTGCTCTTTCACACATACGGATATTAGAAGCTTCAAAGTATTGTCTATCATTTTGCAAGACATGGCAGATCATCAGGCATATCTTGCTTATTTTTCTCGTTTTTTTTCCTGCGCATTCTCTTTTCAAATATATTGCGTCCAGCCACCGTGTCGAAGAGAGCGAAGGCTGGACTGAGTCGACAAGCGCTAACAAGTGAATCACTAATTTCACGTGGAAAGTAATGGTATTTTCGACAAGAGCTATAAGCTCATATGGCACTTGCAAGGGTTGAGATGTATTATTTGATCAAAAGTAATTTTCGACTGTGCGGTTCAGATGCGCACTTTAAGGGAGCTAGAGAAAAAGTATTTTATCGTTGAACTTGGCTGTAATGATGCGCACTTTAAAGGCACTAGAAATTCATCTGTAAGGAAGACCCTTGATGCAAAAACGATAGCAGGCTCTTAGGGATCATTCATATATACGTATGATCAAAAGTATTTTTTTTTCCACTAATGCGGGTAAAATGCGCACTTTAAGGGTGCAAGAATTTTTTTTTTTTTGCATAACCCTTGTGGGACAACTGTTCATGGGTTGAGATGTATCGTTTGATAAAAGTACTTTTCGACCTTGCGGTTAAGATGCACACTTTAAGGGAGTTAGAACTTCATTTGTAAGCAAAACCCTTGAAGCAAAAATGATCATGAGCTCATGGGGATGATGGAAATGCATATTTTGCTTTAAAGTATTTTTCTTAATTTGCGGTCATGATTGGTACTTTAAGGAATGGTCGGATTTGAAAAGTGGCGATTTCTAAGCCAATCTTGTCGAATTTCTAGTACTCCAGCCAAATTTCATCGTCCTAGCACATCTGGAAGTACCTTAACTCGCGATCACCGGAATTCCGGACCCGCCCCTCAAACTCCCCCCACAGTCGCCGGAGCCAATCCGATTCAGTTTTGGACTTGTTTGTTATTCCCACAAAGTTCCATCCCGATCTCTCCAGTCCAATCCGGTCACGTATTCCCCCCCCCCCCCAATTGTTGTCGGATCCGGTCCGGACATGAAAAAGATCCCCACATGCACGCCCTCTGTTCACTTATTAAATTTCACTCGAATCCGATCACCCGTTCCAAAGTTACGCATGGCTAAATATTCCGGATTCCCCCTCCCTCCGATCCCCCCACGACTATCGGATCGAGTGAATTTTTATTTACAAGTCAGTTTGATCGGGTCCCTGATACGCCTCCCAAGTTTCGTCGTGAAAATCCCAAAAACCGTCATCACCAGAATTCCGGGAAACTCCCCTCCACCCCCCCCCCAAGTGTCCTGGTCCAGTCCAAACGTGTAAACGATTTATCTGGAGCAGATTCTTGTTCTTCCCAGCAAGTTTTACTCCGATCCCTCCATTATAACCGTTTCTCGAGATTTCCGGTCTTCCCCCACCCCAACTCCCCCATAGCTGTCGAATCCGGTTCGGACTTCAAATGGAACATCAGAGATATGTCATTCATTCAGGTATTAAGTTTCGTCCCAATCCGGTCACCCGTTCGAAAGTTACACAACACTCAATTTTCCATATTCCCCCGCACTGCACCACATATACAAACCCCTTTGACCCTCGAATGCACTAGCTCTTTCCAATGTTAACAGAGTGATCCGATGCAAAGAGTGACGTCACGCCGCGCGCAGACCTACTAGTGTGTAGAAAGGGGTAGGGGTTTTACAAAAACTACTAAATTCGCAGGATTCCCCCGCCCTCTACTCCCTCCACGGTGGTCGGATCGGGGAAGTGACTATTTGCAAGTTAGTTTGGTCGGGTCCCTGATATGCCTGCCAAGTTTCATCGTCCTAGCACATCTGCAAGTACCCTAACTCGCGATCACCGGACCGACCGACAGACCGACAGACCGACCGACGGAAAAGTGATCGGTATATGGCACTTGAGCGAAGCTGCAAGTGCCATAAAAAACGATATTTCGGAGACACTTCGTCATGGAAAGATCATTTTCTAGTAAGAGTTTTGCTTTAAGTAATATTTAGGATTCTAGTATTTTAATGAGGTCAGTTGTTTCATCTTTACATGAATATACCTAAGTAATGTTGTAATTATATGCATAATCTTGTGCTTTTTTTGTGTAACGGAGTCGCCGCTTTCGGCGGATAGAAATAAAATTAATAAATAAACAAAATTTGCGATTTCACACTTCGTCTGAATGGACTGCCGGCTGGCCAAAAAGCAATTCCTCTAATGCAGCCAAGAAGGAAAGCGTGTCATCGAACTTGGATAGTAAGCACCTCATCCAAGTCAAGTGTTCAGTTTTATTACGACTAATAATCTTGAGATGACGCAGAAAATAAAGCAATAATTTTAAGGAAATAACAGATATCCGTTAGTCAGAAAATGTAATGCGATTCAGCTATGACTGGTGGTGATGTCGGCCGTCATTTATGCGGATGCTCCAGCAGTACGCTGTTATACGATTGGTACGTCTTTCTTTCGCTGAATTTCAGTATCGAGCGTAGTGTTGCGCATTGACTGGCATTTGGGATTTTGCCATGTGCAAAAAGGAAGAGACGAGAACCAGAAAACTGGCTATTAATTAAATCATGTATCGACACCTGGCAGGTTGCACTTGATTTTTTTTTTTTTGCATTTTGCTCCGGTATGAGCAGAGCAAAATAACCCTAGAGAGTAGCGCCAAGACTTGAAAAAAGTGAGACACAGTCGAGTAACAGCGGCACTAGCACCACTAGCGATATTGAACGTCCCTACTCAAACTCAATCAGTCGTGAACCAGCGCTGGCTCCAGTAACTTCATATTCTGAACACAGCCAAAAAAAGATACAACCTCTCTGGTTTCCAAGATGTGTGCAGACTGCGTCTTAGCTTTATTAGAAATTTTTTAATCCGCAAGATTGTCTCGCTTTAAATTCCGCAAGCGTAATGGGCGGCGCTACGACTATGGCCCGTTTGCGAAGCATGGAAAGAATAGTTCTTGGCGCTACTCCCTAGTGTTATTTTGCTCTGGGTATGAGAGAGATATGATGTTTGGCTGTGCATAATCGAGCGTGACGTATTAGCTAGCAGAGAGTGCGGTCGCACTTCGTTTGACACAAATGCCGCCGTGAAATTCGGAAACATCGTCGTAGCTTAATTAGTCCGACACCTCCTGTCAAAGCTCCAGACAAACGGAACGGTGTGTGCTTTCCAGCACATTTCAAGCCACAAAGGCATCGGTCAGAATAAAGTGGTTGACAAGCACCAAGAACAAATAACCCAAGAAAACCCCGTCTTTGGTCCCATGCATCGACTATGGATACCCCGACAAAACTGAGCGGAGCTAGAGGCAATTCCGAGCTTTTAGTTGATACCCGTCTACTTCCCTCGGCACCGCTGCGCATATCAGAGGAAAAACTGTAGCAGGCGCGGAGGACCTGCTCTGCAGCGCGTCACACGTGACGTCACGATGGTATACAACCATTTGGCTATAACCTTTGAAATTTCCTCTACGAGGCACGGTGTTTCCTGATGTCAGTGCGTGTATTATTAACACTTTTAAAGTACACATATCACCGCTTCAGAGGCCACAGAACAGAGCTTCGGATTTTGAAAAAGATGCTACCTTCCCCTTTATCTTATCCCCCAACTAAAAGCTTGTATTTATTTTTAAATATTTTGCCATTAGAACATTTTGTTACAATTCATGCATTTTTGTTTATGGTCAGGTATCGCCAGGGTGCATTACCTAATTATTATGGCACTTGCCTTCCGGCCAAGTGCCATATACCGATCACTTTTCCGTCGGTCGGTCGGTCGGTCGGTCTGTCGGTCTGTCGGTCGGTCGGTCAGTCCGGTGATCGCGAGTTAGGGTACTTCCAGATGTGCTAGGACGATGAAACTTGGCAGGCGTATTAGGGGCCCGACCAAACTAACTTGGAAATCGTCACTTGCCCGATCCGACCATCGTGGGGGGAGGGAGGGGAGCCGGAATCCGGAATTTAGTGACATGCATAACTTTCGAACGGGTAATCGGGTCTTAATGAAACTTGATATTTGGAAAGACACCGTGTCTCACATGTCCCAACTCAAGTCCGGACCGAATCCGATGAATGTGGGGGGGGGGGGTCGGAGGGGGGAACCGGAAATCATGTTAAACGCTTAGAGCGGAGCGATCGGGATGAAACTTGGTGGGAGGAACAAGCACAACCCCTAGGTACATCATTGACAGAACCGGACCGGATTCGTGCACTGGGGGGGAGTTGGAGGGAGGTTCCGGAATTCCGGTCATACGGAGTTAAGATACTTCCAGGTGGGCTAGGACGATGAAACTTGGCAGGCAAATCAGGGACACGACCAGATTAACCTGGAAACAGGGGGGGAGTTAGGGGGGGTCCGGAATTCCGGTGATCGCAAGTTAAGGTACTTCCTGACATGCTAGGACGATGAAACTTGGCTTGAAGATTAGAGACTTGACATGATTGGCTAAGAAATAGTTAGTTCCCAGATCCGACCATCCCTTAAAGTACTAATGCTAACCGCAAAGTACAAAAAATACTTCTAAGCAATAGATACATTTTCGTTATCCCTTTGAGCCCATGATCATTTTTGCCTCAAGGGTTTTGCTTACAACTGAATTCCTTAAAGTACAAACAATACTTCTGAGTAAAATATACATTTTCGTGCTCCTGGTGATCATCTTTTTTGCTTCAAGAGTTTTGATTACAGATGATTTTCTAGCGCCCTTAAAGTGCGCACAGCCAAATGCATTGCCAAACGATACAGTCTCGTGATTTCCAAGGACCCATGATCATTCTTATCTCAAGGGTTTTGCTTACAAATGATCAAAAGAAACCCACGAATTGACGAATTCCTACTTTCATCCTCTGACCTAGCCTTGCAAGTGCCATATGAGCTTCCAGCTCTTGTTTCACTTCCATTAATTTATTCCCGGATGTTTTCGTACTGCCTGCTTATGAAACCCGATCGGCTTCGAAAATACGCCAGCCTCTAATCATCACTGAGAGGTCTCGGTTTTCGACAAGGAACAGAGTTGTTGGAGTTTGGAACAATTATAAAGACCTTTTTGAACAGGACCTGTCAGTGTTTACTTTGAAGAAGAAATAAAAAATCATCTGTTGGCGGAAGATTGATACTGAAAATATGATACTTCCCTCTTTTGGGCTTTCCGTTATCCCGGTAATTCCCTAGCCCTTAATTTTTGTTTTAGTAAAAATTTAGCGTTCCTTCAGCTTTTTATAGTCCACAACCTGGTGTTACTATTATGGCACTTGCCTACCGGCCAAGTGCCATATACCGGTCACTTTTCCGTCGGTCTGTCGGTCTGTCGGTCGGTCTGTCGGTCAGTCCGCTGTTTGCGAGTTAGGGTACTTCCAGATGTGCTAGGACGATGAAACTTGGCAGGCATATTAGGGACCCGACCAAACTAACTTGGAAATAGTCACTTGCTCGATCCGACCATCGTGGGGGGAGGGAGGGGAGCCGGAATCCGGAATTTAGTGGCATGCATAACTTTCGAACGGGTGATCGGATCTTAATGAAACTTGATATTTGGAAAGACGTCATGCTTCAGATGTCCCATATCAAGTTCGGACCGAATCCGATGTATGTGGGAGGGAGTCGGAGGGGGGAACCGGAAATCATATTAAACGCTTAGAATGGAGTGATCGGGATGAAAGTTGGTGGGAGGAACAAGCACAACCCCTACGTACCTCATTGCCAGAACCGGACCGGATTCGTGCACTGTGGGGGGAGTTGGAGTGGGGTTCCGGAATTCCGGTGATACGGAGTTAAGTTACTTCCAGGTGGGCTAGGACAATGAAACTCGGCAGGTAATCAGGGACGTGACCAGATTAACCTGGAAATAGTCAGCTTCCCGATCCGACCATCGTGGGGGGAGTGGAGGGAGGGGGGGGACCCTGAATCTTGAGGTATGTATAACTTCCGAACGGGTGATCGGATCATAATGAAACTTGATATGTAGAAAGACAACGTGTCTCAGATGTCCCATTTCAAGTCCGGACTGGATCCGATGAAGCTGGGGGGGTCAGAGGGGGGAACCGGAAATCCTGTTAAACGCTTAGAATGAAGCGATCGGGATGAAACTTGGTGGGAGGAACAAGCACAACCCCTAGGTACATCACTGACAAAACCGGACCGGATTCGTGCACTGTGGGGGGAGTTTGAGTGGGGTTCCGGAATTCCGGTGATACGGAGTTAAGTTACTTCCAGGTGGACTAGGACAATGAAACTCGGCAGGTAAATCAGAGACGCGACCAGATTAACCTGGAAATAGTCAGCTTCCCGATCCGACCATCGTGGGGGGAGTGGAGGGAGGGGGAATCCTGAATCTTGAGGTATGTATAACTTCCGAACGGGTGATCGGATCATAACGAAACTTGATATGTAGAAAGACAACGTTTCTTGGATGTCCCATTTCAAGTCCGGACCGGATCCGATGAAGCTGGGGAGGGGGGGTCCGGAAACCTTTTGACGTGCTTGGAGTGGAGCGATCGGAATGAAACTTGGTGGGAAGAACAAGCGCAAGCCCTATGTAGATCAGTGACAGAACCGGACCGGATTCGGGCATTGTGGGGGAGTTAGAGGGGGGGGGTCCGGAATTCTGGTTATCGCAATTTAAGGTACTTCGTAGATCAGTGACAGAACCGGACCGGATTCGGGCATTGTGGGGGAGTTATAGGAGGGGGGGTCCGGAATTCCGGTGATCGCAAGTTAAGGTACTTCTAGACATGCTAGGACGATGAAACTTGGCTTGAAAATTAAAGACTTGACATCATTGGCTTAGAAATAGTTAGTTCCCAGATCCGACCATCCCTTAAAGTACTAATGCTAACCGCAAAGTGCAAAAAAATACTTTTAAGGAAAATATACATTTTCGTGATCCCTATGAGCCCATGATCATTTTTGCCTCAAGGGTTTTGCTTACAATAAAACTCCTTAAAGTACAAACAATACTTTTGAGCAAAATACATTTTCGTGCTCCTGATGATCATCTTTTTTGCTTCAAGAGTTTTGATTACAGATGATTTTCTATAACTTGGAAATAGTCACTTGCCCGATCCGACCATCGTGGGGGGAGGGAGGGGAGCACTACTATCCATTCACATCGTACTACGATAACTTGAATACAAGCTAAAAAGCTTGCAAGTGCCATATGAGCTTTCAGCTCTTGTTTTTTGTTTTTTTTTATGGTGTGGAGAGTTTGGTATGGCGTGTGTAAGTATACGGAATATAACGATATAACGATTTTCTTTGTGTGCGTATTAGGCCTACAGAGGAACGACTCATTTATATTATCTACGTATAAGCAGTGTATAAAATGGAGAACCTGAACTCCGGATGGTTGTAGTACAATGATCCGGAGACGGAGGTTCTAGTTCTCATTTGTTCTTGATAACACGTAGAGTAATATGACATACAAGTTACAAAAGTCTTTGACCATACACTACCAGACATTAACTTAACACATATGGACGAGTTTGCTCAAGTTTTCTAATAGTTCGAACATTCGTTGCTAATTTACTACTTAAATATGCAATATGGTCATCAAATGTGTTTGTTCCTGTCTAGTAACTGCATGCTAATCTTTCAGGAAACTCAAAGTTGTCTTCAAGGCTGTAAATGCCTTCAAAGAAAACTTGGAAAGTAATTCGATCACAGAGCCATCTCTTGTTGCTTCCAACGTCACTTCGGATCCGGAAGAAGAAGATTTGGATGGCGCCCGGGAGATCATCTCCTATGTCACGGTGACGATCATACCATTTATTTTGATAGCTGGTCTTGCTGGGAACATAATCACTCTGATCATATTCTCGAAGCCGCAAGCACAAGTAAGTGTAAAATCGAAATTTATCGTCATATGGTTTTCAGCCGGCCCTCAGCAATGGGCAGTCGAAATTTAGGGGTCCTAATTATCTTATAGTAGCCTAGTGTGCAAATTCGACCGCTAGATAGGGTTGGATAACGATACCAATGTACATGGTACACGTGTCATTTGCAGCCGTTCAGTGCTTTCAAGCGAACTGACTTGATTGAGATTTGAGACACTGGGGGCTGGGGCAGTGTTGCCAGGGTTGCGAAGAGCTCGACTCATAAAAATGTCACAATTGCTGACAAAAAAGTGCTTTTTGAAACCTCGATTTTTTTTTGCATTCCGCTGCGCAACGCGCAAAATGCGAATAATTGGTAATAACTGAATTTGTAACAACATTTTTTATAACATTTCTTAACTGTTAGCCTACATCACAGTTTTGTAACAAAATTAATCGGAAATGAGCTTTATTTAAAACTGCTTTTGTGTACTAAATCAAAAGTAAAGTGCAAGTTTCGGCAGTGTTTTGGGGGCGGTAATCCGTCAATCAAGTAAAGTAAATGAAAAAGTGCTTTTCTGACTTACAAAGTGTCATCGAGAGTGTCATTCGTAAAGAAAGGTGTCACTTTCAGAGAAAAAGTGTCACTGTGTCACCCAGAGGCAAAAAGTGTCAAAAAGCACCAAAAGTGTCACACTTGGCAACACTGATCTGTGTTGCCACCCGATCTAAATTAAGTTTACTAAACTCCGGAGAAATTTTGTACTAGATTATAATAAAATTTACTAACATTGCCCAGAATACTAAACGACATCGTACAATACTAAATCTACTACATTTCACCGGTAAACAAATACACCGACAGTTCAGTTCTGAGAAAATATATCGGACCGCGGACTTGGTCATCCAGCGCAGAGACGTCACAAATGGCGCGAAGCGCTGCGATTTTTCTAAAGACAGTCAATTTTTTCTTAAAACGGGTCAAATTATCTTAAAAACAGTCGATGTTTTTAGAACTTTGGGAACTGCCGCTCTGGCCTCTGCGTGTGAATGGGTGCTCAGAAAGAAACAAGAGTGGATCCTATTTTTGTTTTACTAGAAATTGGGATATTTTACTAGGAATTCACTAGATCCTCTATATTTAGGCTACTAGATTTTTAATTTTTTTTTTACCAGATCTAGGAAAATTTTACTGCCGGTAGCAACACTGACTGGGGACTATGGAATGGGGGCTATAAGGCGTATTCTCGCCGTTCCCCGAGGACTCCTCGGGGAATCGAAGGGAAAGGCGAGAATAGAGGGAGCCACTCCACGCGGACTCCGCGTACGGAAAACAACGAGAACACGGGGAATGCTTCCAAAATGGATTTTGTTCGAAAAAAAAATATGCAGTTGACGAAATTAGCCTGGATCCACTTTATTTTTGGTTTTGTTTATTCTGATTGTTTTTAAATTAATTTTACATTGCACCAACACCAGCAAAAATTGATTCCACTTCGAATCTGAAAGGGAGTCCTTTTTGATGATGGTGATGATAATCGGAGCATTCTCCGTCTGTGGGGCTCGCGAGAATACGGGGATTGAGTCCCCGGAACAAACAAAAACGCGGGGACTTCTCAAGTGGAGTCCTCGTCTTATGGGGACTGGGGACTTCGGAAGCTAGTCCGCTTGGAGCGCTGAGCTGAAATAAGGCGATTTTTAGGGCTTGACTTCTTTGAGTATTAAGTGAATATTATTTTGAACTGTTGTCGTGGGGCTGCTAAAAAACCGGGACCCATAGGCAGACGAGGGGTCGACGACTCTCATTTTTTTTATGTACACCATTCCGGAATAACGGAATAATCCTGACCATTCCGGATTATTCCTGGCCATTTCGGATTATTCCTAACCATTCCATATCCTCCCATTCTTTATCGAGTTTGGTAATTCACCAAGTTTTGTTTAGTCCACATTTATTTCACCCCATTCGGTCTGTCCTGTGGCGAACGAGGGGTCGACGACTCTAATTTTGTATGTGCACCATTCCGGAATGACGGAATAATCCTGACCATTCCTGATTATTCCTGACCATTCCGGATTATTCCTGACCATTCCGGATTATTCCTTCGGGACGTGTACAACACTCCAGGAGAGTCGTTGACCCCTCGTAGGCAGGTGCCTACTGTCACAATTTGTTTGGTTCGACACGTTAACCCACTGCGCTACATGCCGAGGGGCTTGTGAATATAGTTTATAAACCATTAAGGTCGCCATGGCGACCTTGGAGGGTCTGCAGACTCTCAAAACCAAGCAGGCAAGGCATTTCAGCTCTCAGTGAAGAGGGGTGGGGGCAGTTTTGAGATCACGTTGTCTCTTCAAAATAGCGTTAAAACTGGGTTACGCAGTCGGACACGATGAAAGTTGACCCATTTATGCAAACAATTCTAATGCTTTCCGGGCTGGTTCCATCAATTTCTTGGAATGAATGAATGATCTACACGCAATAACCGAGGACATGAGTGCAGTTTACGATAACATAAAAATGTTATTGAGTTTAACCCCTGCAGAGGGGTGAGCCCTAAATGGAAGGCTTGCGCATCACCCGTTGAAAGCGCCAGTGCAAAGGTTATGCTTCAATTTTCCTTGACCTCAGAAGAGTTTCTTCCAGTTCCGGGTGGCGGTATATATTTATTCCCAGAAAGATTGTCTGAAAGTGTCAAATCGTGGGGACTTCGATACAATCTACGAGTAAATTCTCCTCATTTGTTTTCCGCTTCAGAAGAGGGTACCACGAAAGGAGATCCCATCTGCAATGGTCTTGCAAATGAAAGTAGTCGTTTTTGCAGCTACCGTGGTATCTGAGACTACGGTTGCTCTGCAAAAACGACAATTGCCGAATTTGTGCTTTTCGAACTCATCCCAAAAGAAAAACTTATATCCAGTCACATCACAAAGTGCCAAACTTCTTTCCCACCAATTTGATAAAATCCTAGGCTCTGTTGTTGATGACGGTGAAAGTGAGATGACTTTTTCAGTTACCACAGTCGGACCGTGGTATCTGAAGATCAGATACCACGGTAACTGGCCAGATAATAGGATTGCAAAAACGTCTTTTGACCGTGGTATCAGATACCATGGTATGGTATCTGCGTGTTATCTTATATCTGTCGAAATACGCAAACTTGTGAACATGCTATTAACTCGTCATTGTTCGGGGACGCCTACAGACTGGGACATTTTATCAATGATACTTTTTGGGGACCTTCTGCCAGGTACGCTCTGAGAATATCTCTTCAACAGGCAACCGGATTAGAAGCGGTCTCCCTCCGCAGATGCAGTAGCGGATACCATAAAAATGTTGTTGAGTTTTAATCCCTAAGGGGGGAGGGGCTCAACAACTTGTCCATCACCCACTGAAGAGGCCAATGCAGGGGTTTCACTTCGATCATCCGTGACCTCAGAAGAATTTCCTTCAGTTCCATTAAGCGGTAGATGCTTATATCAACAGGCAACCCGAAAGAGTTTGTCTCCAAAATAATGATTTCACAGCGTCCTTTGTCTCACGTATTTTCCAAATCACGGGATGGAAAATCGACGGCCACGTGTTTGGTTCAATAGGTGTTCTAGGAGTACTGAGGGATTTGTGATACTTTAAAGCTCAAGCGCTTCTAGTGTCCTGTTTTGTGCTCGACAGAGATTGAGGAAACACTCTGTCAAGGATAAAGGGGAGTCCTTGAAGTTCAAGAGGTATCAACTGACAGTTGACAATCCATGCTGACGAAATCACTGGTTGGGAGTGTCGACAAGGGTCAACTGAACATCAAAGTGCGCAGCTGCGGACGATCGACTAAAACAAGGCACTTATACTATAAGAAGGCACGGCGAACTCCAAGAAGGCATGGTCCTTGCCGTTCCTCGTTATTAAGCAAGTTTCACTAGTCGGATCCCTGCTCGTCGGTTGGGCTAACGTTGCTAAAACTGTCCCTGCATTATGAAGCAAAACAGGCTACTGCCCTTTGACTCTCAACCAAGCAGGGCCCTTGCTCTTTATTCCTCCTTGCCTGACAGTTGACAATTCATGCGGACGAAATCACTCCTTGGAAGCGTCGACAAAAGGTTCAACTGGACAACAAAGTGAGCGGCTATACTCAAGCATGGGGTGAACGACTAAAAAGAGGTACGGCAAAGGAACGTATACGGAATGAAGACACGGTGTACATGAAAGAAGGCATGCTTGCACCAGGTGGCACGCACCGTTTGCCTTCTTTTATGCTCCGTAGTGCTCGAGCAGGACCCGTGTTCTATCATGCCTTCTTTTAGGCTCGGGAGTTACTGTTATATGACCTTTCAGCTTTGTTTATTTGATGTGCCCGTTGGAAAGGGATGCTTCTCGACGAAGTTTGTTCTTCATTGCAATGTTCTTCGCCAAGCTGGTCTAATATCGAATTTATTCCGTGATAAAGAATCTCAAAAGTATGGTGCTCGCTGAATGCCCGTCAGGTTTATATGGTGATACAAACTTTTCCAGATTGTTGGGATGGGATAATTTTTCTTCTTGTAAGGGGCAAGCAAAATATTTTGAAACAGCTAATGTGATAGTCGATTATGGGGTAAGAAGACATGCTAAACACGATGGTGAAAACCATTTTCTCGCCGGACAAGTAGTTCGCCCGGAATCCGGCAAAAACCGGAAAGTTCGTGAAAAGTTTTATTTGAAGTCGCCGGACAAGTAGTTAGCCCGGAATCCGGCCAAAACCGGAAAATTTGTTAAAAGTAAAAGTTTTATTTGAAGTTGATTATATGTTCGATTTAGGGGTAAGAAAACATGCTGAACACGACGGTGAAAACTATTTTCTCGCCGGACAAGTAGTTAGCCCGGAATCCGGCCAAAACCGGAAAGTTTGTTAAAAGTAAAACTTTTATTTGAAGTTGATTAGATGTTCGATTCAGGGGTAAGAAGACATGCTGAACGCGGTGGTGAAAACAATTTTCTCGCTGGACAATTAATTCGCCCGGAATCCGGCCGAAACCGGAAAATTTGTTAAAAGTTAAATTTTTATTTGAAGTTGATTAGATGACAGATTTAAGAATAAGAAAATACGCTGAATCTGTATAGGACAATCATTTTTCACCCGGACATATAGTTCGTCCGAAATCCGGTTGAAACCGGATTTTTTTTATAAGTTAAAGTTGTATTTGAAGTTGATTAGATGTTCTTTATAGGGATAAGGAGATACGCTGAATTCGTTTCTGAACTATCTTTTTTTGGCTGGACAAGTAGTTCGCTCAGAATTCGGCTAAACCGGAAATTTGGCAGAAGTAAAGCAGGAAGTTTCGATCAGTATCGTCAAAATAGATATGGCTTAAACAGGTATATCTGAACTGGATTTTCTCAGATGATTAGCCTGGCGAAGACTGAATGTGGCGAAGACAAGACCTAGTTGTCTGGGTCAAATATTAAATTTTTGGGATCCCATCGAAACCTTTGGTCTTGTTTTTATCGGTATCCGTATTCCGCTTAATTTAAGAGATTGCCAGCCTGTTAAAAAGGATGCGATATTTTTTTGTATAAAAGCCACGGAACCCATCTGCCACCATTGACTCAACATTGCTTTGTCGTAACTAAGGATATAGTTGCCGGGAGGCTGAATACTGATGGAGATTTTTGATCTGTTTGGTTCCCCGATCTTTAGCTTATTCCCGTTTTTCTTTCAGTTTCAGAGCCTCCTCGGACTCTACTTCTCACGTCTGGCGACCGCCGATTTGGTCGTGATCCTATTATGGATCCCTCTCTTTTTACGGATGATTGGAGTTTTCGAGAACAATACGAAAAGCCTTACTGTGGCTGTTTTTTACGCGCACTTTGAGATCCCTTTGCTGAATGCTGCGATGGGAACGAGCATCCTTATCGTTGTCACGCTGACGGTTGATAGGTAAGTTATTTTTTCTATATGCGTGTTCTCGCCGTTCCCCGGTTTTCATTTGTCCCAGGGGCTTCCTCCCTGGGACAGGATCTAGACTAACTCTCAGCCGATTATCCGATTCTGGTGAGGTATACGTGATGTAACGAAGAAAGCTGGGGAATTCCTTACCTTAGACCTTAGATCCTCCTGTGCCACCAGAGGCACCCAGGGCATCCACGAATAGGCGCCAGTCTTCCCTCTGGTGGGCTGCCGCCAGGACATCTTCCCACTCAGGTTGCAGACTTGCGTGGACGTTTGCAAGGTCCCTCTGGTAGGTGCGACGGATCGTATTTCTCGGTCGTCCCCTTCGACGTCTTCCTTTTGGTTGCCAATGGAAGATGTTGTTTGGCAACCTGGATTCGTCCATGCGAAGGACGTGGCCCAAGTATAGCCATCTTCTTTTTCGGATAACGTCTGTTATCAGCGGCTGGCCAGTGAGACGGCGTACCTCCTGGTTTGATACTCGCTGCTGCCAAGTTATGTTGAGGATTCTCCGGAGACAATTCGTCTCGAAGGCAAGAATCCTCTTCTCCTGCTGCATGTTGAGCCTCCAACATTCACTGTGACACAGCAGAATGGAAAGGACATTACTGTTCAGCAGGCGCAGCTTCAGCTTTGTGGAGTATTTCCTGGATCTCCAGACGGGTCTCAAGCGGTTGAAGGCTCCGCTTGCTTGGCCAATGCGAAGTTGAATTTCTCTGGCGTTTGAGCCGTCCTTTTCCACGGTGCTTCCTAAGTATCTGAATTCCAGGACTTGCTCGATGTCCTTTCCCGCACATCTCAGATTTAAAGGGGAGTCGCTGGTTGCCATGCTCTTCGTTTTGTCGGAGTTAATCCGGAGACCCAACTGGCTGGCTTTCTCTTCAATTGTGTTCATCAACTCCTGTAGCCTTGTCTTACTGGATTCCAGGAGTCCAACGTCATCGGCGAAATCAAGGTCAGCGAGGCGTCGGTTGTTGGAAAGCTAGATTCCGTAGCCAGTGCAGTCCCGTAGGATGAAGTCCATGACAAGAACGAAGAGGAATGGGGAAAGAACGCACCCTTGCTTGACTCCGGACATTATGGGAAAGTATCTTGTGTTGCCGTCTTCTAGTCGCACGCAGCACTCCGTATTCTCGTATAGGGCCATGATGAGCGCCACAAGTTTCGGTGGAATTCCGTAGAAACTGAGGATCTTCCATAACGTATTGCGGTCTATGGAGTCGAAAGCTTTCTCGAAGTCGATGAAAGCCATGTAGATCTTATGGTTCCATTCGTTGGACTCCTCTATGATCATGCGCAGGACGTATACTAGGTCAGCACATGACCTTTTTGGTCGGAAACCATGCTGTTCTTCTCGTAGGTGCTCATCGATCGCTGTTTGGATGCGTCTCAGTATGACATGAGCGAAGAATTTTCCCGGAATGGACATCAGACTTATGCCTCTGTAGTTGTCGCATTTCATGGCATCACCCTTTTTGAAGAGTTTGATGAGGGTGCTCTTCGTCCAGTCCACTGGTACTCTTGCCGTCGTCCATATTGTTGCGAAAAGAAGAAGCCAAATACCCATGCAGTCGGTCAACGAAGTCTTTATCATCTCGGCGGATATGAGATCGTCTCCTGTCGCTTTTCCATTCTTCAGTTTTTGCGATGCTGCTTTGACCTCTTCAGCTGATGGGGGGTCTTCGCTTATTTGTAGGGTTAGGAATGGAGTTTCGGGTATAGCAGGGGAATCAGCAGGGCTGGGTCGATTCAGGATTCTTTCGAAGTGCTGTAACCCAGACTTCGGCGACAGCTTCAGGTTCGGACAACAAATTGCCCTGTTCGTCCTTGATGGCGCTGTTGGAGTTCTTCTTTTTGCCAATTATTTCGTTTGTGAGTCTATACACCGTCCTGGAGTCGCCCCTCTTTGCAGCCTCTTCAGCCAATTGGGCTTTGTTGTCTGTGTGGGTCCGCCTATCTGACCTTGCGCTCTTTTTCACCTCCTTGTCCTTTGCCTGGTACAGGTGATTCTTCGTGATGTCGGAGGTTTCGGTGCCTTTCGACAGAAGATCCTGTTTTAGTTGACGACGTTCCTCGAAGAGATCCCAAGTCCGGAGGGAGATCCACTGATCTTTCGCACAAGGTTTTCGACCGAGTACTTCGGAGGCCGTGCGTTCGAAGGTGTCCTTAATAGAGGTCCACAGCGACTCTCCTGTATCACCTACTAGGGTGAGATCGAGAGCTTCGAACCTGTTTCTGAGGCCTAGGCGAAATCCGGCTTTTGTTGGGATTTCAGACAGCTTCTCCGAGTTGTAAGGCCGTTGATTTTCGGTCTTGCGAGGCTTCGACTTCAACTTCAAGGCC
The DNA here is from genome assembly GCA_023053555.1 of Branchinecta lindahli. NCBI lineage: Eukaryota > Metazoa > Arthropoda > Branchiopoda > Anostraca > Branchinectidae > Branchinecta > Branchinecta lindahli. Next base: position 9,542,849 of record JAKZAO010000012.1, read on the forward strand.
ACTTTGGCTACCACAAGTGCATGGTCACTGTATACGTCGGCTCCTCTGAAAGTCCTGACATCGCTTAGGCTTGATCTGAACTTCCGGCTTATAAGGAAATGGTCTATTTGGTTGTGAGTTTTACCATCCGGGGAGTTCCACGTGTGCATATGGATCCGCTTGTGAGGAAACTGGGTCCCTCCAACAATCAGGTCGTTCGTCAGCGCAAAATCCACAAGCAGGGCACCATTTTCGTTTAGGTCACTGAGTCCATACGGGCCCAGAACTTCCGGACAGTAAGACCTGTCGGACCCGACTTTTGCGTTGAAATCACCGACGAAGCAGGTAACGTCGTGCCGTGGGATGTCTTTGGCTACGGCCTGGAGAGTGTTGTAGAATTCTTCCTTGGTGCTGTCGTCTGCTTCATTGGTTGGGGCATAGCAGACTACCACAGAGAGTTTGGCGTGGGCCCCAAAAAAGCGAGCCCAAAGAATTCTCTCGTTTACCGGTTTCCATGTCAGAAGCGCATTATTGGACGCTTGCTTGGATAGCAGAAGAGCTACGCTTGCTTCGCTGCTTTTTTCGGGTCCACTATAGATGATTGTTTGGCCGAGGGCATTCAGTCTCTCTAAGCCATTGCCTGTCCATCGCGATTCTGAGATTATCAACAAATCAAGCCGGTAACGTGACATTTCTTTTAACACCTGTTCAGTTTTTGAGAGTTGTGACATGGTTCTGACGTTCCAAAATCCGATTTTCAGGGGTACGTTTGCTTTCATAAATCGTGTCCGGGGACGGTCCATTTTCGGTTTCGTTTGAAATCGTGTCCGGGGATGGTCCATGTTCGTCGTCATTTATCAGAGAGCTTCGTTCAACAAAGCTTCGGAAAACAAGCAAACTATTTCGGGGATGTTTCAATTGCAGGATGTTTTTCAGCGCGGACGCCTTTGAGAGAAACTTGCAAAGTTTCTGCTCACCCTCCTCCTTTATCCAGGCTTGGGACTGGCTGCATGTATGCAAGCGGAGTTGGAATTCGTTTAAATGTAAAAATGTTAATACGTATTTTGATTCATATATACAGAGAGCCGAGCGGCCAGCAGCTTACATTTATAAACCGTTCTAGGGACAACCAGTTAGGTCTGGAAATAAAGAATATAAAATTCTCATGTAACTAGATGTAACGTCACGAACCTCGGACAGGGGACAATTCTCGCTATTTTCACTGTTCTCGCGAGTTCCACGAACGCGGAATACTTCGACTATGATCACCATCACAAACAAGAGCTACGAGCTCATGTGGCACTTGTTACGAGTAGGTTAGGTGGTACAAGAAAGTAGAAGAGAACTTCACAAAACACCCCGCCATACGAAAATGCGGTTCGGACCTAGAATTAGGATCGCCTAACTTGCGGAATCACCAGAATTAAGCACCCCCCCCCCCCAACTCCCCCACAATTCACGAATCTGTTCCGGTTGTGTCAACGATGTATCTAGTACTTGCGCTTGTTCTTCCCACCGAGTTTGGTCCCCCCACGACTCCCCCCACATTGATCGGATCCTGTCCACACTTGAGATGGGACGTCTGAGACATGAGTTCTTTCAATATCAAGTTTCATTAAGATCCGATCACCCATTCAAAAGTTAGACATTTCTCAAGATTCCGGATTCCCCCTGATATGCCTGCCAAGTTAAATCGTCCTAACACATGTGTAAGCATCTCAACTCGGGATCAGCGGAATTCCGGAACCCTCCCTCCAACTCATCCCACAGTGCTCGGATCCGGTCCGGTCTTGACAACTATGGATCTAGAGGCGTATTTTCGCCGTTCCCCAAGGACTCCACTTGAGGAGTCCCCGCGTTTTTGTTTGTCCCGGGGACTCACTCCCCGTATTCTCGCGAGTCCTCACGGACGAGGAATGCTCCGATTATCATCACCATCATCAAAAAGGACTCCCTTTCAGATTCGGAGGGGAATCAATTTTTGCTGGTGCTGGCACAATGTAAATTTAATTAAAACAATCAGGATAAACAAGACCAAAAATGAAGTGGATCCAGATAAATTTCGTCAACTGCATATTTGTTATTCGAACAAAACCAATTTTAGAAGCATTCCCACTGTTCTCGCTGTTTTCCGTACGCGGAGTCCGCGTGGAGTGACTCCCTCATTCTCGCCGTTCCCTTCGAACGGCGAGAATACGCGTTAGGGCTTCTGCTTGTTCTTCCCACCATGTTTCATCCCGATCCGTCCACTCTGAACATGTCACACAATTTCCGGATTCCCCCTCCCTCCACTCCCCCACGGTAGTCGGATCGGGGAAGTGACTATTTCCAAGCTAGTTTGGTCGGGTCCCTAATATGCCTGCCAAGTTTCATCGTCCTAGCCTTTCTGGAAGCCAAGCGTACCCTAACTCGAGAACAGTGGCCTGACAGACCAACCGACCGACCGAAAAGTGATCGGTATTTGGCACTTGAGCGAAGCCATAAATTTGTTTTGTTAGATCCATAGTCAAACTATGATCCCAGCCTCCCCATGTCGGGCGCTTCCGACCCGCGCCACTAGATGACCCAGCGGTCGGATCGAGTCGTGGCTTCATCTTGGGTCATAGATGGGGAAATTCTAGACGCTGCAAGTGCTAGAATGCCTACGATGCAACTCCTTTAAGTTAAAATGGTATAGTCACTGATATGCCTTCCAAGTTTCATCGTCCTAGCACATGTGTCAGCATCTTAAGTCGGGGATCACCGGAATTCCGGAACCCTCCCTCCAACTCCCCCCACAGTGCTCGGATCCGGTCCGGTCTTGTCAACTATGTATCTAGGGCTTGTGCTTGTTCGTCCGACCAAGTCTCATCCCAAACCGTCCACTCAGAACATGTCACACGATTTCCGGTCCCCCTCCAATCCCCCAAAGTCACCGGATCCATTCCGGACTTGAAGTGTGACATCTGAGACACGAAGTCTTTCCAAGTATCAAGTTTCATTAAGATCCGGTTCCCCGTTCAAAAGGTATAAATACGTCATATGCCGGATTCCCCCTCCCTCTACTCCCCCACCGTGGTCGGATGGGGAAGTGACTATTTCCAAGTTAGTTTCGTCGGATCCCAGATACGCCTGCCAAGTTTCATCGTCCTAGCTCTTTTGGAAGTACCCTAACTCGAGAACAGCGGCCTGACAGACCCACAGACAGACCGAAAAGTGATTGGTATATGCAGTAGCGTATATTCCGATTTGTTTCGGAAGGGGCAACACTGGCGACAGCTCAGTGAAAATATCCGTCCGAATGCCACTCCCTTTCCGGCCGGAATGCCGCAAAATTTTCGGCCATTTTTTCATTTTTCGACCGTTTTTAACACTAAAAACACCTCTAGCCAGACTAAAATTCGACTGCAAATGACGATTTTGTTAAAAACGAGGTGCAAACAACACCTTTTAATCGTGTAATCATTCACATTACGACTCAAAAACTGTTTCTGAGATCTATTACTTAACCGTGCTGTAAATAATTTCGATCACTAAAAATCCATTTTTCAAGAATTTCGGGGGTGGGGGCGATCGCCCCTGTCGCCCCCCCCTTAATATACGCTACTGGGTATATGGCACTTGAGCGAAGCTGCAAGTGCCGTAAAGTGACACTGTGCAGCTTCTCATGTCCTTATGTGTGAAAGAGTATCTACGACCCTTGAAGCTTTCGGCCAGGTTTGCGTTGCGTGACTTGCAAAAGCCTACACAGCCGAAAAAACGCTTAAGAAGACGTAGGAACAAAAAGAAACAATGGCAAAAGAATATAATTCCATAAGGGAGCTACGGAAAATATATCAGGCAGAATAAGTAAGAGGGGTCCTTTAAGGCCAAATGTAATAATAAATAAAATAAAATATATTACGACCCTATTAAATATTCTTTTCGCGAAACATAACAGTTAACAAGGTCACAATCGATATATCTCATCAAATTAACACAAGGATATGCACACGTATGTTATCTGTTATCAAAGTTCCGACTGTGCAGTGACTTATTTTCCGCCAAATCACTTAACTCCCTTTATCTAATAAGTATCCCACGGAAGCAACATAAACGCTAGAACACCCCGGATTTTATCCTTTATTACCGGGGAAAGTCATTGCAAGATCGAATCATGGCGTGTACTGTTGCTTGGCAAAGTTCGTCTTTCCCGACACGCAAATCATTATCACAAATGTTCCCCGCAGTAATTTCAAAGGCGTCTCCCAAGAGTATTTGAATACCGTGCCTTATCAAACACTTGTACTAGAAGGATTTATCATCGACTTTAAGATAGCAAATCGAAGGGGATGGGTGTCTCAAGAGAATTATGTTGTTGGGTGCTGACTTTTTGGCCTTGAGCCGTTAAGATAGGTCACGTAATGACACTGTCACGGATCTGAAGATTTACTTCACAAGATCTGCAGACCATCTGAAGTAGAAAAAGCAGGTCAGTCATGAGATATATGGATGAATAACAGCCTAGACGCAGATTTACTCGTTCGCATTCATTTCAGTCATACTACGTAGATTGGTCAATCGATTTGTCTGCGAAACGTCCCCAACCAAAATGTCCCCATTTTAAAGGCCCCCTTGGCAAAACGTTCCCGCCCTGAAATTAAATAAAACAAATGAGAAATTGCCACAGGGACGCTTAAAGTCTTTGATTCATGTGGGCCGAGTAGGGGGGAGACACCATCATTTTTCGATGGGTCGGATTTTTTATGAACACACTGTTACATTTGTTTTCTTCAAAATCCTCACGGTAGCCAACGTTATCTACAAATTACTTGAACACAATTCACTCTTGAAAGCAAGGTCGCCATTGCTCATCGACTATTCATTGATCTCCCGTCGGATGTTAAAAGAGTTACTAAATCTTTGAGAAGATCTAGTGGCGTGTAAGAGGATTAAAACAACTAAGTATATCACCATGTGAACCTTTAGATGTTCTTTCAGTAAAAAAAAATTCTACTATGTTTTTTGAAAATTTTTCCGTAATGATTTATAATTTTTTCTTGTGTTTTTTCTTTCTGAAAGTAATGTTTTTTATTTTCTTAGGCCAGCTTTTACTTTCTGTATTTGAGAAAAAGTGCTCGATGAATCTCTGCAGAGGTTGATACGATATCGTGTCAACCTCGACAAAAGACATTATCATAATACAACTACTACCGTGGGACATTGGAAGATATGCATTAAAAGTTAGATTTATGTACATATATTAGGGTATATATACACATTTATGTATGTATACAAAGTGGTCTGTCTGATTTTAAAAAGCGACAAAGCAAGTCTCTAACCCCGTGAAAGGCACAAAAGATAAGCTTGGAATGGTATTGGGTTGAGCCTCTAATGAAAACCATATTTTGGCGGGATGGAAGGACCTCATCTAATTTCTTCCTTGATAAAAAAATCAGCGTATGCTACAGCCTCAGAAGTTTCATAAAAGACAACAGAAGTATCCGCGGTTTCAACAAGCGTTGCCATCAGGAAGAGCCGAAAAATCACCAAAAAACATCTGCTGAATTTTCCGACATCATGACGAGAAACAAAAACGTCAGTAGATGTTTTTTGGCTCTTCTTGGCAATGCTTGTTATGCATAACATTTCATGTATTAACGTTTTCCAACACGACAGACATTGATGTGTTGTCTGTTAAACACTGTCTGTTGAAACCGCGCATCGTCGTGTTGTCTGTTATGAAACTTCTGATAGTGTAGTTATCGATCTACTTGTTGATGTTTGTTAACGGATGTCGAGAAAAAGTATCAAAATTGTGAAGCCCTTTTGAAGCCACTCAAGAGACAAACGTGTGTTGTTTGGTCCAAGGCCAAAAGTTCGTAGCATTTCTAAGGCTTGGGGAATATTTAATTTGGCTTATTGGCTTATCCATGAAGCAGAACTGAAACCTATAATTTATTTTCCTTCTCAGTAACCGGTGCTGTAAACGTATCAAAATCGATTTTCTTTTGCAGTTGTTTTCGTGCTTTTGTTCTCAAGCCGCAGGCAATCTTCCCGTAAATTTTCGTATGGCACTAGCAGCCTCTGGCTCAAGTGCCATATACCGATCGCAATTCCGTCTGTCGGTTCAAGGTTCAAGGTTTTAATTGACGCTTCATTATAAAATTATCATACATAGGGTTAAGCCGGAGACACAAGGTCGATTGACCAAACCTGGTACAATTAAAGAACAAATCTATTTAACATTTAATAATCGGTCCGAGTTTTTTTTTATCACACTTTAGGGTACTTCCAGATGTGCCAGTACTTCCAGATCCAAACCAAGGATCGGAATAAGCTCCTTGACCCTTTGTTAAGTTTTTCGTCCCTGATGAAAACGAAAGAAACCACTGTTTTAAGAGAATTTTACTTTTTTTTATAGAAAAAAACGATAGTTTTCAAGAAAAATGACGAATTTCAAGAAAAAAAATGTTTTAAGAAGTGTCGTGGCGCTTCGAGCCAGTATATTTTTTCTTTATCGACTGACCTAAAGCATAAGAGCATCTACGCATCTACAGCATCTACCCTCATTCGTGACGCCTCTGCTTTTTCGAACAAGTTTGTGGTCCGATATATTTTCTCTGCTTTATTTATAGATCAGAAATATGACTCAAAATTCGAGGTACGATTTTCAAAGAAACTTGCGAACCGCGGATAACAATTTAGTACATATATGTTACCTGTAGCTTAGGGCAATGCGCGCGTCGCGGCGAAACATTTTTGAGTAAATTTGATTAGAATCTAGTTAAAAATTTATCACGAGTTGAGTAAACTTAATTTTGGTGGGGTGGAAACACTGCTAAGAGGTCGCCTTTTGGCCAGTATCATTCGAATCAGCTTTCGGAATGGACTTGGCAATCGAGGATATCATTTTGTTGATCATCCTCTACATATCATTCCCAAGCAATACAGCTGACGAATCCGTTTTTGTATATTATATGAATATATCTTTCCCCCTTCCGACTACTTCGGAGGTATTATTCTACTGTCATTGAATGAACGAATTAATTAATATTTTAATACCCAATTGGCCGTACAAAACAAATAATGTTAACAATACACTTTACATCACTCAATACTTATCTTATTTAACTAATACACTCTTTAAAAATTGGCGTTTTTAAGAATCTTAGCTTTATTTTTTGTTTCAAGAACATCGGGGAACTTGATAGTATACCCATTAAGAAAATGTCTCCTGGGGTCTGAGAGTTGCTCGCATTCTACCAGAAAATGGCCCTCTTCCTCTGTAATAAAGCACAGGGGATCGCTCAAGATTCTGACAGTTAATCACACCATGTTTAACTTACATGGTGGTAACTTACACTTGGCTAAGCCTGTGACCGATTGTTCTACTGGTCGACTGTTGTGAGCGGATACTCGGGATACTACTTTGGTCCAAGCCTTCAAACCTGCAGTTGCTTTCTTTCCAGTCGCATAAAAAGCTCGTACGTATGTTAACCCTTCCCTTAAGGTTAAATCTAAAAGAGGGAACGGAACACTTTCCTCTAAAAGACAGAACGGAACGGAAGGGCATTGCTTAGGCGGAGCGCTGGTCGAAAAGATAAGCTACAGACATGTAGAAGATATACATCGTTCCACTTGTCGTTTTAGATGATAGCTTGGTCACGAGTTCTAGAGCATGCCTGAACACGGTGAGGGCCAGGATCGCAATAGCAGTTCTGTTCCTTCTCTAGTCGGTCGACTGGGTGAAATTTTTTGCACAGACCCGAACGAAAAATACGAGGAACAGCGAAGGACCGCTGTTCGAGTTGGGGTCGAGAACTCATGTCCAATCAATCAAACTAAAGAAGAAAAGGGAATTGCTAGAACCTGGTCCTTGTCGTGCGCGACATTTCTCTAGAACTCGTGGCCAAGCGATCGACTAAATGGAGGAAGGGACGGAGATCGTTCCTCTTTTAGTAGCTTGATCGTGGCGCAGCGTTCCTCTGTTAAGTATGCCGTCCCATTTTTCAGTATGCGTTGCTCTAGACTGCACTATGCTCTTTCATTCCGTTCCCTCTTTTAGACAATCCCAGTTTATTCACGGGAAGGGGAACACAAAATATTCAAGTCCCGAGACATCTACTTACAGAGGACCCCGGGGGCCAGCGATCGGCATGTGGCCAGACCGTTTGCCTAATCGCTAACAAACCGGAATGAATAAGACTGACTTGTTTATCCGACGTCGAGTCGTCGACATAAGATCAGTGAGCCGCGACGGCAAGTGCGAGAGGCAATAATGCCCTCTGCGAATCGAGGAAAAAATATTCTTACCCGGCGCAACACCCCCTAATTAGCAATGCTTCTCAGCATTTCCTTTTCCAATATTGTAAGGTCAATTGAAGATGAGTATTAAGAAGAAGAGGGCCTCTTCGTCATTTTCTTTTCTTCTTTCGTTCGGTTGTCAAACGCACGAGTCCTTCACTCTGCAAAGCATCGCGGTGAAGGTCAGTTAATGGGGCGTCACTTACATTGAGTAGTGGGAGAAAAAGGTCACTTCGTTCCAGTGCATTAAGGTTTCCTCAGTATCTCTTTTCCAGACGTCCCACTTCAATAGAAGATGCTGATTATTTTCTGTGTTCCCAATCCCACTCTACCAAATACCTAGAATTTCCACTTGTCATTAGAAAAGCCAGCCAGGCATGTTGTCGCTCTTGCAATCTGCCAATAATTTGTTTTTGGTCTCGCCAAATGAACGTCCGTGCAATTCTTTAATCGTTGAGAGACTCCACCGCGATCCTCTCATTACTGCTTAAAGCACAAGTGGCAGTATGTGCCGTTTATATTCCAGTATTCGAACACAAGTGACTCCATAGAAACTCATGCTGAGTTTCTCAAAGATTACAAACTCGTCTCAGCTGTTTTCAGCTCGCGCAGCTCCCTTAGTTTTGAAAACAGACACGGAAAACTTGCATAACCGGTATTCCTGAGCAATTGGCTCCTCGGGAGCGGAATCGGTCTATCGGCCATTACGGTGCAATAGCTGCGTTCGCTGTACTCCGGGCTGTCTCTGGTGTTCTGTCAGCAGTGTCCGGTTCTTCTCTTGTAAAGCGTTTTTGCTTCACCGGAGACTGCAAAAACGTCATAGATTCTGGGTTTTGCGCGAAACCGCGAGGCTCCCGAGCAGGTTCAGGTTAGTCCGCACCGGTGAGGTAAAACCGGAAACCGGTTAATTAAAAAACGGGTTATAAGACTGGTGAGTAGTTACCGGTGGATGCAAAAACGCTTTATAAAAATAACCGAAGACCACCAGTGAGAACTCCCGTGACAAAGAAAGCAGCTATTGGTAGTTCGGAACCTCGGGAGCAAGTCTCAAGTATAGATGGAACGATTTAAGGAAACAGTAAAACAGGCAGGGTTGCCACGGCAGACAAAAGAACCCGTTGAATTTTTGGAAATCTCGTCAATTTGGTTGAGTTTCCGATGCAAATAATCAAAACTGGGAAAATTGTGAAAAAAAAAATAATGACCAAAGTTACCCGCAGCAACCCTGAGTAAGAGTAAGAAGGGCCCTTTAAAGCTCAAGGGAATTTTTTTTTTTTCAAAACTTGACTCAAGTAGCCTCGAATCGTCACTAAAAAAAAAAATTCAGTCAAGGTCATCCTCCTAGAATATGAAAATTTACGGCCGAGTCTAGAGTGCAGAGATGGTCCATATTATCTGACAAGGGAGACGGCTCATGCTATCTTCTCGTCGCCCGGCGCTCTTTGACGAGATTAGAAGCTGGTAATTTAGTCTCCAGCAGTCTACTGCTCGCTTGTGCTGATTTACGTTGCCGTTTTGCGATACTCGTTCGGACAGGACCGAATTTGATTTGCCCACGGAAGAGTACTTGGACAAATAAGTTGTTCCGGCCGACCGCCGCGTCGATACTCTGCTTTATGACCTTGGAAATTTTAAATTATTGTATCTTCCCCTTTCCGGAATCCCAAATGTTAGTGACGGGAGACATATGACCAAGAACAAATATCAGATAGAACCTCCGTCTTTGAACCCATGCAGCGACTATGGATACATCGACAAAACTGAGCGGGGCTAGAGGTACTTCCTCTAGCCTTGAGTTGATATCCGTCTACTTCCGTCTTCGCCGTTGCTCACCGCAGAGCAATAAGTGCAGGAAGCACGTTAACACGCTTTGGAGAGCGTCCAGGGAACCAATCAGCTTTGACTTTGAAAGTTTCTTCTACGCAGCTTCACTGCGATTTAGCTATTTAGGCTGTTTTTCTTTTTAACTGGCGTATTTTTTTGGCGTGAATTAAAAAATTAACTATCCTTATGAAAAACCGACCTTTTTTCTGAAAAATCAACTCTATTTACGTCGTTTCAATCGTCGCTATACCTACGGCCGAAATTTTTTTGGGGTTCTGTGTTATCCCCCAAAATTTTGTCACTGAGTTTTTGGGAGGTGTAAATTTTGCTGGCGTATTTTTGGCGTACTTTTCAAAGGCCGCGGCTTATTTTCTTGACAACTATCTGGCAACACTGCGATCTGGTCACATAACTGATCGCTGGCCCCGGTGTCTCTGTAAATGTTGTATTCGCGACTCAGTGTTCATCGTCCTGTGGAATCATTTTGCAACCACTGTTGGCCAACTAAGGAACATAAGCCTAAAAGAACGAAAAAGACTTGTGTTTTAGCTGCTGCTGCAGTCGAAACAAGCTGCATTTTTCATTCTTCCCATATCCGTCGCTGCGAAAGTCGCGCAAAGAAAAGCAAACCAAGCAAAGTCGCGCGAGAATTTTCCCAGTGCAAATTCTATCACGTCCAGTCAGAATCCAGATAAAAGGAGTTAACTGAGAAGGTGGAAATTGCCTAGAAACTTGTGAATTTCCGAACCGTTAGAGGAACGATTATTATGAACCTTACTGTACTCTTTCTTATACAAAATTCAGCCTCCAGCCAACATTATTCACAACTAGGATTGGACAAACCAATCCTGCAAGAAAGCGAGTCCGAAAATCTTGTCTCCTCATGAATAGTTCGAGGAATTGTTCGGGAGGGGGGGGGGGCATTCATATTCTACGAAATCCTTACTTCAGTCGTCATTATTCACAACTAAAAGGAAAATGAATAAATCCTACAAGGTAGCGAGTCCGACAATCTTGCCCCTCGTGAATTGTTCAGTAGGACAGTAAACCTCAAAACAAATAATTGAAATACTTAAATAAAAATAACTTATACTTTTGATACACATATCCTACCAGCCAAATGTTTTTATTGTTTTCTGATTTTCTTGTTAAGATCTATTTGGAACCTGCACATGTGCGTGGTTACCGAAGGGATGATCCTACGCTCGTACTGTGTACTAGCAGGGACCCCTAAATTTCCTTTACAGGGGGCTTGTCATTTCCTATGCTTCTATGTTGCTATGTTGCCCGACCCTTGTCTACTTTCCAAAAATCCCACTTGGTCGAATCGGCATTCTTGTTTGCCTCATTGGACGTGCGCGCCAAAGAGACTCCTCCCTCAAGGCGCCAGCAGCCAATCCCAAATTTTGTCCATCTGGCCTTAGACGTGATTGGACCGTGGGTATTTCTCGAACTATCTCCCGGTCGGTCAACATAGCATCAGAAATCTCTTATTGACAAGCCCCCTGAATGGCGAGGCATTACAGGAAATTGATGGGTCCCTGGTACTAGTTTGAACTCGTGACTTGAATGGGGGCATATAAACATAGCAAATGCATAGAATACTTCCGTCATCAACTCCTTTAAGGCATATATTGGGGATTGCGTTAAAAAGAAGAGAAAACAGACTTTCGTCTCTTTTGGTTTTATGTATTATTATTTTTATGGCACTTGCAGCTTCGCTCAAGTGTCATATACCGATCACTTTTCCGTCGGTCGGTCGGTCGGTCGGTCCGGTGATCGCGAGTTAGGGTACTTGCAGATGTGCTAGGACGATGAAACTTGGCAGGCATATCAGGGACCCGACCAAACTAACTTGCAAATAGTCACTTCCCCGATCCGACCACCGTGGAGGGAGTAGAGGGCGGGGGAATCCTGAAAATTTAGTAGTTTTTGTAAAACCCCTACCCCTTTCTACACACTAGTAGGTCTGCGCGCGGCGTGACGTCACTCTTTGCATCGGATCACTCTGTTAACATTGGAAAGAGCTAGTGCATTCGAGGGTCAAAGGGGTTTGTATATGTGGTGCAGTGCGGGGGATATGGAAAATTGAGTGTTGTGTAACTTTCGAACGGGGGATCGGATTGGGACGAAACTTAATACCTGAATGAATGACATATCTCTGATGTTCCATTTGAAGTCCGAACCGGATTCGACAGCTATGGGGGAGTTGGGGTGGGGGAAGACCGGAAATCTCGAGAAACGGTTATAATGGAGCTAAGGGATCGGAGTAAAACTTGCTGGGAAGAACAAGAATCTGCTCCAGATAAATCGTTTACACGTTTGGACTGGACCCGGACACTTGGGGGGGGGAGGTGGAGGGGAGTTTCCCGGAATTCTGGTGATGACAGTTTTTGGGATTTTCACGACGAAACTTGGGAGGTGTATCAGGGACCCGATCAAACTGACTTGTAAATAAAAATTCACTCGATCCGATAGTCGTGGGGGATCGGAGGGAGGGGGAATCCGGAATATTTAGCCATGCGTAACTTTGGTACGGGTGATCGGATTCGAGTGAAATTTAATAACTGAACAGAGGGCGTGCATGTGGTGATCTTTTTCATGTCCGGACCGGATTCGACAACAATTGGGGGGGGGGGAATACGTGACCGGATTGGACTGGAGAGATCGGGATGGAACTTTGTTGGAATAACAAACAAGTCAAAAACTGAACCGGATTGGCTCCGGCGACTGTGGGGGGAGTTTGAGGGGCGGGTCCAGAATTCCGGTGATCGCGAGTTAAGGTACTTCCAGATGTGCTAGGACGATGAAATTTGGCTGGAATATTAGAAATTCGACAAGATTGGCTTAGAAATCACCACTTTTTAAATCCGACCATTCCTTAAAGTACCAATCATGACCGCAAATTAAGAAAAATACTTTTAAGCAAAATATGCATTTCCATCATCCCCATGAGCTCATGATCATTTTTGCCTGAAGAGTTTTGCTTACAAATGAAGTTCTAGCTCCCTTAAAGTGTGCATCTTAACCGCAAGGTCGAAAAGTACTTTTTATCAAACGATACATCTCAACCCATGATCAGTTGTCCCACAAGGGTTTTGCAAAAAAAAAATAATTTCTTGCACCCTTAAAGTGCGCATTTTACCCGCATTAGTGGAAAAAAAAAATACTTTTGATCATACGTATATATCAATGATCCCTAAGAGCCTGCTATCGTTTTTGCCTCAAGGGTCTTCCTTACAGATGAATTTCTAGTGCCTGTAAAGTGCGCATCATTACAGCCAAGTTCAACGATAAAATACTTTTTCTCTAGCTCCCTTAAAGTGCGCATCTGAACCGCACAGTCAAAAATTACTTTTGATCAAATAATACATCTCAACCCTTGCAAGTGCCATATGAGCTTACAGCTCTTGTTTTTTTGTCTGTTAAATGTAATTTATAAAACAAAACTAATACTAAATTAACTGATCGAATCAATGACGCGATAGATACTATAAAAAAACATACACAAGGTTTGGATAACTAAATTAAATGTAATAGCGTAAAACATTGTTCACTAGTGAAAAAATGGGTACATGTTGTGGGTTTTGAGGGCTGTCGAAGCTCTTTTGTAAAATAGTTTAACCTTTTCCTTAGAATTAAAACTGGTTCTTTTGCTTTAAAATCCGGAACTAACTTCGAAGTACTAAAAGAAATTTAGAACTCAAGGGGAATTAAAAACAAAAATTAAAATACGACATTTTAACAGGAGATACGTCGCAAATTCGAAAGTTTTCTAGGACTGTTGCAGCAAAAGAACATGAGGTAAAGCAACGGCGGTGAACAATGACCCGGTGATATGTTTTCTAAGTCGCCCAGCTATACAAAGTAGGAGGCGAAATGCCGTACAAATTCTATCTTGAATATGGTTGACAATTATTGAGAAAGCTTTGCAGACGATGTAAATGGGATACGTCGCATGCTGGAAAACTAATCCCGTTGCCACAGTCAAGATATTCATTTTCATCCCCGGTACTACAACCCAAAACTGACATTTACCATTATCCACGATAGGTTCTCGACATAAAATTCACTGGATCTTTACTTCGGGCATTTGATCCCGACCATCTTGTTTGTGCTTAAATTCTATTCCACGGAATCCTTATAAGCTTGTCAAACTGCATGTGTATCACGACTACACTGTCAGAAGTTTCATAACAGATCGCGCATAGCACTTTCAAGAATAACACCTTTTCACTTAGAAATAAAGTGTTATGACCAATTAAGTTTACACTATTTCGTGCCTAGATCTCCAACAACACCTTCAATTGGTAAAAATACTACACTGTCAGAAGTTACATAACGACAACAGAAGGATGCCCGGTTTCAACAGATAACACTTTAGGGTGTTATCTGTTATGTTTCTTTCGTTCGCGTTAGCATTTTTACCAATTGAAGGTGTTGTTGGAGATCTAGGCACGAAATAGTGTAAACTTAACTGGTCATAACCCGTCATTTCTAAGTGAAAAGGTGTTATTCTTGAAAGTGTTATGCGCTATCTGTTATAAAACTTCTGACAGTGTAATGCTGTCCAATATCCCAGACCAAGATTTAATCACAAGTTTTCCCAGGGCTCGACACATTTCTGTCGCAGGAACAATATAGAAACACAAGAGAACAATTCCTGTCCTGTTATGAAATTCCGAGGATTATTAAACGAAGGTATCCGAGAGCGAAGGCAGAACCGTCAGCCGAAATATGAGAAACACCAGTAATTGCCACTAAAACATAGAGAGGGGGATGCGAAATCAGTAACCAACAGATTATTCGGAAAGATACTCATTCAGAGAGAGAGGGGCCACTGTTCTGTGGCGCAACCTGTGACATTTGACAGCGAAAACCTGTCGGTCCTTCGTGCAGTTTCAGCGAAACACTCGTAGATTTTTATGGTTGACGAGAGCTGTGTTTTTAAATGAATAGTTTCTACAGCTAATGCGGTAGCAGGCTTCAAAATTTCTGTCTTTGACTGACGTGTTTTTGTTCACTCGAAAAGGGAAAGGTGAAAATCCGAAAAAGCCGACTCTTTACGGGATAAAAAAAAAAAAAAATTGCACTCGAAAATGGATTTCCAGTTTACTCTTTAAGCGAAAGTTCGTAAAACAAATAAAAAGCTGTCTTGTGACGAATTCCGTCACGGCTAATTAACCTGGGAAGAAGTCGAAAACCCGTGACAAATTGCAGAATTCTGGGACCAGAAGAAACTCTGACTCTCAACTCTTTTAGCAATGAATCTTCGTTTTTTGTCAGAATGGGACCGCAGAACAAGCAGAGCCAAAAATGTCACGCCTTCGGCGTCGTATTGTAAACACGCGCTCGGTCGAAACAAGACCAACGGTTTTGATGAGAGCTGAGGGAAATATTTGTTGCGCTTCTTGATACGGAAGCAGGGCCGTATCCGGGGGGGGGGCTAGAGGGTTCACCCCCCCCCCCCCGAAACTAAAAAAAAATAATCGTTTTTTATAGGCTTTAACCTCTGATTTTTGTGCTTTTTGGTCCGACCCGCGGGCAACCCCCCCCCCCCCCGAAATAAATTCCTGGATACGGACCTGTACGGAAGATCAAGGTCTTGCAGATTTCTGGTCTTCTGTCGGTTTCCGTGAATATGCGATATCAGCCAAACAGAACCCTTGACCAGATCCATTAGGCAATACTTGTACCGAAAATATTAAAAACAATTAGGCTATTGAACTGGGATGGCCTGGCGAGTTAACTTCCGCTTCCGACCGGATTCCGACGGACTATCAAACATTATTTCCATGCAAAAATAAACCTTTGCGACTATTTATAAGCTCTCCTGTAACTGAAAATCAACCGGTGAGGTTTACAAATCTGGCAGCTCCATATCTCTGCGAAATGGGACTCAAGCCAAAGCAAATATTTGGTGGGAAATATTTAAAAATACTCAATTTTAATTTAAGTGTTTAAATACCAAATATACTAAAAACGGAAACACAGCAGGAGGGCTCGGTGAATGAGGAATGCGCACTTGTCGGGAACGCGTACTCAAAACGGGAATGACGTATTAAGATCGGGAACGCTGCACAGGAAGACTACATTTCTAAAAGCAGGGACCCATAAATTTCCTGTAATGCCTCGCCATTCAGGGGCTTGATGCTATGTTGACCGAAAGGAAGATAGTCCGAGAAATACCCACGGTCCAATCACGTCCAAGGCCAGATAGACAAAATTTGGAGTGGCTGCTGGCGCCTTGAGGGAGGAGTCTCTTTGGCGCGCTCGTCCAATGAGGCAAACAAGAATGCCGATTCGACCCAAGTGGGATTTTTGGAAAGTAGGCAAGGATCGGGCAACATAGCAACATGGAAGCATAGGAAATGACAAGCCCCCTGTAAAGGAAATTTATGGGTCCCAGCTAAAAGGGAGAACGAACCATCGTTTATTTAGTTATGTTTGGGCGAGTTCCGAATCCGAATCATTCCAATGTACGATCCCTGTTCTAGTAGTCGTGTTTCTTCTTTTAGAAACATGGTACCCATGGAGGAACATGTACTAGAAACAGGAACGACAGGCCCCTGTTTTCTCATACTTGGTTCCATGTTGCAAGAGGGAGTACTAACAAGAGCTAAGAGCTCATATGGCACTTGTGAAAAATAGGCGGTACAAGAACGTCACAAAACACAACCGCCATCCAAAAATGCGGTTCGGACCTAGAAATAGAATATCTAGTTTCACTCAAGTTTGAGCATTTACGGACCCTCCCCCCCCTACTCCCCCACAGTGCCCGGATCCGGTATGGCTATGTCAATGGCGTATCTAGGACTTGTGATTGTTCTTTCCACCAAGTTTCATCCAGATCTCTCAATTCTAAGCATTTCCCAAGATTTCCGGCTTCCCCCTCACTGGGGGAAACCTAAATTTTCCGGACTCCCCTCCCCCCCCCAGATGGTCGGATCGGGGAGGTGACTATTTTCGATTTAATCTGGCTGGGTTCCTGCTATGCCTGCCAAGTTTCATCGTCTTAGCTTAAGTGGAAGTGCCCGAACTAGCAAATCGGGACCGACAGACGGACAGAAATTGCGATCGCTATATGGCACTTGGCCGAAGGGCAAGTGCCATAAAAACGGGAAGGGCAGGACCAAGTTTCGTCATTCTTGGTTCCCTGTTGCAGAGGAACCAGGGTTGCCAAATATTTTTGGCCAAGAGTGTCATTTTTTTTAGCCCAAAAGTGTCTTTCAATGTCATTTTGAAAGTCGAAAATTCTTACAAGAAGTAACACATTCGAAATGATTTCCACACTGTCAGAAGTTTCATAACAGATCGCGCATAACACTTTCAAGAATAACACCTTTCACTTAGAAATAAAGTGTTATGACCAATTAAGTCTACACTATTTCGTGCCTAGATCTCCAACAACACCTTCAATTGGTAAAAATATTAACGGGAACGAAAGAAACATAACAGATAACATCCCAAAGTGTTATCTGTTGAAACCGGGCATCCTTCTGTTGTCGTTATGTAACTTCTGACAGTGTAGTATTTTTACCAATTGAAGGTGTTGTTGGAGATCTAGGCACGAAATAGTGTAAACTTAATTGGTCATAACACTTTATTTCTAAGTGAAAAGGTGTTATTCTTGAAAGTTTTATGCGCGATCTGTTATGAAACTTCTGACAGTGCACCCTACTAAACGAAGGAATCGACGGTGCATCGTTCCCCCTTTCAATGGTGTTCCTCTTTGTGGAGCATTCCCGTTTTTAGTCCCGTTTGCCTCGTGCACCGTAATACCCTTCCCTTCCGTTCCCGTTTCAAGTCGATCCCACGTTTGGTATTTCAAAGAGGCTAACCATGGAATTTCCATGTCTCCATTATATTTTAACACTCTGCCCTTTAGCACATGAAGATTGTCTAGCTGCGCTACCAATCTTCATGTTACGCCTGCAGCAGCACATTATAGCTAAGTTACGAAGATGTACAAATACTTAAATTGGTGCTTTCGGCGGAATCCGGCCTATCGGATTCCGGATTCCGGCCGGAATCCGATCTATCGAGAAGACCAAGAACAATAAAAATCAGTAGTAGTTCTTATCCCTATTAAAAGTTCTAATAGACTTCAAAATTAACCTTCACCTAAGTTTCCTGTTTTTAGCCGGATTCCGGGTGAAATAACTCTCCAGCGGGAAATAAAGTCAGACTTGGATTCAACATTCATTCTTATTCCTGCAACGGAGCTCTACTCCGATTGCAGTAGTGCTAATCGATCTTCGACTCCATCAGTCAATCGGTTTTAATTTAACAGTTACTTGATGATTTTAAAGTTATTTCCACTCGTTTCCAAGTTGTAATATGTGATAACGTTTATTCGCCCCGCGGCGTACTGCTAGATACTCTCTTGGGTCCTCTACTTTTCCTAGTTGTGATAAACTCCCTTGCTTCCGAATCGCCAGAGAGATGGAAGTTCGACGAAGAGCTCTCAGCTCTATAAGTTGGTCGAAGAAACATAAAATGTTCAGCAACAGAGATACTTGGTGATATCGTAGAGAAAGCAACAGAATCAATGATTACCGCGAATACTAACAAGACAAATATTTCCTTAAAATTTTCCTGAGATCTTGCAACACATCCCTCTTTCGGTGGTTAATCTGTTGAGTGTTGCTCTCTCCACCGGCCTTAAATTGGACCCTCAAGTCGAAACTATTACTAAACTTCTTTCCCCTCGCTATTCCTCCTAAAGCACATGGTTACATTTTCATCGGCCTTTCAGATCTGTCTACTTAAATGCTTCGTATCCGCCGGTTCGCGAGTATGCTTCCGGTGTTTGTATTAAGCTTGGTGCCCACTGAAATGCGATTTTTTTTTCCGAGGCACGACGGGAAAAAAAAAATATGGCTTGGAATTGGTACGGTGCGTTTTTTCTTCCACTATAGCGCCGCTGAATTTGCCCAGGTGAATGCGAATCCGCATTCACCTGGGCACCAAGCTTCATTGGCCGGGAAAGAAATCTCCTGTATCTTCTAAAAGGGTGGTGGTGGTCAGGCAGCTCAGCAGGATAACTCACGGTGGTACTAAAGTATAAATAACGGATTGCCCTTCGATATACAAAGATAGATGTTAGGCTGATGTTAGGTAAAAGCGAATCTGATCTAGTCTGAAGATGCACGGTTTCCGACAACAACGTGTATGTCAGTGTCAGGTCCGAATCTAGGAATTTATTTCGGGGGGGGGGGGCGTGGGTTGGACCCAAAAGTACAAAAAGATATGGATCGGAGGTGAAAGCCTGTAAAAATGAATATTTTGTATGTTTCGGGGGGGGGGAGGTGAACCACCTAATACCCCCCCCTGGATACGGTCCTGGTCAGTATCGAGGCGGTGTTCTGTTGTGTAAGTGAGCGCGTTGTCCTACTTCGACGAATAGAATACTACGACCTTGACACCGATCCGAGCTCACAACGCGTGAAGGAAGGAGAGTAACACTGAGCTATAACTGTGGAAATTGAGCTTTTCCTGAACCAAGGTTCCGCGAGATCTTCCCCCATTCGATGAACCACAGAGAAAGATTCTTGTGAGGAATATGTAAAATAGTTATCATTTATTTGGTTTTTGTATTTGATTTTTTTTTTTGTTTTTTTTTGTGTGTCATTTTTTTCCCATGGCCTCTGTGCTTTTAGTTGAATAAATCTTATCTTATCTATCTATCTATCAGGATCCTGCCAAAAGCAGACCATTCACGAAAAAAATCCCGAAGAGCCCAAATTAACACCAGTGATTTGCACGCGGCAGATACAAGAAAAGCACCGTTCCATCTTTCGTGGCATTTTTTCGGCAAAGTCGGCATCATTGCTGTGAAAGTCAATACCTTAAATTACCTTAAATCGCATTGTCCAGCGACAAAGGTGCCAATGCTCCTGTAGAGTCGCTACATCTTTAGAGTCGCTACGTCTACGCGTTCCATCTTTGGTGGCATTTTTTCGGCAAAGTCGGCATCATTGCTGTGAAAGTCATTACCTTAAATTACCTTAAATCGCATCGTCCAGCGACAAAGGTACCAATGCTCCTGTAGAGTCGCATTTTAAATTAAACTAGAGTTGGACTACGTTGACTGGGGCAGCTTCGCCGACATGAGTGTTGAGAGAGCAAACTTCGGTTTAAAGTACAGTCCAGATATCGATTCAGCATGTCTCTTACAACGGCTGTCTCATTACTTGAAACTAAATTTTTGTGTCGATTAATTTGAAAACCCCTCCTCAGGGTCTATCAACAGTCTTGACCTGTGCTTTGTCCAAAAAAATCTGAACAAAATATCTCGACATCTCCTACACTTATTGCCCTAAAAGACGATCGTACGGACAAACTTGACGAAGAAATGGGTTTTGGGACGAAATGGAAGACCCAAAAATGGTTAGAAAACTAGTAGTGTGAAAACATGTCCTTCCTAAAATTCATTCCGGATTAGTAATTTTTTTGCCGCTAGATGCGATAGTGTAAAGCAAACAACGAAACGTTACTTCTCGGTGTACGTAGGATTGTTAATATAGTTTGTTGAATAATATTGTTAAAATAGAATTGTTCGGTTGCTTTCACTCCCTTGTGTGTTCGCCTTTTAGGCCTGACCATGTTTAGAACTGTTTAAAATGCCTCTGCCTCTATGAGTGCTCTACTTATCCCTATTATTTCAAACTTCATCAAGTTTTTGTCAATCTAGACTTCCGACTTGAGTGCTGACTGACTTTTCTGGGGGATAATGCGCGACTCGATATGAACCGAAATTGAGATAGCTGATATACTAAGGTCCCTGCATAGATCCTGATAAACCAACCCGATATACCAAGATCCTGATATACCAAGGTGTGACTATTACTGTTTCTCTATTGCATCTGGCGATAATTTGCCATTTGATTTTACGAACGGCTTATAGCCTACTCTCGTCTTCGCAGATGCTGTAATAATATATAATATATATTGTCGCCCGAAGAAAAGCAAGGGCAATAATGATTATAACACTAGTACACTGTGCAGACATATAACACTAGTACACTTGTTTTAATTTTCTGGTATTCCCCTGATGTTAAAAGAAAAAAGTTCCAACCGTGCGATATCACTTGTTATCGCATGGCTGGCTATGCGATAACAATTGTTATCACACGGTTGGAACTTTTTTCTTTTAACATCAGGGGAATACCAGCAAATTTTGGCACTGGGTAGGATAGGACTGGTATCATGGGACTGCACAGTGTACTGGTGTTATTAGCAGATTTTCCTTTCAGGTACATATCAGCTTGCTGGCCTCATCACTTCAAGCTATTCCATACGAAAGAAAATGCCGTAAAAGCAGTAATATTCTCCGGCTTCCTTTCATCTGCTTTCAGTGCTCCACTGTGTTTGTTGAAAGAGTTTGAGAACTGCGATGATGGCAGATACTTAATCAGCGAGAACACGGCAGTAACTGAGCTTATGGCCTGGAAGATCTTCATCCTCGTCAGTGAGATTCTCATCAGAATCGTTCCCATGTTCGTCCTTACAGCTCTGAACATTTGTATTTTACGCCAGTTCATCCAGATATCAAAGAAACGACGGAATATGAAAGGGGTGAAGCGGAGCAACTCCAACCCAGGGGAGTACAGTAGAGAGAAGAAGTACTTAATCATGCTATCTGGCATCATAGTTATTTTCATTGTTACCACCCTTCCCTCCGCTATCATGGCCATAATTTACTCAGAAGAACTCGAAAAGGAGTTCTCGTTCCTCGTCTTCCGGAATATTGCGAACGTGTTAGAAGTTTGCAGCTTTTCTAGTAACTTTTACTTGTACATTTTCTGCAGCTCTGACTTCCGAAAGATCCTGAAATCAACTCTGGCTTGTTCTGAAAGACAAGGAAACTCCACGGAAGGGACAGGCGAAACGTGCCTCTAACTTCCTGTCGAGACCGTTTTTCTGATCAAACTGAGCCACAATTGCGGGCACGGGTCCTGATTTTTTTTATTGTGAATATAACTTTCGGTATTCTTAGGATCTGACGAAAAACTGAAAATGTAGCTGCATTTTTGTATGCGTAGGAAGACATACTAACGTCTGGCCAACGCAGTCTATTCCCTCGTGTTTGCTTTAACTTCTTTTTAATTGAACTACCTTAAACCGTACGAGACCTCCCTTTATTTTTCGGCTGATATACACTCGCCACGGGACAAGACCAACAGTTTCGATGAGATCCCAGAGGGAATATTTGTTGCACTTACTGATAAATTGTTTTTTATTTTAATGTCAGAAATCACATTAATTATATTGCCAAAGCAATCATATATTGCTTTTATACGAAAATCCAAGGGTCTTTTTACGTCATTTGCTTCCAGGTTGTTTGGTCGAGTGTTCGATCCTCGCAGGCCAGAATATTTGGCTTAACCATAGGCAAAGTATAAATTAAAAAGTGCAGATTGCGATTCCAGTTCGAAAAGAAATTGTGTGAAAATAAGAATTTAGTGACTTACTGGACACACCGTGATTTGCCGTGACACTCCAGGAGCTGTGAAAAATATTGAATGAATAGTTACTGACATAGATATACACACCACAATGTGGTGTTCATTCATGAGCGCACATCGTAGGCCTATATTTTCAAATTGAACCGAGTTGCGTTTTATTTGAAGTTCATAGTACAGCGGGATCGGATGGCGAACTGTGAGTAGCCGTTCTATTCCTAGCGGACTACGTCAGAAGGTACGCTGAACAACTCCCTGCCTCACCCAGCGTATAAACTAGCGGGTCTGCTGGCACTAAGCGGGCGGCCCGCTAGCAAATAAAACGACTTCGGGCATCCCGCGCCTTCCCAGTGTACGGCCCGCTGGCGAATAAAACGACAACGAACATTCCGCTTATGAACTTCAAATAAAACGCAACTCTGATCAGCTGAAAAGAAAGAACAGGAGCTGTAAGCTGAAATGGCACTGTCATATGGCTGGATCCGATCCCGACATAGATACGGCTTATTTGTTCCATGTGCTCTCGCCTTCGACCTACCAAGTTTCATTCGAATCAAATCATGAGTTTAGAAGGTAAAGATGCAAAAAGTTTTCGAATTCAAACCCTGTGAAGCCGAACGGATCCAGAATACAAAGATTTACACTGAGTCTGTTCCCATCCTGAAGACACCTGTCAAGTTTCATCTGCTAGCAAGTGCGACAGTTCATTTTCTTGAATCTTGCGAGGGTTCTCTGCGTCCGTAATGCTGAGAACAGACGATCAGATTTTCCGGCAGTATTTTCTTCACTTTCATCGCGGAATTGAAAAAATCGCAACTATTCCAACGATGGTGCCAACAATCCTTGCAGGAATTCCAGTCCTCGAGCACCCGACCCTGATAGTCTGTCCAAGGCGTAACTCAGAAGTCGGAACCGGTTGGCATCGGAATGAAAGTTGTACGGCTAATAACCGTCCTACCTATCAAGTTTCGTCGCGATCGCTTGATCCGTTCGGCAAAAACGCGTGTCGAAAACCCCTAACCTTCCCGTCATTTGACGGATATCTGGTCCGGATCTACATAGATCTAGGGCTTGTGAAATTTCGCCCTACTAAAATTTCATCCCGATCCCTCTATTCGCTCAGCACTTACACCACAAGGTTTCAGTGACCCCCTATAACTTTCCACACAGCCATCAAAACAGGTTCGGATCTACTATGCAACATCCGAGTTTATCATCGCCTGCCGAAATTCGTTCCCAGTCCCTCCACCGTTCGGCACTTACCGTGACCTCCCCTCTAAATGTGCACTAGGGCTCGTTCTGCATACCGAGTTTCGTCTCGATTCCTCCCCCAGTTCGGCATTTCCAAGTGAATCTGGTTAAGCCCTAATATGTCCAGCTAGTTTGACCCTCCCAGACTATCTGCATGGAAGTACCCTAGCACCAGTGGACTTGTCTACAGACAGACCGACCGACGGAAAAGAGAATCGGTATTCGATGCGAAGCCGAAGACGGAAGAAAGATTCAATGTCGGCAAACAAAACACTAGGAGCTAGCTTCCGAGAATGTAATCGGAGAGCTCACAAATCCCTCTTAAACGAAAGGGGCTTCCATTCTAGAAAGAAGTCTCGGTCTTTCCAAGTGTTTTTGCGAATTAATCTGTCCTAGCGACACTGAAACGAAGCTATAATCTCTAAGCAGTCATTAATTTCCGGAGACAAACAAACATTAGTTTAGCTTACGTAGTTTCACAGAAACTGTCACGCTGTCAGCTCGGGAAAATCCCATTAGCACAAGGAAGACTATTGTCTTGTCAAATACAGGGTTCCTCCCTAACTGCCGTAATTGGCCCTCGTTATCCTTGAATTCGCTACTGAACGCAACTGTAACAAATGCTAAAAGTACTTATCTGCATCTGACAGATGGTATTAGTATTCAGTTGAATCACGAAAATGGAATAGCACATCCACGAAAATTCAAAAATTTTGCTGGTATGATTGTCACCACTTTTATCTGCGTAGACAGACATGACAGTCCACACAGGGCGTGGACGGGTTCATTTGAAACAAATAAGGCTACCTTCCTCATCCTTCCACTTCAATTGGCTAATCGAGTCTGGCTTGGAGCTAATCCCTTTCCACCTTTCTTTTCTGCTTCTCATCTGACTATTTTTAGACGTCGTGCGATTGCATGATTTTCATCATCTGTTTCAATATCGCCACTTCTTACTGTCAGAGGCGTCACTACTGGGGGGGGGTGAGGGGGGACGCCCCCCCAATGCTGTCGGCCAGTCGGTAAAAAATAGCCGAGTCGGCGCGAAGCGCCGCGATTTTTAGTAAAAACAGTCGAGTTTTTTCTTAGAAATAGTCGTTTTTTCTTCAAAACAATCAAAAGCAGTCGGTTTTTCGTAAAAATAGTCGATTTTTCTAAAAAATAGTCGTTTTTTCTTAAAATCAGCCGATTTTTCGTCAACACAGTTTTTTCTGAATAATATCGTTTTTATCCGCAAAAATAGTCGGTAAAAATGACCAGCCAGTCGGTAAATACCTTGTCCCCCCCAAACATTTTGGCTAGTAACGCCTCTGCTTACTGTATCGGGAAGTGGGGGGGGGGTGTCGGCGATGTGTTGCAGAGTGCTGAGAGATTTTGACCTTCCACGGCGTTTAATGGGCAGTCGAAGAGGATATGTTGAGCTGTTTCTAATTTTCGGTTAGCTGACCATCCTACGCTGTTTTCCCACGCCTTTTCCCAGACCTATTGACTTTTGCAAAAACTTGGCAAAACCGGTTTTACGAGTCAAAAGCATGATACTCGAACACTCGTCGGGCCCATAGTGCGCATGGAAAGTAGTGAATTGCAGATGTGTCAGTTGTCATTATGGGTTCAGAATGTAACATATGAAATTTAGCTCTCCGGGTTGGAAGTGTAAAGATTAGAAAGAATTGAAGGAAAAAAATAATTAAGAAGTTGAAAATAAACCTAGAGATAGAGGAAAGTGTAGGTAACGCTAAATAGATAGGGCCGATCATGTGATTAAGTAAAAAAAAAAAAAAAAAAAAAATTAAGTTGATAAGACCGTTGGTGTCACCGAGGGCAAGTGGAAGCATAGTCACCTGGCCAATTCATATTGGACTGCACAGCTTAATCATCTAGCAGTTCTGCAAGCTCGATTTCTTTTTGGGACACAGTATCTGGGACACAGTGGCGCGGGAGCAACAACCATGCGAAGTGCAGTGACGTCGTGAATAGATCGGTAAGTTGAAGCAGCCAAACAAAATTGCGTTCCCGCCTATGGTGTTGTAGTAAGATGTACAGGTTGGAACACAGTGGCGCGGGAGCAACAGTCATCCAAGTGCAGTGACGTCGTGAATAGATAGCAGATAGATAGGTAAGTTGAATCAGCCAAACAAAATTGCGTTCCCGCCTATGGTGTTTTAGTAAGATCTACAGGTTGGAGCACAGTGGCGCGGGAGCAACAGTCATCCAAGTGCAGTGACGTCGTGAATAGATAGCAGATAGATAGGTAAGTTGAAGCAGCCAAACAAAATTGCGTTCCCGCCTATGGTGTTGTAGTAAGATCTACAGGTTGGAACACAGTGGCGCGGGAGCAACAGTCATCCAAGTGCAGTGACGTCGTGAATAGATAGCAGATAGATAGGTAAGTTGAAGCAGCCAAACAAAATTGCGTTCCCGCCTATGGTGTTGTAGTAAGATCTACAGGTTGGAACACAGTGGCGCGGGAGCAACAGTCATCCAAGTGCAGTGACGTCGTGAATAGATAGCAGATAGATAGGTAAGTTGAAGCAGCCAAACAAAATTGCGTTCCCGCCTATGGTGTTGTAGTAAGATCTACAGGTTGGAGCACAGTGGCGCGGGAGCAACAGTCATCCAAGTGCAGTGACGTCGTGAATAGATAGCAGATAGATAGGTAAGTTGAAGCAGCCAAACAAAATTGCGTTCCCGCCTATGGTGTTGTAGTAAGATCTACACGTTGGAACACAGTGGCGCGGGAGCAACAGTCATCCAAGTGCAGTGACGTCGTGAATAGATAGCAGATAGATAGGTAAGTTGAAGCAGCCAAACAAAATTGCGTTCCCGCCTATGGTGTTGTAGTAAGATCTACAGGTTGGAGCACAGTGGCGCGGGAGCAACAGTCATCCAAGTGCAGTGACGTCGTGAATAGATAGCAGATAGATAGGTAAGTTGAAGCAGCCAAACAAAATTGCGTTCCCGCCTATGGCGTCGGAGCACGGGCTCGGAGGAGGCGCCATTGCAGGTTCAGAGCTGTGTATCAAAAGCTTCTCATGGGGAAGACAGGAGCTTGCTTAATAGATACGTAAGCTGTGTTGGACTGGAAGAATAGAAAAGATACTACCGAGGTTTAAAAAAAAGAAATAGTGAATGTTGTTGCGGAAGTAGGTTGCATTGGCATTATAGTTACGACAGGTCCTTTAAGTCCGTATCGAAATCTGGTATCAAAATCTAATCCTACTTCACTCTTTACTTTGAATTATGAATTTATCATGAAATATATCTTCTGAGTTCTGAGAAATGTTTTCTTTAAGAGTTTGGATGATTAGTTGAATGAATGATTATTTCGTGTGTGGGTGGTTTAGGCTGTACGCTTTCTCGCTTACTCACGTCAAATGGTTTGTCGTTTTTGGTGTTTTTCTTTTAGAGGGGGGGGGGGGTATTTGGCAGATAGGAGGCTATGTTATACAGGTCAGATTTTATTAGGTTAGATTATATTATGTTAGGTTTATTATAGATTTGAAGGGTACGTAGTCTTGCGTTAGGGTAAAATTATTAACAAGCGTTGCATGCACGAATTACACTCTCCATAGTGCTTGTTGTACTTGTAGTTTAGTGTTAAAAAGAAAAAAACGAACTTTAACCTTCTTGATAGAAACCTACACTCTCTCATGAGTCACAGTTTTGCCACTGGTCGCTGAATTTTTTCATAGTTTTGTCAAAAATGTCACAGAATTCTGCGATTCCAAAGCTTTTTGGCTCTTTTTATGAAAAAGGATATATTTGTCTTACGAACATTAGCTCATTTATTAAAGCAAAGTGGTACTTTATGTTCAAATAAATTGATGTTTATTTTTTATCAAGTGACGTGTTTAATTTTTTCCCGGATTTTCACTCGTTCCGTTTTCAAGTGAATCAAAAACTGACAAAGTTTTTGACAAAACTGACAAAGTGAAGACTTCACCTTCCAGATTTTTCTTATGGATTCCAGAAAGCCGTTTTCGTCGAAACGGATCTGGGAGGTGAAGCCAGGCCAAAAACGTCTGGAAGTCCGGGGTGTTGGACACCCCAGATTCCGGATGTCTGGAAGGTGCCATAGAGGCAACGCGTTCGAGAGATACAAAAAATATGCAAATGCAGGAAGAAAAGGGAAAGTGATTGACAGTTGTGATTGGGATGCAAGAGATACTTAAATTGTAAAGGGGACATCTAAAAAATGTTGAAGAACAGCAAATTTAGCTGTCATCATTATCATGAAAATCTGGAGGGTTGGCTTGACTATGCGGAAGCCCCGGACGTCTGCGGGAATCTGGGACGCGAAGCCTGGCTTTAAAGGACCGATCGTGTCTACAATGCCAATGCAACCTACTTCGTAACTGTAGTAATTAATTCTTAAGCCCGGAGACCCAAATTTGATGGTACATTTTAAGACCGCTAACGATACCTCACTAATCTTTGCACTTGCCGCGATTCACTATTTTTTCATGCCTATTATGCTCGTGACGAGTATTTGCGTATCATGCTGCTGATGCGTAAAACCGGTTATCTGAATTTTGCCGATTTCCTGCTAGAAGTCGATGGACCTGGGAAAAGGCTTAAAACAGCCAAAACCGTGGATAATGGCCTATACAGTATTCAAATAGTTTTGAATATTGGAACATAAACAGTAAATAATGCGAGGTGTGCTTTAAGATCTACGTCACTTAAATCGAAAAATTTAAAATCTGCTACCAATTCAGCTGTAAAATTTGTCTCTTACAGACTAGTTTCGAGCGCGATCAGAAACAAAACTAAAGGAGACATTCAAAATATCTATTAGTATCTGTTATCAAAATAGATATTGCTTGCTGACGTGGAATATTATGAGATTATGACATTGCTATAGTCGCTGATGGAAAATGGAAGGAATTTAAGAATCATGGCGTAACATGCACATGTTCGCAAGGGGCGAGTCAAGGGTTAGACAACTGGAAGTAGCAACCCGAAGGAATGAAATGAGCTTATGTGGAGTTGTGTCGGTGTTTATACATTTCATTGAAGGAAAAGGTTGCAAGATACAGAGAGGGGTCAGTTTAAAGCAGAAACAGATCATTTTGAGGCCCTCTATGAAGTTTAACCGAGCAGGACTGAGATAAGAAAGTACAATTACCCATCAGTTACTCACTTAAATAGACTAGAAGACCAGACGCAAATGCGTTACTTCGTTGCTCCGCTGATCACATTTTTTTTTTCGGATTTGTAATGCCTCTATGTACCTGTACTTCTATGCTTGAAATATTGGGCAACTAAAACGGTAAACGATTGCCGACAAATAAATCTTACCTTTGTCACACGCTTTCTTCGGAAGTGACCTTACAATCTATAACTGAATATTTCCTGAGCTTGGCTTAGCCATTGAAACGCACGCTTCACTGTAAATAATGTCTGCGAGTAAGGATTTGCAGTATTTGCTACTGAGATTAATCTTATCTCTACTCGCATTAAGATCAATCTGAATTAGAAAAGATTATGTCAGTAGAGACAAGATTAATCCCAGAAGCAAATACTGCAGGATTTTTTTTTTTACAGTGTTCTGTTGCAATTCAAATTTTCGCGTCGGGATGAGCTTTGTCTTACTGGGCCAGCACTGCATATTTAGAACGTCATATTAAAAATATGAACAAATCAAGAATCCCTTAGCAGAATTAAAATAACTCTGTGTATTCAAATACAAGATAGAAAAATATGCTGGCTTTTCAGTTAAACTTTAACAGGCCACAAAGGGAGTGGAAGCAAAAGTCGTCAAGATTCGAAGTCTGGCGCCAGTGGATTTTCCAGACTGGAAGTCTCTTTGCTGTATCGAAGAGACCACTTCCCAAATGACTGTCTTGCAGTGACCTTTTACCAAACGACTGTGGAGACAGGAAGGGACCCTAAATGACTGTGCAGACTCGACATCGATTTAGATAGAAAACGACACAAGCGAGTACTTACAAAGAATAGTTGAAGGCTGAGAGATAGCTCAAGCCGATTGCGAATCACATTTGATGGTGCTAAAGGGACAAGTCAAACGAAACGAATATGATTGCAGGTTTCTTCTTCTAGCTACAGCCTAACGAGGAGCCTTGCCAAAAAGGGCCGAAATATCGCTTTGGCCAATCTTAGCTAACTTAGCCGTGTAGTGACATCAACAACCATTTAGTGTTTTCGTCACCTGCCCTTGCGTTCTTGCATTTCGATGAGCCACAGCTTACGTATCTAGGCAGTTAAGCAAGCTCCTAGCCTCCTATCTTCCCCATGAGAACTATGAGAAGCTTTTGGTACACTGTGGTCTGTGCTGGTACACAGCTCTGAACTTGGCGCCTCCGTAGATCGTACCCGAACACCATAGGCGGGAGCGCAATTTTGTTTGGCTGCTTCAACTTACCTATATATTCACGACGTCACTTCACTTGCATGACTGTTGCTCCCGCGCCACTGTGTTCCTAACGCGTAGATCGTACCCGAACACCATATTCGGGAGCGCAATTCTGTTTGGCTGCTTCAAATTACCTATCTATTCACGACGTCACTGCACTTCGCATGGTTGTTGCTCCCGCGCCACTGTGTCCCAAAAAGAAATCGAGCTTGCAGAACTGCCTAGCCTAGATACGTAAGCTGTGCCATGAGCTGTCTTCGGACACTAACTGGCCATCACTCTTAAGCCACGTTCACAAGCATGCTTAGCCAAGCACAGATGCCTAGGCACGTGCCATGTCTAGAGCTTGGAACTCCGTGCCTGGCACGACATCTGTGCCTAGGCATGGATGTGAACGGTGATGCTAGGAATGTGCCTAGGCCTGCTTGTGAACGGGGCATCACAGACGGACAGGATATATAGATACCTGCCCGTTGCGGTTTAAATCGTAAGAGGATAGACAACGAACAAATTTTAGCCATGTTCGAAATAGCTTTGTCTTGGTCCTGTCTCAGTCCCTGTCAGCCAAATGGTAGGTTGTTGGGTAGTTTTATATTTTTTTTCTTATCCAGCTTTGCCCTGTCAGCTGACAATGGTCATAGCCCTGTTTACGTGATTAATGATGACTTGCGGCGTTTTTAGCGGTTGTTGATCAAAAGTAATGTTGTAATGTGTGAAAGTAATGTTGATCAACAGTGCGATCTAGTCACCAACAGGAACCTCCGTTGCCAACATTGTTGGTAAAACCGACCAACAGACAACTGAAAGTGTTGTTGACCGACTCTGTTATCAACTAGTGGAGTAATCTGCCATATCTGCCATATACAACAGCGTTTTGGCGAAGATTCACCCCTGTTGATCAACAGGGACGTTTTGCCGGTTAAAAGTCGTTCGTTGATCAACAATGTGGATGAACAGAAGAACCGCCAAAAACGCCTTTGATCCAGGAGCGAGTTTAGACCTGTATGATCCCGTATCAGGCAGATTTCTTAACTTTCATTTTATTTCTGACATTAGTCCGCAAAGTCGTTCACCTGATAAGGCAAAATAAAACTGCTTTAAACCTTGTCAAGGCACTACCGTAAGACCGAGACCAGGGGGACTTGAACCGAACACGGCTTCTTTTTTGTTAAGGGATTGTAGAGGTGGTATGAGGTTACCCGATTCTGATAAAACGTCGTTCAGATGACCGTCATCAGGAAAATTTTGGCTGTCGTGCCCCGGTCCTTTACTACAAAACCTACGTCTTCCCAGGCACAGCCAGAACAGACATATCACTGCGGCGTAAATCGCAACAGGAAAGACAATAGGCTACACTTTTTGTCTCGCTCAGGGGTCTAGCAGAGGTAGGGTGGCATGATGTACTTAGGTTACCGGACTTTCAGAAAAAGACCTGCCATTTTGGGCCAGGGAAAATTCTGGTTACCATGTCGGGTATCCTTTACTAGAAAAATACATGCCATAATCACAGCTACTACATTGCTATTTCTGCTTCTCGTGCGTCTCCAAGGTTCTCGTCAAACGTCACGACTTTTCTGGAACAATGAGGCAATGTATTGCAATGGTGATTGTTCAAATACTTCATATCATAGACATTCACTTGATTATCAGGGTCAAGAACTGTGGCAAGGGCGAGCTTGTTTTGTGCGGTGCACATACTAGCTTGAGCCAAATTGTTAGGTGTGCCCGAGACGTGACCTGAGTGGGATTCCTGAGGCTCAGGCCACTCCCCATGTCAGGTGCCTGTGGTGCCGGCAGGGCTGCCATTTTCCTTGTAGAACGAAGAGCGCTTCAGCTTCAGCACAAGTGGTGCTGCCCTCTCTTGCAAAGCTGCGAAACACGTGGCCATGAAAGCCATGCCGATTATGATGTAGAAGTAAAACAAAATTAAACTAGTAGTATTAGTCGCGGATTTATCTTCATCATTGACATTAGTTCCTGGTAATAGTGTACCAAATCCAACTGTAGCCAAGAGGCTAAAACAAAGACAGATGCTGTCTAAAATCTCCCAGTTCTCAAGACTGGCAAAGAGAAAACCACCACAAATCACGTAAACAAACACCATTGAAAAACACAGGCTTAGTGGTACATAGACTGTTTCATTGTTGCGTTGGTGAACCGAGTTCATTCCGTTCTGTGTTTCACTGACTTTCGTCTCTGAATAGAAATAGGCTTCCTGGAATGCCTGTGGATATGAATAATTGTTGGACACAGAATTCGTGGAAGCTCTATGCTTCAGGCGCGATATCTCCCCCTCTTTCCGACATTTCCAGAGCTTTCGACGGAGACCTCTTAGAACTGATGCCATACTTTCCCCAATCGAGGATAGGTATAGAAGAAAGAGGGGGATCCCAATTCCAGCATAGCAGGTGGTAAATATCTTCCCAGCCAGCGTTCGCGGAGTGAAGTAACCGTAGCCTGAAAAAGAGGAAAGAGTGACTAAAGGAGTCAATTTAGAAGCGATAGGATGAATGAATGAATAAAAAAGGTAGGTATGAGCCTATACAGACCTAAATGGCGGTGCTGATCTCCGATTCTCAGACCTCAGCCAGGAAGTACAATATGCGGTTGGGGGCCAGCCATCCTGGTGCTTTCGCACACCCTTCCTGTCACCTTCCCCAGAATTTCTCCAGGTACCCATTTGAAGCTGGGTTGACTTTGGCTTGTCTAACAGTGTTACGCCACAGTCCTCTCCCCGCTCCAAACCAAATTGTAGGCACAACCGAGACTCGAACCAGCGACTCTTCACTTGGGAGTTCGGCGTGCCAACCATTCGGCCAGGATATCACCAAAAAGCCCGGGGACCAAGCCAGCATAAATTACATGAATACTACATTGATGGAATATTATACAAGGGACTTGTACCGTGGCAAGTAAACCACAGCCGAATTTTTGGATTGAGTTTAGAAATTTTGGACTCCCGATGTCGGAGCCTCATAAACAAACCAGGACCCGCATGGCGGGGCCTCATGATGAAAATCAAATAAAAAAAAAAGAAATAGAAAACCGTGATTTTCGGGTTTTTTTTTCTTGATCAGCTAGTTATCCCTCTAAGTGATGTGCGAGGGATAAATATAATTTTCGCACATCACCTGCTTAGAGGGATAACTAGCTGATCAAGAAAAAAAAAACCGAAAGTCACGGTTTTCTATTTCTTTTGTAATGAATGGTCAGCTTGGCTTCAAACTTTATGTGAAAATCAAATAAAACTAAAGATCGAATTTGATGGGGAAGGCGCCCTTGAAATGAACAAGGATGCGCGGTTTCAACAGACAACACTTCGGATGTTATCTGTTGTGGTTTTGTAAATGCTATACACTAAACGTTATCGAGGGGTTACCTACTCCCGGCACCTGCTGTACACCCTTTCGTGGCACCGGCCGGCACCGACCGAAATTAGCGATGCCGGCACCCATAAATTAGGCGATTCCTCTCTTAAACACTTCTAAACATACTTATTTTAATGTTTAAACACCTGGTAACCGGTGCCGGCTGGTGTCAGGCGATGAGCGGCTTGAGCCTGAAGAGGACCCTTGCCAAGAAGGGCCGAAATATAGCTCCAATAAAATGTAGCTGACTTATCCGTTTTGCTTTGTCAAATATGATTCGCGGTCAGCTTGAGCTGAAGGAACATCTGTCAGGCGATACCGGCACCGGCCAGGCACCGCGGCACTTGCTGTACACTTAAATCGAGAGTGGGCAACCCCTCGAACGTTATGCATACAAGAAGAGCCGGAAAAATAACCAAAAACATATCTGCTGACTTTTTTGTTTCTCATCATGATGTCGGAAAAGTCAGCAGGTGCTTTTTCGCAGGTTTTTCGGCTCTTCTTGACAATGTTTGCTATGCATAACGTTTGCAAAACCACAACGGATAACGTCTCAAGTGTTATCTCTTGAAACTGCGCATCCTTGCGTTATCTGTTATGAAACTTTTGACAGTGTAGTAATCTGAAAGACAAAATTATTACTCAGCCGGGATTTCAACCCAGGAATCCAGAACCCCCGCTCAACAGGTTGTTCCTCTCTCACATAAAGGCATTAACAATATTGAGCACTGAGAACTGTACAAAATATTGACGTGTAAAACTACGATTAATCTGATATGTGTTTACGACCCTCTGCGGCCTTCTTTCCACATTGATATCGGTTAATTAATTTAAGTTAGTTCTTGTAGTTTGGCATTTTCGCTTTTCTATTTTTACTTTATTTCCGTTACTTTACACTTTTACGGGCAACAAAGTTCAATCAGTCATTCAAATAAAAACTTCATAATTTGAGAGTCTCGTTTTATGCTCCATCGCAAGTCTCAAATAACACCTCAATTCCGGGGTGTTGCCCGAAGCGTTTATCCTTCATCATCGTTATCATCCATTCTTCATTATATTCACTCTCTCCGAACACCTCCTTTCTCTACTCATTCAATTCCAAGCACTCACGCACCAATTAAACTACACTTTCACAGGACGAAGGTAAAATATATACCAATATATTTTCTCATTGCCTCAAGATCACCAACATTTCAGTCGCTAGTTCAAACCAGGATTTGGTACGACGGGAGGATGATCTAGTGGCCCGATTCATAATTAGGTGGGTAGGCGCTAAAAATAGTTCCTAGCCAAGAAATCATAGATAAGACAATATGTCTAACTTTCTTTTACTAATATGTTATCCTTTGAAGCTTAACCGAATAGCGCTGAGATCGGACAGTCTTAGTTACAGATCACTTGTTCACTTAGATAGGCCTGAAAACCCCGACAAAAATGTGTTACTTCGTTTCTCTGTTATGTACAGATAATCGATTTCATTTATACGGATTGCCAACTACAAATGTAAGCCATTGCCAAAAAATAGATAAAAATGTTAGATTCCTTGCAGGACATATATTTATCTGGTGCTTCAATATAAGTAAAAAATCTAAATACTCGATCATGCTCTTGCTTTTACCTATCTTTTACAGCTGAACCGAATAGGGCTGAGTTCCGACAGTCTAGTAAAAACAATGAGACTGGGAAAAAACACATGATCTCAAGTGAAATCCGGTGATTCCGGTGAAATCATGAAATGAGCAGTGGAAACACTGCTAACCTGCTAAGTAAGTAAGCGCGCTATTTCGGTTATGTCTATTTTGGTACTACATTGTTTGCACGATGAGCAGCCAGCTGACCGAAACCATGTCCGTTTCATTTTTCGCTGGTTAAATTTTTATTCGAGAACTTAGACGATACTTGCTCCAAAACTGGCAACCAGAATGTTTAGAATTATTTTGCACTTGTCTCCTGTCCTTTTATATATCTACAACTACATAAAATGAAACTGAAAAAGCACATTTATGGGCGTTTTAAGAAATCCAGTTGGTCTCCTGACGTCATTTGTTCTCAGATTGACTTTCCTCCACGGAAGAAGATCGACCATGTGATGAGTGATCCTATTCATTCAGTCCAAAATGTTTCGCTTATTCATGTGCTTGGTGGATTAAGTACTTCGATTCCTGGTCGAACAGAAATTCTGTGATTGAGTATTGGTGACTGGAAATACACGATGGGAGTTGCGAAAAAGAGTGAATGAACACAGTTACTGGCATGGATGCTTTAGTCTTAGAAAACTCAATAAGCGCTATCGAACCCACTGACTAATTAATGTGCCGTCGAAGTAACACGTTGGGCTAAATGAAATTTTCTGTTATTTGGGATCAGTTTGGCTGATGCTGTCTTTTGCAGAAAGAAAAGTGTAGGCTACAGTTGTGTTCACAGTAATCATCCTATCGACTGGTACACTTTCAGAAATCTGAAAACAGATAAGACATACGATAGCTGCGCATCCTTGTGTTATATATTATTTTGCATGCCAATGCTATTTCTGTTATGACCTTTTTATGACACTGGAATGGGTAAACATGTGCTAAATGTTACCATACTTCTGATAGTGTAGTGGCTCTTCCCAAAGGGAGAGCCGAATGTGACTTTGACGTCAGCATGAAAGTATTCGCTTAGCCTAAAAATGTATAGGCTAGCATGTACAAATGTGGACAAAATAAAAGCAACCTTTTTTTACATCTTTCGAGTCAAAAGGCACGCTAAAGGACGGTTCTGCTAATTACCAGTAGGCTGTGTTCACGTCTCGTGCATTTGCATTTACACAATTGATGCTGAAGAACTTCAATACAGCCAACATGACAGCTAAGATGATTCTGACAATGCAGAACGTCGAAACCTCAAAAGGTATCGATCCCAAGACTTTTCCTAGAACATGATCGAGATGGGAACTTTAATTTGAAACAGGGAACGCTTTAAAGAAACTTTATGCATACCAAACAATTCCCACGTTAACAATTTTTCCAAAATGTAAGTTCAGCGAAGAAAATCAAAGCATGAAAACGGGATTTAGCTAGCTTGGTTGAGCTATTCGCGAATCGATGATGTTGTACATTAACAAGTCTGCTGAATTGTTTATTTTTATTTTTTTTAAGGAGTCTGCTGAATTGTTTATTTTTATTTTTTTACCCCTCATGCTTCATTGTCTTTGATACAATTTCTGTCTACGACGAATCTCACATAATATACGTGTTATTTTCATTACTGGACACTCAGATCAGTATATTCTATGCACCTTACTACAGCCGGGCAGCTTAATAAGATAGGGTATGTGAACTAACCCGCCAAGAATTCTCCCGGTGGGCTATCACAAAAACAAACTGCCTTGCTGAATTTCAACTCTTTTATTTCGTTTAATTTTTTTTCTTCCAAAATCACATAATTTTTCATTCAATCCGTTTACTGCGCCGTAATATTGTGATTAATATACACGTATATTAATCCTCCAAACCCAACTCAAACCGGTACTCTCGCCAAACTTCCTTTCCTCGGAATAGTGAACAAGAGCTGTAAGCTCATATGGCACTTGCATGTGTTGAGATGTTTTGTTTGATCAAAAGTATTTTTCGACTTTGTGGTTAAAATGCGCACTTTAAGGGAGCTAGATAAAAAGTATTTTATTTTTGAACTTGGGTGTAAAGATACGCACTTTAAAGGCGCTAGAAATGCATCTGTATGCAAAACCCTTGAGGCAAAAACGATCACAGGCCTTTAGGGATCCTTGATGTATACCGTTTCGTCAAAAGTTTTTTTTCGCTTTTCATTTCAAATGCGCACTTTAAGGGTGACAGAAATAAATTTCAAAGCAGAACCCTTGTGGCACAAATGATCATGGGTTCAGATGTATTGTTTGAAATAAAGTACTTTTCGACCTGGCCGTTCAGATTCACACTTTAAGGGAGCTAGAACGTCATTTGCAAACAAAACCCTTGAGCCAAAAATGATAACGGGCTCATGGGAATCATGAAAATATGAATTTAGTTTAAAAGTATTTTTCTAAATTTGCAGTCAAGATTAGTACTTTAACGAATGGTCGGGTTTGGAAAGTGGTCATTTTTGAGTCAATCTTGTCAAATCTCTAATATTACAGCCAAGTTCCATCGTCCTAGATTATCTGGAAGTACCTTAAATCGTGATCACCGGAATCCCGGACCTCCCCCCCCTCAAACTTCCCCACAGTCGCCGGAGCCAATCCGGTTCCGTAAGTGTTTATCCAGAGCATCTGTTTGTTATTCCCACAAAGTTCCATCCCGATCTCACCAGTCTAAGTCGGTCACGTATTTTCGCCCCCCCCTCAATTGCTGTCGGATCTGTCCGGACATGAAAAAGATCAACAGAAACATGTCCTCTCTTCAATTATCAAATTTCACTCAAATCCGATCAGCCGTTTCAAAGTTACGCATGACTCAATATTCCGGATTCCCCCTCCCGTTACCCCCCCCCCCCACGGCTATCAGATCATGTAAATTTTTCTTTATAAGTCAGTTTGATCGGGTCCCTGATTCGCCTCCCAAGATTCGTCGTGAAAATCCCCAAAACCGCCATAACCGGAATTCTGGGAAACTCCCCTCCACCCCCCCCCCTAATGTCATGATCCATCCCAAAAGTATAAACGATTTATCTGGAGCAGATGCTTGTTCTTCCCAGCAAGTTTCACTCCGATCCCTCCATTCTAACCGTTTCCCGATATTTCCGGTCACCCCCCCCCCAACTCCCCCATAGCTGTTTAATCCGGTCCGGACTTCAAATGGGACATCAGAGGTATGTCATTTATTCAGTTATTATTTATTCAGTTATTATATCATTCCAATCCGACCACCCGCTCGAAAGTTACACAGTACTCCAATTTTCCGGATTCCCCAGCCCTCCACCCCTCTAGTGTCCGGATCCAGTCCAAATGTAGAAACGATTTATCTGGAGCAGATGCTTGTTCCTCCCAGCAAGTTTCACTCCGATCCCTCTATTCTAACCGTATCTCGAAATTTCCGGTCTCCCCCCCCAACTCCCCCAGAGCATTCGAATCCGGTCCGGACTTCAAACGGGACATCAGTAGTGTGCCATTTATTCAGTTATTAAGTTTCATTCCAATCCGATCACCCGTTCGAAAGTTACACACTACTCCAATTTTCCGGATTCCCCAGCCCTCCACCCCCGCGGGTGGTCGGATCCAGTCCAAACGTATAAACAATTTATCTGGAGCACATGCTTGTTCTTCCTAGCAAGTTTCACTCCGATCCCTCTATTCTAACCATTTCTCGAAATTTCCGGTCTCCCCCCCAACTCCCCCATAGCTGTCGCATCCGGTCCGGACTTCCGGGACATCAGAAGTATGTCATTTATTCAGTTATTAAGTTTCATTCCAATCCGATCACCCGTTCTAAAGTTACACACTACTCCAATTTTCCAGATTCCCCAGCCCTCCACTCCCCCCCCGGGTGGTCGGATTGGGAAACTGAATGTTTCCAAGTTAGTCCGATCGGGTCCATGATGCTCCTGCCAAGTTTCATCGTCCTAGCACATCTGGAAGTACTCCAACTCGAAAAAGTGTGACAAAACTCCTTAATTTTCAGAATTTCCCCGGCCCACCACTCCCCCCCAGATGGTCGGATCGGGAAACTGATTACTTCTAGGTTAGTTTGGTCGGGTCCCTGATTTTCCTGCCAAGTTTCATCGTCCTAGCACATCTGGAAGTACCCTAACTCGAACATGTGGGACAAAAAAAATTCGGACAGACCGACCGACAGACCGACAGACCGACAGACCGACAGACTGACAGACCGACCGACGGACGGAATTGCGATCGGTATATGGCACTTGAGCCAGAGGCTGCAAGTGCCATAAAAACAACTAGTTTGAACTGCCTGCCTTCGCAAGCGCGCAGGATAGTCATATCACATGTACCGAGGTGTTACTCACTCTTGAAATAGTTGTACATCCAAAGCCCAGCCGAAAGTATTGGTAATTTCTCCTTGAATCGTTTCGAATCTTGAAGTGAATCACTTTTTTGAGTGACTGAATCGAATCATTCTACTGGACAGCTGGATCTTAATCACAATGTGGCTTAAATCGAACGACTGAATCTAGAATCATACGATTGAAAAGCAGGTAGAAATGCACAACCCTGGATCCTTCTTGCTTCGTGTGCTAGTGCTCAGAGAAGGTGCAGTATAATCTGGAGTGATGGTCCAATGATGTTTCGAATTTAACAAGATTATGTCTTCTTTTCGACAGTTTTTCGATGTGATCGAGAAGTTCAAGGCTATTCGCATGCAGCCAGGTGTGGTCATAATCTTTTCGGAGTTTGTCATATTCCAGTTCAGCGCTTCCAAGGGGTTTAGTTCCTGTAAATCCACCCGTGTCTCATTATCAGTACTTGTCCGCAGATATAAGTTGCAT
Organism: Branchinecta lindahli; assembly: GCA_023053555.1. Classification (NCBI taxonomy): domain Eukaryota; kingdom Metazoa; phylum Arthropoda; class Branchiopoda; order Anostraca; family Branchinectidae; genus Branchinecta; species Branchinecta lindahli. The sequence goes on from JAKZAO010000012.1 coordinate 9,582,820, forward strand.
TTTTGATCGAAGTTTTGTTCGCCGTCGGCTCAGCCGGTTGCTTAATTTCCGTTTTCGAACACCGTCGAAGTTCACCGTTTGCTTAATTAGTGTTTTTACGACTCCGGCGATCCTTGCCCGGTCGACGCAGTATTCAAGCAAACTTCGAACTTGCTAGCTCACGAAGTTCGACGGTCAGATTTTGAAGGACAAAGAAACTGTGACTGGCGACCAAAAACCAACTTTAACTGAAAAGCCAACTTATTTTTGTATCATTTCGTCCAGTACACTGAACTATTTGGATTCCGCAAAGAGATTTTTTATGGCACTTGAGCTTACTCAAGTGCCATATAGCGATCCTAATGTCTGTCGGTCTGTCGGTCTGTCCCGCTTTTGCTAGTTTGGGCACTTCCACATAAGCTAGGACGGTGAAACTTGGCAGGCTTATCGGGGACCCGACCAGATCAACTTACAAATAATCACTTTCCCGATCCGACTTTCCCCGGATGCGGGAGTCCGGAAAACTAATAACAAGGGTAGCGAAAAAGAGCAAAAGGAAATGTCCACAAGTGGGATAGATCCCGCATCGCCAGTTCCGAAGTCCGGCGCGCTACCATTACTCCACGGGTGCTTGTTAGTAGAGTTGAATGCTAGAGTATATACAGTTTACGGATCAAAATAAGACCGACTGCAATCGAAATTATTTGAACTCGTGAAGCGCTTCCACATAAGCTAGAACGATGAAAATTGGCAGGCATATCAGGGACCCCACCAGATTAACTTGGAAATAATCACTTCCTCCACCCGGCTATCGTGGGGGAGTGGAGGGATGGGGAATTCGGAAACTATTAACATGAATAACTCTGGAACGGGAAATCGGACAAGAATGAAACTTGATAAGCTCCAAGAAAGAATGTCTCAGATGTTCAGTTTCAAATCAGGGTCGGATCCGATAACGGGGGGGGGGCTTGAAGGGGGCACCGGAAATCACGTGAAACGCTTCGAAATAAGCTAGGACGATGAAAATTCAATTGGCAGGCATATAGGGACCCCACCAGATGAACATGGAAATAATCATATCTCCGATCCGGCCACTGTGGGGGACAGGACGGATGGAGAATCTTGAAACTAGTAACATGCTTAACTTCGAAACGAGTAATCGGATATGCAAGTGTCTCAAATGTTCAGTTTCAAATCCGGACTGGATCCGGAAACTGGAGCTGGGTGGGGGATGGCACCGGTTATCTCTTAAAAAAATGGAACTTGAAGGGACGAACAAGCATAAATCCTAGATACATTGTTGACAAAACAGAACCGGATCGTGTCATAGTGGGAGGGGGAGTTGGAGGGGTTTCCACAGGGTCACTAGTTACGGTACTTCCAGATGTGCTAGGACCATGAAACTTCGTAGGCATATTAGGTACTCTACCAGATTTACTTGAGAACAATCCCATCCCCGATCCGATGATCTTGGGGGGAGTTGAGGGATGGGGAATCTGGAATATAATGACATTTACAGCTTTGGAACGGGTGATTGGACGTGTATGAGACTTGACAATTGTCAAGAACAAGCGCCTCAGATGATCAATTTCAACTCTGGGCCGGATCCGAGAACTGGCGGGGGGAGCTGCGGGGGGGTAGGCTACTGGAAAGCTCGTGAAACATTTAGAGCCGATGGATCGGGATGGAACTTGGTGGGTACAGTAAGCATAAACCCTAGATACATTATTGACATAGAGCAGGACCGGACCGTGGCATTGTGGGTTGAGCTGGAGGGGCTTTCCCGGGATGCCGGTTATCACGAATTGGGGTACTTCTAGATTATCTGTGACGAGGAATGTGAATAGAACTGGACATGTTGCAAATCGTGGTCACATCCAGTTCGGGTACATAATTATCACAGCTAGAGTACTTGCTCCTACTATCGATTGAGCTATACATGAATCGGAACCTCAGTAAGACAAAACTTCTATTCTAACAGTTGTCAATGGAAGGAAAGATTCAGCCTTGACAACTGCAAACCGCATCTGACAAACATGCTAACTCTTCTTACAAGTGCCTTCAGCTCTTGTTTTTATTTTCCACTATCTGCTCCAGTAGTGACGTTCAAGTATCTACGGCCGTCCCCACAGTGGAAATTCTACTGACACGGGAAGTTTGAATCTCAACACAAACCTGGCTTTTCAGAGGGCAGTGGTTAGCTTGGTGATGACTGCTCAATGCCTGAACACACATTTTTCGGATATCTTTTTCGTCAAGCATACAACACAGGTCATCCGCGAGGGAATTTCCACTATCTGATACCTGATTATTCGTGAATAGCAGAGCAACGAAGTAACGCATTTTTATCGGGTCTTCAAGACTCTTTGAGCGAATAAGTGAGGGTTATCTAGACTGTCCTATATCGGTCCTTATCAGTTAACCTTCGTCCCCACAGTGGTCATATCATTCCTTTAAGTGGAGTTTGAAGGTAACTTCAAAGTTCGATCAAAAACGCAAGATCCACAAGTCAAAGAGTAGTAGTTCCCGAGCAATGGAAGTTGTGCACTAATTTTGGAGTAGAAAGTGAAAGCTATCATGTCCCGTTCAATTCATAACCTTATATGTCCATATTTTACTATCTCTGTCACATATGTTGACAATGAGACAGTGCTGGACTTTCAGAAACTAGTCCACTTTGGAGCGCTGAAAGTGAACTGTAAAAACAGCAAGGTGACCTTACCTACTGTTGATATCAATGTCAAGGAGTACAACAGTGCCATCGGGAAAGTCCAAGCATGCTTGTAGGAGTATCTATCCGCCATCACGGAGCTCCTCACACTCTTGGCTATTTCTTCCTGGTATTTTCTCAGTTCTAACGATGCCAGGGAGGTCCAATTATCCTTGTACAATATATTGAGATCCTCGGTCACCGACCAAAGGCGTTCGACTGTTCTCAAAGTCACTTCCCTAAACTCGATTTCTGAGGTTTTCTTCTTTGGTAGATCCACTCTCCCCTCAATTAAAAGGAAGATCAAAGCCCCGATTGACGTGTAGGCGAAGATGATTAAAGTCAAACCAAATGAGCTGCAGGTAAACCTCCGACACTTTTGAAGGCAGCTTTGGCATTTTGTTTGGGTCTGGGGCACTGCGCAGGAGGAGAAAGAATACGAATTCGGGATGATTCCGGCAGAACTAGGCTGATACATTACCTGAAATAAAACAAATAATAGAAAGATCCACGCACTGATTCCCTTCATTAATAGGGATTTCAGGACCTTGACGGAGTAGTTTATCCACACCCCTTCACCGATGAACAGATTTCAACACTCTTTTTAAAAATACCCAAATACAGGTTAATCTCATTAAACCTTCTGTTTCCTTTTTTTATGTTAAAACGAGAAATGTATGTTATCACTTGTCATAAGTGAGTGGAACTTGTGCACTCCCACACACGAATATCAGTACACGGGTGGGTCCTTTGTGTACGATGTTTTATTTAATGAATGTTAAAATTAAAATGAACTGAGAAATTGAAGTGAATTGAATTGTATGTGTTCTGTTTTTCCAATTTTCTGTTTCCTTCTGGTACTTCTTCTGTTTTTCCTATAATTTATATGTTATACCATTTCCTCTTTTATGACGCGTTACAGTTTACCTAGGCCTACACAAGTGTCTGGTCGCTGGCGCGAAGCGCCGCGAGTTTCAGTAAAAAGAGTAGATTTTTTACTTAGAAATAATAGTTTTTTCCTAAAAGCAGTCGGTTTTTCGTAAAAATAGTCGATTTTTTCGTAAAAATAGTAGTTTTTCCTTGAAATCAGCCGATTTTTCGTCAACACAGTCGTTTTTTCCCCAAGAATAGTCGTTTTTATCCGCAAACACAGTCGGTAAAAATGACCAGCCAGTCGGTAAATACCTTGTCCCCCCCCCAAACATTTTGGCTAGTAACGCCTCTGTCTTCCCCTTCTAGACCAGCAAGCAAAGCTACGCCTGATATTCTAATATTTTCAGTATGTAATCGAAACTTGAACTTGAAACTTGAGAAGGAATACTAGGATTAGGAATAAGAGCCACGAGCTCAATTTTCAATCATTGCGGCAAGGCGGTAGAAGGAAGTAAATAAAAAAGTAAAAAAAAATCCGCGGCCCAAACCCTCCAACTCCCCCCATCGTCGCTAGATGCGGTTCGGACCTGGAAATGGAACTTCTAGGGCGTCTCCTAATACCACTCATCAAAAATCGCTCGAGTTGGGTCTGGGAAGTTTCCAGTGCCCCTTCGATCTTCGACCTTTGTACCGTCTATGCACTGTCAGAAGCTTCGTGGCAGATAACATAAGGATACGCAGTTTTCAACAGATAACACTTAAGAATTAAGACGTTAACTGTTATGCTTTCAAAATAGTACGCGTTAAAATGCATACAGTAAGAGCTAAAATACCACCGAGAAAACAACTGAATTTTTTGTTTTTCATCATGATTCTGGAAAAGTCAGCAGATGCTTTTTCGGCGGTTTTTCGGCTCTTCCTGGCAATGCTTGTTACGCATAACGTTTGCAAAATCATAACAGATAACATCCCAAATGCTAATATCTGTTGAAACTGGTCATGCTGATCCTTGTGTTTCTGTTGTAAAACACTTCTGACATTGTGTTTGTCCCACTATTCTACCCATTTGGTCCCTTCCATGATCTTTTCCATTCTCCACAGCTGCTCCTTTTTGTTGGAAAACAAATAAAACCGAGTCAGTAAAATCTGATTTATTACCCAATACGACTTTTCTACGATAAAAATCAGCATTTCAACGGATCATGGTGAAACTGTTAACTCGATTGCGGTAGCCACAGACAGAACCACACCTGCATAGATCCTCACTTTTAGGTTAGGTTTTGGTTTTAGGAAATACGGTAGGATATTGTTAGGTTTGTGTCCCTTAATTTGCCAAGAGTGGCTACAAAACCATTCCAGTTTATTGACAAGGCGATGCACACAAACATTGAGTCGCGAATACAACATATTTACAAACGACACCGGGGCCAGCGACGGCATGTGGCCAGATCACTTGCCGATCCGCGCGACTAAAAACAAACCGGAATGAATCACTCTGACTATTCAATCGACAATTATGAGTCACAACGGCGAGCGCGAGGGGTTAGTGCCTTCTGCAAATCGCAAAAAAGACAAAAGTTGTGCTGGGCCACTTTCCACTTTCTTCTCGAAGTTTTTTCAAGTTTAATAACTTGTATTCCATAAATCAGCAATAATAAAATAAACACCTCTGACTGCATGATAGCCCGAATGAGCCTGCGAGAGCAATACAAATAAATGCTTACTTAAATTAACTAATAAATACCTTTGCAAAAAAGGAAAGGACACTGAAAGGTCAAAAGAAAAAAAAACAAAGAAAAAATTGGAAAACCATAATCATTTGATAATGATTTTCCAAACCGCATTCACATTATGATCATCCAAACGAAAAATATATATATATAATCTTTACTGACGGCGGTCTGTCAAGAAATATTTCTTCAGCAACGCCTTGAACTTCCGGCCCCTTGCCCTTGGTTTTATCACTTGTTCGATTATTATCCGTTAATTTCGGACTTTATAAAACATGTATCTTTTTTTTTCTTTTTTTTTATTCCCACCTCCACTCCTCTCAGTGACGCAACTTTCTTTATTATTACAACTCAAATTATACGTCACCTACACTTTACTCTTACACTACATTCTAATTATTACTTATTTCCTACTTTAAATAATTATAAAAAAAACATGTCTCTTGGTAGGTAAGAGCTTCTCACTAATTTGTCCTACTTAGCCTATACCAGGATCTGCACATTCTCCAATAACATGATGTGGGCATCCGCCCATGCCACGTGTCGGGTGACGCTCTGTAGCGTCGCCCGGAACAGAAGTGGAATGAATGGCTCAAGGTATGCCATATGATTTTGTGTCCATGCAATTCAGTTATTAAACGTTCATGCTCAGAGAAGGGACGTCTTACGGTTTTTGGTCGTGACGCTCTGTAGCGTCGCCCGGAACAGAAGTGGAATGAATGGCTCAAGGTATGCCATATGATTTTGTGTCCATGCAATTCAGTTATTAAACGTTCATGCTCAGAGAAGGGACGTCTTACGGTTTTTGGTCTGAGGTGGCGTGTAATCTCTCACACATGATCTGTGGTTCCCCAAAAGGTAAGCTACGTAACAATCAGGCCCGTATCCAGGAATTTATTTCGGGGGGGGGGGGGGGGGGGGGGTGACAACGGGTCGGACCAAAAAAGACATAGATCAGATGTTAAATACTACAAAAAACTACAACTCTTGTGGGTTTCGAGGGGGGGTCGAACCCCCTAACCCCCCTGGAAACCCCCTGGTAACAATACCAACTGAGTGCGTACCGGACGGGAAAACCGATTGTGTACTTGTCTCAATTATCGTACTGAGCAGGAGAAGCGAGAAATGAGGCAGAAGTCCTTTGCATGGTTGCCATGGGTCGAGATTTATCACCACTTTTATTTTCTGTTTGAATCACCAAATTTTCAAATGCATAAAAATCAAAAAGTTCATGAAAAATCTAAAAAATATCCGCGCAGGTCCTCCGTGATTTCTTCTTTTGGTGATTTCTTCCGAGGACGGGGGTTATTTTTATCTGGTATGGAAACCCTGGTCCTGTGTTATTCTATGAATTTTAATATGATTGCAAAGGAGGAGAACATTTTAGAAAACCAGAGAAGGAACGTTCTGCAAATCATTAATCTGAAGTTCAGTCAACTCTAACACCCTATATGACCAAGTCCGAAGCACCCCAGCAAGGCCGTATCCAGGGGGGTTAGGGGGTTCAACCCCCCCCCCCCCCCGAAACCCACAAAAGTAATAGTTTTTTGCAGGTTTTAACCTCTGATCTACGTATTTTTTGTACTTTTTGGTCCGACCCGTGGACAACCCCCCCCCCCCCGAAATAAATTCCGCGAGCAAACCCCCCCCCCCCCCGAAATAAATTCCTGGATACGGCCCTGCACCCCAGTGAACCTTGGGAAGAACAAGAAACGTCACTTCAACGACACCTCGAAATTGAGTCCAATCCTGTGTAAACCAATCAACACCGTCTTTTGTCGTGAAGTTTCTGGCTCTTCGCACGGCACAAGGCGATTCTTCAGCGGCACGAAGAGAAGTCATCAAGAGTATAGCTGTGTTGGCGAAGATGCTGATAAACAAAACAAATGCTGCTCCTTGGGCACCAATCCCGGCTTAATTGACTCAAATGGTATACGTTTTTTTTTACAAATCGATTGCTTAAACAAGTCTTTCTGACTCTTACTGACCAATGGGCTCATCTGCAGCAATAAACGGAAGCTTAATATGCTAAAGAACCAAACATGGCAAATGCAAACATCAGCGTAGTGCCGTTAGGTGGGTAAAAATAACATAACGTTCGATATCTTGGAAATGAGAATTGACGGAGCAATTAGTCCTTTAAATCACACGAAACTAATAATACCACGAACTCTTTTTTTTTTTTTTCGCGTAGCATCCAATGTCAGTGCCCTCAAGTTCTGAAGGTAGAAGAACTTCTGCGGACGTTTACGATGAATGATGGCCACAGCCGATTGCACTAATTACGCGGAAAGCCTGTCCTGGAGACAATTAGTTATTTCCAGCGTCTGGAAAATATCAGGCGGTCAGACGATGAAAACAGATGGACAAATAGATTTGAGCCCTTGAAATGACGACAAAGGATTGTCATATAAACAAGGTGATAATCTTCTGGAACTTGACGAGTTAAGAGGAACATCCTGAGGGAAATGGATTGAAACAGCCGGTTGAAATATCTGCAGCGACTGGAACGAAGACAGATGAACGAAAATTAAGTGTGAAAGCTCTAAATTTTCCTAACGTTACACAATACCAACTGTGTGGGAAAGATATAAGAATGTGGTATGGAAAAGGTTGGAAGGAAGCCCATCGCTTGTCAGGTCCCGACTTAAAGAATCGTTAGTCGGTAATTTAAAGCAAAAAAAAATATTAAGTTAAAATTCTGGTAAAAACCTTATTGAAAATAATTTATCATGAAATTTTTTATTTGAAAAAAGGAATGGTTGATAGTGTGGATGCGTGAGTGAATGGTTGTTTCGTGTGTGTAAATGGTTGCCATACACATTCTCGCTTAATTATGTCAAATTTTTTTTTTCTTAGGGGAGGGGGGTGGTATTTGGTATGTGGAAGGTTATACTATATTTTGTTAGATTAATTCTAGACAGGCCACAAAGTTATTGTTGTGTTAAAGAAAAAAACATTCATAAGCATTGCACGTCCGAATTCATATTCTCTATAGTGCTTGTGTAACACACTCAGTTCATGTGATGAATTAGAAACTTGAAACTGGACTTGAAGGGGGGTGTTTTCCAGCAAACGAATTTGAAAACTGACAAATAATTATAAGAATCGAGTGAGTAACGCTACAAAGGTATTCATAGCTATCGCCACGATTCCGGTCAACTTTTGGTCCGGACTTGAGAACTTGTTTGAACATTTTGGCTACACTAAATATCCAGTCCTTGCCGGATTCCGGTGGAGCTCTTGCTCCGGCGAGGAACGGACCTACCCCTTCCATCGAAAGTCAAAAGCATCGTCAAAAGAAATTTACGAAATCGACCTCCAGTTCGATCCAACGGATCTGCATATCAACCTTCATCGCAATATATCACATTCGAATGTTTTCGGGCTCACAGACGGATCGACGGAGAGATTCAAGATTACAGGTAGTGAAAAATAGATTAAAATTAACGTCACTGAAGGATGGAGGAGTAGCCACAAAAAGTACGGAGTATGATTTCTTAGTTTTTTTTTTAAATAATACAAAAATAAGTTAAATTACAAAAGATGCCACGGAAAAAAATAAAAAAATAAAATAAGTAGTGAACTGAAAGACAAAAATGTTCCTCAGGCGAGATTTGAGCCCACGACCTCCGGCTTTCATTTTTAGCTTTCAGGCTGCTTAGGCTTAGGTTTAAAGGAACAGTAAACTTGACTACGGAACTTTCGGCCATCGAATCGCCCGGGGGGCTTAGAGAAATATACAGGGTCTTATTGTCGACAGACCCCCCTTCTTTGTTATCTCGAACCGTCTCGAACCCCCTCCTTAGTGTTCCCAAAGCTAGCTGGCAGGCCCTTGCCCCATATGCACTGTAATTATGCACTTATGTACTGTAAAAGTTCGCCTTTTTACATGTAGACTACAGAGAAACGACCTCCCTGACAAGACGGCCGGGGTTCGATTCCTAGTCGCGGCACACAAACCTTTTGCTTTTGCAAACCTTTTGCTCAAAGTCGAATTCTCCGAAACTGCCCGGAAACTGCAATGGTCGTAACGAGAATTTTTCCTACTCTCTATATCGACTCAGGGTATATTCTTGATATGTTAGCTAGCTCCCCGAGTCAAGTTTGAGTCAAGTTTTCTGTTCCTTTAATGAAAATTGAATGCCTTGTTGAGTAAGTCGGTTCAGGGAGTTGTTCGGGAAGGAGGTGGCGGAATCTGACTGACTGCATAATTTTCTTACCAAAACCAATCGTTAAATTGTGGCGTCTCTTCTTTAACGGTTCGAGCCGGGAAGTTTTAAGCGCGTGGTCATAATTAATGTAATCGTGTAGTAAGTATGATCTTACTACCCGCTTCTGGGTTGATTCAATCAGATCGCGTAATTCAGACGTAAAGCGGAATTCACACAGAGGGCGTCAAATTATTTGCCTGGCGTTGCGAATTTTTTCGGCTGGGAACCGAAGCCTGACGAAGCCTTTTTTTTCACTTGGCGTTACGTTTTTCAACGCCTGGCGTGACCAGGCGGCACAAGCGTATTCTGTTTGAGGGATTAAATACGCTCGTTAACAATAAACGAGGCTCTCGTGATCAAAAACCAAGATTGGCAAAACCTCGGTAGGTTTTGGTTTATTTGTCACGGTAATAGCCCGTTGTATAACATTCCATCTTTACATAGTAATCGGAGATTCAAGATGACGTTCTTGTTGGTCCCTATCAAAACCAGCTAAAATTTTAGACATGAAACATTTTTGTCATAAGGGGTAACCTTTTTTATAAGTATAGTGATTGGGATTGGACTCTCGGCTTCAGTTGCCAACGCTCTAACCTTTAAAACGTTTTTCCGCGACACAATTGTTGGCCAACACAACACGACACGATTGTGTATGCCACACAGTCGAGTTACAAATTCAAACTCAAGGAATCGCTGTTTTGACTAATTTTGGGGCGGTAATTTCAAATCTCTGAAAATAAAAATAAAATTTAGATAAAATCACAGGAAATATAACTTCAGGCTTCCATCCTTACCATTCTGTGCAGGATCCCCAGATTTACATCTACATGCTTGAGAAAGTAGTAAATTTTCTTTTTGACATTATTTTGTTGCCAAGTTTGAATTTCACACCAGAATAGCCACAAAATCGATAATCACCTCGGCAGTTGTTTGTGGAATTCGAGCCACAGAGCGAGCCACAAAAATCTTGTTGGTCGCGGAAACACACTTGTATGCCGCACAAAAGACCATGGAAACGCTCTTTTTCGAACCACGACTGACCCGCAAGCTATTTGTGGGAGCACGGAAAACGCCTCTAGTTAACCATAGACTAATATCCATAAACCTTGAAAGCGTAAATACCATTGAACCGTAAATACCATCTTCACATGAGAATGAAGAACTAAAACCGAAAGAGCGTGTGAATTAAAAAAAATGGTTTTGCAAAATAAAACAGCAAGACCACCATTATTTCATAATGAGACAAAATCTCAACGCTTCTGATAGCGCTTGACCTCTCTCGCCAATATCTTGTCGCATATAAGAACTCTTGGAGTAACCTCATGCTAGTTTTAGATCTTGGCTCATGTACTGGAACTCGTAAGTAAAAAGAAATACTTTGTGGGAATTTACTAAGTACCGCTTTCCCGACCTTGTCCCGAAATTATAATGCCGCTAGGACACAAAGCGCAGCAAAGTTAGATGGCATGGCACAAGTGTTATTAGTTGCGTTTTTGATCGAAGTTTTGTTCGCCGTTGGCTTAGCCGGTTGCTTAATTTCCGTTTTCGAACGACGTCGAATTTCACCGTTTGCTTAATTAGTGTTTTAACGACTCCGGCGATCCTTGCCCCGTCGACGTTTCTTCTACGATCCAAGCAAACTTCGAACTTGCTAGCTGACAAAGTTCGACGGTCAGAGTTTGAAGGACAAAGGAACGGTGACCGGCGACAAAAAACGGTATTTAAATAGAGACCATTGAGTTTAAAGGTAACTTCAAACTTCAATCAAAAACGCAACTATTGATCGCTATGGAAGCTACGATGAAACTTTTTAAAGTTTAGGCCCCACTAGGACATGATTGTTGTCATCGAACTAGCTGAAAAGCTTTCTTCTTGGCTTCTTTAGGGCAGTAGAAAAGTTTACCTTTACGTGTTGATGTGGAAAAAGCAATGAACAGAACGGCCTTTTAGAACGAAGGGAAGGGTCTGAAGTTAACTTTTCGACTGAATTACGTAAGAAGTTATCACTGCATTGCGCCACTTCCTGATTTGTGCTGTTCCAAAGTCGGAGCCGGGTTCGTTGATGAAAATTTCCAAGTCCAGAGTAGGAGCCAGGTTTGTTGAAATCAAAACAGGGATCCTGCATCAGAACAGGGGTCCTGACTTAAGGAAGAAGAAAACCAAAAGAACAGGGATCCTGACTTTTTCGTTTTTCATATTTTGTTAGATGCGTCTTAAACATCCGAATAATTCCAAAGGGGAAACAAAAAGCTGTTTTTTCACTGGTTCTAACGCACTAGAGCAAGGCTTCACCTTCCAGGTTATGAGATCCGTTGGTCTGCCGCACAGTCGCGACAACCCTTGGAGCAGAGCTACTGCGAGTCCAGGGAATCCGAGTCCGAGTCCTTGCGAAAGGCGTCTCGAGACGACTCCAGGGTCCGAGTCCACAGCTCTGACGGACGGACAGCTCCGTGAAAGACGAGTCCGAGACGAGTCCTTGAAAAAGGCGTCTCGAGACGAGTCCCGAGTCCAAGTCCACCAGCCCTGCCTTGGGGTTATCATCACAGCTTTTGCCATTATTTAATCCTTTCGGATGCGTCTTTCACATACAAACAATACTCTATATCAGTGGTTCCCAACCGGTGGTACGCGTACCCAAAGGGGTACGCGAGACCCTTACAAGGGGTACGCGACGGAACCAAAATTGGTTTGATATGCAGCTTCAAAACCTCGCCCCACTCATTTTTGATGACCGAAAGCCTAATATTACCAACAGAGGCACCACTAGCCAAAATGTTTGTTGAGGGGCAAGGTATGTTTACTGGCAGGTAGTTTTTACCGATTGTTTTTACCAACTGTTTTTACGAAAAAATCGCAGCGCTTCGCGCCGACTCCTTTCTTTTTAACAGTCTGGCCGACCACTTTGGGTGGAAGGGGGTTGCCAACCCGTGCGTGACGCCTCTGATTACAAGCCTTAGTAAAGTCTATGAAATAATGTTGACTCCAAAACAGCTAACCGACTGCCGTAAATTCTTTTCCTGTTTCTAACAATAATGTTTGAAGACGAAGTGATATTGTCATTCAGCTACCGAAAACATTTGCGATGCAGCTTGATGAAAGTAAGGAGAACATCACAACCAAATATAGAAACAAGCTGACTGTAAAAAATATTGCCGTTAATGACATCGAGCCGAGACAAAGGAGCCTCAAGTGTCTCACTGGTTTTGTATATATTTGTAACAAATGTCGTCTTTTTCACGTTCGGGAAAAGGGGTACGCAACTTTTTCGAACCTTGATTAGGGGTATGCGGTACGAAAAAGGAACTTCTCTCGAATCCAGCGAAACAAACAGCAATCCCATATTCAAGTAAAAGTTTGCTCGGACTTAACCGACCAAGACTTGACAAACGGTTCACGCATTTGCACTTAATTTAATCAATTTCCGGTGTGCTCCTGTCCAGGGCTGGCTAACGTCACTGGGACAGGTGCTTTGGACTAGTTTGAAAAGGACCGTACATTATAAAGCTGCCCTGACATATTCCGCTTTTTTTCATATCTTTGTTTACATATGCCATCTGCCAGGAAATATTTAACAGATCTATCCTCGGAAATGTTCTTAACAGCGGGGACTTTCAGAGTGAAATTATACCATGACATATAAGTTATGACCTCAACTTTGATAGGATCTAACAACCTTCTACGCTGGTTTTAACAGTTCCGCCAACAAATCAAGAGAATTCCTGAAATTCAAGTCCGTGTATAAACCTGGATCTCCCAAAGCTAATCAAACCTTCGACTTTTGTTTCATATACACATCCACCCTTTGTCGTGGTCCATGATCGTTTGGTAGTAAAGTTGATATCCTCAAATTTGTATCACTCTTGCTAATAACCATGGTCCTTGGATCCAAGGCAGCCAACAAGGATTGCTGGTTGAATCAAAAGAAAAGTAAAACAACCACTCTCCGTAACGTTATGCTTTCAGTAATCGTTAAAGTTTAACTGAAAAGCCAACTTATTTGTGTGTCATTTAATTGGATACACTGCATTATTTGGGTTCTGCAAAGGAATTTTTTATTTTCCACTATCTGCTCTAGTTATGAGGCTGAGAATATCGCCGGCCGTCCTCACAGCGTAAATTCTACTATGACGCCAGTATGACGCGGGAAATTTTAATCTCAAAACAAACGCGGCTTTTCTTCAGTGGGCAGTGGTGAAACTGGTGAAGATTGCTGAGTGCTTGGACAAAAAAAAAATGATGAACCTTTCTCGTAAGGCATACACAAAAACACAAGCGCACAGAGGCACCACAAATCACACGAAAATTTCACTATTTGAAAATCGATTATTCGTGAATAGTGGAACAACGAAGTAACTCTTTTCAGCGGGTCTTCAAGCCAATTTAAGTTAATAAGTGATCGGTACCTAGATTGTCCTATCCTAGCCCTTTTCGGTTAACCTTTAAGAATGCTTGACAGGGCCTCGTCAATCGTTCCACAAAAACACAAGCGCACAGAGGCACCACAAATCACACGAAAATTTCACTATTTGAAAATCGATTATTCGTGAATAGTGGAACAACGAAGTAACTCTTTTCAGCGGGTCTTCAAGCCAATTTAAGTTAATAAGTGATCGGTACCTAGATTGTCCTATCCTAGCCCTTTTCGGTTAACCTTTAAGAATGCTTGACAGGGCCTCGTCAATCGTTCCACTCAGCTACTTGTTTTGAATTATTTTCGTACAAGTACGTGTAAAATAACTAACAAAAAACCTCAAAGCTCACTTCAGTTCCGATTTATGGCCTCAACAAGCCACCATAGTGGGGTTCTCGAACATAATCGGAAGTAAACTTGAACCTTAAAGGACACATCGCACTAGTGTTTCTGCTCAGATGTTCTGAAACAGTTGACCACAACTAAGCTATGCTTTCAGTGAATTACGCACGACTTCGGCTGTTTTAGCATCTTTCCATGTCCCTTGCCTTGAATAACAATCTTGGCAAAACTTGCATAACTGGTCCCCGGACAAAGAAGCTCCTCGGAAACAATGATCGGGGGCATGAAACGTCACGTAAAGAGAACATACACTACGTAGCAAGCGTGATAGTCAATGTATTGCTAATAGAGGACATGGGCTACATTCACGAAGTGAAGAATCTCGGGAACGAGAATGGATGGATATACTGCTGAAGTTAAATGAATTGCTATCGACTTGTCCTTAAAGAGGGTAAAATGCCTAACCGCGCATTCCGTCAAAATAGCCGGCGTTTGGTACGGGGTCTTAGAGTTTAACTGAAGAGCCAACTTATTTTTATACCTTGAATTTGGATACACAGAATTATTTGACTCTTCTACGAGATTTTGTTATTTTCGCTTGGGTTCTAGTAGCGACGTTCAGAAGAAACGCTTCTTGCACGACTCGTCAAAATTCATCCAACCTCGTCGAGTATGACTGTCATCAAAAGCGTGGATTTCAAAGGCTAACAAAGCGAAGCTAATGAAATTTCGATTCCAGACTGCAATTTCACGTCTGAAAAAAAATAAATAATCTATTTCGAGTACTGAAATTCTGCCATTTTTAGTTTAAATTTCGGCAACTGCTTGTCGTTGTAGTTGTTGAATATTTTGAGCATAGAGGTACAAGCATATAGAGCTCCGACAAGTCCGAAAGAACAAGTTTGTTCGAGAAAATCAATGATTCGGAAACACCGAAATAACGAAGCAACAAATTTCCATCGGGTATTCAAGCCTATTTAAGTGAGTAGGTGATTGTTAACTAGACAGTCGCGTATCAACCCTACTCGATTAAACTTTAACAAGTTTCCCAAAATTTACAAGAATGCCGTAAAGTGAGATGTTGATCTATGCGCTCTCCATTGAAAATACACAAAGTTGGTTTGTTCGGCTGAAAATCAAACAAAAACAAAATCAATCTGGGTCAAGCAAGATTTCAGGCGCCAAACAACCCTGTCCCCCATTGCCTAACAGCACCACATTAGACCAACAGAGAAAAAGAAGACATCCAAAATAGTCTCGAGGATTAACTGTTTCCAAGATGGTGTCTACAATACTTTTGATGACTAACTCTCCTTCCCGATGCAAAATCGCCGTATACCTAGCGGAAGAGCCGGAAGCGGCACCACAGCTATCCCCAACGATCGTTGTGATTGTTTGACAGAGGATTTGAGTTGTTGAGTTTGAGTCGTTGAGCATTGTTCAAATAGGCTTAATAAGCTGAACAGCACTAGACGCGATGTTTACTTCTTAATACACACCCTCGTTCAAATATGAGGTGAAAACGTTTTTATCAATGCAGTGTTCGGTGTTGCCACGCGGATACACTTTTTCGAGCTTCTAAAGATTAGAAAAAGTGTTCTTAGTACTACTTGAAGTAGACGAGTACAATTTGACGCCCATTATATTGTAAAAGGCTACGAATTAACAGATGGACAGCATTGGTCCTCGAACTAAGAATAAGCAGTCGTGACAGATCACAACGTGGTCTTTTGAAGAAAAACTGTATGTTCAACTTCCAACAAAGTAGAACTTTAGCGCTTCCCTTGGCAACCCCGACGACGCTGCTACGCTGCTTCTTTCGTCGGTCCGCTGGAGGAACCAACCAAGTGATTTGATTGACTCTGCACAAGCGAAGGTAGAACTCGGGTGTATTCCCCTTATTGCAGCGCGCCCGAGGAAAGAGGAATCTGTAATAGACCTTATACGAATACAACTATTTGACATTGCTTTAATGCGATTTTTCTCGTTAGACTAGACATACTGATTGGCGAAAATAGTTAGCTACCAACCTTTCGTTAAAGGGTTAATCTATCCAGTCACCAAATCCATTAAACAGGGGTAATCCACTTAATTCCACGTTTTCCTCTTATTCGGATTCAAACAAGTTCTAGAATAACCCTTCCCTAGCACTGCTTCTCTCAGACCCGCACGGAGTCCTCTCAGTCACTACTAGACCCGCGAACAGGCTTGCCCTAAACAAGCGGTAGTGTTTGCCGAGGTGTCGGTCAATCCTCAGACACTCAACCAGCGGCGTTTCAGTCTTGTCCTGCCACCACAAGGTCAGCGAACAGGTCTGCCCTCACTAAACTCTTAAACCAATACAGGTAAGATTACAGGTCCAAGTTATCCAGCAGCCTGAAGCATACTGAAGAGAAGGAGGTGATGCTTTGAATTTCCAGGGAGCACATTACCGACTTGCTCACTACTAGGGGATCGATAGTAAAAATAAAGGCAGCTAGGAGAAGATGCTGATGCTAGGGCATTACTTTGAGTCATGGCTTCGAGCTACTTAAGAAAATTCAATAATGCGTAAAAAAGGAACGTCTAGTAATCCCTGCTTTCAATGCACCCTTCGCGCAGCAGTTGCAGATTTTTAATGCTGAAAAATCTGTTTTTGTACTAGGCTATCTGTATTTCTTCGAACTTAGCTGCTAGTAGAATAAATTAAAATGATATTTTTTTTAATGGTTTTAATGGTACTTTTTTTAGCTCAGCTGCTAGTAAAATAAATAAAAAAGGTATGTTTTATTAATTAATTTTAAAGTAAGAAATTTTAAGAAAAGTTGAATGGTTCAAAGACGTGGGAAAAAAAGATGAACATTTTTATATTGAGAAAAACTAAGGGTAGAGAGAAAGGGTTCAAGTGCAAAAACATAGAGAATGTTTTCCAGTCTGAGCGGCTTGAGCCTGAAGAGGACCCTCGCCAAGAATGGCCGAAATATAGCTCTAATAAACTTCAGCTGACGTATCCGTTTTGCACTGTCAAATACGATTCGCAGTCAGCTAGAGCTGAGGGAATATTTAATGTTAAAATACTACGTAAAAATGGAAAAATAAAGGGAAAGTGTAGGTGGCTCTAATTAGATAGGTTGTCATTGTCAGTTATACGTTACATTTGTTTTTATAGAATCTAAGACCGTTGGAACCACCGCAGGGAAGTGGAAGCGTAATGACCTGGTTAAATCATGCTAAGCGGGTATAACACCAGTACCCTGTGCAGTCCCATGATAACAGTCCTATCCTACCCAGTGCCAAAATTTTGTGGTATTCCCCTGATGTTAAAAGAAAAAAGTTCCAACCGTGCGATATCAAGTGATAGCGCACGGTTGGAACTTTTTTCTTTTAACATCAGGGGAATACCACAAAATTAAAACAATTGTACTAGCAGGGGAGCACAGGTATTAAAATCTTTGACATCT
Source organism: Branchinecta lindahli (assembly GCA_023053555.1). NCBI lineage: Eukaryota > Metazoa > Arthropoda > Branchiopoda > Anostraca > Branchinectidae > Branchinecta > Branchinecta lindahli. The sequence goes on from JAKZAO010000012.1 coordinate 9,600,519, forward strand.
AGCCGGGTGGGGGTGGGTGGTTTGGTCTCAAGATCGCGGATTTAATCCGGTGTGGGTTTATTTGTAAGATTACCAGGCCAAGTTTGAACTTAGGTAAATTCAAAGCTGGATACCTCTCCTGTATAGCTGAGGGTTATTTTAGTTCAATTGGAAGTTCATTTTGAAAAGGGTTTGAATGTCGCACTATATTCTTACTGAGACATTTTCGACTAAAACCAACTCAAACCAAATAGCTTACCCATGCCGGCAGTGCTTTTAAAATATCGCACCAGGCATTAAAGTGTTGTCGCTTGCGCTTATTGCGATTTTTCAAGTGTACTGGTGTTATAATCATTATCGCCCTTGCTTTTCTTCGGGCGATAGCGGAAAATTTGGTCCTTGGGCAACATGGTAGGCAGATATTACCCTCGCTGCGCTCGGGCGATATCAGCCTATCATGCTACCCGCGGGCCAAATTTTTCCGCTATCACCCTCAGCAAGGGCGATAATATATCATGACGGAACATACACAAGACAAGAGCTGTAAGCTCATATGGCACTTGCAAGCATATGAGGGTAAATAAGGGTGTCAGTTAGATTTGAACTGTCTTGAAGCACAGACGATTATGGGCCTTTCGGATTCACGAAAATGTAGGGTTTAGTCAAAACTACGGCACAGATAATCATGGAATTTTGGGGATCCTAAAAAAATGTATCGTTTCTTACAAATGTTTTTTCCACTTTCCGTTAAGTATGTTGGAAAATAATTTGGAAGCAAAACCCTTGAGGGTTTATCTGAATTTTGCCAAGTTGTTGCCAGAAGTCAATGGGCCCGGGAAAAAGCTTAAAACATCCAAAGCCGTGGATAATTTGTTAAAAGCTGAGTCTTCTCTTACAGTATTCAGACAGTTTTGAATCTTGGAAAATAAACGAGGTGTCCTTTAAAGCATTTGGCCGAGTTACTTGTCTTTATCGTTTCTTTTCCCTTTTTAAACTCCGTCTTATACAACGTCTTATATTTAATATTAACCGTTACTGAAGTGTGAAGTTACGCAAATCATGTGCTGCAAGAATATCCATTTGCGGATGCGTTAGTGATTAGATATTTAGTTAGGCAAAACGTTACATATACTAATTGCACAATAATACATATATACTACAAAAATAAACCGCGCAGAAATTAAAATTATGTCCTCATAACCGTTCGGAATTTGACTAAGTTCTAATGGGTTTCCTATTTCGGTTTAGTAATACTGAGATTGTTTCAAAATTTAAAGTGAAAAACCCATTAGTAATTGTTAAAAAGAAAGTTCAGAATTTCAACAGTAAGGCGGAGAATATTCTCCCAACCCACAACCTTTTCCCTTTCTTTACTGATAAGGCACATTTATAGTTGTTCGTTATGATGATTGATTTATAGTGTCTTAAAGTTTCCAGTATTCTTATTTATCGTCGTGTTATATTTAGATGCATATATTGACTGTACATTGTCAGAAGTTTCATAACAGATAGCGCATAACACTTTCAAGAATAACACCTTTTAACTTAGAAATAAAGTGTTATGACCAATTAAGTTTACACTATTTCGTGCCTAGATCTTCAACAACACCTTCAATTGGTAAAAAATACTAACGGGAACGAAAGAAACATAACAGATAACATCCCAAAGTGTTATCTGTTGAAACCGGACATCCTTCTGTTATCGTTATTTAACTTCTGACAGTGTAGTATTTTTACCAATTGAAGGTGTTGTTGGAGATTTAGGCAGGAAATAGTGTCAACTTAATTGGTCATAACACTTTATTTCTAAGTGAAAAGGTGTTATTCTTGAAAGTGTTATGCGCGATCTGTTATGAAACTTCTGACAGTGTAGTGTATATTATGGTTTTATTTTAATTTTGTACTCTTCAACTTTTGAGGGCAATAAAAGAATAATAATAATAATACCTTTGATGTTGTTCTTGTTGCTCTGTGTTGTGTTACACCCGCATGGACACATACTTTAAATACTTCAGTTTGTGTTAAATATAGTGCTCTTGGTCCCATGAATGTCATTAACATCCGTAGAGAAAAGTTTCTGTAGTCGCTTGATCCCAAGCACCAGGCATTTGTACCAGGCATTTCTGAAGTCGGCTAATTGTTCCTGTTTTTTTTGTTTGTTAGGCTAGTGTCATGCTTTTTTCGTTAAACTCCATTTGTAACAGTTGTATGTTTGAAATGGGTGAACAAAACCATCCGCTAAATTAGTCTGATAATATTTTTCATCCGAAAATACGCATGGAACAAACATGACCTCGCGGGACAAAATGGGCTATATAATAATAATAAATAATAATAATTTCATTACCCATCATAGTGTATAAATACAAAAAAATTGAGAAAATAAGGAAAAAACGAAACATTACACAACACTACGTATCAACAACAAATTAACAACTATTTTAATAGTCTATATGAATCACTTGTCGGATCAAGATCATGCCTATACCGCTGTACACGCTTCTACACCGCAATTGTGGGCTGCGCTACTCCATATTTCCTTGATATGCTGGTGTTGCTTGACCAAGGCGGAAATCTCAACAATATTTCGCAAAATTATAAAAACACTTACATAAAGCTTTAATATCTGTCTCGGCAACGTGGACTATACGGAGAACACAATACAAAAATCCTAACACTAATCTCGACTGTGTTTTTGCGGACGCGAGTGATTTTTACTTTTAAAACCGATTCGTTCCCAATGCTGTCGGAAGGTGACAGCTCCGAGGATGTTTTATAGTTGGCTGAAGGCGGGGGCGTGAAATACAGATGAGAAAAAAAGTTATATGTAGGATTTATCAGAGCTATGCAAATTCAACCACGATATTTATGACAATTTGAGCTAGTGAAGTCACACTTCAAAAGAAACAGATTTGTCGCACCCTGGACAGAAGACGCAGTCAGTGATTAAAAAACCCGTCGTACCTGTAATGCCAATGTAATTTACTTAATACATAGATCAGATTTTAAAGCCTACAAAAAACGATTAATTTTGTGGATTTCAGGGGGGGGGGTCGAATCCCCTAACCCCCTGGATACGGCCTTGGTCACGAGCATCCATTCTTTTTACACAATATTTGTATTTTGAGTGTGTCGAAATTCTAATTCATCCAAGAGAAAATCCCATTTTTTGTTCGAAAGCACGTTTCCCGATTGTTCCGAATACATTCAACCCCCCCCCCCGTTATCGTACCAAACCGAAAACTGAACTAAACTACTACTGAACCCTAACCCTACCGAAAACTACTGTTGAAACCATCAACTTTTGATACTGGTGGAACAGAAGCTAAACTAAGTCAAATAAAATAATGAAATCAATTGCAGAATCCTCAGCTCTCTTTATGCTTGTTAGTTTGCAATAGACAGTCTTCCATTAGATACTTTTCACTTCCCGTCCATTTTCTGCTCAGTCGAGACATTTCCTCCCGCGTTCCAACAATTCAGTGAGCATTCGCAAGCTCTCCTGACTGTTTAAGTATCACTTTTTATCTATGGATATATTATTACACATTACTATACCCATATATTATTATACTATTATGTGCAAAACATTATTTCTCACAAACGCCAAGGTTGGCGACTGGTTGTCGGAATATCCGTGTCGATTTGCGACCCATAAAGGCTATCATATATATTATCGCCCGAAGAAAAGCAAGGGCGATAATGATTATACACTTGTTTTAATTTCTGGCATTCCCCTGATGTTAAAAGAAAAAAGTTCCGACCGTGCGCTATCACTTTTCATCGCATGGCTGGCTGTGCGATAACAACTGTTATCGCACAGTTGGAACTTTTTTCTTTTAACATCAGGGGAATACCAGAAAATTTTGGCACTGGGTAGGATATTACTGGTATCATGGGACTGCACAGTGTACTGGTGTTACTTATTATTACAGAATACGCCGTTTGGAAGGCGTTCCAATGGATCATATACACGTCAGAAGTTTCATAATAGACAACAGAAGGATGCGCGGTTTCAACAGACAGTGCGTAGCAGACAACACTTGGGGTGTTATCTGTTGTTTTAGAAAATGTTATACATTAAATACTATGCATAACAAGCATTGCCGGGGAGAGCCAAAAGACAGCCAAAGATGCATCTTCTGATTTTTTCGGTTTGTCGTCATGATGTCGGAAAATTCAGCGGATGCTTTCTGGCGACTTTTCAGCTCTTCCTGATGACAACGCTTGTTATTCATAACATTTTCAAACACAACAGATAACATCCCAAGTGTTGTCCGTTACGTATTGTCTCTTGATTATAAAATCATTCATTCATTCAATGTCTGTTGAAACCGCGCATCCTTCTGTTGTCTGTTATGGAACTTCTGACAGTGTGCTCTTTTCACAAATACTCGCTATGGTCCTTAGTTTCTTGCCAGTACACGCTCTTGTCTGGCTTCTTCAACAATCCTTCCGGTTATTTCCCATTTATAGAAAGCTTTAGTTTCTAAAGTGGTGCTGTCAACAGGAATGTCACCACTTGCTTCAGACAAAATCGAAGCAAAAACCCAGTTGGAGGCTGGTTGGAGGCTATCTTACTTGACAGATTACGTACTGTCGGACGCTTTCTCTACTTTAGACTGCTCTGCTTCTTCTATAGACATATCAACTTGCACCGTCATTCCCGCGAGGCGCATGCCGCACCCAAAAAACTAGGTCTTGCCATTTTCACTCATAACGAAAACGTGACGCACCCAATTAGCGGTCCCTTTCGTGATCAGGTCACCAACCCAAAATTCAGGTCTACAGACCTCCCAAGCTTGGGCCAAATGACACCGAACCTCGGTTTCGTCCTATCTTTTGGCCGCTGGCCACTTAAAACTGGGTCTCGTCTCACCTGAATCAAGACGGGCCACAATCCCACGCTAAACGAACCAGAAACTGGGTATCATCTCACCTGTCTCACAGGACTCACACTTGAACGAACCCAAAACTGGGCCAAATGAACCCAAACTGTTTCTTCTCACCTTTTTCACTGGTCCACTAACTTTCGGTCCAACCACAACCACCGTTACCACCCACACTTGGCCCAATTTAACGACACCAAAACTGGGTGTCAGCTCTTCCTCATGAAGAGGGGAGATCCCATCTCTTTCTCTGAGATGAGGCACATTTTCGCCACGGAGTTTTTAGTGGAATACGATGTTCGATCACTTCTAGACAGTTCTGGACATCTTTAAGAAAAAGGTCACCGTTATAAGTCTTTACGTCCCTCCCTTAATCCGCCTGAATTAAATCGGTGGGGTCAAAAAAGTTTGCAAGATCGCCCTTCAAAATGTTCAGTGCGAATCACCAGTCAATCTTGTTCCATACAGAATTCCTTCACATATTCGTGCAAAATCGCTTGCGTCCTTTAAGATCGCCCTTCTAATAGCGTCACGTAAAATTTGCTGGTCCAATAAGCTCATCGCTTCGTATCAAGAAAGTCCCGGACGATTATTGGAGTGTCATTTTTTTCTCGAATCAAGCTCTCGTAAGCTTGCCCTCCCAACCTCGCATCCCTTAAAGTTTAACTGAAAAGCCAGATTATCTTTTAAGCTTGTATTAGAATCAACTGAATTATTTTGACTCTGCTAAGTGATTTTTTATTTTTTCACCTAGTGCTGTAGTGGTGGCGTTCAGAATGTGCACTGCTGGCCCGACAAGACAAAGTTAATCCCGACGAGGAGAATTTGAATTTCATCAAAACGTGCATTGCAATGTCTAATGAGCTGAAGCTCAGGAAATGTTCAACGCTGGACAATAAGGACACTACTGAAGAAAGCCCGCTATTACATGTGTCGCATAAACAACTGGCTGGTCATTTTTACCAAATGCTTTTCAGAAAAGTCAGTCAATTTTCAACAAAAATTACTGTTTTAAAGAAAATTCGATTGTTTTTAAGCAAAACAGACGGCATCGACCATTTTCCGGTGCATTACGCAGACTCATTTTTCTTCACTGACTAGCTGACCGAGTAGCTGACAACAATGAAGGGGGTAGGCGTCCCTCCTCCCCACCAGTTGTGACACCTCTCTCAAGGGGACTGGGAAACCCCCAATGTCTCATTACCAACAGTTCCGACAGAGAGATAGTAAAATGTAGTTCCATAAATAATGAGCTTTCACTTTCTACTTCACAGACAGTGGAAAACTTCCTTGGCTTGAGACTACAGATTTTCTACTCAGCAACTGTTGGAGCCATTTTACCGAGGGGTTGCCCACTCCTCGGCACCTGCTGTGCACCCCCGACTCGGCACCGGCCGGCACCAGTCGGCACCGGCCGGCACCAGTCGGCACCGGCCGGCACCAGTCGGCACCGGCCGGCACCAGCCGGCACCAGCCGGCACCAGTGAGCACCAGCCGGCACCGGCTTTTTGAACCTGTTCAGAACAAAATGATTTCACTAAGAAGGTTTCGTTCACCATGAGAATTCAGGATTTTAGTTTTGAAAAATAGCGACTGCAGCTTTTTGGGATCCGTTCGAAGATGGGCTCTGTTGCTCTGTAGCCCTATATTTGAGGGTGGGGGAGGGGTTTCAAATTAAGGGGCAGAAAAAATATTTTTTGAAAGCTATTTAGATAGTTGATTTAGGGGTAAGGAGACACGCTGAATCCGAATATGAAAGTTATTTTCTCGCCGGACAAGTAGTTTGTCCGTAATCCGGCCAAAACCAGCAATTTTTTTAAAAGCAAAGCAAGTTGATTAGATGATAGATTTAAGGGTAAAAAAAAGACACTGAATCTGTGTATGACAATCATTTTTTACCCGGACATATAGTTCGTCCGGAATCCGGTTGAAACCGGATTTTTTTTCAGAAGTTAAAGTTTAATTTGAAGTTGAATAGATGTTCTTTATAAGGATAAGGAGATACGCTGAATTCGTTTCTGAACTATATTTTTTTTTTCCTGGGCAAGTAGTTCGCTCGGAATTCGGCCGAAACCGGAAATTTGGCAGAAGTAAAGCAGGAAGTTTCAATCAGTATGGTCAAAATAGATATGGCTTATACAGGTATATCTGAACTTGGTTTTCTCAGATGATTAGCCTGGCGAAGACTGGATCTGGCGAAGACAAGACCTAATTGTCTGGATCAAATATTAAATTTTTGGGATCCCATCGAAACCTTTGGTCTTTTTGTTTCAGAAGAAACAGAAGAAACAAGAACCTTAAAATGGGACCTAGTATTGACAACTTTAAGGACGACTCAGACGGTGTCCGTAAAGTTTTTCGCAAAGTATGCTCCAAAAAGTTTGTCGCCGCTCAGACGGGAATTTGACTTAGATGACATTACGAGAATTTTTTATGGCGATTTGTTCTAGAAAGAAAAAGATTCTCATTATTAGAGATTATTTGTATCATATATGAACCATAGGTAGATATTTATTAACACTAAAAGCCATAATTGACCATGGTTAATATCCAGATAGAAAAAAAACTCCAATAAATAAATTAGAATAATCCAACAACAAAAATAATATAAATAAATAAGTCAGTTCTAAACAATTTAATTCAATAAGTAATTCTTTTTTCCCAATTCACCTGACAAAATCAACAAGAATAAAATTAATTCAAAAAAAATGTTCCTAATTATTATTCTTGCAAAAAACAAGTTTCAAGTTATTCGACCTTATTATTGTTATTATCATACAAACCACAAGAGTCATCATCTCATCATTTTTCCGTTTCCTAATCCCCATTTTCAAATTTATTTTCATAACTTGTTTTCGATCTCTTCTCCTATCGGTCAACCTTCCGAACTTTACGAAAAAAGTTAACTAAAGTTGAACTTCTTGGCTGCCTCCGTAAAGTACTTTACGCGGGTTAGCGGAGCAACTTTACGAACGACTTTACGCACTTTACGAACGCCGTCTGAGCCGTCCTTTAGCCTGTTTAATTTGAAGGACTAAGTATTGTAAGGTACTGAAACAAGGGTCATTTCATCTGTTAAGGTTACAGTAGAGGTATGCTTATGCGAACGGTTTTTGGGATCCCAAAACGTAAGTGAGGGATACCTATGACATCGCAAAAGTTGACTGTCTGTCTGTCCGTCCGTCTCTCCGTCTGTCCCTCTGTAAGCACGATAACTCTCGAAGGGAATGTGATATTTTGATGGAACTTGGGGTGAGGATTCCTTGGGTCAAGTGTAAGGTCGAGTTCATAGAAGGGCTTTGTAGCCCTACATTTAGGGGTAGGGGAGGAGGTTTAAATTAAGGGGCAAATAAAATTTTGAAACATTTAATGTGATAGTCGATTACGGGGTAAGAAGACATGCTGAACATGATGGTGAAAACCATTTTCTCGCCGGACAAGTAGTTCGTCCGGAATCCGGCCAAAACCGGAAAGTTTGTTAAAAGTAAAAGTTTTATTTGAAGTTGATTAGATGTTCGATTTAAGGGTAAGAAGACATGCTGAACACGACGATGAAAACTATTTCCTCACCGTACAAGTAGTTCGCTCGGAATCCGGTCAAAACCGGAAAGTTTGTTAAAAGTAAAAGTTTTATTTGAAGTTGACTAGATGTTCGATTTAGGGGTAAGAAGACATGCTGAAGACGACGGTGAAAATCATTTTCTCGCCGGATAAGTAGTTTTCCCGGAATCCGGCCAAAACTGGAAAGTTTGTTAAAAGTAAAAGTTTATTTGAAGTTGACTAGATGTTTGATTTAGGGGTAAGAAGACATGCTAAACACGATGGTGAAAACCATTTTCTCGCCGGACAAGTTGTCCGCCCGGAATCCGGCCAAAACCGGAAAATTTGTTAAAAGCAAAAGTTTTATTTGAAGTTGATTAGATGACAGTTGAAGGGTAAGAAGAGACGCTGAATCTGTATATGACAATCAATTTTTACCCGGATATATAGTTCGTCCAGAATCCGGTTGAAATCGGATTTTTTTTGTATAAGAAAGTTTTATTTGAAGTTGATTAGATGTTTTTTATAGGGATAAGGAGATACACTGAATTCGTTTCTGAACTTTTTTTTTTTTTTGCTGGACAAGTAGTTCGCTCAGAATTTGGCCAAAACCGCAAGTTTGGCCGAGCAGGAAGTTTCGATCAGTATCGTCAAAATAGATAGATAGATTTATTTGCGCTGAAAAGCCACAAGGGCCATGGCAAATTATATGGCTTATACAGGTATATCTGAACTTGGTTTTCTCAAATGATTAGCCTTGCGAAGGGTGGTTCCCAAAATCACCACGATTTTTTTGCCCACTCTCACAACGCCCACGCCAGAATGCCCACGATCAAAATGCCCACCAGACGGCACCAGCCGGAACCGGTCGGCACCAGCCGGCACCGGTCGGAACCAGCCGGCACCAGCCTGCACCAGCCGGCACCAGCCGGCACCGGTCGGCACCGGTCGGCACCGGTCGGCACCGGTCGGCACCGGTCGGCACCGGTCGGCACCGGTCGGCACCAGCCGGCACCGGTCGGCACCAGCCGGCACCGGTCGGCACCAGCCGGCACCGGTCGGCACCAGCCGGCACCGGTCGGCACCAGCCGGCACCAGCCGGCACCGGGCACCTGCTGTGCACCCAAAAACTGAGTGGGCAACCCCTCGCATTTTACTGTATCTGTTGACAGCTGCCGATACCGGGGCATTGGGGGCCGCTTGGAAGCGATGAACTAGATGGGATATGGCAAATTGGTCAGATGTGTCACGTTGACTCAGATCCACTAGAGGCGTATTCTTGCCGTTCCCCGAGGACTCCTGCACTTGAAGAGTCCCCGCATTTTTATGGCACTTGAGCCTACTCAAGTGCCATATAGCGATCGTAATTTCTGTCGGTCTGTCGTTCTGTCGGTCTGTCCGGTCTGTCCACTTCCACATAAGCTAGGACGATGAAACTTGGCGGGCTTATCGGGGACCCGACCAGATCAACTTATAAATAATCACTTTCCCGATCCGACTTTCCCCGGATCCGGGAGTCCGGAAAACAAATAACAAGGGCAGCGAAAAAGAGCAAAAGCAAATGTCCTTAAGTAGGATCGATCCCGCATCGCCAGTTTCATAGTCCAACGCTTTACCGCTGCGCCATGGGGGTTTGCTGTGCAGTCAAATGCAAGAGTATGTAGAGTTTACGGATCGAAAGACCGACTGCAATCGAAATTATTTGACGGTCTTTCCCGGTTTTGCTAGTTCGGACAACTCCACAGAAGCTATAGGACGATGAAACTTGGCAGGCTCATCAGGGACCCGACCAGATTAACTTAGAAATAATCATTTCCCCGATCCGGCTATCGTGGAAGGATCGGAGGGATGAGGAATCCGGAAACTAGTAACATGCATAACTTTGGAACAGGTAATCGGACAGGGATGAAACTAGAGAATTGTCAACATTAAGTGTCTCAGATGTTCTGTTTCAATCCGGACCGAATCCGATTACTGGGGGGGGGGGCTGGAGGGGGGCACCGGAAATCTCGTCAAACGCTTCCACATAAGCTAGGACAATAAAAATTGACAGGCGTATCACGGATCCGGCCACATTAACTTAGATATAATCCTTTCCCCGATCCAGCCATCGTGGGGGAGTGGAGGGATGGGGAATCCGGAAACTAGTAGCATGAATAACTTTGGAACTGGTAATCGGACGCATGAAACTTGACAAGTGTTAAGAAGAAATCTTTCAGATATAATTATTCAGTTTCAAATCAGGGCCGGCTCCGAAAAATGGAAGGGGGGCAGGAGGAGGGCACCGAAAACTCGTGAAACGCTTCCAAATAAACTAGGACGATGAAAATTGGCAGGCGTATCAGGGACCTGACCAGATTAACTTGGAAATAATCAATTCCTCGGTCCGACCATCGTGGGGGGAGTGGAGGGATGAGGAATACGGATACTAGTAACATGCATAAACTTTGGAACAGGTAATCGGACATGCATGAAACTTGAGAAGTGTCAACAACAAGTATCTCAGATGTTCAGTTTCAAATTTGGACCGGATCCGATAACTGGGAGGGGGGCTGGAGTGGGAACCGGAAGTCTCGTGAAATGCTTCCTCATAAGCTAGGACGATGAAAATTGGCAAACATTTCAGGGACCGACCAGATTAACTTGGAAATAATCACTTCCTCTACCCGGCTATCGTGGGGGAGTGGAGGGATGGGAAATTCGGAAACTATTAACATGAATAACTTTGGAACGGGTAATAGGACATGAATGAAACTTGACGAGCTCCAAGAACGAATGTCTCAGATGTTCAGTTTCAAATCAGGGTCGGATCCGATAACTGGGGTGGGGGGACTTGAAGGGGGCACCGGAAATCTCGTTAAACGCTTCGAAATAAGCTAGGACGATGCAAATTTGCAGGCATATAGGGACCCCACCAGATGAACATGGAAATAATCATATCTCCGACCCGGCCACTGTGGGGGACAGGACGGATGGGGAGGGGAATCTTGAGACTAGTAACATGCTTAACTTCGAAACGACTAATCGGATATGCAAGTGTCTCTAATGTTCAGTTTCCAATCCGGACTGGATCCGGAACCTCAGTAAGACAAAACTTCTATTCTAACAATTGTCAATGGAAGGAAAGATTCAGCCTTGACAACTGCAAACCGCATCTGACAAACATGCTAACTCTTCTTACAAGTGCCATATGAGCTTTCAGCTCTTGTTGTTTATCCCGGGGACTCACTCCCCGTATTCTTGCGAGTCCCCACGGACGGGGAATGCTCCAATTATCATCACCATCATCAAAAAGGACTCCTTTTCAGATTCTGAGGGGAATCTATTTTTGCTGGTGGTGAAATGTGAAATTAATTAAAAAGAATCAGAGTAAAAAAAAACAAAAATAAAGTGACTCCAGACTAATTTTCGCAACTGCAGTTTTTTTTCGAACAAAATCCATTTTAGAAACATTCCCCGTGTAAGCGCTGTTTTCCGTACGCGGAGTCCGCGTGGAGCGACTCCTCTATTCTCGCCGGTCCCCTTGATTCCCCGAGCAGTCCTCGGGGAAGGGCGAGAATACACCTTAGGTGCAATCTTTATCCGCAAAGAACCAAAAACTGGGTCGTAGCGGTTGATCAGTGTTTACGGAACACAATGGCGAACTTCAGGCTCAGCACAGGGCTACGGATTCTTATTATCCGTTCTCATTATTGCCCAGAAGAACAACTTTTGCAGCTTAGGAAAAGAAATGGTCTTTGCTCCCCTGTCACCTTGACATAGAGTGTCAGAAATTCAGTCTTTATTAAAGACGAACTCTGGAGGTTTGCAGACGGAAGACAGAGGGAAAGGGAAAAGTGAAGTCTTTTCCAAACTTTAATTTCCGAAATGTTTGCGAAGGCGTCGATTCGGAGTGACAGCGAAGAAAAGACAATAAGGGAGATCAATCAAACAAACCCGATGAAAAGTTCTTTGACTGCGTAGTTGTATAGTAGTAGCACGAAAAAGTTGCATGGATTGATATGTAGTAGTAGGCTACGGAATACTTTGATTTAAGTAGTAGTATCCGACAGCACTCAATATTGCTGCATCCAGTTTGCTAGTAGTAGCATATGCAGTGGCAACAGTTACTACTGCATGCTACTTTTTCGTACAACTCCATACTATTAATTCTCGAAAAAATTTCATCGGGAATCTTTCCCGTATGAGAACTTCTTTTTCAATTTCCAATTCACTGTGTAGTTGTATGGTAGTAGTACGAAAAAGTTGCATGTAGTGATATGTAGTATGGAATACTTTGATTCAACATGCCTCCGCTGGGTTAATATTAAGTATCCGACAGCATCCAATCTTGCTGTAGTAGTATCCAGTTTGCTAGAAGTAGCATGCAGTTGCAACATTGCAGTTACTGTTACCAATGGTTACTAATCAAAACAGCAAAAAAGTACTCCTAAAAGTGCTTCCGTAAATTTGGCGCTTTGTCGATTCAGTAGATGTCTCTTTGCATCACACAGTAACACGATTTTTTTTTCTTTCGTCTGTGTTTGAGATAGGCAAGGTTTTTCATGTTCATATTTTCTTTGTTGTAGCAAAACGGTCGATGATGTCTAAGCATTTGTGGATCGTCGGAAATGCAGTTTCATTGCAGAGACAAAACTATTACCGAATCTATACAGAAAATCTACCGAAACCTAGGAACTGGAAAATTCGAGCTTTAAACTATTTTTAATTAATTAATTAAATACAAAGACTAAAATTATTAAGTACCAAGTAGTACAAATACTAAAAGGCAGTCCGAAAGATGATTAGAAAGCCACTCGGCTTCGCTTTCGCGAAACCTCTTGGAGACAATTCTGGCACAATTCCAGCACTAGCTTCTTCCCATGAAAATTCTAGCTTTTAATGTCGACGGAAAACCAAGAAGGGCTTCCAGAAACTTTAACACCGGAGGGAGTGACGCGCCCCAAGTTCCAGTTCGTTTTATTTGTACATTAATCCTGCATAGTTGGCTAGGCCTATAGAGAGGAACACTCTGATACCAGGCCGGGCCAGAAATAACCCCCTAGGCCTAGCCCCCCCCCAGTAGTTTGTAGTCACTAAAGTCCTACATTGAAGTGATCACCCCATTTTTTGAAGCCATTCAATTCAGGCATTCGTTTTGATGTCAGATCTGGTGCCGTCGAGGTCATGACCGCACGCGCGTAAAAATATGTCAAATTTCCCCCATAAAGGAACTATAAATATTGATTAGACTTCTGGAAACTTTTTGTCCTGGGACGTCTTTAGACAGTGACAAACAGACGGAGAGAGACGGTCACGAGAGACTGACTATAACTCAATTTCTGATGTAGTAGCTGATAATTAGGTGATTTGGAAAGATACTTCAGAAATACGCTACAAAACCCAGGTTAACCCTCGAAGCGGCTTGGTTCTGTCAAAGAAAAGGGGACCTGATTAAGTAACGTTCGGAAGAATGACGACGGTCGGGCTGGCGCTGACCGTAATTCCGGCCAAGATTGTTGGCATCGCCATCAAACAGATACCCTGAACAGACAGCGGTTAAACGGTACTTGGAATAATCCTGAGAAAAGAGATAATTCCTAACCATTAATAATATTATTAATAATAATCATTAATAATTATTTAACAATAATTCCGCTAATTCCTAGGCAAGAGCTCAATAAACAGGGGTTATTGTGCGACCATAACATTCAACAACGCGCATTGCCTTTTTGCTGGTTTTCCCAAGTCTCAGAAATTCTTTTCACCAACTGCTTTTAGGAATTCTTGCACGATTGTTTTCAAATAAGTTCGGACGTGCTCGAGTTCTTGGACCTGGTATGTAGTGGAAAGACGGGCCAAAGTTCTTCTAATTTGTGGCTTAACGACTGGACACGGTTCAAAATTGACCGCAGTTTTCATCACATGAAGTGGCAAGAGACACAAGTCAAGATCTCTTTTAACGACGTACCTTGACGGAACTAGGTTAACAACCTTTTTTTATGCTGGAATGTCACGTAAGGTTTATCTGGAATAAAGCATAATATTGGGGCACTTATCCGCTTGGGCACTTAAAGTTTAACCGAAAAGAATTTATCATAATATGATATTTATCAGGGATGTATCATGATCCCGACAGTCTAGTAGTTACACATCACGTATTCACTTAAATATTCCCGAAAACCCGATAAAAATGCGTTACTCCGTTTGTCCGCTGTCCGCAGATAACTGATTTCATCGAATGAACATAATCTTTCGCACCTATGGTACCTCTATGTGCCTGTCCCTCTATGCTTGAAATCTTTACCAACAAACCAACTGAAACATTAAGCCACTGCCGAAAAATAAGCGCCCGATTATTGTCTTTAATCCTGCAAATGCAGGCTTATTTCCAAATTCAAATCTTCGCGCCTGGATGAATTTCGGGTTGTCGTGCAAGCAGCGAAAGTGGGTGAATAATCGAAGGATCGGATCTCGTCACAGCAATAATGGAAGTTTTCTTACCTGATTCAAGAAGCAGAATCCTCGACAAAACTATTTTCTAAATATAACTGTAGGCTATGCATATTCTGGTTGTCTAAACTGGTTCTAAGAATGTCATGCTACTGGAACCATCTAGTCCACAATCCGATCCATTACTGAGCTGAAAGAAAATCACACTTAAGTCATAAGGTCCAGCTTCATTTTTTTTAAATATCAAAAATTCAAAATATTCCTAACAGTACTTTACAGCAGACAGCATACTCGATGGCTAGAGGATAACCTAATAAAGATCATTCAATGGATGTTTGAATGAATGAATGAAATTCTAGCAATGTATAGGACGGGAAATAGGGCAATAAAGACAAAGAAAAGGAAAAATCACACTGAGCTTCAATAATGACGTACATGCACAAGATAAAGAAAAATATAGAAAAAGAAATAATCATGCCTGTAAAGTTTTTTCCCTAGATGGAAAATGGAAAAATGGCCAAGCGCAAAATTTTGAAGGTCCTGTAGTGAAAATCAAGTAAAAGGCGATGGTACATTGATCGCGCGGACGCTAGTACGAAGTCCGGAGAAAATTGGTGAAAAAAACCCAAACTCCTTGATAAAGTTGATAGGGGCTTCCACTGGAGTGGAAGAAGCGTCCTGATTTATTTCTGGTCATGCGAAAAGTTTGACCGGAATCCGGCAAAAAACGGAATCCTTGGTATCGTTTATCTGCATTCCGAAGAAGCGTTCCTGAAATCCGAAAAATCCTTGATCAAGTTGCTAGGAGTTTTCACTGGGGTGGAAGAAGCCTTAACAACTATGCTTCGTTTTCTTGTCATGCCAGCAGTTAGACCGGAATATGCAAAAAGCGGAACCTTCGGTCACAAAACCCCAAACTCCTTGATCAAATTGGTAGGAGCTTCCACTGGAGTGGATGAAGCATACTGATTTTTCCACTTTGCTTCGTTTACTCGTCATGCAAAAAGTTGAACCGGAATCCGGCAAAAACCGTAACCCTTGGTACAGTTTATATGCATTACATTACGAAAAAGCGTCACTGAAATCCGGAGAAAACCCAAAACCCCAAGATCAAGTTGGTAGGTATTTCGACTGAAGTGGAAGAAGCCTTAACAATTCTGCTTTGTTTTCTTGTCATGTCAGATGTTAGACCGGAATCCGGCAAAAACCGGAACCTTTGGCTCTGTTGACATTACGTGATTTCTTGAGACTGCATTTGTCATGCTAAGCAAAGAAACGATCGCGTGCTTAGCACCAGCCCATGACAAATTGGAGAAAATATGAAAGATGATCATAAAATTAGTCAAGCACCAAAGAGTGGAATCGCATTCTGCACCGAACATGTGTTTGTCATGATAAAGTAGAATTGAAACCTGATACTATTCATTGTTCAAGGTTATTTATTATCAAAATAATAAAGCCACAAATTAAGCAGAGCTTTGTCTCTGAGACAAACTTACTTATTTTTAATTTTATCCCATTATCATATCAGTGCTACCAAAAGTCCGGCTATTTTCGAGTTTCTTTCCACAGTTTTTTCATGCTTTTCATATCTAGCTAAACCTGACCCCCCTTGTCTATCCTCCCCTGAGTAATCCCCCAGTCTTTCAAAATTAAGCACCGCTGCCTCTCGCGTTAGGAATCCCGTCTATTCGCCCACCCGTCATTTCGTTTTGGTTGGTTCAGTCGGAGGTATGGAATGTACAAACCAATCCAGAGACAACGTTTGTTGGCAATGTTTGTTAAGACGAGAGAACGAGTTAATTGGGGGGAATTTGAACTTCGGGGGAATTTGAACTGGGGAGCAGAGAAACTGGAACGAAAGGCTCTTTAGCGAATCTTTTAAAGGACAGATTTATTTTTTCTCTCGACACCTTCAAAAACATGGACTCGAAGTTCAAGATTTTATATTTGGTACTGCTGAACGGATTTTTCACTGACAGTCACCAAAGAAAACATGCAAAATTAAACAAATGGTAACACTTTCCCCAAACTAAACTAATACATCTTTAAAAAATGTCATTGCTTCACATTTCAAAAACTTACGATTAGGTCAGGATTCGTTAATTCCACAATACCGGGAAGTAAAGCAAAACCATCCCCAACAAATTTAACCCTAAATTTAGACCTGTCTTGGCAAGAGTCCTCTTCAGGTCCTAGCTAAAGATCTCAGCTGCAGCCCTTGTCAAGAAGGACCGAGATTTCATCGAAAGAGAACTACACATGACTAACCCATCCGCACCATCGAACATCATTCTCATTCAGGGCTGGCTGACGGAATATCTATGTTTAGCGTTCATCATGTTGTCGACTTTTTTTTTTACAGAAAAAACAACAACAAAAAACAAACGTACATGTTACTGTTGCAGCTTGCAAGTTACCTTCCATCCGTACTAATGCACAGCGCGGCTTTTACTTTGGCCAATCCGCAGGGACCAATGCCATCCCGGCTTTTAGTTCTTCCTGACTGCCCTCTGCCAGGTTATAATTTGGGAGAGGCTCTACCCATTTATTCCCATTTCCTCCCATTCGTAAGCATCGTCTCAAGAGACAAAAAGGCATAGGCTAATCCTTTGATAACTAAACAAAAGGTCTTAGTGGTAAATCCACCCGGGCGTTCTGACTTTTTTTTTATCCAGCCAAAATCGGTTTAAAAGGGAAAAGGCAAGGAATCGAGAGCGATCGGGGGACCCCCGAATATTTTTAAGCCTCGTTTGTCTTGGGTTACATCACATTCCAACATTACCAGTGGTCAATGTCCCCCGGTCTCCAAGCTATCCAGTATAAGCACCGGTTCAATATTCACAGAGCACGATCAGGATTTCGGGAGCGTCTAAAAGAGGGAACGGAACGACGTGGTGTAGGCGGAAGGAGTACTAAAAAAGGAAATGTAGACTAAAAGGGAACAGAATACTAAAATAGAAACTTCACCAGGAGGCAAGCTACTAAAAGAGGAACGACGCACTGTCCCCTTCCTCCTTTTAGTCGATCGCTTGGTCACAAGTTCGCCGCACCCCTGTTCTAACAGGTCCGTTCCTTCATTTAATCGATCTGTTCCGCACGATAAATATCGAAGGGCAAGGAAGGAGCCTTGTTCGAGCACACTCGTTATAATGATTATTTCTTCACTGTGACAATGTGCCTTCTGTTGCAGTGTTCCACATTTAATTATGTCGTTCCCTTCTTAGTAAGCGTTCCTCTTTTTAGTACCCGTTCCACCTGCAACATGCCCTTGATGATCATGGCCGACTGGTTAACACGCCAACTCCCGAGCGAAGGGTCGCTGGTTTGAGTCTCGGTTGTCAATACAGTTTGGTTTGGGGCGGGGTTTGTGGCGTAACCCTATAGGAGAAGCCAAAGTCCACCCATCTTCAAATGGATACCTGGAGAAATCTAGGGAAGGTGACAGGAGGGGTGTGCGAAAGTACCAGGATGACTGGCCCCCAACCGCCCATCGCACTTCCTGGCCGAGTACTGTGAATCGGAGATCAGCACCGCCAGTTAGGCCTGTACAGGCTGATGCCTGTACCTTTACCTTTTTCCCACCATTGCCGTTCCTTTCCGTTCTCTTTTTTAGTCGGTCCCAGGATTACTGCTCGGCGCATGTGGCTGAGGACATACAATTGTGACCATTACATGTTATTGACAGTCGACTATCTGTCGCCTAAGGACAAGCCACCTGGGTGAAGTGGATTTTCATTGCTACATTGAGAGATTTTTTGGCAGTCGCGGAAACACAATCTGTCGATTTCGGCGGCTGACGCTGCCTTTCCCGGAGCGAATATCTCTAGGACCATTTCCGATCCAGAATATGGTAAAAAGGTGTATTTACGACATTAGTAGTAAGCAGAGCCAACAAGTTAAACTGATCGGAAAATAATACAGGATGAATCGCGGGGACGGAGAAACTCGGTTGCTATGAGTCACGCATGAGCACGGCCGTCATTTCTTCTGAAAACATGGGCACCACTGGCGGCCGATTAAAAATTCTCACGGAACTATACAGCTTATCCCTCAGGGGAACTGCGAAAAACGTATGGCATTTTTTACAGCATTAGACAGAGGATGTGGGGGTAACGTTTCACTGGTCTTGTTTATCGTCATGCTATTTTACTTTCGCCTTTTTATAGGCTACTGTCCAGTTTTACGTATTACAAATTCCACATATCCTACACAACATTTTTACTGTCCGATAAGTAGGGTTTATGCACGGCTTATCTGTAGTTCTTATGGTTCGTAATTTAGGCCTATTTGTGAATTTATAATTATAATTTTTTCTTTTTATCTTCTTCTTTCGAGCCCTGTCTCTTACATTTTGATGTCACAGGTGGAATAAACATATAACGAACATATTAGGATTGTGAGGTGACAAGAGTAGTTAATTCATTGAGACAAATAGGTTGAAAACTCTTGTGCACATCCATAGGACATTCGCGATCCTTTATATTTCTGTGATTGGATTTCAAAGGCAAATAAATAACAAAAACTTTGCCGCAAGGAAAATGACGGGACAACATCTCTGGGACAATGCTCTGGTCCAAATCCTGAAGGCGTTAGTGCCTAGCCGCTTTCTTTCTTCCTTTGCATTCAAGAGTCCAGATTTTCAGTGCACTTCATATAAATCCCGGAAATAATCCCTAGAACGATTATTGCCACCCGGAAAATGAAAAAAGATCTGGCAGATTCGGGGATAATATTCGGGTCCGAATGCCATTTAAGTAAGATAATTAGAAGTGTGTGTTGTTAGTATTGTGACGTGGGAAAGTAATTAGTTGTGTTTAAAGTCAAAATCACCGTCTATTGGATGTAAATGCTGCATTGTTTTGTCCATTGCCAACGGGTTTCTACAAAAATCTATCATTCGAATCCATGTGCTCAAAGTGTCAGTGTGTGGCCGAAATCTTTATTCCTCACAGACTCCTACTTTTACCTTCAAGAAGCCAGATATTCAGTGCACTTCCTTCAAATGCCGGAAATAATCCCTGCAACGATCAACCACCCTAGGGAGTGAAAGGATTTTCTAAGAAATTGACGCCTACATTCCAAATTCCAGGAAAATAGCAGTTTCCTCCAAAGTATAATCAACAAAGGGATCAATACAATATCGCTCACGCTACTGGAAGTATGTACTGGTTAAAAAAAATTGCCTGAGGCGTGGTAAAAGGCACAAAGAAAATCACCATGTCCTGGAGAAATATATCAACTTCGCGGGGAATAAGCGCTTCGCGGGGCCAACACATTTTCCAACTCTCGAATTATTTTATAGTATCATAAGAATGTACAGTAGAGGTATGCTTATTTGAAGTCAAGTTTCAACGGTTGTAGAAGAAAGCAAAAAACCTATACCAGACCACTTTTAAACCAAAATACTTGCAAAATCGTTTACTTCCTGTCTAGTTTATCACACATCAGCTGGAGTATGAATGGTTTGATCTTAATTCCTTCCGTTTCGTCATACAGAGTTGACATCTGTTGCTAGGCGGCGCGTGAATTCACCAAGAAGACGGGTTTCAACGTGCAAAGAAGCGTTTTTACTCGAACTGAAGGAAACCCGTGTTTAAAAGTAAAAAATAAAAATATGACTGCAACTTACTAGTGTCAGAAAACCTTGGCTGTTAGCTGATATCAGGTTTTTATTTTATTTTTCATCTGACTTTTTATTTGCAAAAAACAAAACCAAGGTAGTGAAACGTTTAGAGAATTGTTCAAAACCCTGTGCTACATAAAATTCACCCCCCCCCCAACATTAGCCGGGATCTCCAGTAACATGTATAACTGGGCTCCCACCTTCACTAGACATTCTAGCGGCCAGCTGACTTGTCCGGTTGGCGTCATCAACCATAGCATGTCAAAGCCGAAATCTTAATTTACTGATTCCATTTGATCGTTTTAGATGCGAACTTTTGGGCGGTAATAAATTCAAAGTTGTGTTCAAAGAAGCAGACCTCTACTGTATCAGAATGCTGCATTGAATTTTGGTTGCAGTGTCCTAACCCTGAGACCTTCATGAAGCTTGTGAGCTTGAGAAAAACTTCGGCAACGGAGCAAATGCTACTCTTGGGTTGCGTTCCAGAACTTAACGATTGTTAACAAACTGTTAACAATTGTTAACTTTTTGCGTTCCAGGTTTCTGAATTCGAAATTTAAGCTCCGCGCCTCCGCCCCCTACTATTTCAGTTCCAGAGCTTGACGATTGTTAACTATTTTGTAACGATGGTTGGTGAGCATCGTTGGGAAAAGTTAACAATTGTAGAATTTGGAAAAGTTAACGATCGTTAAAGCTGCAGTTATAGCTCCGGCCCGATATAAAGTTGACGATTGTTAACAATTGTTAAGTTTCTGGAACGCAACCTTGGTTCAGCTCCTTGATGTCAAGGAATATTCCGTAGTTCATTGTCAAATTACTATCTTTTTTCATTCGAATCTGATCCCAAACCTTTCACTCATTTTGAGGAAACCGAAGCAAGCGAGTCAAGAAACAGCTAGCTCCACAGCTATTGGGCCTATCCGTTCGACTGAATTACATAGATACAAATTTTCTAGTGGTTCTAACACCGGGTATCACAAACAATAAAAAAACAACAAGTGCTAGATAAAAAACGCATTTCCTTTCTAGCTGTGCGTATATAAGGTCGAACTGCATAATAAAATCAGTAGACATAATCAGGGATTCCCAATCGACGGTCTTTCGGGAGCCCCGAGGAACACGGAGCGAAGAAAATATGTCCAACAAATCCGGGGATAAACTAGAATATAAGAATATCCGAACTCCATCGCATTCATCCTCTAAGTGCTAAGAAGAACCGAGAACAGCCTATAGGAAGTAATCATTATATACTCGGATTTGCGTTCTGGAGAACTCATCTAGAGCTCAGCAAAAGGCCTACTTTCGACGATTCTCCAGGGACTCCTACAGAGGAATACCGCATTTTTGTTTCCGAGGATGGGAAATGCTCAGATTACCATCACCATCATAAAGGGTTTCTTTTCAGATTCAGACGGGTTTCTCTGGAATCCGACTATTCATACTCCATACTGAAAACTTGGTCAACAAACAAGGAAATTTGTCATCATATTAACTGCTATGGCCAAAAACAAGGCCTTGGCCAACAACAAGGCGTTTTAAGGGCGTTCGTACAAGGCGTTCGTACGAAACAGGGTCGTCGTCGTTATTACTCGGACAGAGGTGAAAACTGTGATCAGGGGCAAGTTTAACTATCGGACAAGACTGATCATAAGAAAATTTGCAAATAATTCAGTTCATAAATAAATTTATTTTTCCAGTGAAGGTAATGTGGATTTTAACCTTAACTGACTAACTGTCTTACAATAAATCAGGCTGGCAAGGATGTATATAGACAAATGCTCGAACAAAATGTATGCGTTCTTGCCTGGTCTGACGAGTTTCCAGGAAGTGGCTCCGTCTATGTTCGCGATTCCCCTCGACTTCCCAACGAGTCGAAAGGGAAAATTCGAGAGGAAGAAAACCAAGAGAAACAACCACGGTATCCAAATCAGTTGAAAAACTTTCAACCGTAAAACGGACTGGAGAATATCGTAAGAAACATCTGCTGGGACAGAATGCGCCTGGGCAAAGTTGTAAGTTTCTGGAATCACAACTAGAAACTTCTGAATTGAGACCTAGCAAGACAAGACCCAACACCTATCTTATTTGATTTTTTTTTTCCATTTGGAGTTGCAAAGGATATTACATTACAGGGGTTTGCGTACAATACTTTGTAAAAAGCAGATTTCATAACAACAGGCTTGTAGTCTATAGACCGTACCCGTAATAGGAAAAGAGACCAGTCCGTTTTTCCTATACAGTCCGAAACACCGTCGAGTCGGGGTTGATAGAATGCCAAAGGCATAACTTAGAGAGCTTGCTAGCACTGATCTCTAACGGACAATCCCAGCTGCCCCTTAAGGTGTTTTACCGTGGTATACCTGTATCCCACACATTTTTGAATGTTCGTCATGTAAACAGAAGTACACTCGACCCATAAGCTGAAAATCGTGGAACGCCGTTTTTGTATGCTTTTGGCGGGATTTTCTTTTCACATGCTTGAACATAAAACTAAAGTCCTGATAAAAGCCTCACTAAACAGAACACCAGGCTTAAGCGATTCTGTACTAAAGACCTGTACTTAAAAGATCCTCAGTTATGTGTTCATCTGCTTAACTTCATAGACAATTTTATTATTCAGACTTCAATGACTACACTGTCAGAAGTTTCATAACAGATAGCGCATAACACTTTCAAGAATAACACTTTTTCACTTGGAAATAAAGTGTTATGACCAATTAAGTTTACACTATTTCGTGCCTAGATCTCCAACAACACCTTCACACTAACGGGAACGAAAGAAAAATAACAGATAAGATAAGATAGATAAGATTTATTCCACTAAAAGCACAGAGGCCAAAGTGTTATCTGTTGAAACCGGGCATCCCAAAGTGTTATCTGTTGAAACCGGGCATCCTTCTGTTGTCGTTATGTAACTTCTGACAGTGTAGTATTTTTACCAATTGAAGGTGTTGTTGGGGATTTAGGCACGAAATAGTGTAAACTTAATTGGTCATAACACTTTATTTCTAAGTGAAAAGGTTTTATTCTTGAAAGTGTTATGCGCGATCTGTTATGAAACTTCTGACAGTGTACTAAATTGCGAGCCATGAAATCGAAAATCACCAAAGGCGTCCAAATATTCAAATTAGCTACTTTATCAAGCAGATAGACATAGAACTCATGATAATTCTAGTACAGAACGGTAGGGACGCACGCCTTAAGTTCTATTTATTGAGATTTTATCTGGATTTATTATTTTCAGATATTTGAAATTACCGCCAAAAAACAGATAAAACGCGAGTTACAACTTGTGGGTCGAGTATGTGACATACACTTTTGTTTCCATGGCAGTACTGAAAAACGCGTGGCACACAAATATACCATGGAGAAAATCTGTTCGTCAAACTCGACGCCACAGTACGAGCTCCAAAAAGACTTGTTGTTCGTGGAAACAGAATTGTGGGCCATATAACACAATCGCGGAAACATCCTCTTCGAGCAACAGCTGCTTTTGGGGATCGCGGTAAAACAAGTTTAGTCGATAGGAGGATAGATATACATTTGAAAGCTAGAAGAAGTTCATCATCAATAAAAAAGTACATCTGGGAATTTGTTCAACAGTAACCTAAGTAAACTACGGGGAAGCACCATGTACAACATCCTTTTAAAACAATAAGTCTGTGTTCTGACTACCGAACTTACATTTTATCAGAAGAATTACTTCTCCGTGCAGTAGAAATATATTGCTATGAACGTAAGTTAACTATGAGCAGTGCCATTCTCATCCACATGTCTGACAAAACTCAATGACCAATCAGATATAGTAGCTAGTTAAGGGCTTCTAAAATCGCGGCCACCCCCTAGGACAGGCCAGTGCTTTCTGGGATGCCCCTTATGTAGTTGTATTATTATCCGTTCAACAAACTCTCTCTCTCTCTCAGCTAAATGGGTGTTTTAGGCCCCAATTTATCACTTAGAAAAATACTGTTCTATCCAAAGTTAACGAACATTCAACAAGGCATACTTCTGTTGTACATGCAATGATGGATGTGCAAATAATCCTGATCACAGATTTCATTTTTATATGGAGCCTGAAGATGACATTTGCCAAGAAAGGCCGATTGCCACTAGAATAAAACACATCCGTTTAGCGCAATCAAATATGATGTGATTGATCATATGGGGACAACTACCCGGCCGGTGCGTCCACGGCTTTAAACAGATACATTGTCCGCTCTTGTTACCCGTTCATTCCACTGAGCAGGGAAAATAATTATTAGTCCTTCAATGACTTACTGAACACAGTCACTAAGGTCTGAAGGAGCTGACCTAGTCTTTCGGGTGCTCAACCAAATCAGAGCGACATTTCTTTCAAACCACTGTTTATATCATAAGCTTCGGACGGGTGGAATTACAGGAAAGCACTTTTGAATAAACGCTGTACTGTTTCCCCTCATTCCTTGGAGATAATCAGTTCACGAGGTCAAAGACCTTCACACTATGAATATTCTTCCTTGACACACCCGAAGGTCTTCGCAACCCTGCGAATCTTCGCCAAAACTTCTTCTTGCATTAAGTTAAAACACATAGCAATCAACGCCATACCAATAATTAAATAAGTTGAGCAAAATATGAGACTAGGTTCCACCCCTTCTGAGGCATTGAACGAATCACCGGGAACTAAATCACCGAATCCGATAGTACTTAGCGAAATAAAACAGAAGTAACAACTATCTAATAAGTCCCATGTCTCCCAGTTCATAAACAACATCGCACCACCATACACATATCCCACCATGATCGCCATGGATATAGTCAAAGGGACGGTAACGGTAGAGGGATCCAATGGCTGGTCGAGGTCACTACCTGCACTACCATTCATGGTATGCATTTTCTTTCCTCCGCATAGGCACAGTTTAACATACGTCCATCGGAAAGATGTCGCTAGGATATCGCCAATATTCGATACATAAAGAAGAAATATTGGCATCCCAATCATGGTGTAGAATATAGTCATCAGCTTCCCGGCAATGGTTGTTGGTGCAATATTTCCGTAACCTAGAAAATAAAATATAAATAGATAATAATAAATAACCTGTCATAATAACCAACTAGCCATGAAAAATTCATAAACAAAATAGAACTACAGCATTCGTTAAATAACCATTACGCATTATTAGAAGAGCTGTCGTACTTATTCTGCCTTTTATATTCCTAGCTCCCCTGCATAATCATAAGCTACGGAATTCGATGACCTTCGCGACTGCTTCACTTCACACCTACGACTTTTAGCGATTTTTCGCCCGAGTCGAGTTTGCCAGTCAAGCACCGCAAACTTCGCAGAAAGCTTCAAGGACGCCGACCACTCTTTTGGAAATTTGTTTTTCATTTGGAAGACTTCGTAGGACAACAGTCTTGTGTTTCGGACATTCACGGTTCGGAGAGCGGGAAGTCTGGGCATACGAAAATTGCTAATTTCACGAGGCAAGTATTTTCTTTACGCTGAAGCACCTTATTGAACCAACAAATACCGATTATTTGTACTTTATTCCTACCCATGTTGGTAAAAAACGATACATTTCATGATCCACAAGTGCTCATGATCATCTGTGCCTCAAGTTGCGAAAACAAAATCCGAAAGTTGCGTGCATTCTAAAGAAAGCCTCTTACTCTATTTCATTTCAACAAGGTAGTAATGCACAATCCCCGGGTAAGTTTTTTTAATTATGCTGTTTACTGCTAAATGGTTAGAAGAAAATGTGAAGAGTTACAGTTTCTGCTCTAAGGCTTGTAAGAACGCATATATCAGTCACCTACTTATTTACGTAACATTGTCTTTGACCAGGATGAGTTTCGCTCCACTTTCTCGTTCCGCTGAACAGTTTAATTCCCTCTCCGCTCTAAATGTTCAGCCGACTGGCCATAACTTTCTAGGCGATTTATAAACTTTCTACTCTCCAACGAATCGACGTTTTCAACTGAATTACATGGGATTCCTTAAAGTTTTCCCAGCTGTGAGCTTTCGCTGTAAATACAGTTTTCCTGCCACTCATTACAGTGAATGAAATTCGACAAATTATTTTCCCTTGGAGCCCGTTCATCTTTCAAGGAACTGCCGGTTCAGGCGAATCCCCTCTCAATTCCAGCCTCGTAAATCTATAGGTAAACATCACGCCCAGAAAACAAAGGATGGTGCGAATTCAGAAAATTCCAATGGTCAAAAACTGTTCACGGGACGTTACAAAGAGGGGAAAATGCGAAATAAAATGTTTTCTTCTGACAATGAATCGACCGAAAAGAAGTACAATAATGAAAAACTTTACAGCACCTTCTGAGCTCTGGCGTAGCTCATGTTCTGCGAAAGAAGGAACTAAAAAGATAAGATCGTGCTACTTTCAATAAGCAAAGCACCTCGATCTCGCGAAATTATGCCACAACCATATATTAACGGATAAGTTCCAAGATGAGGATACAAGTACACATTACAAATTATGCCACAGCCAAACACTAACGCATAAGTTCCAATATAAGGATACAACCATTCAGGGTCTCAACCATTCCAGCATCGACAACTGGGTCCAAACAGCGAATGACCTATCCCAAAAGAAGAAAAGGAACATATTCGAGAAATAAAAGGAAATTAAAAGTGTGATTCGATCTGTTGTGAAAAAAAAACAGGCTCTTAGTAGAGTTTACAGTTCAACTTTAAATTTTAGTTCTGGAGGTAATTTATCTTTCCATCTGACTGTTTTGAAGGCGAAAAAAAAGAGAACTGTTCTACTGTTGCCAAACGGGGAATTTTCGAAATCGGGACGAAGTAAGGAAAATCGGAAGGAGCGGGAGGAGGAGGAGGAGGATGTAAGGATGCGTATCATCTGGCTAAGGAGGACGTCAAAGAGTTTTCACATCATCACTATTACTATCAGTTTTATGCATAGAAACAGAAAGACAAGGCAATGCTTAAGACCGAACCAGGTCAATAGACCAGCTGAAGTTCACGAAGAAGGAAGAGTTAGGAAAAGGGGAATCTATTTCCATGGGTTCCATTTGTAGTATCGTGGAATCTGTGGAATCTATTTCCTTGGTTTCGCTCCTTTGGCTTTCTTTATAATATTATCCTTTGTACACGTCTTCTCAGATTGGAAAGAAAGTTCAACGACTCGACCAAAGAGCTTCTTCCCACCACTTTCTATTTAAACCTAGTTCCTTTGATGCTAGATTAATCTTTTCTTCCCAGAAAAGTACCAAGACGAACCGCCCCTTTGATGCTTGACAGATTCTTGGAAAGAGCT
This sequence comes from Branchinecta lindahli, assembly GCA_023053555.1. Classification (NCBI taxonomy): domain Eukaryota; kingdom Metazoa; phylum Arthropoda; class Branchiopoda; order Anostraca; family Branchinectidae; genus Branchinecta; species Branchinecta lindahli. The sequence continues at coordinate 9,628,259 of JAKZAO010000012.1, forward strand.
CGGCGCCCAGTGATACAATAGAACAGGAACATGCAGGAGCGCAGCAAATTTTAGTATATCTACGTAGCATATTTATGTACCGTCGAAGTTCGCCATTCATTTTTTAATCAGGGCAAATAAAACTACTTCTTACGCCTTTAATGGGGGGTTTCGTTGGATGGAGTGAGCAGTGGATAGTCATAGTTGGGATAGAGAGAGAGAGTCAGTAGTTGGAATGTAGAGTGTTAGTCAAAGAGCAGATGACGAACAGGAAGCTTACGATTTAAGTAATTTGTGTAGTTGAATTTTATTATTTTGGGTTCCATGTAAGTTGGTCTTATCGTGTTAGGTTAGCTTCAAATACAATTTAGTTAGTCTACCGTATTCAAGAGTAACGCCGTCGAGAGTAGAACACCGGCACCGTTGCTGTGTAACAGCGATTGTTCCACATACTTACCAATGGTTGTGATTACTGTTAAGCAATACAAAAATGACCCTGAGAAAGTCCACTGGCTTGCGATATGTTTTACTGAGTCATCACCGTCATAGCCTTCGCCAACTGCTTCGATCAAGTTCATCTGATACTTCCTGACCTGAAAAAAAAAACTTAATTAGTATTATGTTCGGAATCACATCGTATTTATGACGCGTAATACCAGACTGTGCATCCTTATGTCAGAATGTTCTAAAAGAGGAGTACAAAGTCTAAGTTATGCTTTCGGCACAAGACTTTAACCGATTCCATATATCTTCCAGAAATACATGGAACAGGACTTTGACAACATTTAACACAAGGATCATGTGTTGTGTTATTGTATTTCTGACAGTTTAGTGACGAGATCTCTTCATCATTCGTCTTCATTCGCACGTCTTAGCTTTACGCAAAAATTACTCGAATTTCTTTACTTCTTTCATTGCGTTACGGACGTCATGAGCTTCGAATAATCTGCCCGAATTTACTCTAGACCAAATAAAAGCTTGTGAGAGACGCAGTGTATCAAAGAGAGTGGGGGGTTACAGTGTTCAATACATCAACAATTCCATATGGACTTTGTTGCCCTGTGAATGGCGTCTGAGCAAGCAACACGCTGGAGACAGTCAAAGTCATTCAAGGATCAATCAACAAGTTTTTAGTAGCACTAAGAATGCATATATGTTCTGCTTGGGCTCTGCTTCTGCATTTCTGCTTTGATTACCGTGTACTTTAATGTAATTTGTCTCTACAAGTTTCTAACCTTATTCACAACTAAGAGGACAACACTAAAGGTGTTTTTCCGTGACACAGTTGTGGGCCACACACTTCTGAGTGTTTTTCGCGGAAACACGATTGTGTGCCACACAGTCGAGCCACAAGTTGAAACTCGCGGAAACGCCGTTTTATATAATTTTTGGACGGTAAATTCAAATGTCTGAATATGTAAATAAAAATCATGTAAAAATCTCAATAAATAGAACTCCAAGCTTTCGTCCTTACCATTCCGTGCAAAAAGGATCTTCAGTTTATATCCACATACTTGGGAAAGTTTATAATTTCCTTGTTTTGACGTTGTTTTGCTGCTAAATTTGAATTTCCCGCCAAAATCGAGCCACAAAATCGACAATCACCTCGGCATTGTTTGTCGAATTTGAGCCACAAAGCGAGCCACGAAAATCTTGTTGGTCGCGGAAACACACTTGTGGGCCGCACAAAAGGCCGCGGAAACACTCTTTTCGAGCCACAATCGACCCTATAAACTGTTTGTGGGAGCACGGAAAAACGCCTTAAAGGTTTCGGTCGTGATCAAATTGCCAAGAAGCCAGTGATTCAAGGTTGGAATTACTCCATAGAAATACCGGAGACGAAGAATTGTTAAATGGGCTGCTCAGCAGCAGATCCTCGAGCAGATCTTTCGCCACTATTAATGGCCGAAGTGCGCACTTTTTCAGTGTATGTCCAGTAGGGACCGGTAGGTCCCTCTTCTTTTTAAGGTGCGACATATAATGGTTGGTTTATTTAGCCGAAAACCCATACAAGATTAAAACATTAAAGGCATCACAGAAAATAACAGAGAAGAAAATAAAAGTTCAACCCACATAAACTAAATTAAGCTTTCTATTTGAAGTCTGAACGCTTTAAGTACATATTTATAAGCTTCGACGATGAGGTTGGGGTTCATAGATTTCAGCATACCCGGAAGCAATACCAACCCAGCACCAACAAATGTTAGCCTATTATCATTTTAAGTGTCTTCGTTTTGTACAAGTTTTGTGGTAAATTTGTGTACCAAGGCTCCTTCTCCTTCACGTGTACACAAATATACAACACACTATACCGCAAATGAATAGTTTTCGCTAAGTAGTTCTCCGAATTGAATCCTTGAAAATTCCTTCCCAGATAGGACTCATTTCGAGCTCCAGTTAAATTCTACATTTCCCCAAGGAGGGATAACAGCTTATATTTCCAAACGAAATATAAAGGAGGAACGAGAAAGTGGGAAAAGGTTTTTGGTGAAATTGCAATTGGATGTTACTGGAGAGAGGGACCGCAATGAAAAAGGCGAGTAAAACGAATGACAGAAATAAAAAAATAGCGACGACCTTCATTTGCAAAACAGTTGCAGAGCGAAGAAATAAGATAGCAGGAAACTGTTTTGGTAATTCTACTGAGTGTTTGTCTGAGACTACATTTCCAGTTGTTTTGGAAATGTGCAAATACAACCCCCTTTTTGGGATCCCAAAATGTTAGTGACGGATACCTATGACATCGCAAAATTGTCCGTCTGTCCGTCTGTAAGTACAAGTCAAGTTTGAAGATGGGCTCTGTAGCCCTATATTTGAGGCTGGGGGAGGGGTTTCAAATTAAGGGGCAAAAAAATACTTTCTGAAAGCTGTTTAGATAGTTGTTTAGGGGTAAGGAGACACGCTGAAACCGAATATGAAAGTTATTTTCTCGCCGGACAAGTAGTTGGCCCTGAATCCGGCCAAAACCGGAAAGTTTGTTAAAAGTAAAAGTTTTACTTGAAGTTGATTAGATGTTTGATTTAGGGCTGAATACGATGGTGAAAACCATTTTCTTGCCTGTCAAGTAGTTCGCCCGGAATCCGGCGCAAACCGGAAAATTTGATAAAAACAAAATTTGTATTTGAAGTTGATTAGATGTTCGATTTAGGGGTAAGAAAACGTGCTGAACACGATGGTGAAAACCATTTTCTTGCCGGACAAAGAGTTCGTCCGGAATTCGGCCATAACCGGAAAATTTGTTAAAAGCAAAACTTGTTTTTGAAGTAGATTAGATGATAGATTTAGGGGACGAAAAAACGCTGAATCTATATTTGACAATCATTTTTTAACCGGACATATAGTTCGTCCGGAATCCGGTTGAAACCGGATTTTTTTTTTGAAGTTAAAGTTTTATTTGAAGTTGATTAGATGTTCTTTATAGGGATAAGGAGATACGCTGAATTCGTTTCTGAAATATCTTTTGTTTTTGCTGTGCAAATAGTTTGCTCGGAATTGGGACGAAACCGGAAATTTGGCAGAAGAAAACCAGGAAGTTTCGATCAGTATCGTCAAGATAGATATGGCTTATACAGGTATATCTGAACTTGGTTGAAACCGGATTTTTTTTTTTTAAGTTAAAGTTTTATTTGAAGTTGATTAGATGTTCTTATAGGGATAAGGAGATACGCTGAATTCGTTTCTGAAATATCTTTTGTTTTTGCTGGGCAAATAGTTTGCTCGGAATTCGGACGAAACCGGAAATTTGGCAGAAGAAAACCAGGAAGTTTCGATCAGTATCGTCAAGATAGATATGGCCTTTTACAGGTATATCTGAACTTGGTTTTCTCAGATAGTGATCAATATGACATCTGTTGTCAATTTAGTTTTGCCAAGTCTAATCAATACGGAGCGCTGTTCTTATGGAGTATGTTCCACCTTTCTGCCAATAGTAACTTTAGTTACTATTTTCGTTAATACAGTAAAAATCTTCAAGAAGTCTAGCGGACACTAGATATCGCGGAGACAAAACCTATTTGTCTGGATCAAATATTCAATTTTTGGGATCCCATCGGAACCTTTGGTCTTGTTATTATCGGTTTATTGTTGTTTTGGAGATTTTAAACTGACGATTTCTGAATTATTGTTGAATTATAAAAAATCTGACCCCTCATTTTTACATACTTCTAGCCTAGTTTGAGATATTTGCTAAAGCTGTCTGAAGATGATGATTTTTTTATAGATATTATTGCTTTTAATTCTTCAATTATAAAAAATGTGTTCATCTTTTTAATAGTTTATGTGATTATAAGGATAGGCGAAGACCCCAATGTTCGGCTCTGTCCTTTAAAGAATTATGAAAATAAACTGAAATAAATTTAAAGTGAGTTAAGCTTTCGAGCACCTTTCTCCGAATATCTTGACTTGACTGATTGCCGATCGTCACTAAGATTATTTCTATTCAAAATTCAGGTGTTTTGTGTGAAATATTCCATAAGTGGACGATTAAAAGGGAAAATATCTGAAAATTCCATCTTCACGTAAACATTTAATTATTCCGTGGAATGGGGATGCGAATTCTGTTTAGACAAATTTCCCTCGAGCGCGATCACTGTTCCGATTGTAGCGGTCTGCGAAGTATTCTAACAAGCCCCTCCACAGCTCAATAGTGTTAGAGCGCCGGTACGTTGCAGATTCAAATCCCGCTTGAGCAGCACGGTTGCCAAGAGATCGACTCATGAAAGTGTCAAAATTCCTGGCAAAAAGGTGGTTTTTGGCACCTCCAGAAAAAAGGCGAAGAATACAAAATTACGAGGTATGGTCTCTTCTACTTCGAGACTAAACTGTGAGCGTATTTAACATTTTTTAATTGTCCAACCATAGTTTTGAAAAGTGTAACCGGAAATGAGCTTTGTAATGCTTCAAACTCTTTTTGTGTACTAACTCAAAGTAAAGTACATGTTTTTTTTTAGGGCGGTCATCCGTAACTTTAGCACAGTAAAGAAAAATTTGCTTTTCTTACATAAAAAGTTTCATGGTGTCATCCAGAGGCAAAAAGTGTCAAAAAGCACCAAAAGTGTAACACTTAGCAACCCTTCCTTAGGAGCTTTTTTTCTTCTTTCAGTTCACTACTATTATTATTTCTATTCTGGTTAACCCAAAATCTAGGTTGAGGTTTTCCTCAAGTTCGAAAATTTCTAAGAATACTGAAAACAACGCCTACGCTTACTGTGTCCAAGGGGGGAGGTCAGGCTTTGATGAGAAAACTTTCCGCCTGAACTAATACGGCCTACCAAATGGCTTGGGAGGAGTAGCAGAATCCGGGCTTTTTCTATGGTCTGTACACGACTAATCACTGACAGAGTGAACATTTCCGCTATTAATGATGGCTAAAGATCTGCTGTTGGGCAGCCCATTTAACCAATCCTCGTCTCCGGTATTCCTATGGAGGAATTCCAAACCTAAGTCACTGAATTCTTGGCAGTTTGGCAAGATATGGTTGACGATCGAAACATTTTCGGAACACAAACTGTTTGTTGCTTGAAAAGAGTGATTCCGCGGTCTTTTGTGTGGCTCACAAGTGTGTTTCCGCGATCAACAAGATTTTTGTTACTCACATTGTGCCTCAAATTCGGCAAACAACTGTTGAGGTTATTTCTGATTTTTTGGCTCGAATCTTTTCGTTACTTCTGTGTCTCACCAAAAACAAAAATTCAATAAGACTTCCGTCTTCGGTCCCATGCTGCGACTATGGATACCAGGCAAAACTCAGCGGAGCTAGAGTTACTTGCTAAGCTCTGAGTTGATACCCGTATACTTCCCTCTCGCTGCGCACACCAGAGCAAATTGTATCAGTCCTCGAGGACCCGCTCTTCAGCGCGTCACACACGATGTCACAGTGATGGACAACCAATCGGCTGTTAAGGACTATAAACTGCTGCGACATAGCTGTTTGTAGAGGTAACAAATTATGATGTTCCGCGTAGCTCCAATCCTCCGCTCGTATACATCGGGCAGGGTATCGAGTACAAATTCGACTCCGCTCGGTCGTTTTACAGAAACAGGGAGACGGAGTTTCTTGTGATTATTTGTTCTTGGTCTCACGCTGGCTCTATGTCTTATTATGTATACGATGGTTTGCGGCATACAGGCAGGATGAAAGCCGACATCCAGACCCGGACGTTTAGACCAAGTGCCACTAGTCAGTTAACAGTCGAGCTTTTACGTAGCTTAGCAAAAATCAAACTTTTGCGTTACGTTTCTGACTATTTAATGTACTTTTGACTTTAGAAATAGACGAGCTGACTTAGAGGCAAGTACCAATCATACTTTTTCACACATTATACTTTTTACATTTACCACAGCCCCTTCCGAGGTTCCGAGGCTCTGGTGTCATAATCTGACATGTTTCGTTTATATTTTTGTATTCACACAACCAGTGTTGTGAAGTATCCGACCCCTTATAGCTGACTCCTGCGAACAAATCTAATTGGTCTTGCTCTTTCATTCAGCGAAGCTAGGGGACAGTATCTACGTCATGAGATTTTTAGTCAGCTGCATATACAGTCAGCTGTGGTACAGTAGGCTACGGTTACAAACTTGAAAATCGCACCTGGCTCATCTGCCAAGGCTGAAATTCGCCACATCATAATTTATGCAAAGTTTCGTAACTGTGTAAGATGCAGTAGTGTTAAGTTACCTTTTCTGCGACATAAAATGTCCAGTTTTCCTTATGAAAGACGTTATGATCCATCGTAACCTCCCAGATCTCCGCGACAAGTTCTTTGCGCATATCTCCAACGTTGATGGTAAGATCATATCCTCCGTCGTCTTCGATGGCCATGAAGATGAAGGTGCCGATGATGATATAAGCAACGACAACGCCACAAATACCAACGTGGCCAAAAATGAATGCTGAAAAAAAGTAGATAGTTACTTCTTGGCATGTGTCCAGTGCTTTCAGATTTAAAGGGCACTTGTCCATATGGGATTGATCTTGATCGGTCCTTGATTTCGGCCCTTCTTGGCAATTTGAGCCTGAAGAGGACCCTTGCCAAGAAGGGCCGAAATATAGCTTCAATAAATTTCAGCTGACTTATCCGTTTTCGCACTGTCAAATATGATTCGCAGTCAGCTTGGGCTGAAGGAATATTTATCCTTTTAGCTTACCGTTTTTGGGGAAAAAAAATGAAACTTCGAGGAAACCACAATTAGCTTAACTGTTTTCTCACCGGATACGCAGATGAGTAGGGGAGGTCGGGGTTGAGCCGGACGCGGGTTGAACCGGACAGTTTCAATTGTGGGCAGACCCAAAGTTGTAAAATCGTGAAATAATTAACTGAGGTTGGCAACAATGTTCTGACTCATGGGACGAAACTTGAACTCTCAGGTGCGAACCGATTCCCAACCAAGCGACTTTGTTTTTTTCATTGCACAAATCGGACTTGCAATTTCATTTTCATTTTCAGTTAGAGAAGAAGTTAGTTGTTTTTGGCGAGTTGGTTACAGTTTAGTCCAATGTAGGTTCATTCCTTCATCTTATTAGCCTATTGCGGGGTTCCTACTACTTTCTGTTTTTTCTTGGTGTTATTTTTTTTAGAAATGGTCTGTGTGGGGTTGATCCGGACACGTTCTGGGGGGTTGAACCGGACGTTATTCTAGAGGTCCGGTCCAACCCCGCTCTGTCCAGATCAAAATATTTACCATTTTCTGGAGTCCGGAAAGCAGGATAAAGCTGCTGGAGCCAAGCTTTCTAAATTAATTGCTTCCAGTGGAAAAAGTTGTTCAACAAGCATTTTCTTTTGAGTTCGAATTTCCAAAAAATTTCGTTCAAGTGGTATGTTCGGATAGTCCAACTCTTCTCCAAGAAGTGAAAACTTGATAAGCGCTTAGTTGTACCACTTATTCGGTCATATTAAGAGCTCATCTTAACATGTCCGGTTCAAAACACCACCCGTCCGAACCAACCCCACCGGTGGGACTGAACCGGACGATTTTTTGAAAAAAAGAAAAAATCGTGGTGCCAAAACCAGATGAAATTAAATTCTCAAAAATTACAGAACATAGCCAGTCTCATTATCTTTCATTTCCAGTCTTCAAAATTTGCTCAAGTACTACACAAATTGAATTATTAGCCGAAAACGCAAAACGTACGGTTCAACCCCGACCTCCCCTACTGCAAAACTGCAGCGGGAAATAGCACCAGGAAACCGATAACTGCAGTTTTGCATGGCAGTCGATTTTCTTTCACAGTTCGGGCACAATGGACATGTATTCTATTTGATGCTGGCTGAATTATAAAGTCAGTATCAAAATCCGAGCGTACTAAACTTAATTCAATCTTTAGCTTCTTCTTGACACAAACAACCTACACTCTCTCGTGGCCCTTGCGGGTCATCATCGATTCCAGCCAAGATTTCAGACATGAACTATTCTTCTCTCACATGCCAAGATGTTTCCAGCAAGAACGGAAAAAGAATTCAAAAGAGACGTTCCAACTATTCGTAAGAATGAACCTGTTATAGGTAGATATTTGCAACTCTCAGCCCTGAAATAGCCAACTATTTACTGATTATTAATTATGAGCAAAGAAGGAATTTAGAAATCCTTAAGTCGCCGAACTGCATCTAGGTACTGAGCAAAAAGGGGGAGACATTTGCAAGGGATCGACTAAAAGCAGAAAAGGAAAGGAAAGGCATGGACGAGGCAAGGCTATTCAAAGCAGGAAAGCCTACTGAAAGCAAGAAAGGCATACTAAAACGAGGAGAGTTGCAGAGGAGGAGGAGAGGAAAGGAGTCCTGAACTTCCGACCTCTCTAAGGAATTATGCAAAGATGAGCACTTTAAGGATTCTCATTGCCTACGCCTCAGAGGATATTAAAACGAGGAAAGGAATGCTGAAATTTGAAAATATTAGGTGCCGACACCCGACGGGATACTCAACAGAGAAAAGGAAAGGTGCAGCTCTTCACTGTTTTCTATCCTTCATTTCTGGTTCAACTTTCCTCGTTTTAGTATGCCTTTCCTGTGTTCAGTAGGATTTCCTGCTTTTAGTAGCCTTGCCTCGGGCACCATGCCTGTCATTTCCTTTCCTGCTTTTTAGTTGATCCAACACCTTCAGATACCAATCTGAAGGAAGTGAACGTATACACACTTTTGTCAGTTAGAAATGCATTTCTGTTGAAAGAAAATGTTGCAGGTAAAACAATATACAAAGACTAGTAGGGTTTAGACAGACACAGCCTATTTTAAGGCCCTCTTGCTCCTTGCGGATATTTTCACTCCTTTTATTATTATTTCTGTTCTTGCTAAAAAGTTGGTACAGTGTCGTATTTTTTTTTTTTTATGCCCGTCTTGGCTGGTATAAGCAATCAGACTGCAAGAGAGAAAAGAACTGACGACAAAACGGTTATCCCTCGTTTTTCTTCTCTTTCCCTTGTTTTCTTTTTGCTATTTTGTCCTCCATCTTCCGCCAGAGATGGTTTTTGTTGAGCAGAAGCCGAAGATTTGATTACGTCTAGTGTCCACATTTTTATACGGACTTTAAGAAAGTGAATATCCTATCCCAGTTACGATCCGGCCAAAATCTTTGATCTTTTTTGGTGAGATTCAATATCTTGAAAGCAAGCGGCGCCGGCAAGTTTCGAGATCTGTTCTTCTAGCTAGATTTTCTATCAGCGAAAATGACAGCAAAGAGCTTCTTCAACTTTCATAAGTGGTGGAATAAGTTCTATGAATATGAAAGGGAATAAGTGCAAAACAAACGGAATTAAATTCGAAATGATATGAGCGAATAACGTTTTGAACGAACATTTCGTCTTAATGAGTTCCAAGAGCTCTCCAGGAAATGAAAGGAACAGTGCAAACAAATTAGCGCTGAATAGAGGATTACGTTGAATCAAGAGTTTTCGTCGCCTGTTTGGATGAAGATCAAAGATAGAGTTTAATTGCAGTTATTTTTAATACACCAGCGTTAGACAGGACTTCAAAGATTGTGTTTGGATCCAACATAATCTACTAATTTTAGAAGCATCTTACAAAAGGATTCGACAGAACTCATGGTTCCTAAAGGTTTCGATGGGATCTTAAAAATATTTGATTCAGACAATCCTTTCTGGTCTTCGCCAGTCCCAGTCTTCGCCAGTCTCCTTGAACGTTTTTACTATTAAAACTTAGAAACGGATTAAGGCCAAATAGCTAATCATCTGAGAAAACCAAGTTCAGATATGGATTCAGCATTTGTGTTTACCAATATAAGTCATATTTATTCTGACGAAACTTACCGAAACTACCTGCCTCACTTCTGCCAAATTTCCGGTTTCAGACGGATTCCGGTCGAACTACTTGTCCGGCAAAAGATTAAGGTTCAAAAACAAATTCAGCGTATCTCCTTACCTCTATAGCGACTAATCAACTTCAAATAAAACTTTAACTTCTAACAAATTTTCCGGTTTCAGCCGGATGTCGGTTGAACTATATGTCCGGGTAGAAAATTATTAACTTCTTACCATCATATCGGACATCTAATAAACTTCAAATAAAACTTGCACAAATTTTCCGGTTTTGTCTGGATTGCGAACTACTTCTCCGGGTAGAAAATGATTTTCACTTAAGTGATCAGCATCTCTCCTTACCCCTAAATCGAACATCTAATCAACTTCAAATAAGACTTTCACTTATGACAAACATTCCGGTTTTGGCCGGATTCCGGGCGAACTACTTGTCTGGCGAGAAAATGGCCTAGAGCCATTAAAACCACTGTAAAACTATTTGACGAGGGGTAAAACCGAATATGTATATACTCTTTACACAAGACTTTTGTTTCCACAGTCTTCATGAATATTTTGTTTACGTTCGTTGATATAATGTTAATTCACGTAACTATTTCCGGTTTCTGAAGGGTTCACCTTAAAGAATGCGAGGGGGGATCGGGACAGTGCCACTGCCCCACTTTGGTTTCCTTGAAGGACACATCTGCATAGGGGGACGGTAGCGATTGATTAGTGCTGTTGTAGGCTACCAAAGCTGGTTCATCGAAAAAACGGCGTTTAGCACCATCCAATATGTACCGACTCAGGTACAACAGTCGCCTACTGATCATCACCACACTTCCCCTGAAACACGTGTATCCTCAGAGTAACTTTCGCGTTCGAGCGAGCTAAGACGTGTATTGATGTGGAGGTACCGTCATGCAATATCGGAGATAATCAGTACAAATATCCTTTTCTTTATGTTCCTCCCGAGATTTTACCCAGAAACATCTTTCTCTGCCGTTTGTTAACATCAGTACGATCTGGAAGTGGCAGAGCCTCTACCGGGGATACAATGAAAGGTTGAGCAAAGAGACGCGCTCGTTAGATTGGCTATTCAGTAGCACGTCTTACGCAAAGAGGCGGACAGCCAATTTGGAGCTTTTGGGGGAATGCAGCTCTTGGGAAAGAAAACTCAGTAAAACAGATGGAAGACGGGATGATATTCTGAAATAAAGTGACGAAGAGAAATGACAGCCAATCAAGAAAATGCTCAATTATACAGGAGAGGGTATTCAATGACATAAGGAAGAATGTCTACAAACGATGGTACAGAAGGAATTTAGATTCATGCACCATCTTTAACTCCAAGCGGTTTTCAAGGATGAAATTCACAAAATCAGATATTTAAGGAAGAATCTTTCACTGTTTTTCCACAAGTTCATTTTCCAGCCTGAGAGGCTTGATCCTGAAGATGACCCTTGCCAAGAAGGACCGAAATATAGCTCGAATAAAACGTAGCTGACGAATCCATTTTGCATTGTCAAATAGGATTTTAGATTATAGGACAAGAGTTTTCCCCTCGGTTTTCCCCGAACAGTGGCTTGCCGTCGATCACACATATTATCACAAGCGTGAGACGAGAAACGCGAGTGATACTGGGGAGGGGGAGTGATACTGGGGAGGGAGAAATTCGGGTGTGAAGGTGTAATCTTTCGAAGAGAATCAAGGATTCGGAGAACCAGTTTTTGTTAAAGAATAGACTGATTTTTTTTTCTATAATTATGTAAACTTGGAATTTTTTTTTATTTAAGGTAAATATGATATTATTATTTTTAGTGATTCAGGGTTGGGTGCGGGTTGTCGGGGATAAGGGAAAAGGAAAGGTTAAGACGAGAAGTGAATGAAAGGTGTGCACATCACACAGGACACGGTTGTGCCCTTCTTGGGAGCTTTATCTATAATGTTTTGTTTAATGAATTACAAGATTAAAAGAAAATGAAAAACTATGAACTGAATTGAAATTATTGCTGATAGTTGCGACACCTGCCCTACACAATTGGCCACTGTTGTTTACCTCGCTTCATTATGAGCATCCATGACACAGGGATATCACAATATATTAAAAAGTTAATGAACAAAAAAGGGAACTGAGGGGTAGTGCAAAACCCACATCGTCAGGAAGGTTCGAAATCTTTTTCCGGTGAAGGAGAATATTTAAACACCTATCTTGCAGGGTTTTGCCGATGATGGCTATGATCATTGGCGGACTAATCTGAACCAAACCGCACGATGGCTCTGAACTGATATATGAGAAGCAAACTGAAGACATTTAAGCGATATCTCTTTCTCTAGTTTCATAAAGTTGTCGAACTTCTGCCTAGACAAACTTGGCCGAACTGGTAGTTATGAAAAAGTAAACAGTATAGTTGGTGCTTCTCCACCGCATTTCTAAGCCTCCTTTTCTATTTTCTAACGCCAAAGCACGATGTTTGTTAAATTACCAAAAAAGGTTTCTGTTTGACTGAAAAGAACTCGGTTAACTGCCTAGGCAGGGTTGCCACATCGAACAAATTTAGACAGTGATTTTTGGTAAAAAAAAAAAAAAACAGAGAGCGAATCGGGAGTGAATTTTTACTTTCGTGAAAGAACGTGAAATGGTCACTTTTGTTCGGGATCATTGCTGCGAAAATTACATATCTTAATTTTATTTTCATCTAAAATGTGAAATAGTCAATTGGTCGGAATCACTGTTGGAAAATGACACATCTGTAAGTTTTCTGATATAGAGTGAGTGTTATGTCCTACGTAAGACAAGAGTGACAAAAATAAAATAGAGTGACAATTCACACTATCGTGAGACAAGTGGCAACCCCGTACCTAGGGAACCTGGTTTTAGAAGTGAAGGCTAGCTACTATTCTTGCTATTGTTTGCATCTAAATACACTCTGGGTAAAGTGGTCAGCTCCCTGCTAAAATTAGGTTGACAGATCAACTGATTAATGCTTCGGCTATCGAATGAGAAGATACTTACGAAGATCTGCTGCACCAGCGTAATTGTGAATTGCCCGTAACTAATGATGCACAGAAAAATGCAGACACGGTGGTTCTAAAACGAGGCTTAATGATGCTTTACCAAAGGGGAGCGCAGGGGACCAAATGGTACGAATGCTCGTAAGTCCTCAATGCGAGACTGATAATCCTAGAACATCCGTGTATTATGGTCATTGCTTCCACGTCAGAAAAAATTAATCATCTTTTTTTTTTAATAAATCACCATCTCTCATCCATTTCTTATAAATTTTGTGTTTTTGGGAAAAAATTCGGTGATATTTACGACAATTTTTTAAAACAATACCAAAACCTTTTTTTACAATAAATACCATGTTTACAGCATTCTGAGCTATCAATGACTACTAAAATATTGCCATTTAATCTTGCCTCCTTTTTCAGCTGAACACTTAAAAAACTTTTTTTGGTCGTGTGGTGATGTGGAGGTCGGTTGTATTCGGTAGAACACTTGGTGAGTTATTTTATTTTATTAGATAGCTGTTTCCCAACCATCGGGCCACAGAGCCCTTGGGATTTTGTTTAAATGAATAGATTTTATTTTTTGTTTATGTTAGTATCATGATATTTTTGTGTCGTACGTATCAGACTGTGTAAAAATAGATGATTGGGTTAACTAACGACTGCCATGCAATTTAGGTTTTTTGACTGTTTAGTATAGCGTGTATTTATATGTTGACGTTGGAATCAGTTACTCGGCACACGCCGTGAGTAAAATTCTGAATGAATAAATGATTTGAAGGTTTCTTGTTTTGTACCAAAAATAGTAAACTTACTAGTTTTCGGAAAAAACCGCCAATTTCTTAGGCAATATCTGGGAACTGCGAACCTTTCAGACCTGACTGAAGACCTGACCAAACCTGACTGAAAAGTTCCTGCTGGGAACCTTTCAGACCTGACTTTTGTCCTCGGGCACATGTCGAGGTGACTTACCTGTAAGGGCCCTGCAGAAGTCAGCACACTTTGTTTTGCAGGATTTTCGTCTTCCATTGATAGGTGGGCTGTCCATGCCAAGGGACCGCCGGAGTCAGAGACGTACCTCACTGGCTGCGGATGCATACCCGCCGCCTCGAGGGCTGAATATCTGCAAGGAGCTACAAGACCGGTTTTCCGGGATCTTATTTACCTAAAAAGAAATAATATAGGTTTAGTTTTTTAGTAAAGAATATATCATTCACTTTTCTGGCCACACCACTGACAAAAGGTGAGGCTTAGTTTTAATTAATATTCTGTTTTCAAAGAAACAAAATGTTAGAGTAACGGAACAATTCACGGCTAACTAAAGACCGCAAATTTCCCACCGCACACATACAGCTGCAGTTTAACAGCTGGTACACTGTCAGAAAATTCTGAACAGACAACAGAAGGATGCGCGGTTTCAACAGACAAAGCGTATCAGACAACACTGAAAATGTTATGCATAACAATTGTTGCCATCTGGAAGAGCCAAAAATTGCCAAAAAGCATCTGCTGAAATTTCCGACATCATGACGACAAACAAAAAAAATCAGTAGATGCTTGTTTGGCTGTTTCTTCATGGCAATAATTGTTCTGCATCACACTTCCTGTATCATGTTCAACAGATAGCAACAACAGATAACATCCTAAGTGTTGTCTGTTACGCACTTTCTGTTGAAACCGCGCATCCTTCTGTTAGTCTGTTAGCGGAGAAAGTCAGACCATTTCCTAAACATTAGCTAGCGTAATTTTCTTCAGTCTGGAAACACATTACCTATTACGATCGCGCGTAACAGGTATCAGGTAACCTCTTACGCGCGATCGTAAGTACCAATATCAAACAAACCAAGTTTCTGATTGGTCTGAACCTATCACAAACAACGTGATGGATGGGTCTCAACTGTGAAAAACTTTCTTTACAGGAAGATTGGCTTTGTCTTGGTAGAAAATCACAAAGACAACTACGAAACAAAAATAGAAAATAACCGGGCTGGAGATGGAGCTTATTAGTAATGAAATAGTGCCGGGTTTCAGTTCTGCTTTAACATTCGTACAACCAAGAATATATAGTCATAAATGGCCAAGGCGTTGAACTGTGAACTAAGACGGATGCGAACCACGAGTTCAAATCCTCGCCGAAGCATCCGAAAGCCAACGGAGCCAGTATGTGTGGTTCTGTAAAACCGTAGATGACCCAGCGGTAAAAAGGGTGCCTCAAGAAGCCTAGGGTAAAGCACGGGAACCATTGGATGGTTTGCCCACAGCCACACATCGTAATCCCGACCGAAGGCAGGGAAATTCCAGTGGTTGGCATGTGGAAGTTTGCAGCGAGGTTTGCAGTTGTTTTTCCCTGAATGAAAAATATCTTTCAACCGGGACAAGGTAGAAACCCTACAAAAGAAGAGGTACGAACTTCCAGTACGCAGAGGATCACTTCCCCGTCACTATTATTCCCAAACATTATTCTTCCAGGGGTCGACTTCTAACAAAAGATCCCAACAGCACTGACAGCTGACGAGATGACGAATGTGTTTTTTCTAAAAAAAACTTGAATCAACCGAGCAGCATAATGCTCGCTTATAATTAATCCCATTACGGTTAGGTTCAATGCTGCTTTTAAGACTAGTGATTACGAAAAGTTATCAGCACAAGAAGAGAGTTACATTGCTCATTAGTGGTTATAATAATTACCCTTTCCCTTCCCCTTAAAACTTTTATCTGACTTTCTTTCTGAAATCTTCAAACACGTTATCTATCGATCAAGGGGACGGAACAAAACCGCAAGAGAAACACGGTACACGCCAATCTCAAGTTCCGTTCATTATGGTTTCTACTTCGAAGGTGAGATGCTTTTGCTCCGCACCCGTCTCCAAAAAGTACATTTTTTTTTCAAGTCAGATTTATACTACAGGTGGTGAAGAAGTTAAGTAGAAAGGAAAAGGGATCATAGCAGCCAAATTTCGATTGATAATTTACTTTACATCACTTCCTTTCAGTCCATTATTTTAAAATTATCCAAATTTCAGTACTTATTTCTGTTCCCAAATATCTCGACTTGGATTTCGGACAATATTCGCTGTGTTAAGTTCCTTCCAACCTAGATCCTTTGTTGAGGACACTTCATTTGGTAATCAGATCCCTTCAAAACATAGAAGAACAAGCTTTCCCAAATTCTCAAAAGAAAGTTTAAGAACACATAAACAAAAATTAAATACTATTTGTATTTTTTTAGGATTGAATGCATTTCCTTTTTCTTCTTACTATTTTTCCTATTTTACGACAGAAATTATGGCTTTCGGTTATCCTTCCCACCTGCGTTTTTTTTTTTGGGGGGGGGGACGATTTGTCACCCTCTGGATTGACGGTTGTGTGCGGTGGCTGTCGTGCGGTGACTGTCTTTCTTACAGAAAGGTTTGAACTGGTCGAATTAGTTTTTCTCCGCTTCAAACTCGAGATAATTTTGCGCTAAAAATGTTAAGTAATTGATGTTAAAAGTTCTGTGTACTATCTTAAAGCCATCTTTACCTTCCACATTTTTCTTCCGAATTCCAGACATACATTTTCGTGAGGATGGATCAGAAGGCAATTCAACAACTACTGTAAGTCCAACGTGTTGGACTGGAAAGGTGTCGTAGAGGCAACACGTTTGAGATAAAGAATAAATACGCAAAGGAATGAGGTAAGAGAAAAATTAATATCTGAAGGGGATATCTAGAAAATGCTGAAGAAGAGCAAAGTTAGCTATCATCACTATAATCTAAATTCGGAAGGGTTGGCTTGACTGTGAGGAATTAAGCTGAGGAAGCCCCAGATATCTGGAAGTCTGGAAGGTGAAGCCTTTAAGAACATACCTTGAAACTACTTCAAAGCTAGTTTTCTTTCATTTATTTTGCAATCGCTTGTCGTATTTTTCGGTCAGGTGACATCCTGATGAAAAATTCTTTGACTGTGTTGTTGTATGGTAGTTGTACGAAAAAGTTGCATGTATTGATATATAGTAGTACGTAATACTTAATCGTAAGTAGTAGTATCCGATAGCATCCAATTTTGCTATAGTAGCATCCAGTTTGCTACTGGTAGCATGCAGTGGCAACAGTTACTACTTGCATGCTACTTTTTCGTACAACTCCATACGACTAATTCTCGATTTTTTTTTCATCAGATACCTAACATTATCACCAATTCTGGCGGCTGCCAGAGACTCTGGGAGTATCATTTGGTTCTCCAATGAGTCTTGTTAGATGACCCGAGACGGAATGCAAAGAACCTTTTTAAGATTCCCGGGCGTCTCCGGTCAGAGTCTATACAATCTAAGGAGGAAGCTCGCAGGAAGGACTAGGACTGAATGGTAAGTTGGTCATTCCAGAGCCAGAGGCATGGTAATTCACTGAATTATTCCTGATTCCGACAGTTCCGGAAGGGTATATACAGGTTTAAACAACGTAATGAAAAGGGTGACATTGCCATAGCGAAACCGGAGGGATTTTCTGTTTGCTTCCAGGAGATATTGCTTTTCGACACTCGAGGACGAGTACGGTTCGACGGCTGTTGTTCCGTCCTTCAACTTGAAAATACAAATTATCATTATTAATTATTTGGCTGCATTTTTTGAAAGTTTTACGCTGCCTTGTAGATCGACTGCGATGGAGTTTTTATGTACATTTTATTTGATTTTGTATATTTCTCTAGTGTGTTTGGGAGAAATTCAAATTTTCAGTAATAACAATAACTATATTACAGCGGAAGTATTCACTGAGACGAAAACTTCAACAAAAGTCGCGTTTTCATTTGTTCCTAGTCTGCTTCTAGTCCCGTTCGCCTGAATTTAGATATTTCAGTCAAGATTGAAAAGTTTAAACATTTGCTAACGAGGAGGACTGGAAAACATGCTTTTCACGAAGTTAAACGTTTTTGAACTTCAGACCAAAGTTCACTTTTATTACGCTTATGCGATTAACAAAGTCGGTTATTCGTTTTCGCTGTCATTAAAAACAATAAGTTTTTAACAGAAGCAGGAACCCGATGTTGACAAAAATAAAGTGAACTTAAGCAAACAGTGGACAAGCGAAACGATGTGAGTGAAATATGACTGGAGTTATCACAAGAGACCCTGCTTAATTTACATAATTATAGAAAATAATCCTATTAATAATGCAATAAGGCCCGTCAGGTATTGATTTCTGGTTTATAAAAAATTTTGGTTTTATTGTTTATTAAAGATGGGCACAAAATATGCTATTTCCGCTCTAAACCCACAGTAATCTCCATTTTCTGATGCCAGTAACTTTTCCTTCCACCACAGTGTATCAAAATAACAAAACTCTAAGGGCCTCTAATGATCGCCTATAAGTATTTTTACCTGATTCCGCGACACCGGGAACCCTAAATTCCTTCCGTGAGCTTAATAAATCGTGCATGAATAATTCGTAATGGCATTTTGCGAGTTTTAGATGTGAAGTCTAAATAGTTCACCCCTTTTTGTATTCTTTTACTTTTATTATTTTCTAGTCTTGTTGCTGTTGCTGTTGCTATGTAGGTGAGGACTCTTTGTACCTGGAATAATGTTTATATAACATAACATAACATAACATAACAGAAAGCGGGTTTGAATACAATACTGGACTAGGATTCGATAGCGCAGGTATGGATGTAGCTTTTTTTTTTCTTTCTTTTTTTTAAGCCCGCGTAGCTTCTTTTCCTGACCTCCTCACAGTGGATTGAACCACCTCCACTCAATGACGTTAAAAACTATTATCAAAACATCAAAAAACAGAATCTGCCAATCTTAATTTCATTAAGTAACATTAAATTCAATAAATAACAAAACAATTTTTTTCTATTTATTCTCATTTTTCCCCTTATACTTTAAGACCCATAATATTTTATATTTTAACGACGAGAACAAAACGAGATTTTCGGGTTTTTTTTTTTTTTTACATGGACGGTCAGTGTGGCTTCAAACCATATCTTTATATTTTAATTATAGCAGCAAAAAAGTAGACTTCCCAAAAGTAGACTTTTGTAGCTTTTAAGCTCTGTCTAGTTTCAACGGTGTTTCCCCTCCTGTTACAATTCTGATTTTTGTTTTCTTAATTAATTCAGTTCAGCTCATTTAGTTTCATCATTAATCCAACAAACCAACACACATCATTATCCAATGAAGGGCATAACTGTGCCCTGTGCAGTAGTGCGTAAGTTTTACTCACTTAAAACTAACAATAACACATATTTCACATCTTAAACTTTCATTCTCATTTTCTTGTCTATACCCCTCCCCTATTACTTGCCACTAAAAATGATAAAAATATGTAGATCTTAAAGAAAATGATTCTAAATTTACGTAATTTTCAAAAAAAATTCTAGCCATTTAACAAAAATTTATTGATTCTAGATCTTCTGCTTATATTCTGCCAATATCCTCAATAAAGGGTAAACCTCCGATACTTTCTTGTATACGTCATCCGTTTTAAATGATTACTGTCTCCGTGACAAGCAAAGATTTAGACGAAACTGTTAAGCAGAGCTCAAGCCAAGACGATTCGGATCCTCTTTATCCATTCTCAAATTAAACATCTTTTCAAAATGATACTACTTCGCAGAAAATCTCAAGTTCAGATGAAACTGTTGGACCAAGAGGAACAATGCTTTTGAATATTTACCTTCAAGGATTACTCGCCGAATCAGCACACTTTCCTTTTTCTTCGAGCATTTATGATGCTACTAAGAAAGTCATGTCTTCCATGCTCCCAAAAGGTCTTCTGATCCTTCGTGTTTCCTTTTATTTTTAGTTCGAACAGAGGCTAAAAAGGAAGTTAGTATAAATAATCTGCTTCGAAAATGTTAAGGCGAACCATTGTAAGCGAACAACCATCAAAATACAAAGGACAGACTGAAGTGTGGCATCAAAGTAAATGATATCTAGACACGACAAATTGAAACTATAAAATAGGCTCTGAAGGAAATATAATACTGACAACTAGTAAAAAAAAAGCATCAACAGCCTTTAAAGCCCTCAACTCGACACAGGATCAAAATAATAATGTCTCTGAGGTGCACTGTATAAACAAAAAGAAGCAAGTAGTGTTGGGCGGTAGTTAGACTTTTTTATATTTAATTTTTGATACTGAATCTCGACATTTCGGGACCATTTTTTGCTCTCAGATGTGAAATGCCGAAAGGTAGAATCACGTAATAAATTCATTCATACCTTTTCTTTCGCTAAAATCTAAAGAACGAAAATTGTAGTCAAAAGAGCATTTTGCATAATCTTTTATTAACAACTGTTTTATCTCGTACTGTTTTCGATATCGATCATTTAGGTTTCGATATTCGAAATCATATTTGGTCCGATATACCGATACAGAACATCGCTCAACACAAGAAGAAAGTGGTACCCAACACGAAGGAACTGAGAATATTCGTAGGCTACTAAGCAGATTCGAAAATCTAATCTTATGGATCCATCAATTCACTCAATCTTAGTTAAGGCTGTTCCAGGTCCAAGAACTCTGTTTCTAAGGCTTCACTTGTCCATATCCTTGTGGAGACGTGATTTCAAAAGCTTAAAGAAGACATCAAAAGACGTTGTTTCTGCTTAAAACTAACTCCTCTCTTTTATTGTGATACAAGCAACCTCTAATTCCCTTTTCACAACATTGCCACAACCACTGAAAAAGACGCACAGACATTCATTTCCTTCAGGCTGCTATGCTACTCACACGTTCTCCACCACCTGTCCACCACCTGGATGCGCTTCGGCAACACCGGGATTCCTTAATTTCTCTGAATGAACATAATGCATCATCAGTGAATTAGCATGCAATATCTGTGTACAGCAGCATGTAAGAAGTTCACCCTTCAGTATGTCAATCTCTGCTTTCGTTTTATCTATGCTTTTCTCTAAACTGGTTTCTGTCTTGGAAAAAAATGTTTCATGCCTGAGACCTTGGTTGGTATTGACAGTGGCTCGCATGATAGGGTTGGTTAGTGTCGAGCAAAAGCTGAAGACGGGACCAGGACTAGTGCATTCAGTTTTGACACGGAACTTTAATTGCGTTTTCCTTATGAAGTTTGAAACGTCACTCATTTCAAAGTTGTCACAATTCCCGCTGATAAGAGTTGATTGTCTCAATTAAGTCACCTTCAAAGTCTGGAGGGAAGACATAGACTAATAGACAACGCATGCGTATGCCCATCAGAGAATCTCTGTAGATAAATTAGGCAAGTCGCTCATTGCAGGAAGATCACATAGACAAGGATGCACAAATTTATGGAGACTTAGCGGCAACAAACACTGCTCTTGACTTTGATGTTCTACGTCTCCTGCTTGTAGCTTGCGGGTCAGTGACGAAAGTCTTTCCGCACTTTGACAATGCTTGACACAAAAGGATCTTTGTGTATCTGATTCTACAAATTTTAAGGGCTTGCATCTTGCAGATGTGTCGCGAAATGTGTTGGCGCAAAAGGATCTTGATATGTGTCTGACCGGTATATCGAACCAAGATGGAACGCAAGAAGCAACCAATTTTATTGTTCGCGCAGGTTTGTCCCAGGGCTTCAAGAAGTACTACTGGCGCTTGGACGGTACTTCTCTTATGCCTCTTATCACCACATTATGTCATCCATTCTGTTAGAAAATGTTTTCAGATGCCTAACTGTACGAGGAGTTTCAAAGCGCGTCTGGTTCAAGATCTATTTTAGCATTTGTGCAATATTACTTCAAATTATTTTGCTGACAAGTTGGATTTCGAAACAGAAGAATGATAACTAGATCAGATCTGACGTACTGTTTGTACAAAAACGTACCGACAAAAATGGCTACAACTCCGGAAGGGCGGAAGTCACTGCTCATCACACTTACCCTATTTGGGCATTAATTTCTGTTGGGTAATAATGGCGATACTGGATAAGAGTGGACCAAACAAAACTTTGTTTTTTCCGGACTCGGTGAAACTATATGGCGGCTTTTGGGGGCAAAAAATTTTGAGTGCAAGGTGCTTTCAATTTTCTTAAGTAAATACATTTCATGTGTACTTGAACGCAAATGATTCAAAACAAGTAGACGAGCTATTATATATCAAGCGGAACGATGCGATCTATTATGTATGAACTCACTGCAGTATCGATATATGACCCCCCAAAGCCGCCGCACAACAATCGGCCGGTAAAGAAAAAAAATTGTGTAAAGTAAATATCGATTAGCGATTAGAAGGAGCAGATTAGAGAATAAAAGGTATCAAGAGCTATCTAATTACTTATAAATACTAAAATAAAATTGTCGGATCTCCAAGAAATATTAAGTCAGATCTTAAATATTTTTTCTGCGTGATACGGATGCTTAACTTGCATATTCTACATTTCCTTTCCTCCAGTCTGCTAACTCCATTACTTCCCTTGCGAAAGAACTGGTTCCTTTTTTTATTTTTAGCTCCCCGGTCTCCCTTTACAAGAAAAATATGTTTTCGGTTGATTTTGCTCCATCCCCAAGCTCTCTCGCCGAGTATTGCAACGAAGTTCCATCCTAAAGATTTTTTTGTACATCTTCCGTGTCTTCCAGAGGTGATTCTTTCTGAACCAAGAGCAGTAAATAACGGATACATCTGACGTCCGGACCAGGATATCGTCTCCGTTCCGTGAGTCTAGTTCATAGTCGATTGCCAAAAAGCTGGAAACAACTGAATGTACACGTCATAATTTAAGAACTCAATCTGATGGTCATGTCTCGCCTTTCAATGAATGGAGTCTGTACCCACATATGAGGTCGGAGGTAACTGCAGGAACATAAGCCTACCGAGATGAAAGTTCATGCTGGATGATATGTTACATGAGTTTTGTGTTCTTCTTTTATTTTTACAACACCCAATTAGTACGTTCATTTTCAATGAACGGAGCCTGTACCAGGGTTGCCAAGAGCTCGA
The DNA here is from genome assembly GCA_023053555.1 of Branchinecta lindahli. Taxonomy (NCBI): domain Eukaryota; kingdom Metazoa; phylum Arthropoda; class Branchiopoda; order Anostraca; family Branchinectidae; genus Branchinecta; species Branchinecta lindahli. The sequence goes on from JAKZAO010000012.1 coordinate 9,651,407, forward strand.
CTCACAAAAGTGTCAAGATCCCTGACAAAAGGGTGCTTTTTGACACCTAAGATTTTTTTTTTGCTCATTCCGCTTGCGCAATGCAAAAAATGCGAATAATTGGTAATATTCTTTGTAGTAAATTTTTAAATATTTCTTAATGTTAGATCACAGTTTTGTAACAAAAATTAATCGGAAATGGGCTTTATAAAAGGGTTTAAAGTATTTTTGTGTATTAAATCAAAACAAAGTACAAGTTTCTGGGGGCGATAATCCGTAACTTTAGAAAAGTAAATGAATGGTGCTTTTTCGACCTAAAAAGTGTCATTTGTATGAAAAGAGGCAAAAAGTGTCAAAAAGCACCAAAAGTGTCACACTTGCAACATGACTGGCCTGTACCCACATATGTGGTCGGAGGTAACTGCAGGAATCATTAGCCTACCGAGATGAAAGTTCATGCTGGATGATCTGTTACATCAGTTTTGTGTTTTTCTTTAATTTTTATAACACCCAATAATTAGTCCTTACATAGTTCGCTGGTGTCAACATCATCACAGCCGTTTATGCTCAAACGGCTACGTAAGCAGGTAAGTCGCCAAGTCGCCGCAGAAAACGAGGAATGATAAGTTCACACTTTCCGCGCCAAACTTAGCGTTTTACTACAGATACAAATCGTGCGACAAGCAACGCAAAACAGTGCACTTTGGCGAAGTCTTTATGCTGTCTATGATACCCCGAAAAATTCCAACTCGTCCGAAAAGACGCATGCGACTTTAGGGAGAAAAAGAAACAAAAAGTAAAGATTTGTTGATTTTTCAAGACAAAAGTTTACATTAATTCTACGAAAGAAAATATTGTAAATTGGTGGTTAAACAAAAATATATCGAGTCAACGTTCATTCAAACCGATTCTGAGCTAGGACTACCGTAGATGACTGAAAATTCCGATAGTAAGATTATCCCCAGGGTCTTGAAAGTAGCTCTGAGGTTATCTGAACATCTACCAACGGTTTCTTTGTCCCTTGCAGAATTATCTTGACAAACAACCTCAATTTCTTGTTGCGGTTTCAATATTTATGGAACTATGTCGTACGTCGAAGAAAAAATCCTAACGTAACGTACGGAGCAGCACTCATGTACCACCAATTCCTGGTCATTATTGCGTTAGTCTTGTGATTCGGTCCGCATGTGTTTTTTGTTTGTCTTTTGTTAAAGACCTAATCCAAACATTCTGTTTACCTTATCTTACTGATCGCAAGCCACCAGTTTATTTAGATTTGAACTTGATTGCCGGATTGCTGTTTTGGCTCGAGAAAAAACCCACGAACAACGTCTTCTTTTCCAGATGACGAATTTTTCCCCGTTTGATTAGCAAAGAATTATAAGATTATTTTTCTTCTGTCTTTAGAAGTACCACACTGGTCTTGGTTTTTTCATTTATTTGTATTTTTAATAAACAGTTGGAGCATTAGATGGAAATTATTTTATTTTGATCCTTGGCTCACCTTCGCTGGGACGCCAATGTTGTTTTTTGTATTATGCAGAAGTCCATCATCTTCACTTATCTTAATTATTTTCGAAAGAAACTTTCAAGGTCGCAGCATATAAGCATATAAAACATTCATTAATAATAATAAAACTTTAATCATTGTAAATTTTTAAAGTATCTCTCTATAATGTCGTAACCGTAAGTTAATTCAGAAGTTCGGCGTGCAAGATTTTATCCGGTCACTTGAGAGGACGTCGGAAAAACATCTAGTCATCCAGCTCATCATCTACATGATGTTTTTCATGAACTCTTTAGGCCTAACTGGAAATTAAGTCCGAAATTGTCGTCATAAATGTTGATTTTTATTTGCGTTGTTTTTCCTGTTTTCCTTTTTACTCCGCTGTCGTCTTGTGCATTTGGTGGGTCATAAATTATATTTATATTCACAACGGAACTGCTGCTATGGGACCAATGACTAGCACGCGGTATTCGCGTTCATAGTTCTACAGCGAAACACACACTGTGCTCATCAGAATTTACCAAGCAGCAGCAAGAAGCCTCGCACTTTTGTGGGGAATAGAATAATCATCTTCTGGGCAAAAATCTGCATTTCCTCCAGTCTCTTCTTGTGACTGACTATTTAGTTCAAGGAAACTAGTCGCTGACTCGCTGTGGTTCTGGGGCTCCGTTCAGTCTGCCGCTCCAGCAAGAAGAAACTTTGGATATAAAGAAAGGTGGTTCTCTTTGCAAATCGGGAAGGAGAATAAGTCCTTCTGCATCCTCCAGTGTCAGCTGCCTTCACATTTGAGGGATAATTCTGCTAGATGTGGTTTGATTTTACTTTCCGGTCTTCTGAAATCCGCGACTGCAAATCTTAATATAGAAGTTTCGAAATATATATCGAAACTACTTAATTTCCTACAGGTGAACGATGATGAAGGTTCATTTGTTTGTTTTGTTTTACATGTATGGCCTTTTGGTCCAAAAAAAATTTATCACTGGCACCAGGGGCTCCCACTCCGATAAGATCAGAAATCGACGACTTAATTTTTCGATCTTGTCCGGCCCGGCTCACTGTTTCGACTGATTCTTCAGGTCTGTCCCCCTAGATCAACAGCCTAGTCCAAAACAAAGATTCCTAACCTAACAGCTTAACCTAAACTTCTAGCATTTTGACGGCAACAATAGGCCTGATTAAAATCTTGTCTACACTTTAAAACTAACGAGCAAAAGATAACTCACCTACTGAATTAATCCAAAAATTCCGTCTTCAACTCCTTTCTTACAGATTCTATCTGACTGGACAAAAAAACAAACGTTTTCTCTCTAAAAATCGGGCTCATTTTCCAACACAGCAAGGAGCCACAGTGCGAGACCTTTTGGCAACGACATCGGATTCGGAGTTTGAAGCCAAACTATTTTCTATGAAGGCGGGATTCTTAACGAGATCTTTGTCACAGGGAAATAGAGGTTAGAGTCACACGTTTGGCAAATAAACATAAATGAGATGAACCTGGCGCATAAAACCGAGCCGCAGTCGTGGCAGATCATAAGAGTTGGAGGATGGACGCACAGGCCGCCCTTTTCTTATTGCAACCACGTGGAGACAGGGAGTCCACGACTGCCTAAGGGCAGGATCCCTGTTCTCTGACACCGAAAGCGTGGAAAGAAAGACAACAGAGCGAGCAATAAATAAAGCTAATTGATTACTTCGCTGAAACTGTTTTATACTTCTAACTTAAAAGGTCAAATGACTGTTGTCAAAACATGTATGTTCTTTCTAACTTCTGTTGCGAGCTCATTCTTTGGTATTTAATGTACCGTTAGGATTCTACCATTAGTTATGCATTCGGACAATTAGTGGTTTCATCGTCTGGAACGAAAAGAGATCAGAGCCAGTCTTAAGCTGGGATGGGAAGTTAAAGAACAAAAATTGAAGATAAGAATTAGTTAATTGCCTCGTTCTATTTTCTAGGCTATTACTTAAGTATGTAGTTATACTTTTTACTAGGACAAGTTTGTGAACAAACTTTAGTTTATTTCATCGAGCTTTAGCAGTCCCTTGAAAGCAACCTCGTTGCATATTGCTTAGGCTATTACTTAAGTGTCTCGTTACACTTTTTGCTAAGCTAAGTTTGTAGCTAAACAGTTTATTTTATATTAGTTTAACCAATCGCATTTTAGCACTCCCTGAAAAAAAATCCAAACTGGTAGTTTAGAAATGGCCGTCCAAATCACGATGTACCATTTATTTCACAAAACACCATTCCGTCCACGGTCCACGAGCTTAATCGGTGTCACTCCAGTTCTTCGATCAAAGTGGACTACTTTCTGAAAGTCCTTCGTTTACTCATATCAACACTTGTGACAAAGAGATAGTAAAATATGGATATTAGATAATGTGTAGAACATAATAGCTTTCAATTTAAAAATTTTTTTAATTTTGAAAAAAAAAATTTAATTTTTTTTTAATTTTCAATTGCAAACTTCCATTCCTCGGGAAACAGGTTGCAGAATTTCTACTCATCAAATTGTGCATCTGTATCTGCATCAAGTAACAGAGGCGTTACTAGCAAAAAGGTTTGGGGGGGGGGGCAAGGTATTTACTGACTGGCTGGTAATTTTTACCGACTGTTTTTCAGATAAAAACGACTATATTGAGAACAAGACCAAAGGTTTCGATGGGATCCCAAAAATTTAATATCTGATCCAGACAATTGGGTCTTGTCTTCGTCAGATCCAGTCTTCGCCAGGCTAATCATCTGAGAAAACCAAGTTCAGATATACCTCTATAAGCCATATCTATTTTGACGATACTGATCGAAACTTCCTGCTTTACTTCTGCCAAATTTCCGGTTTCGGCCGAATTCCGAGCGAACTACTTGTCCAGCCAAAAATAGATAGTTCAGAAACGAACTCAGCGTATCTCTGTATCCCTATAAGAAACATATAATCAACTTCAAATAAGACTTTAACTTATAAAAAAAAAATCCGGTTTCAACCGGATTCCGGACGAACTATGATGTCCGGGTAAAAAATTATTGTCATATACAGATTCAGCGTCTCTTCTTACCCTTAAATCTGTCATCTAATCAACTTCAAATACAAATTTTACTTTGAACAAATTTTCGGTTTCGGTCGGATTCCGGGTGAACTACTTGTCCGGCGAGAAAATAGTTTTCACCGTCGTGTTCATCATGTCTTCTTACCCCTAAATCGAACATCTAATCAACTTCAAATAAAACTTTTGCTTTTTTAACAAATTTTCCGGTTTCGGCCGGATTCCGGGCTAACTACTTGTCCGGCGAGAAAATGGTTTTCACCATCGTGTTCAGCATGTCTTCTTGCCCCTAGATGGAACATCTAATCAACTTCAAATAAAACTTTTACTTGCAACAAATTTTCTGGTTTCGGCCGTGGATTCCGGGCTAACTACTTGTCCGGCGAGAAAATGGTTTTCACCATCGTGTTCAGCATGTTTTCTTACCCCCAAATCGATCATCTAATCAACTTCAAATAAAACTTTTGCTTGCAACAAATTTTCCGGTTTCGGCCGGATTCCGGGCTAACTACTTGTCCGGCGAGAAAATGGTTTTCACTATCGTGTTCAGCATGTTTTCTTAACCCTAAATCGAACATCTAATCAGCTTCAAATAAAACTTTTACTTTTAACAAACTTTCCGGTTTTGACCGGATCCCCCTCCCCCACCCCTAAATCTAGGGCTACGGGACCCATCTACGAACTCGACCTTACTCTTGACCCAAAGAATGCTCACACCAAGTTTCATCAAAATATCTCATTCCCTTCGAGAGTTATCGTGCTCACAGACAGACGGACAGACGGACGGACGGACGGACGGACGGACAGACAGACGTTTTTTCGATGTCATAGTATCCGTCACTAACGTTTTGGGATCCCAAAAAGCGATTTTATTGGCAAAAAATCGGCTGATTTAAAGAAAAAACAACTAATTTTAACGATAAAATCGACTGCTTTTGAGAAAAATCGACTATTTTCACGAAAAATCGAAACTCACAAAGCAATTTACTTTTGCGAAACTGTGTCTCCAAAAAGGCTAATTGACTTTCGCCGTAACTTTGTCTTCTTTTCTGAACAAAGAAAAATAATATTTTCCTCGATCCGCAAATTCAATTTGGGCCTCCCCAAAGAAGCATTCTAGAATGGCAACACAAACAGGAAACAAGAACACAAGCAAACATACGAACAGTTAAATCAGTAGGATTCTAGAATTTCCAATGTCTCTAGACCACCCTCATCCAAGTTGCAACTTCAAAACTTCCAACCGTTTCGGACTTGGCATTTTTCCGAAATTAGCTGGTATTAAGAAGATATTTCATTTTCGGGATCCCAAAACGTAAGTGGAGGGATACCTATGACATCGCTAAAGTTTTCCGTCCGTCCGTCCGTCTGTCCGTCCGTCCGTCTGTGAGCACGATAACTCTCGAAGGGAACGAGATATTTTGATGAAACTTGGTGTGAGCATTCTTTGGGTCAAGAGTAAGGTCGAGTTCGTAGATGGGTCCCGTAGCCCTAGATTTAGGGGTGGGGGAGGGGGATCAAATTAAGGGGCAAGCAAAAAATTTTTAAACCGCTAATGTGATAGTCGATTATGGGGTAAGAAGACACGCTGAACACGAATATGAAAACCATTTTCTCGCCGGACAAGTAGTTCGTCCGGAATCCGGCCAAAACCGGAAAGTTTGTTAAAAGTAAAAGTTTTGTTTGAAGTTGATTAGACGTTTGATTTAGGGGTAAGAAGGCATGCTGAACACGAATATGAAAACCATTTTCTTGCCGGACAAGTAGTTCGCCCGGAATCCGGCCAAAACCGGAAAGTTTGTTAAAAGTGGAAGTCTTATTTGAAGTTGATTAGACGTTTGATATCGGGCGATATTCGGGCGTTTTAACTGAGGCATTTTCCCGCCCGCGTCCGGAGGATCTTTGCAATGGTGCAAATAGATGGGAGGAAGCGTATGAATGGAGTGGTGCAGTTGAGGAGTTCGGTAAAAGGAGGAGCAAGGACCAGTCACGTAAGATAAATAATTGGGGGAGATTGTTTTTGGATTTTTGTTGGGAAGGAGATCTTGTTATTTTAAATGGGATGGTCGGGGAGGATATGGATGGAAATTTCACATGTTTTTCGGGGATTGGACCCAGTGTTATTGATTATGTGGTAGTTAGTAGAGATCTTTGGCATTGGTGTAGAAACATGCGAGTACAGTTCTGGCGAACCCACGGGACCCAGGCAAAACCCACCGCCTTATGGAGTGAGAAGACCAGTCCAGTTTCGTGAAATGAACGAAGAGAAGGTTAAGGTATCTTTTGCACGGAGGAGGTAGAACAGGGGTTTGAGGAGTGTTTGATGTTAATGTCAGAAGGACAAGTTGATACGTCGTTTGTAGAGTTTTCGGATAAGTTGTATAAAATAGTAGGACAGGAAAGTAAACGGGCGAAAAAAAAATCGAGTACAGGGGGTGTTACTTTTTATGATGAGGAGTGTAAAATAGAAAGAATGAATTAGTTAGTTTATTGAGAGAGTTAAAGAATAAGGATGGGGAAGAGGAGCTTTCCCGATACCGGAAAGCAAGGAGTGATTATAAAAAGTTGATTAAAAAGAAAAAGATGTTATTTGAGAATAAGGTTAATGATAGTATTATGAAGTCATATATTATGAAGGATAGTAGGGATTTTTGGAGAGGTGTTAGGGATAGTGTCCACCCGATTAGTAGAAAGCAGCAGGGGTTAGAGGCGGAGACTTGGCCTAGTTTTATTTTGAAAAGGGAGGAACATTTAAATGAGGATAGTGTTTTAACGGAAAATGTGGATGTTGAGTTGAGTTCCCTGGTCCGTTTCCCGACGTTAGAACAGGATTGTAAAATGATAGAAAAGATATCCCAGGAAGAGGTTTGGAGTAGTTTAAAAAATATGAGAGGTGGATCGGCACCTGCGGTGCTGACGGTATGCCAACAATCGTATTTAAGTGGGGTAGGGCGATTTTAATCCCAATGCTAGCCGCCATGTTCTCATTCATTGTTGAGAAGCCGTGGTGGCCAGAATGCTGGGGTACATCGATAATTACCCCCCTTTTCAAAAAAGGGAATAGATTAGCACACGGTAACTATAGGCTAATACACCTAGGAAACGCAATTAGTAAGATTTTGTGTAAGATAATAAACGTTAGACTAAGGAAGTGGCTAGAGGATAAGGAAATTTTAGATCCCCTCCAGGCAGGGTTTAGGCCAAATTACAGTACGTTAGACCAAGGTGACCAAAAAAAGGTGGTAGATTGTCTGTGGCTTTCTTAGATTTGAAAGCAGCTTTCGATTCCGTTAATAGAAAACTGTTGGTGGAATATTTGTGTAATATAGGATTGCCTGTCTTAACTGTACGGCTGCTCCTAAAAATGTATGCTTGTGTGTCACTGGTGGTTAGGGTTGGTCGCCAATGGTCAAGGGTGTTTAAGTCCAGGTTAGGACTTAAGCAGGGTTGTACACTGTCGTCAACTTTATTTTCTTTATATTTGAATGATATGAATAGTTATCTGGCAGAAAGAGAAGCACCTACTGTTAGTATGGATATAGTGAAGTTGTGCATGTTATTATTTGCGGACGATGTGGTTTTGGTGGCGGACAGTGAAGGTAACTTACAGATTTTGATTGATCTGGTGGCGGAATCTCTGAAACAGAAGGAGTTGATATTAAACAGGGAGAAAACGGTGGTGATGGTGTTTCAAAAGGGGGGACCTGTGAGGAGTTCCGCCGATGTGTATTACGAAGGAATAAAGTAGGTGGTGAAGGAAGAGTTTGTGTATTTGGGGGTCAAATTTTCGAGTAATGGTAAGTTTAGTAAGCAATTTGAGCATGCAGTAGGAAAAGGTAGTAGAGTGTGTAATTTGGTTATTAAAAGTCATTTGAGGCGTATAAAGAATGTGGGTTTCCAGAAAAGGATTTTTAATACGAATATATTGCCAACAATACATTATGGTAGTGAAGTATGGGGATTTAGGGATTTTAAAAAGTTAGAAAGTATTCAGTCTAGGTATTTTAAGAGGATGTTAGGTCTATCGGATAGATTCAGTAATATAGTATTGAAAGGTGATTTAGGTATTTATAGGTTAAGGATTGATAGGTGGGTAAGAATAATAAAATTTTGGGAAAAAATAATAAATATGCCCCGGGTAAGACCACTGAAGGCAGCATATCTGGAGTCACTGAAAGATAGACGCCAAGATTCTTGGCCTTATCAAGTAAAGAAGATCCTCGAACAATGCGGCCTACCCGGATATTGGGGAGAGGGACTTGGACCACAGTCTTCAGAACAAAGGATCCATGAAATGGTTCGAGGAGTACTTCATGATCAGGAAATCCAGTCATGGCACGAGGAAAAGGATCAGACAGAATCCTATCCCCCCCAAAAGAATGTTGGGGTGAAGAGATTTACCTCAAGTGTGGTCTGTCTCACGAAGAGCTTGTGTTATTTATGGGTATGAGAGGGGATGGTTTACCTCTTGGTAAAAGAAGAAAATATTTGGGTAAAGTTAGGGTTAAAACTGGTCCTTACTCTTGCCCTATGTGTGGATGCGAGAAAGAAAGTATGAGTCATTTTGTGGGAGAGTGTGAAGAATTGAATAGGTTGAGATTAGAGTTGTTTGGAGTGAGAGCGGGTGGGAGTGAGTGGATAATTGAGAGAATGAAAGGAAAAGCTTCCAGGGTATTCGACTGTTTGGAAAGTTCCTCCGGATAGGGTTAGTACACAGGAAAAATTGTATATCCCTGTAGTAGTAAATATTGGCGTAGTGTTCATGTTTTTTATATATAATTTTTCTTTTGTTGTCTTGGTGCGATGGCCCTTGTTGGCTTTTATGCATTAAATCTATCTATCTATCTATCTATCTATATGGGTAAGAAGGCATGCAAAACACGAATATGAAAACCGTTCTTTCGCCAAACAAGAAGTTCGCCCGGAATCCGGCCAAAACCGGAAAGTTTGTTAAAAGTAAAAGTCTTATTTGAAGTTGATTAGATGTCCGATTTAGGGGTAAGACGAGATGCTGAATCCGTATATGACAATAATTTTTTTGCCTGACAGTTCGTCCGGAATCCGGTTGAAACCGGAGAATTTGTGATAAGTTAAATTTTTATTTGAAGTTGATTAGATGTTGGAAATAGGGGTAACTAGATACGCTGAATTCGTTTTTGAGCTTTAATTTTTCGTCGGACAAGTAGTTCCGGAATTCCGCCAGAAACCGGAAAATTCGCAGAAGTAAGCCAGGATCGTTTCAATCGACTTATAGGGGTAAACACACAAGCTGAATCCATATCAGAACTTGGTTTTCTTAATGATTAGCTGTTTGGCCTTAATTTGTTTCTAAATTTTAAGCGTATAAATTTTCATGCAGTCTGGCGAAGACCGGATCTGACGAAGACAAAACCTAATTGTCTGGATCAAATATCGAAGTTTTGGGATCCCATCGGAACCTTTGGTCTTGTTGTTGTTGAATTGTTAATGAGTTGTTAAAGGAAGAATGTAAGAAAAGTCCGCGGATGTAAGAAAAATTGATTTAATAGAAGGAAAATAGGTTTTTAAAAATTAAGGGAAATTAAGGGTAAAAGAAAAGAGTTAAAATTGTATAAAAATTAAAGTATAGATAGAGTCAGTCAGGTCAATAAGTCAGGTCAGTAAAATAAAAAAAAAAGGTTTTAAGGCCGTTGGCGTCACCGAGGGTAAGTGGAAGTGTAGTCACCGGGCCAATTCATACTGGTCGGGAATGAGGTAAAAGACACCGCAAAAAAAAACGAAAGTGTTATCATCTGATTACGCTGATAATCAGATGAATTCTGAAATCTGATAACTGATTTCGAACGGTGCTTTCCATTCGAAAGCATAAAATTACATGGATATGGGTAAAAAGTACTGCATTCTGACCAGTCAGTTGATATGGAGCGAGTTGAAGTAACTTTCCGATTTAAAAAAAAAAAATGACAAAGAAGTTTGTTGATAAATAGTTTTTGTCAATTTGTCGTCGGGTTGCACAGGTGACTTCTTGTCAGTTGTCACATATTAAGACGGACTCTTGGTATGTGAATATGTTCAATGGTGATAAATATTCCTTCAGCCCAAGCTGACTGCGAACCATACTTGAATCACATAAGTTAAATTCAAATGGGGTGCTGAATGTTGGTTATGTTGAAGAATGAACAATTGAGCACTGAGCATTGACCAACTGAATAATTTATCACTAACTCGCTGTCAGAAAGAGTCGATTCAATTTCTCTTAGTTGTGAGCAATGTTTGCTGGTTTCAGGATTTTGCAGGAAAAAGGTACAGTATAGTGTCCATAATGGTCATTCCAATCGACTGGTAACACGTTTCTCCCTCGTTCTGACAAATGAATATGCAATAAAATATAATAAAGAACAGTCACAAGTTCGAATCATAATAACACCAGCACACCATGCACTCCCATGATATCAGTCCTATCCTACCCAGGGCCAAAATTTTCTGGTATTGCCCTGATGTTATAAGAGCCAGCCGGGCGGTAAAGATTGAGCCGGGCGGTAAAGATTGAGCCGGGCGGTAAAGATTGAGCCGGGCAGTAAAGATTGAGCCGGGCGGTAAAGATTGAGCCGGGCGGTAAAGATTGAGCTGGGGGGAAAAACTGAGCCGGGTGGTAAAACTGAGCCTATCTCCAAAAAAATGAATAAAAGACATCACTTTCAGGAGGAAAAACAAAAAACACTAAAAAATAATACAGTAAACAAAAATGTAGGAAAACGTTGTAGAAAAGTCTTTAAAAACTGAAAAAAAATGTTGCTTTCCTAGCCAGCCGACCTGGGTTATACCTTGTTACAGTCACATTCCTACTGGAAATGGAACTTATCAACTGAAACAACATTACTTCCAACTTACTCTAACTTGTTTTCCTCTAATCTCCAGAAGGCAGCTACTAAGCAATTCCAACAGTATTATTTTTAACTTTTGTCTGAAAATAGTCCATCAGTATCCAGTGTTGCCACTTTTTCTGATGGAATCTGTGACTTTTGGTCAGAAAAAAACAATGATATTTTGCCACCTACGAAAGTACGTCTTTTTCACAAACTATTAACAAGAAATCTCGCTATATCATCTTCACAATTACGCCTTAACTTTTATACTTAATTTTTGCATTTACTGCTAAGGAACCAGTCGCGGAGTTCTTGCTCACTCTGTCGAAGAAACGAAAAAGTATGACACATTGCAGAATTCTGCAACCAGCGGCAACACCGGTTTGAGCATTATCAATTCTATCTACCCTACGAATTACGCCGCTAGATGGCATCTACTTCGCCACAAATGAAAGACTTTTATATGCCTGGGACACAACAGTAGTCGTTTTCACATTTCAACAGTAAGCTAGGGTTGCCATTTCACTAATCAGAAATACAGAAAAGGACGCTGCTCAGCCAACCCTTTAGCGACAACGTTGCGAAGGTTAAAGATAGTTGATAATGACAGTGGATGAAACAACATCCTACTATCCCTTACTATTTTGCGTTACTAGTTACTAGCAACGTTAGCATTAATTTTTTAAAAAAGATTGAAATAAAACAGTTGCTTTTTTACCGAATTTCCGCCAGGAGGTATCATTGTTCTGCACAGTGTACTAGTGTTATAATCATTATCGCCCTTGCTTTTCTTCAGGCGATATCGGACAAATTTGTCCCTTGGGCAGCATGATAGGCAGATATCACCCTCGCTGCGCTCGGGCGATATCAGCCTATCATGCTGCCCGCGGGCCAAATTTCTCCGATATCGCCCTCAGGCCGGGCGATAATATATAATATTGTAAACACAAAATCGAACGACTGCCTCGACGCTCCTTACCCAACGCTGTAAACCGCTCCGAATGCTCTATAGCCTGCTTGAAAAACCTCCATGGTCGATTATATATTTGTGTTTATTTATTAGAGTTTATTAGCGAGCAAACTTTCCTCTTTTTTCCGCTACTGACAGATAGGTAAATTATGGTGACTAATTATTATACAGGTAGCATTATTACGTGTAAATTACATAGTAATATGATTTTACTCTGGCAGCAGATTTGCGGGCGTAAAGCTGACATGACAGTATAATATAGGTACGCTCTCTCTAAAAGAAAAATAATGCTGCGTGCATGTTTGCAGTTCCAGCGTTTCCTGGCCTGCTAGAGAACTCTCAAGCAACGAAACGAGTTGAAAGAACGCTCGGAATAGGCTACTTTATATGACTAAGTCCGAAACACGCCAGTGCACCTCGAGAAGAACGAGAAACGTTACCCGAACGAACGCCCTAAATTGATCAAATCCTGTGTATACCAATCAACGACGTCTGTTTGTGTGACTCTCTGGCGATGGACACACGGCGATTCTTCATCGACGCGAAGAGTTAGTCTAAGTGCCCACAGAACGCGAATTCGCGTTCGCCTGGGCGAATTTGACGTCGCGAGCGGAAAAAGTTCGCGTCCCGCCGTTTCAACTCCAAGTCGAATTTGTTTCGCGCCGCGTGGCGGAAAAGATTCGCGTTCTGTGGGCACCTAGCTTTAGTCGTCAAGAATATTTCGCTGAAATCGTGTCGTGGAAAATCGAGCTGACCGCTACCTATAGCGTTCGGACTTTGTCCAACTTTATGCGATGAAAGTGAGAGTAAACAAACGTAAATGTAAACAAACCATGAGGATTTGTAAGGATCAACACACGACACGAGAAGTTTATGCCCGGGCCCTACACCTGGTAATAACGCCGGTAATAAGACCGTTTTACGGACGAAAGGGGAAGAAAAGTCGCTGAAACGTAAAATAGTCGGGATTTCCGCCATTTCTGGGACTACTCACAGACCACAGTTACTGACTTTGGTTAGTTCTGTTTTCCGATGAGTGATGATGGTGGTAATATTTCTTGAATTTCTTTGTTCCAAGTGTGACCAGGATGAAACGTAAAGACCAGGTAATAACCAAATTAACGAACCAAATTACGCACAGATGTAACTGAATGTGGCCCGGGCACTAACAACGATTGGGGGTCGAAATTGGACAAGATAAAATAATAACAGAGAGACGTCTCAACGACAGTCCAACCGCTAGGATGCGCTAATTATTGCGACTCATGGGGCATATGGGACTTTCTTGTCTATTATTTGAACTACTCGGAAAAAAAGACTGTGAATGCGCTTAACTCATAGTAGGCTATTTTGTGAAGAAAATTAAGAAAGTTAAAACAACATTAGAGACTGGTCAAACCAACTGTAGAAAACCCAGTTTAGGCACACAGACGGGTCTATCCATGCCTGAAAGAGGAAGTGATTATTTAGTAGAGTAGCGATTAATATTGTTCAGCGAAAAAGTAGTTCGCTCGGAATCCGGCCGAAACCGGAAATTTGGCAGATGTAAAGCAGGAAGTTTCGATCAGTATTTTTGTTGCCATGGCCCTCGGGCTACTTAGCAATTAAGAAATCTTATCTGATCTTATCGTCAAAATAGATATGGCTTATAGACAGCTTATAGAGTTATATCTGAACTTGGTTTTCTCAGATGATTAACCTGGTGAAGACTGGACCTGGCGAAGACAAGACCCAACTGTCTGGATCAAATATTAAAATTTTGGGATCCCATCGAAAACTTTGGTCTTGTTTTTTTCTAGCCAGACTAGAAAACGGCATATTAGACAAACCAAGATAGGCTATTCCCAGTGCACTTCTGCGAAGTATTTAAGATCCAAAAACCAATTCCGTGAAATTCATCTTCTCCTCTCCAATCGTCAACCGATATGTCATCCAATATCCTCTCAGGACGACAAATTGTAAATACTATTTCAGATGAAATACGAGAATCACTACGGTGAAAATAATGGCAATATATCAGTACTGCGCAGATATGGCATAATGTTTCAAGAGCCACTGGGCACCCGGAAATGATACTAGACAACGATGTCCTTCAGACATGGCCAAGACTGCCCCCCCCCCAGGGCATTTGGGAATCGTACTTGGCTTTTCGGAATGACAGTCGAATGAACTTGTGAGCCTCAGAGAATCGTATACTCACATTGTATGTTGTGAGCTTGTCAGAATGCCAGTCGTATGTTTCGAGTAGCATTAATAATCAGTCAACAGTTAGAAATTGCACTTCTGTGGGTTTTGGCCATCATACTGTAAACAATTCATTCTTACGAATATGTTGGATGTCTTTATTTTTGTAATCTTTACTGACTGAAATTAGTTTATCTTTGATGGGAATTTTCCACGCCTGATACCTAGTCTGATCCTGATTGGCCAGGGACCACAACAGACAGCGAGTTTGACTGGAGCTGTAGATTTGAGTAGGATCAGGGACCCATAAATTTCCTTTACAGGGGACTTGTCGATAAGAGATTCCTGATGCTATGTTGACCGCACGGAAGATAGTTCGAGAAATACCCACGGTCCAATCACGTTCAAGACCAGATAGACCAAAGATTGGCTGCTGGCGCCTTGAGGGAGGAGTCTCTTTGGCGCGCACGTCCAATGAGGCAAACAAGAATGCAGATTCGACCCAAGTGGGATTTTTGGAAAGTAGGACTGGTTCGGTCAACATAGCAACACAGAAGCATAGGAAATGACAAGCCCCCTGTAAAGGAAATTTATGGGTCCCTGGTAGGATTAAGAAGTCCTATTATGGACTTACGGTAACGTGTGAATAGTGAATATGAATGAGAGTGTAACTGTGAAAAACTGAGAATAAAATGAGAGTCAGTAAGTAAAGTGCCAACAGTCGAACTTCTGGAACCGGATCGTATCGGATGTGAAATTCGTAGTCATATCCGCAATTCGAAATCATCAAGTCCGCAAATCCACATCCAAAAGTTTTGTTGTCACGTATGCTGGTTACTTCATAATACGCTATACCTTAGTTTTATACTGAGAACTGTGAAGTGTGTAAGCAGCGGGCATAACTGGATTCGTCTCTGGGGCGGGAGCCAGAGTTTCGACCACATCTGTTCATTCCTGCCATATCAATACCTGTTGATTGGTAAGACAGATGAACTAACACAGAAAGTAGCTGACATTTTCGTCATCATCGTCACCGCGTCTGTCAAAGTCCGTCAGCTCATCGAAACATAAGTTACCGTAAATTATCGAGCCATAATTATGTTCCATTCTATTCATTCTTAATTCCAGACATATCAGAACAATACATTTGCTAAAAAATGTGCATGGTATTAGAAAATACTGACGCGATTCCGGGTAGGATACAAATATGTGAAAGAGAGATACTGCTGACTGAAAAAGACAACGGGAACTGGCAAAACAAAAATGAATGGACATAACACTGGCATGGCTGCTTCAAATTTGCCGCAACTTCTCTCAGGTCACTTGAAAAAAGCTACTATCTCCATATTTTAGAAGAGAGGCGGGTTAGAATAAACTGTCTGAAAGCTCTTGACAAAAGACGCTCTCCTATTTTTTAACCTTGTTTGTCCCGCGGGAATCTTAACTCAGCCACTTTCCCAAGTCCACTTTCCAAGTCTGTAAGTTTCGTCCAAAAAACAATCTTAATCCATCTTCTTAAGGGGGTTTGTCACATAGAAATAAATCGTAGACACCACAAATAACTGCGATGGCACCACTGGGAGGAAAGCATGGAAAGCTTAAAGTTTAACTGAAAAACCGATTTATTTTTGTGTCATTTAACTGAATACACTGAATTATTGGGATTCTGCAAAGGGATTTTCTTTTATTTTCCTCTATCTGCTCCAGTTATGACGTTCAGAATATCTGCGGCCGTCCCCACAGCGTAAATTCTACTATGACGCGGGAAATTTTAATTTCAACACAAACGAGGCTTTTCAGTGGGCAGTTGTGAGATTGGTGAAGATTGCTTAGTGCCTGAACAAAAAAAAATCATAAATCTTTCTCGTAAGGCATACAACAAAAATGCAAGCGCATAGAGTACCACAAATCACAAGGAAAGTTTAACCGAAAAGGACTGGGACAGGACAATCTAGTTACCCATCACTTATTCACTTAAGTTGGCTTGAAGACCCGCTGAAAATGCGTTACTTTGTTGTTCCGCTATTCACGAATAATCGATTTTCAAATAGTGGAATTTCCGTGTGATTTGTAGTACCTCTAATTTGTTGTATGCCTTACAAGAAAGATTTATGACTTTTTTTTGTTCAGGCACTAAGCAATCTTCACCAATATCGCCACTGCCCACTGAAAAGCCTTGTTTGTGTTTAGATAAAAATTTCCCGCGTCATAGTAGAATTTTCGCTGTGGGGACAGCCGCAGATATTCTGAACGTCATAACTAGAGCAGATAGTGGAAAACAAAAAAAATCCCCTTGCAGAATCCAAATAATTCAGTGTATTCAACTAAATGACACAAAAATAAGTTGGCTTTTCAGTTAAACTTTAAAGAAAATGCAGCACCTTTCAACGTTTCCTCCCCTGTGGTGTTTGCTAGGGTTCATTAACTGTTATACACTGTTCCGGGTCAGAATGCCTGCACGGATTTTAAGTTTTTTGAATACTGAATGATATGTAAACAGTAGCAAAATAAAATAATTCGAATCAGATGTAACATTCCCAACCGCCAAGAAACCACGATTTCTGCTTTCCTACGAAACTTGTTCCCAATGAAAGCTAGATGTACGTTTCAAATCAACTCAGTTTCGTAGCACATAGAGGCCAACCTACTAAGTTTCAGTTAAAAAATTTGAAAACGTGTGGTATGCCTCCTCTGTTTCTATACTACTATTTTTGGTACTGCAGGGAGGTGACTAAGTTGCCAGTTTCACGCTTCAGTCTCGCAAAAGCATGGCGGTGTTTTCTTGCGTGATATAATGGTCCTTTAATCATCCCGAGTGTCTGATTGTCCCCGGCAACATCCTTTCTAGCGTTAGAGTGAAACTTCTGTTGATTATCCACGACGACACCAAGGACTCGTTTCTCTGCCACGGAAGGAATGACTACTCGGTAACCGGAAACCGGATTTTTCCATTTAGTTGCTTGTTTGGGTTCTTGTAGTCGAAACGAAGGGTTTGGCATTTATCTGGATTGAACTCGCATCTTCCATGTTTTCACCCAGTTTTTCTAGTACCTCCTCAGGTTATTCTATGACTTGTCCCTTCCCCGTATGAAACGAATTTTTCATTGATGTTGATTAGGTTGGAAATGGTCAACATAGTTGATGATGTTGATGAAATTTTATTTGCGCACTTGAAAAGAGGAAAACAGCGCAGTACAGACAAAGAAAAGGAAAAAGTACAGTATTGTAAGTTCTTACTTTATTTACCACGATCATTTCGTAACCGAAGGTTGATTAGTCAATATCAGGCAACGGATATTGTTCTCTCAGTGTAAAAACTAAGTTCAAAATTAACTGATGAAGCGCCAATCCGTCTTGGTCCTAACAATCGTCTTATCCGCCTCTTTTGCTAAATTGTTATTTCTTTTTCTTGTATTTTGTGTTATTTGTAGTTCTTTGTTTTTTCTCCTTGTACTCCACTTTTTCCCTTTGTAAGTGGGTAAGAAATAAATTATTATTATTATTATTACACTGAGCTTTCAATAATGTAGTAAATGCACAAGACCAAAAAACAAACATTAAAAAAAGTTCTACAGTTCTCAGTTCTACAGACGGACAGACAAACAAACCTCGGGGATGGGCGGCCTGTTGTAAAGTAATAAAATAAAATGGATGGATCTTGCCTTCTTTGTTGGGGGGGGGGGGGGGTATTTAAATAAAGGAAAGCATCCTACATCTCCAACCAAAAGAATAACAGGAATTAGAACTGGACTGCACATACTATTTTTAACTTGACCGGGATAATATCCCTTATTAGAGGTTTACCGCCTTCATCTTTCAACATCGAATATTGAAAGATGCGGTCTGGTAGCTATTCTGAGTACATCAAAAGAATAAGAGACACCTGTCTACGAATACAGTTCACTTATAAATTATTTGTGTTCTACAGTTTTGTATGCTTAATTTTACTTTTATGTAGGCTACTCACACTCTCGTCTTCTCCTTTGATTTGGAAGGAAGGAGATGTGAGGTCCTAGGAATCCAGGGAGGCACTGGATGGGGTTAAGGTTCACTCCATATCCCATACTACCAGCCCGTGCATGCGAGGGTGTGAATATAGTACTATTCTCACCCCCGGAGGCACGGGCGAAATCAGTTCATAGCGAATGCGCAAAGCTACCCTAGCTGCGGCAAAGGCCCAGCCCAATTAGAAAAAAAAGTGAAGAAATTGGATAAAAACTCGTTTACCCACGTGCATGGTATGGTAGCACCCTGTTTCAACCGCTTATCACGAATAATACTGCAGAGGCGATCAGTAGTTCCCCGGCCCGATTTTCTGTCAAAAGTTTGTTAGATTTTCTATCCGGCCGAATTTTCTGTCCTTGATTTTCATCAAGTAGAAAAACCTGATCTTTTACACGAGGATTCGATGACGCTGCCGAAAATCAGGGCAGGAACCCAGTCCGGGCCGTCGAGCGGCCGACCCTGACAGTCTGTTCAAACCTTAAAGCATACCTCGCACTATTTACTGTCTACGTTCCAATATTCAAAACTATCTGAAAACTGCAAACTAAGCTCTGCTATTAAAGCATTATCCACTGCTTCGGCTGTTTTAAGCCTTTTCCCTGGCCCACTGAGTTCTATCAAAAACTTGGCAAAATTCAGAAAACCGGTTTTACGCATCAATTAGCATGATACTCAAACACTCGTTGGGAGCATTAATGCACACGGAAACTAGTGAATCGCGGCAAGTACAAAGATTAGTGATGTGTCGTTGGCGGGTTCAGAATGTAACATATGAAATTTGGGTCTCCGGGTTGAAGAATTAATGAATGCAGTTACGGCTAGCATTGGTACGACCGATCCTTTAAGAAAGAACACGAACGTCACCAAGTAATAGTAAACTTTTTTTTTACTGCACTTGTGCCATTGGGCAGTGCGTCATAAATTATTCATTCATTCAATAATTCATTCATTCATAGGCATCAGGTTCTCTACGATAAGTGTAAATTATCGGTTTGCCGTTTCATAATGTTCCACTTGATACTTCTTGTAGGCTTCTACAATTTCCATGTCATGCGATAACTTAATTAATTCCTCAGAACAGATTATACAAATAAGAAGGTGTACTTCGCTGTCGACTCCCCATTTCTTTCAAATCTGACTACGCCACTATTCAAAATAAAAACAAACAAAATACGGAGGAAACTTCAGAGTCCTGTCTTGTTAGGCTGCCAGTCACTGTTTGTCGTACCCGGACTATTTGTTACTCAATTTGTAAACAATTTTATACCACAATGTCAGAAGTTTCATAACAGATAGCGCATAACACTTTCAAGAATAACACCTTTTCACTTAGAAATAAAGTGTTATGACCGATTAAGTTTACACTATTTCGTGCCTAGATCTCCAACAACACCTTCAATTGGTAAAAATACTAACGGGAACGGAAGAAACATAACAGATAACATCCCAAAGTGTTATCTGTTGAAACCGGGCAACCTTCTGTTGTCGTTATGTAACTTTTGACAGTGTAGTATTTATGCCAATTGAAGGTGTTGCTGGAGATCTAGGCACGAAGTACTGTAAACTTAATTGGTCATAACACTTCATTTCTAAGTGAAAAGGTGTTATTCTTAAAAGTGTTATGCGCGATCTGTTATGAAACTTCTGACAGTGCAGCATTTTTATTTTTTATAGTTTTATACTATATAGGC
This sequence comes from Branchinecta lindahli, assembly GCA_023053555.1. Lineage (NCBI taxonomy): Eukaryota > Metazoa > Arthropoda > Branchiopoda > Anostraca > Branchinectidae > Branchinecta > Branchinecta lindahli. The sequence continues at coordinate 9,671,630 of JAKZAO010000012.1, forward strand.
GTTTTTCGTAAAACGACACTTTCAACGTGTAGCCTATGTGTTTAATGTGTATTAGTTTGTGTGTTAAAGTCTTCCCGAGCCCATCTTTAATCGTTCAACCTCAACCGTGAGTTCCGAATCGGTGGACATGCTCGGCCAATATCCCATTTCTCAATTGCAAGAGCTACCAAGAATGTTTTTGAGAAATTCCGACCAGCTGCTATCTTTTGGGATCTGTAAGTAGTGCTTTTGAACTTCCAGTGAACCATTTCCTAGTCTGAATTCCATTTTGAATGTTAGACAGACTGAAAAATACCTATAGCATAAGTATTGGTCGGAGAGGAGTGCTGACGGTCACGTTTTGCCGTATTCGTCAACTCGGTTTCAAATTAGTTTTATACCAGCTTTACGCATAAGCGAATAGAACAAGAACGAATGTACTAGTCTAATCCCGAAAATGCTCATAGGGCTATGGTAGGAAGACAGATAAATTTCAAACAACAGCACTCATAAGCTCATTATAAACACCTAAAAAGAAAACCCTTACCCCCCTCAAAAAAGCTCACGATGCTCCATAGTTTGCGGAACCTCCCGAGAAGAGACGACGAAGGTCACAAACATTTTACTTCCGTACTCTTTAACCGATTCCTCCTCTTCCATCATTTCTTGACCAGAAATATCCGTTCTCGGATCTTGTACCTCCACACACCAACCAACCAAATGAAAATATCTGTCCCTTGTGAACCGCACATAGGGCAAAATCAAGGACCAGGACGCAAACTTAACTTTCCCTACAAATCGTTTAACCGAAGTTAACCCGACCAAAACGGTGTACCAAACACTTTAAAGTACTGGCTCCTCATATTTTTCCAGTCTGTCTACCATTCAAAATGGAATTTAGTCTAGTAATGGTTCCCCGGAAGTTCTAAAGCACTTTTTACAAATCCCAACGGACACCAGGTTGGAATTTTCGAAAAAATCTTCGTAAGCTCTTTCAGAGAAGTGGGCTATTGGACGAGAAGAAAGTAGCATAAACTGAAATAGGGTAGCATAGCTGCCGATTAGAAATTCCCGGTGGAACGAATGAAGAGCTCGAGTAAACTTTGCCCCCCTGGGAGTCCGCAAAGGGCTAATACTTATTCTCAAGGTATAAGAGAAATGAAAATCATTCAGAGCGCGGACCGCGGCAGATGGTAACTGAAAATTACGAAGCAATAGGAAAGCAAGGCCAAAGCTGTCGACGAGAGGGCAAAAACTCACGAAACCTAATAGCATATAGGCTTCGAAAAAAGAGGAAGTCAAGATCCCTCTTCTGATGGTTTTCACTTCTTCTTCCTAAGGACACGATCCCTGCTCAGAGGCACAGTCAGAAGTTTCATAACAGATACACGAGGATGCGCGGTTTCAACAGATAATGCATAACAGATAACACATCGGATATTTTCTGTTGTGTTTCAAAATATTATGCATAATAAGAGTTTTTGACATCATGACGACAAACAAAAAAGTCAGTAGATACTTTTTGGCTGTTTTTGGCTCTTCCTGACAAAGCTTCTTATGCATAACAATTCATAAATAACGTTTTTAAACACAACAGATAACATCCGACGTGTTGTCTGTTACGCACTATCTGTTGAAACCGCGCATCCTCGTGTTATCTGTTATGAAACTTCTGACAGTGCAGGGGCCCTGTTTGGCTCAAGGCAAGAGTTCCTGTTTTGATGACATGAAAGGGCAGGATCCCTGTCTCCGACTCGTGTAACTTGCTTAGTACTATTAACGAACCGTCTCCCACTTTTGGACTTTGAAAAATTCCGTCAGTGTTAACTTGGTCAACGAACCCCGCTCCTACTACGTACACGTTACGTAACATATGCGTTAGCCTACTGAGACCTGTCTAATAATTCGATCTCATAGTCTTTACCATTTAATTTAAAACCCAGTTTCATGGCGGGTTCCTTTACCACTTTTGGTCGTAAAAAATCTATTGAGAACATAAATATGCTACATAATTATATTCTATTAATGGACATGTCGTACCTATAACGCCAATGCAGCCTATTTCAGTAACATCATTCATTAGATCTTAAACCCGAATATTCAAATTTCTTATGTTACATTCTGAACCCGCCAACGACACCTCACTAATCTTTCCACTTGCCGCGATTTAGTGGTTTCCATGCGCATTATGCTCAGGACGAGTGTTGGCGTATCACGCTATTGATGCCTAAAACCGCGGTTTTCTGAATTTTGCCGAGATCTTGCTAGAAGTGAAGATCTCGTCTGTGAAAAGGCTTAAAACAGGCAAAGCCATAAGTTTTTAAAAAAAACAGAGCCTATTATAGCTTTACACTATTCAGATAGCTTTTTACATTGGAACATAAACAGTAAATAGTGCGATGTGTGCTATAACAAATTCAAGAACGTATACTGTTACAGTGAACAGAAAAACAAAAGTGCACATCAGCGGGATTTGAACCCGTCTCCTTAGACTTTATACCGGGTCGACGCTCCAGAAAATTGGATTATTTTCTTTCCTGGTGAAAGAGAAACGAAGTAAAAGCTAGAAAACACTCTGGCTCAGATGGACAGCTGGATATCACCTCATTGACTGTAATCGCAGACATATCCTATCGGTATGAGAGTTCACCGGATGACCTCAACGCGACCAACCGACAGCCCGTAAAACAGTGACGGAAGAGATACTGACATGCTGAGAGAGAAGGAAATGGACAGACGTGTGCTGAGACGGACGAAGAAGTATACGCTCTCAAAGGTATATCCGCCACTGTCGTCGGGTTCACGGAAATAGAAAACGTTCTTTTCTGGCTCTGATAACAAGCCATTCATCTCTTTCTCATAATCGAAGAGGAAGTCCACAGGAAGGAAGGGATAGGGAAAGGCGTAGGGCCAGAATCATTACTATTATTATTTTTATTTATTTTCTCCCAAATACACCTGAGGAGCATAACAAGAGCTGTTTCTCATATGTGACTTGCATGCACGTATGTAAGCTAAGGTTCGCATTATCAAAGTCGTATGGCTCTTCCCACCCCCCTTTAGACCCCCGAGCACTGATCGTCCTGTATGTCCACCCTAAGTGTGTCACATGATTTGTGAGACCCCCCCCCCCGCTCCCCACTTTAGCTGTCCCCAGAGTGTGCGAGTCATATTTCGACCTGTAACTGAACATGTGGACAAGCGACCTTACAAAAACTGTCCTCTTCGTGTTGAACAAAAATATGGTTGCACTGCGCGGTTGCTTTGAGGGCTTTGCCGACTTTAAGGGTGCTAGGGATCCATTTGTAAGCAAAACCCTTAAAGTTCAACTGAAAAGGGCTGAGATAGGACAATCTAGTTACCCACCACTTATTCAAAAACGACTCGAAGACCCGAGGAAAACGCGGTACATGGTTGCTCCGCTATTCACGAACAATCGATTTTCATATACTAGGTTTCCCTGTCGGATTTGTGGTACTTCTATGCGCTTGTACCTGTGCTGTATGCTTGACAAAAACGACTTACGAAAATTAAGTGAAAAGTCACCTGAACTACTGAAAAGCCACGTTTGTATTGAGATTCAAATTTTCCGCGTCATAGTAGAATTTTGCGTTGTGACGACGACCTCGGATATTCTGAACATCATACTAGAGCAAATAGTGAAAAAAAAAAGTTTGTTCCTTAAGACAAGCCAAATAATGCAATGTGTTCAGTTAGATGATCTGAAAATAAGTTGGCTTTTCAGTTAAACTTTAAGGCAAAATAATTATGGGCCCCGGAAAATGAATCGTGTCAAACTTCTTTTTGGACAAAAATATTTTTGCACTGGCTTAAGGTAGAAACTCCACTTAAAGGGTGCTAGGAATTCTTTGTAAGCAAACCCCGCTTGGGAAAATGAAGATCCATAATTTGTTTTTTGCACTTTACGATTAAGATGCGGACTTTAAAGGAAGCTAGGAATTCATTTGTAAGGAAAAAAATGTAGGTACAAATGATCATGAGCCCTTAGGAAACGTGAAAACATGTGGTGAGTGCATCTGGGATGGATTATCTTTTCAGCTATCAAGTTTCATTCAGATCGGATGATTAGTTCGTAAGTTGTTACAAGATTCAGGGCTCCCCCTTCCTCCCCTCCCCCCTGGATAGTCGATCCTGGAAATGGCAATTTACAAATACATTTGGTGAGGCCCCTCATATGCATAACAAGTTTCATCGTCCTAGCCCATTTAACTGCCTTTAACTTTAAATTTGGTTACTAGTTCTATGTTAATGATAATGAAGGGTAAGCTAGGAGAAATTTACAGTATTTAAGGACCTCTCTTGCTTATTCTGTCTTTTATAATATACCTAGCTCCCTTATAGAATTTTCAGCTTCTAAAATCCCCACCTTTCGCCATTTTCTTCGTTTTGTGCCTACGCGCTTTTTCGGCCGTGACGAGTTTCTGCCCGTCACGCAACACAGACCTTGCCGGAATCTTCAACGTCCGCTGATAACTCTTTCACACATAAGGATATAAGAATCTTGAAAGTTTTTTTTCTCTATCTTCTGTTTTGAACCTTTTGTTTTGCTTAGAGCGTGTTCCACCCCTCTACCAATAGTAACTATTAGTTACTATTTCCGTTCCAGCCTCACGAAAAGTTACTACGCTGACTGTTCCAACCTTCTCAAAATAGTAACTAATAGTAACTATTTGCTTACCACGCTCGGGAGCGTAGTAAGCGTAGTAACTACGCATCTCTGCAACGTGATTGGTCCGATCAGCCCGCGGCCTGATATTTGACCGAAACAAATAAAAAAGCGTTCCAGCCTAGCGTAGTAACTACGGTAACTAGCGTAGTAAGTAGGGTGGAACACGCTCTTAGTTTTCCCGCAACGGCGCTTTCGGTTTTCAGATGTTTTGCGCCCAGCCGCCGCGTCGGAGAGCAGGAAGCCCGGATTGAGTCGACAAGCAGTAACAAGAAAATCGCTAATTGCGCAAGGGAAGTAATGGTATTTTCGAAAAAAGATATTTTCTGATCTATTTCATAATGAAATTAAAGGTCATTTCTGGTAAGATCTGTGCTTTAAAGTCGACAGACAGACGGGGGAACGAATTTGCAGTGAACAGATATACAGTCACAGAAATCAGAGAAATAAGAAATAATAAGAAAGCCAGAGAAATTAACTGAGAAAGTGAGTAACTAATACATTTATACCCCTCCCACCTTTTCGACAATCCGGACTAAGTGTGCACGCATTAGCGAGGATTTACATACAGAAATAATATTCTATATGACTAAGTTCAAAACACGCCAGTGAACCCAGGGAAGAATGAGAAGCGTCGCCCGAACGATGACTCAAATCCTGTGTCAACCAATCACAGCGTCCGTTGGGGACAGCTGTGGTGACGCTTCCGGCTCTTCCGCTAGGTACACGGTAATTCTTTATCGGCACCGAGAGTTAGAGCGTGTTCCACCCTACTTACCGTAGTTACTACGATCTTTGTGACGTGATTGGCCCTATTAGCGCGTGGCATGATATTTTGCCGAAAAAAAAAAAAAAATCGTTACAGACACCATAAAGCCAGAATCCGTGGCGTCAGGCGTAATAACTAAGGTAAGTAGGGTGGAACACGCTCCAAAACTTCACCTAGATTGTTTAAAACAGATATTTGGGTTCACGAAACGACTGGCAATGTTCACGGTTTTAATTTAAAACTTCTGCACAAAATGGCCAAAGATATTTGACAGTGCAAAACGGATACGTCAGCTAAATTTTATTAGAGCTATATTTCGGCCCTTCTTTGAAAGGGTCCTCTTCAGGCTCAAAACCGCTCAAGTTGGAAAAAGGAACTTGTGAAAAATCAAACTAAAGATTCTAGCTTAGCGTGAATGAAAGCTTCGTGAATTTCTTTGTGAAAGTTGCTTGGAGTTCGAAAGGTTGCTATGATTTTGGACACGGCTGCTGTTTTTGCTGCTCGACTGGGTTGTCGATCGGGTAGAGATTTTTCTGCATTTGGGTTGACTTTGGTTTTGTTGTGGAGAAGAGCTTGGGGCCTGAATTTTCTTTTTCTGGTGATGCCGTTCCATGTTGCTGTTTCTGTTCTTTTGCTGATGATGCTGTTCTGTTCTGCTCTATATTTCTAATAAACAGTATTCGCTTAGCTTGGAGTTAAAAAGGTTGCTGTGATTTCATTTTGGATACGGCTGCTGTTTTTGCTGCTAGAATGGGTCGTTGATCGGGTAGAGATTTTTCTGCATTTGGGTCAGTGTTGCCAAGTGTGATACTTTTGGTGCTTTTTATACTTTTGCCTCTAGGTGACACCATGACACTTTTTCTCTGAAAATGACACCATACAAATGACACTTTTTCAGGTCAGAAAAAGGCACATTTTCATTTACTTTACTTAAGTTGCGGATAACTGCCCCCAAAACATGTACTTTACTGTGATTTAGTACGCAAAAATAGTTTGAACTTTGAAGCCTTATAAAGCTCATTTCCGATAAAAGTTTTGTTACGAAACTGTGATGTAACAATTAAGATTTGTTTTGAAAAATGTTCTTCAAATTCAGAATAATTAGCCTACCAATTATTCGCATTTTGCGCGTTGTGCAAACACAATTTCGTCAAAAAGCACCTTATTGTCGGAGTTTTGACACCTTTATGTGTCGAGCTCTTGGCAACCCTGATTTGGGTTGGCTTTGGTTTTTTTGTGGAGAAGAGCTTGGGGCCTGAATTTCCTTTCGCTGATGATGCCGTTCCATGGCCAAAGATAGAGGGCCAAAGCCGGAGCAGAGGAAAATAACACTAGGGAGTAGCGCCAAAACCTATGCTTTCCATGCTTTGCAAGCGGGCCATACTCGTAGCACTGGCCACTGCGCTTCGGCATTTAAAGCGAGACAAACTTGTGGGTTTAGAAATTTCTAGTAAAGCAAAGGTGCGGCCTCCCTAACAAAAATGAAAAGGTCGTTTTACGTCTGTTTTATGTACATTATTGACAAAACGTCCATAAAACGTCCTTAAAATGTAAGACGATTAACAGGTCGAAAACGGACCCGTTGGGATGTCAGTTCTGGAAACCGTATTATGTACATAAAACGTCTGTTCTCTAATGCTTGGCGCTTTTTCGACTCAGTTAAACGGCCGTCAACGTACGTTCCAATAATGTACATTGCTTTAATTGAAGAACGGCCATCTTATGTAGGTACAACGGCCATTAAAAGGTTTGACTCTAATGGGTTTTTTTCCGCTCCTGGAGAGTTATTGTTAACAGATGGCAGAAAATTTTAGGAGTTTCTGACGAGAAAAGGAAGAAAATGTCATAGATGACTCGCTTGTCGTCTCTATCGCTATTGTTTTAGCGGCGTCCTCTAGGAGTCATTTTATACGGGGGTTCTGGGTAGGCCGACGACTTCAGGAGAGGGGGCTCCACACAGTTACCAAGACTGACGTAAATGCTTCAAATATTTTCTTACATACGAAGACACAACAACCTTGAACACAACGTGAATTGGTGGCCTAGAAGGAGAAGACAAGTGTGTAGGTCCTGTTAAACTACGACGTGATATTGTTGAATAAATGAAATAACATAAAGGCTATTGAAGAACAAAGAAGAAACTGTAAAAGAATAAAATCAATACTCTGGTCTTAGCTTAAACGCATACGCAACTTGTAGATCACAGTACATAGAAACTGCGTGAGGCTAGCGATAGTGTATGTCGTATACAAGGTAAGAATGATAGAAGAATCCGTGGCCAACTCTTCAGCGGATTTCCAAATCCCTGTATTTCACTTCCAATTTTTTGGATTTATATAGTAGTAAAAATAATAAGAAAATATGATCCAGTCAATAACTCGAATAAAACAAGACCAAAGGTTCCGATGGGATCCCAAAAATGTAATATTTCATCCAGACAACTGGGTCTTGTCTTCGCCAGATCCTGTTTTCGCCATGCTAATCATCTGAGAAAACCAAGTTCAGATATACCTCTATAAGCCATATCTATTTTGATGATACTGATCGAAACTTCAGGCTTTACTTCTGCCAAATTTCCGGTTTCGGCCGAATTCCGAGCGAACTACTTGTCCAGCAAAAACAGAAAGTTCAGAAACGAATGCAGCGTATCTCCTTATCCCTATAAAGAACATCTAATCAGCTTCAAATAAAACTTTAACTTATAAAAAAAATCCGGTTTTACCCGGATTTCGGACGAACTATATGTCCGGGTAAAAAATGATTGTCATATACAGATTCAGCGTCTCTTCTTACCCTTAAATCTGTCTCTAGTCAACTTCAAATAAATCTTTTGCTTTTTAACAAATTTTCTGGTTTTGGCCGGATTCCGGGCGAACTACTTTTTCGGCAAGAAAATGGTTTTCACCATCGTGCTCAGCATGTCTCCTTGCCCCATAATCGACTATCACATTAGCTGTTTCAAAATATTTTGTTTGCCCCTTAATTTAACCCCCCCCCCCACCCCAAAGGTAGGGCTCGACCTTACTCTTGACCCAAAGAATCCTCACAAGTTTCATCAAAATATCTCATTCCCTTACAGCTTTTATATCTCACAGCTTTTGCGATGTCGTAGGTATCCCTCCACTTACGTTTTGGGATCTCAAAAACTGACATTTCACATTTCTTTCCCATGTCGAAATTTTCACATCGCCCAAGGAGACAGGATAACACATCTGATTACTCCCAACTAACATATTGTATCATAGTCGTGAAATGCCGTAAGGCTTATTCATGTAATAAATTCATCATATTGTATCATCAAGATCATCTGCTTTTAATGGTTTCCTTCCTTGTCTGGTCAGTTGTACTCTCGATTCCGAAGAGTAGAATTCATTGACAACTATAAGTTTCATTTACAGCATCGTCGGAACTGTCACCCTCAATGCTAATCTATTTGACACTAATTACAAAGGTTCGCGGCGTCCCCTTTGTACAAATGTTTGAAATTTAGATGCCCCGTGATAATCAGCCCTAGTCACCCCCTTCAATCCCAATGCACGTTTATCACTTTCGAAACATCTGTTAAATTATGGCGGTAAGCATGGGAGAGTGAAAACAAAGAATAAAGCAACAAAGGGTATTTGTGACCTTCCGTATTTGTTGCCACAGTCAAATGGGGTTTGGATACTCATTTTTAAGTGTAACTGAAGGATCATAGTAATTTGTCCCAAAACGTCAGTGAAAGGATACTCGCGACACCGTAAAATTTGTTAGTCTGTTAGCACCGTAACTCGTGTGAAGGGATATTTTGGTGAGACTTGGTATGGGGTGGTTCCCAAAATCACCACGATCTTTTTGCCCACTCTCACATTGCCCACGCTCAGAATGCCCACGATTAAAATGCCCACGGTTCAGAATGCCCACGATCAAAATGCCCACAATTAAAATGCCCACGACTCAAAATGCCCACAATTCAAGTCAAACACCCGAAATCGTCTGAAATGCCGGCGGCTCAAAATGCCGACAGTTCAAAATGGTCACAGAGGAGCTAATATCGTCTTGGTTCAAATGCCGACGGCTGAAACTGTCAACAGGGGAGGCCAAAATCATCCTGGGACAACGGACTACGAGATTATAAGGGATAGGGTTAACCACGGAAAAGTTTTTGAAAGGAATTATTTTATTGTTTCTTGATCAGTTCAGAATGGTTTGCGTGAAAGTACAGAAGCAATGTCGTGTAAAATTGTGTCAACACAGAAAGCAAAACCTGGCAATCCAAATCAGTCAGAGGCTTCCTCAAGAAAGCACAGCGCTTTTGCGCTGTGCTTTCTTCTAACCACGAGGCAATTAACTTGTTTCTTGTAAATATCTTTACCAGTATTATATTATAACTGAGATTATACCAGTTTAACGCGCGAATATCGTCATTCTGATACTCGGTGCTCACTAACCCCTAATTCAAGTTTACTACGGACTGAACCCCCCAAATAATCCAATCGTGGGCATTCTGAACCGTGGGCATTTTGAGTCGTGGGCTTTTCGAGTCGTGGGCATTTTGAGTCGTGGGCATTTTTAACCGTGGGCATTTTGAGTTGTTGGCATTTTTAGTAATATTTTCAAAAGCTAACGTGATAGTCGATTTAGGAGTAAGGACTCAGGCTTTATAGGTATAATTATAGGTTCCACGTAAAGGTACCAGGATATAATAAGTTCGTTTTTGAACTTCATTTTCTTGTTTGACGAGTAGTTCCCGGGAATCCGTCAAAAACCTGAAATTTGGTACAAGTGAAATTTTCTTCTAAGGTCGACTAGAGGTTCACATCGGGGTTAAGAACACGAACACAATCCATTTCTGGACAATCTCTGAATTCAATTCTGCCAAATTCTGCCTAAACTCGGAATATTGGTAGAAGCAAAAAGTTTAATTTTAAGTTAACACAGCTACGGTATTGTTTTTGCGCGTTTTAAGCAGTTTATTAGGGAGAAACAGTAGCATGTTTCAGGGATCTGGCGAAGATCGGAAATCTACAAGATGCGATTGCCTCGATCAAGAAGTCCAATAAATATTACAATTTTTGGGATCCCATCGAAACCTTTGGTCTTATTTTTTACGAGTAGGCTACTCCTTCAGCATGAAGAGGCGAAAGAGGCTTAAAAAGTATGGCTTTTTTGTCTGTCAAACTTATTATAGGGTCGTTGTTCGTTGTGAACCTGACAGCTTTTTGTGTCCATAATACTTCAAGGCGATATTTCAGTCTGTCTCATAGAAGAACGTAAAATTTGTAACGAAAAGAACGGCCGGTTCCGCGAAACAGCACGCCGAGCATAGATTAAGCTGCACAGAGAGGTGGATTCTGATGGAATCCCAAAGAGTATTCTGGACTATCGAGTTTTGTAGATTTGCAGTCTTCACCAGATTCCGTAGGCATGTTACTTTATCCTTGATCAACTAACGGTCTAACCCAAATTAACTATTTTGTCTGACCGGAAAAAAAGTTTAGATATGGATTCAGCATGTCACCTTCGCCTAAACGACTATTCCATTACCTTCAAAATATATTTTTGATTCTTCCGTTAATGTGACCTAAATGTAGGGCTACAGGGCTCATCTACGAGCCGGAACTGTACTTTGAACCCAGTGGATCCTCATATCAAGTTTGAACAAAACCTCTCTACTCCGTCGAGAGGGGTTGTCGACAAACGTCCCCATGACAAAACGTCCCCACGACAAAATGCACCCGTGGCGAAACGTCCCCGATCGAAACGTCCGCTGGTGAAACGTCCCCGGCTATACAGTTTTTTTTTTCATCGCTGAGGGTAGCTAGGCCTATGAGAGTACTGATTGCGTCATCAGTTTAGACAAATCAAATTCTTGGAATATAAACTTTTGAAAACCTCGATGGAACTACTTCAGCATTTAACCGATAGTCAAGAAACAAACCAAAGTGTTGATCCCGGCTATATCCATCTCTTGTCAATTTCCTTTTTATCTTTTATTTAATTGGTTTATTTGTATTAGTTTACGCTGCGATATAACTCGTTGATCTCGCTTTTGTTCGATATTCAATTTGGTGATTTTTATTATTAAAGGATTTTATTAAAGGATCAAACCCGTTTAACCTAGATTTACTATGCCTCTCTACCTAACTAATCGTTCCACCCGCTTTCGTTTCCTCGCTTCCCATAACCTTTTTATCCAGCATCACGGCACTACGCTTATTTTTGCATTTTCCTCGGTTGACTCTCTTTGAGCCAAAGTGCGATTCCCCTTTCTGTGAGGAGCACGTTGGTGCTCCTCAGTCCTCAGATTGTGCATGTTGCTTCAAACGAACCTGATCAGTTCCAAGTCAATTGCAAGTCAAACAATACATTTATGAAGCAACCGGTCCTATGTCCGATCTTTCCTGCTTTAAGGAATGTTCCACATCTGCAATGCACACTCTGAAGTTGTTTTACCTCGACAATGCACCTGAAGATCGAGGCGAACTGAAAAATCTATACTTGGGGACGTTTTGTCTTGGGGTTTTGTCATGGTGACGTTTTGTCATGAGGACGTTTCGTCACGGGGACGTTTCGCCGGGGACGTTTCGCGAAGGGACGATTTGTCAAGGGGACATTTCGTCGGTAAGCAATCGAGAGTTTTTGTGCTGACAGATGGACAACTTTTACGAAGTCATAGGATTCTCGTCACTTACGTTTTGGAATCCCAAAAAGAGTAAGCTTCAATCTCATTAGCATTGAGAGAAGTCTTAAGGTACTAAGAAAGATGGCTAGTAATAGTAAATGCATCGCTTTCCAGTGCGAAATGCCCCTTTTGCATAATCGTTATTTTCTATATTTATTCCTCGGAGAAGATATTTCCCCACGACAAAACGTTCCCGTGGCTAAACGTCCCAACCAAAACTTCTCCATGGCAAAACGTCCCCGGCGAAAATAGACCGATAACATTTTTTTATACATTGAATTGGTATCATTTCGCGACCTATCTAATTACTAGCGTTTTTGTTCGCTATTATTTGTTTAATACTTCTGTATTTACTGTTCTATACTTAATTAAGTGCTGTCTTTGTATTCGTTCTGTTGCTTGTTACAGGAAATGATTGTTATAGGATATATTCATGCCATAGCAGTACCATTCTTTGGAGTCCGGCAGAGTACAGTTAAGATCGAACGAGAACTTCATAATCCAACATTACGTTTTTGGGATCCCAAAACGTAAGTGAGGGATACCTATGACATCACAAAAGTTGTCCGTCTGTCCGTCTGTGAGCACGATAACTCTCGAAGGGAATGAGATATTTTGATGAAACTTGGTGAGATAATTCTTTGGGTCAAGAGTAAGGTCGAGTTCGTAGATGGGTTCTGTAGCCCTACATTTAGGGGTAGGGGAGGGGGTTTAAATTAAGGGGCAAACAAAATATTTTGAAACAGCTAATGTGATAGTCGATTATGGGGCAAGAAGACATGCTGAGCACGATGGTGAAAACCATTTTCTTGCCGAAAAAGTAGTTCTCCGAAAAAGTAAGTCGAAATCTGCAATTCGCCTACTGTTCGATCACAGGAAGAGATATTTTTAGCTTTCGTTTGTAGGCGTAAAAAGTTTTCTTGCCGAAAAAGTAAGTCGAAATCTGCAATTCGCCTACTGTTCGATCACAGGAAGAGATATTTTTAGCTTTCGTTTGTAGGCGTATAGACTTATTTTGTTTCTGGTTTTGAAGGATACGGCAGAAGTTGAGCTGTGCAACGAGTAAGATTGTCTTATTTACATAGAAGTTTTCTACGTATTACAATTGGGACATAAAGGGTGCCGTTTACGGAGAACAACCTTTGAATCATGCCTGTTTAAGCGATGCCGTAACTGTGGTGAAACATCTACACACCGCTTACTAGCGCTTCTTTCAGTTTGAGTAAGACAATGAGTAAGGCTTATTAGATTGTTAAGGCAAACTCTTTTAACAATAAAGCCAACGAATAGGCTCGCCTTTACGTCGAGGTTTTTCTAGCGAACGTTCCAAAGCTATATTTAGCTCATCCACCCCAACAAGGGGCTTTGATCGCTCCAGCCGAGTACAATATTAACCCCCAGGGTATACCCAGCTTTACATACAGAAGCCGGCTTTTCATATCCTAAAGAAGTTTTTCAAACAAGGAAGTGTTTGTTTGTTTAAAAATGGAAGATCGAGAAGCAAAAAAGCGGCGACGTGAAGAGTGAGAGAAATAAACATGAGTAGGAGACTATAAGAAGATCAAATCCACTCACTGTCAGTGCGAAACCTGTGTAGTGAGCTTCTAGGGGAAACGGGCCAGAGATGTCTAGTACATTCGAGGAAGAAACCGGATTATAATGCTCACAGGTAAACAGTGACTTCCTTTTGTTTAGATAGTTGACTTCCATGCTGTTTCTAGACAGTGTCCTAGAATTTTCTATTTCCAAGTCACCTGTGGATGGATGTGGCGTTTCTGGGAATTAAACATAGTAAATGTCACTTAGTAAATAATTTTACTTGGTCGTTAAAGATCGAAAAAAGGGAGTGATTTAATCAAAACTCCGGTCAAGCCTTTTGAGGTTAGTGGAAGAAAAACAAATCAAACTATTCATCTTACGGGTAGAAACTATATTAAACTCAAACGGAACATCTTCAGAATTTGTCAAAGTAAACTGAAGAGGCCTAGTATTCGGACCAGAGTCATTTCAAGGTTTAATGCAAATAGTTCCAGATTTCTGGGTGAATTGCAGTCTACCCGACTATAACAAACAAAACCAAAGGTTTCGATGGGATCCCAAAAATTCAATATTTGATCCAGACAATTGGATTTTGCCTTCGCCGGACTGCTTGAACATTTTTATTCTTAAAATTTAGAAACAGGTTAAGGCCAAATAGCTAATCATCTGAGAAAAAACAAGTTCAGATATGGATTCAGCACGCGGGTTTATCACCTATAAGTCATACCCAGGTCATACCTATTTTGACGAAACCGATCGAAACGACCCTGCCTTACAGTTGCCAGTTTTCCAGATTCGGCAAAATTCCGGAACTACTTGTCCGGCGAAAAAATAAAGCTCAACAACGTTCAGCGCATCTCTTACCCCTATATCCAACATCTAATAAACTTCAAATACAAATTTAACCTGTAACAAATTTTCCGGTTTCAGCCGTATTTCGGACGAACTATATGTCCGGCTAGAAAATGATTGTCATATACGGATTCAACATCTCTTCTTACCCGTCAATCGGACATCTTATCAACTACAAATACAACTTTTTCTTTTAACAAATTCCGGTCTTGGACGGACTCTGGGTGAACTACTTGTCTGCATAGAAAACAATTGTCACGTACGGATTCAGCATGTCTTCTTACCCCTAAACCGACCATTTAATCAACTTCAAATAAAACTTTTACTTTTAACATATTTTCCGGTTTTGACCGGATTCCGGACTAAGTAATTGTCTGGCGAGAAAATAAATTTCAGATATAGATTCAGCATGTCTTCTTATTCTACATCGACTATCTCATTGGCTTTACAAAAAAAAATGTTCGTCCCTTAATTTGAAACCCCTCCCCCACCCCTAAATACGGGGCTACAGGGCTCATCTACGAACTTGACCTGTACTTTGACCCAACGGATCCTCATACCAAGTTGGGAGAAAATATCTCTACCACTTCGAGAGTTATCGTGCTGACAGGTGGACGGACGGACAACTCTTGCGATGTCATGAGGGATACCTATGACATCGCAAAGTTGTCCGTCCGTCTGTGAGCACGATAACTCTCGAACGGAATGAGACATTTTGATGAAACTTCGGATGGGATTCTTTGGGTCAAAGGAAAGGTCGAGTTCGTAGATAGGCTCTGTAGCCCTTCATTAAGGTGTGTGTGTGGGGGGGGGGTCAAATTAAGGGGCAAACAAAATATTTTTACACAGCTAATGCGATAGTCGATTAAGGGGTAAAAAAAACATGCTGAACACGAATATGAAAACCATTTTCTCGCCGGACAAGTAGTTCACCTGGAATCCGTCCAAAACCGGAAAGTTTGTTAAAAGTAAAAGTTTTATTTGAAGTTGATTAGATGTTCGATTTAGGGGTAAGAAGGCATGCTGAACACTTATGTGGAAATCATTTTTGGGATCCCAAAACGTAAGTGGAGGGATACCTATGACATCGCAAAAGTTGTCCGTCCGTCCGTCTGTCCGTCTGTGAGCACGATAACTCTCGAAGGGAATGAGATATTTTGATGAAACTTGGTGTGAGCATTCTTTGGGTCAAGAGTAAGGTCGAGTTCGTAGATGGGCCCTGTAGCCCTACATTTAGGGGTGGGGGAGGGGGTTCAAATTAAGGGGCAAGCAAAATTTTTTTAAACAGCTAATGTGATAGTCGATTATGGGGTAAGAAGACACGCTGAACACGAATATGAAAACCATTTTCTCGCCGGACAAGTAGTTCGTCCGGAATCCGGCCAAAACCGGAAAGTTTGTTAAAAGTAAAAGTTTTGTTTGAAGTTGATTAGATGTTTGATTTAGGGGTAAGAAGGCATGCTGAACACGAATATGAAAACCATTTTCTTGCCGGACAAGTAGTTCGCCCGGAATCCGGCCAAAACCGGAAAGTTTGTTAAAAGTGGAGGTCTTATTTGAAGTTGATTAGACGTTCGATATAGGGGTAAGAAGGCATGCTAAACACGAATATGGAAACCGTTTTTTAGCCAGACAAGAAGTTCGCCCGGAATCCGGCCAAAACCGGAAAGTTTGTTAAAAGTAAAAGTTTTATTTGAAGTTGATTAGATGTCCGATTTAGGGGTAAGGCGAGATGCTGAATTCGTATATGACAATAATTTTTTTGCCTGACATATAGTTCGTCCGGAATCCGGTTGAAACGGGAAAATTAGTGATAAGTTAAATTTTATTTGAAGTTGATTAGATGTTGGAAATAGGGGTAACTAGATACGCTGAATTCGTTTTTGAGCTTTAGTTTTTCGTCGGACAAGTAGTTCTGGAATTCCGCCAGAAACCGGAAAATTCGCAGAAGTCAGCCAGGATCGTTTCAATCGACTTATCCACACAAGCTGAATCCATATCAGAACTTGGCTTTCTTAATGATTAGCTGTTGGCCTTAATCTGTTTCTAAATTTTAAGAGTATAAATGTTCATGGAGTCTGGCGAAGACCGGATCTGACGAAGACAAAACCTAATTGTCTGGATCAAATATCGAAGTTTTGGGATCCCATCGGAACCTTTGGTCTTGTTTACCCGGACATATAGTTCGCCCGGAATCCGGCTAAGCACGGACAAATTTTTATAAGTTGACGCTTTATTTGAAGTTGATTAGATGTTCGATATAGGGGTAAGGAGATACCCTGAATTCGTTTTTGAGCCTTATTTTTTTGCCGGATAAGTAGTTCCGAATTTTGGCCGGAGCCTGAAATTTGGCAGAAGTAAAGGCAGGAAGTTTTGATCAGTTTCGTCCAATTAGATCTGACTTATAGGGGGTAAGCACACATGCTGAATCCATATCTGAATATTTGGCCTTGATCTGTTTATAAATTTTAATAGTCAAATTTCAAGTAGTCTGTATTAAGTTTTTCGAATTCTAATATTAAATTTGTGGGATCGTATCGAAACCTTGGTCTTATTCCTGCTTCGTTTTCCAATCAGTTCTTAAAATCCGGATAAATTCCAGTCCATTTTTCAGCTTCTGCTCTCTTTACTCTAGCTTTGAACTAATGTTGATACCCGTTTACTCATCTTCTGTCTTCGCCGTTGCTTATAGCAGAAAAAATAGTGCAGGATGCTGGCAGGAGGCGTACTCCGCGCACTGTCCCGCTTTGGAGCGCGTTCATAGAACCAACCAGCTTTCACCTCTACTTTTCCTCACCGGCGAGTTCACAACGATTTAGCTATTTGTAGAGGTAACGAAACGTGAGTGGCGCGAAGCTACTAGCCTCCGCTCATTCGTAGCGGACATGGTATGGGGAAATATTCGGCTCCGCATAGTCATATTACATAGATAGGGAGACGGAGGTTTTGTCAGATTATTTGTTCTTGGCGACAGCTTTACCCGACGAAGCGCGCAGAATTGTAAACAATTTCGTATCTTATATCACTAATATGCCAAAGCTGATTATTCAGAGATGAATTTGACTGCTCATGGAGGGAGTTTACAAATCTCAACATATCGTTGACATCTCGACAAGCGACAACCAAGGGGTTTGAGGCTCTGCAATTAACAACTGAATGAATGTACATGAAGTTCTGTTACAATTTGTCATACTTTGGTGGAAAGAAAAGAAGGGGTTAAAGCTGATTTTAAGCACAAAAAGCGTATGTGGATACCCAGGTTCTTATTGTGCCACAGGCCGGTGCACTGCAAATCTTGTTTTATTTTCGAAAGCGAACCTTATGGTGAAGATTTGAACCAGGCAGGACCCCTAAATAACGATAATATGGAATTTTTTTCAACTTCAGTCGTCAAAAGAGTTCAAGTTACCTACCGGTTTCCTATTTTTTTTCTCAGTTCTGTCCCATTGGTGTAAACCTGAATTGGCAAACGATCTACCATTACAAGAAGCTATTCAGGAGGGAGAAGAAGTTATCGTACTTTGACCTACATGAACAAGAAGAAGCTATTCAGGAGGGAGAAGAAGTTATCGTACTTTGGCCTACATGAACAAGAAGATGCCAAACAACTATGTGAAGAAAAACTTCCACGCCATTGGGAAACAAATCTGCGTTAGGCTACTCTCAGCAAAGCTTACTACTGGTAAGTGTTCCTTCAGTTTTCCTGATCAATATGACTCCTGATCAACGTATATATCGTTCGTATCAAACTCAGCTGACTCTCCGTTTCATCAGGGACCCATAAATTTCCTGTAATGACTCGCCATCCCTGGTTTCATGCAGTTAAATCGTTAATCAAAGTTTTATGCTAGTGATCTTTCGGCCCTTCTTGGCAAGGGTCCTCTTCAGGCAAAATATAGTAAAAGAATCCTTAATCAACAAAATATCTTTCGGATAAAACTCAGCTGACTATCCGTTCCATGCAGTCAATTACTGGACTGCGTTAAACGGACACGTCAGCTAATTTTATTTGAGCAATGTTTCGACCCTGCTTGGCAAAGGTCCTCTTCAGGCTCAAGATAGAAAAGTGAACTGGTGATTCACAGTCAGCTTGTGCTAAAGGAATATTTGGTTGTTGTTCGTGTTACGATATTGGTTTTAAGCAGACACGGCATATTTTGAGGCCCTCTTTAAAATGCTGAAAAATACATACATCGATACTGTGTTAGCAGTGTTGGGTGTTTGACGGAATCGTTTGTTACATGACGGCGGGAATCTGACAAGGGACTCCTCAAAAGAGCCGGTCTTATTAATTGGGGTCGTAAAAGGGGTTTCCATTCTATTGGGGGTCGTAAAAGGGGGTTGGTAAAGGAGTTGACTGATGGGTGGAAATGGAGTATTACAAAGCAAGATGATTGATTGTTGTGAACATAGCTCGAATTTTCTTTATGTAAAATCAACGATAGCCCACATTATTCACAAATAAGAGAAACAGAAATGACCTTTACGCGCGATTAACCAAGACACGTTACCCTCTCATAATTCAATCAGTAAACCTAGGTACTTATTTTCTTCTTATTTCAGATATCTACTAATATGACCGAATGATGATGCACCATGCTGAAAGAAAAAATCAATTCCTTCACCATGTTCATGGAAGCCAATATTCCTAGGGTCGCAAAGTGCGACGCCTCTCAAGCTGGCATATCCATCGTCGATCCCAAGAGAGGGCAATGCACGGCAAAATTTGGTCAACATGGAATTAATTAAACCAACAGCCAAGGTCCGGAACTCTGAAAGTCTTCTCGCACAGTAAGCGTCGCTTGATTTATTTTATGCTCTAGTTTATGCTAACCTTCAACTAATCCCTGATAGCGTTGGGAATGTTGTCGGTCCAGGTGGTTCCCAAAATCACCACGATCTTTTTGCCCACCGTCACAATTTCCACGCTCAGAATGCCCACGATCAAAATGCCCACCGTTCAAAATGCCCACGACTCCAAATGCCCACAACTCAAAATAATGCCCACGGCTCAAAATACCCACGACTCAGGTCGAACACAAGAAATAGGAATCGTCCGAAATGCCGACGGCCCAAAATGCCGACAGTTCAAAATGGTCACATGCTAATATCGTCTTAGTTCCAAATGCCGAAGCTGGAATTGGCAAAATCGTCCTTGGACAAAGGACGACGAGATTAGAAGGGATATGATTCACCACGGAAAAGGTTTCGAATCAGACTGCTCCAGATCGGTTCGGTGCTGGAGCCGATTTCAGACGAGGACGGTCCGAAAAGATCAGCAAATTAAACCTCTTAAAGAAAACTTCCAAGGGGGTTTCTTGTCAGTCAGAGGTTTCCACAGTAACACAGCGCTTTTGCGGCACCTAACCACGAGGCAATACACATGTTTTTTTGTTGTTTTTTTTAATATTTTACCAGTATTATATTGTAATTGAGATTAGACCAGTTCAACATACGATCATCGTGATTCTGATACTCGGTCTAGTCCTCCCATTGCCCAATCACGCCTAATTATGGACGACAAACCTCAAATTATCCAGTCGTGGGCATTTTGGGCCGTGGGCATTTTTAGTTGTTGATATTTTTGGTGGGCATTTTGAGTCGTGGGCATTGTGATTGTGGGCATTTTGAGTGTTAGCCGTTGGTCCCGCTAACACGTAGGGCAAGCTACAGTTTTGTCTACTCAGTTTCGTTCTGGTTCATCCAATTGCGCATCACAAAGACTCCCCTCTCGCGACCCCCAACAGACCAACTCCCGACTTTGTGTGACCGGAACCGACCCTTACCTCAAGCGGTAGGCATTGCTTACTTTCCCTTTCAAGCCTTATGTAAATCGGACTGAAATCTCGGAAGTTAGTATGCTACTATCTTCTTAATCCCTCTCCCCAATCGGAAGGTCAATCCAGAGAGACATTTCCAACTGGATATGATCTCACCGCAACTGTAGTCTGCTTCCTTAAAAATCCGAGCACCAGCCGACACTATTCACAGATAAGAACAAGAGCTAATAGCTCGTATGGCACTTGTTATGAGTAAAGTCCATGCTCACCTGTAACAAGGGGGAGAGATTGTATCAAACCAAATTATCCGCAGTGACATAAATGTTTTGCATGCGGCAAGAGGTTCAGGAATATTCTTGAAAGCGGACTTGAAACAATCTCCCCGTAACAGCCTAGCCATCCTACTTTTCCTCTTGTGTCTTTGTATCACAGAAATGACTAACACTTGGTTTGAATAATAGCTCGTTAGGCTCGACAATAAGGTAAGGTACAATTTACAACTGTAGCAGTTGTAATAAAAAAGAGGGTATATTTTCATTGGTTATTTCTCTTCCAGGTGAACTCCAACGAACAATTCAGACAAAATAGCAACCGACGACGGAGAGTCCGAAGTCCTCATACACTACCGTGAAAGGTGAGCATAGACAGTTTGTGAACTTTGAGAACATGAATTCCCGTTCGGTGCAAACATGGTCATTTCCGGGGCTAGTCAAAATTAGGGCGTCCTGAAAAGGCTAAAGGACCGAGCGGCAGTTATTTGCTCAAAATGAATTCAGCTTTCAGCCCATTGTTTTTATCCGCACGCAAAAGATCTATTTTCGATCACTTTAGACTGTGCACAATACGGATCGATAATCAACAGAATATAATCCATTTCATTATCTACTCGAGATAAACTGCAAAACATCCCTAGAAACGAAAGCAGATTGCAGATTTTTACTCATCAACGTGCGGATCTATTTTACCTTATCTGTCGCAAGTGCTGACAATGTGACGGTGGAAGATAGTCACCAATTAATCGGCTTGATAACCAGCCATTTCTAACAAGACCAAAGGTTCCGATGGGATCCCAAAAATTCAATATTTGATCCAGACAATTAGGTTTTGTCTTCGCCAGACTCCTTGAACATTTTCTTAAAATTTAGAAACAGATTAAGGCCAAATTGCTAATCGTCTAAGAAAACGAAGTTCAGATAGAAATTCAGCATGTGTGTTTATCACTAAAAGCCGATCGAGACGATCCTGCCTTACTTCTGCGAATTTTCCGGTTTCAGTGAAATTACGGAACTAATTGTCCGGCGAAAAAATAAAGCTAAAAAAAAACGAATTCAGCGTATCTCCTTACCCCTATATCCAGCGTCTAATCAACTTCAAATACAAATTTAACTTATAACAAATTTTTCGGTTTCAGCCGGATTCCGGACGAGCTATGTCCGGTTAAAAAATGATTGTCATATACGGATGCAGTATCTCTTCTTACCCCTAAAACGGATCAACTACAAATCAACTACACATACGACTTTTGCTTTTAACAAATTTCCCGGTCTGAGCCGGATTCCGGGCGAAGTACTTGTCCGGGTAGAAAATGATTGCTGCATATGCGTTCAGCATGTCTTCTTACCCTCAAGTCGAACATCCTAAGTCGAACATCTAATCAACTTCTAAATAAAACTTTTACTTACTGGTCCGAAGAGAAAATGGTTTTCATATTCGTGTTCAGCATGTCTTCTTACCCCATAATAATAGACTATCTCATTAGCTGTTTACAAATATTTTGGGGACAACCCGCAACCACCTACTCTTTTCCCATATACCAACCCCTTCGACCTTTGATTACACTAGCCCTGTCCGAGATTCACAGATTACGCACTCTGCGCGTAGACGACACGCAGAGCTATACTAGTGTGAAGAATAGAGTATGGTCGACACATTTTGTGTCCGGTTTTGCTGGATTCCGGATGAACTACTTCTCGGTGAAAGAATATCTTTCATATTCGAATTCAGCATGTCTCCTTACCCCTAAATCGACTATCTCAATAGCTTTCAAAAAATATTTTTTGTGCCCCTTAACTGAAACCCCTCCCCCACCCTCAAATATAGGGTTAAAGAGCCCATCTTCGAACTTACCTGTACTTTGACCCAAAGGATCCTCCCACCTAGTTTCATCAAAATATTTTATTCTCTTCGAGAGTTATCGTGCTTACAGACAAACGGACAACTTTTGCGATGTCATAGGTATCCCTCCACTTACGTTTTGGGATCCCTAAAAGCGGAGTAAGTGTGAGCAAATTAATGAAAACACATACAAATATACACAATTTTCAATCTTCGACTGAAAGCCATCTGCCGAGCAATCGTCTTGTATCATCCGGCACGGCTGGTTTAAGAAGCCCTTCAAACAAGACCAGTTGTATACAGAGCCATCTGCCGAGCAATCGTCGTACATCATCAGGCAAGTCTGGTATAAGAAGCCCCTCAAACAAGACCAGTTGTAAAGTATAGAATATCTGAGTGCCTGAACTAGGCATCAGTTTTGTCCTCAATGAATAAGCAGGTTCTGACATGAAGTAATGTAAGTGTTAGTTATACCAGTTGCTGTCAACGGCTAGGAGCTGATACTGCAACTGGATCTTCATAAACACTTAAAACTCTAGCGAAAGAAGCATGCCTTGGCTGAGGGATCCTGCACTAGAGTGTCGTTTGTTACGGCTAAATATTTTTTTTTTCTAGGGTCCTCCTTCAAGATGCCTCGTAGCCTTATTAGTTTAATGGCTTGCGTCAAATTTTGAAGAAAGAAAGCCGAGAATAGTTCGAAGAAAGACTTCAATTTCGAAGAAAGATTTCAGCTACTTTGTCAGATTGTCATATTCCTGATTGTTTTGCGTAATACACTGTGCTTGTTTTATTTTTATCTTCCGCGTAGTTTTCGTCGCATCTGTTCCCATCGCAAAGTTGCTGTTTTCACAAAGCCTGGTTTGAATAAATTACTATTGGATTAGCTAATGCGGTCTTTTTCCTCTTGGTTGTTTGCTTTACCTGTTTCCATTTTATTGTTTTTCTTTTACTTCTAAATATTACTATTTGCTCGGTATTTTGCAACATCCACTGTCTTTTTATTCTCGTAGTGGAATTTGCTTTTATCTTTGTTCCTTGCGTACGTCTTAAAGACTAATAAAATTAAACTTGAGACGTTAGTCTTCATTATAATCAAGCATTGAAATGCAGATTCCCGTCACGACGCGTTCCCGCTTTTACACGACCAATAATAATTTTGCGAAGCAGGCTTCCAAACATTCATTATTTGGAAAAAAATAAATGACGGAAGCGCCATCAAGCTACTGTCAAGCGTTACAAGACTGTTACGCCAGATGTCGACGACCTAGAATGGTTACAAATGTACCCCAATAGATGGCACGGCAATAAAAATGTTCTGTCTATTGGACGTCTGTTCTATGTCCGTAAAACGGCTGTCACAACAGGTCGAAATTCGACTCTATTCAGGAACGGCCGTTCGGAGAACGTAGGTTTAATGGACGTAAAACGGCCCTTCGTTTATTACACCCTGTCAAGTGTCTTACATTCTACGGCCGTATAACGGCCATTATAAGGGTCGAATAACGTACGTTCCATTTTTGTTAGGGCTGCACACACCAAGGAAACAGTGGAGACCGTATCATTATTTTGCTATCTTTAGATTATAAAGTTATCGGAGCCAGCGCTGGTGAACGACTGATTGAGGTTCAGTAGGGACGTTCAGTATCGCTAGTGGTGCTAGTATCGCTGTTGTTCGAGTGTGTGTCACTTTTTCAAAGTCTTGGCGCTACTCCCTAGTGTTATTTTGCTCTGAGCCGGAGACACAAGGTGAAACAAGGTCGATTGACAAAAACCTGGTACAATAATATACCAAACTTATTTGACATGTAACTAAGACTTTCAAGACTTACTAGTTACTAAGACTAACTAAGACTTTCTGTTTAATAGTAAATATTCTATAATCACCAATTTTATGAAGAAAAAAAATCGCAGCATCTTTCTTGGGCCAAATTTGGTGATAAATGACCACCCGTGGCAACCCTGACTGTCGTCAGACTCCATAAATAGAAAGCACTCTGATCTGGCCCTGTCAGCCGCTCCCTCGTAAACGAAGAAAAAGTCTTACGGAAACGGAGGGATCAACGACAGGACGATCTTTCCGCTATATCGCTCAAAGGTTTGGTCCTCATCAAAATGATGAGATGAGGGGATTACCCGGTCTGTGGACATGGGCAAGATACGAGCCAAGAAAGGTCGCTCAAGTGAGTTAGACGGAGATTAGGCAAGTACCATGGCATCAGCAACAGGATCCAAAATAGAAGGGGCCAACATCGGGAGAAGATAGCTTTTATCCCAGATTTGACGTACGCTGTTCCGAATTGGTTGAATGATAATGTTAGGCTATACTTGATCTATCCGTGATTCTGTATTAGCAGGGGACTATAGCATGGATGGGAAGTTTAAGACGAAGGAAACTCCCTAACTTCAGACAACTAAACGGCCATTTTATACCCAATAAAGTACCGTCAGCGAGAATTTGTTTTATCTCTTCAGTTTTACAGGCTACACTTTGCTGCAGTTTAAAAATTAGAGGACTGCCATGGGTGTTGATTTATCGCCATTTGTTGATTTTTTTATGTCCCACCAAATTACAAAATTAGGTAATTTTCAAAATGGGTGTTGATTTATTGCCATTTGTTAATTTTGTATATGTCCCGCCGAATTACTCAATTTTGGTAATTTTCAAAATAGCCTACCAAAAAAATCCGCGCGGCTTAGCAGCGATTTTTTATCAAGGGCGGGTGACATGATTTTTCTGGCGTTTTCAAGTCCTTGTTCTCTGTTAAAGCACACCTCGCACTATTTACTGTTTATGTTCCAGTATCCAAAACTATTTGAACAATATAAGACTAGGCTCTGCTTATAACAAATTATTACACGGTTTTGGCTGTTTCAAGCCTTTTCCCAGGCCCATTAACTTCAAGCAAAAACTCGGCAAAATTCACGACAACCGGTTTCACGCATCAATAACGAACGTTCGTCGGGGGTATAATGCGCATGGAAAATAGTGAGTCGTGGCAAGTGCAAAGATCAGTGAGGTGTCGCTAGCGAGTTTAGAATGTGACATACGAAATTTGGGTATCCGGGATTAAGAATTAATTAATGCAAAAGTAGTAGGTGCGACCGGTCCTTTATCGGTCCTTATAACTAAAATACGCACATTTTGCATGCGTTTGAAATGCTATTAGACATCTCTCTGCTCTAACCGACAGTGACTGCATGTTGCTGATGTCCGACATACGTTTAATTGGTGTTGGGCGATATTTGATATCGATAACGATATATCGATGTATCAGACCAAATATCGATATCGAATCAACGTAATTATCGATACCGAAAACGATATTTGTTGACTTAAAATTATTGTAAAATCTAATAAAAGTTACATTTACATTTCCGAAATTGAAGGAATGTATTCTTCGTATTTTTTTTTATTTTTTTGAAGTTTGAGTTCATGCAAGATACTTTCTTGTGAAAATTTTTTGAAAATCCCGGCTGAGGAGCATTTTTGTCTTTCAGTTCACTACTTATACAATATTTCCAGCTCAAGGGCGTACTCCCCATTAAAAATCACATTTGGATTTGTTTGGTTTTCACCATGAGACCCCGCCAAGTGGGTCCTGGTTTGTCTACGAGGCTCCGACATTGGAGTCCTAGACTTCTACACTAAATTCCAAAAGTTGTTTGGTTCATTAGTCACGGTAAAAGTCCCTTGTATAAAGTGCCATCTATGTATTAAAATTTTGCTCTTAAATTTTGGCGAAACGAGAAGTAGGCATGGTAACGTAACATGGTACCGAAATATCGATATTGATATTTCGATTATCGAAAGTGAATCGATATATCAAAAAATCCAAATATCGCATAACACTACGCTTAATTAGAAAACTGTTTTACAGCATGACATTTCTGTCATCCCAAGCCCCTCCCCCTTCCTTTTAAACTTCTTTGTACAGACATTTCTAGACAGAACGATTACCCCGCTGTCTACAGTTAAAGGATGTCTAATATAGGCAAGGACAATGGGATAGATGGACGTAAAACGAGGACTGATTGGCACTGGACTCGTAAAAAGAAGATAACTGGAAACGACGGTCGTATACATGGTTCCCGTCTACGTGGTTGCCCTCTAAACGTTGGAAAGACAACTCTTCCAACTATCATCTCTCTCTCTCTCTATAGTCTTCTTAGACTGGCTCCAGGGTTGCCAAGAGCTCGACACATAAAGGTGTCAAAACTCCAGACAATAAGGTGCTTTTTGACGAAATTTTGTTTGCACAATGCGCAAAATGCGAATAATTGGTAGGCTAATTATTCCGAATTATGAAGAAAATTTTTCAAAACATTTCTTAATTGTTACATCACAGTTTCGTAACAAAATTTTTATCGGAAATGAGCTTTATAAGGCTTCAAAGTTCAAACTGTTTTTGCGTACTAAATCACAGTAAAGTACATGTTTTTGGGGGCAGTTATCCGTAACTTAAGTAAAGTAAATGAAAATGTGCTTTTTCTGACCTGAAAAAGTGTCATTTGTATGGTGTCATTTTCAGAGAAAAAGTGTCATGGTGTCCCTAGAGGCAAAAGTATAAAAAAACACCAAAAGTGTCACACTTGGCAACACTGACTGAAAGAGAGCGGGATAGGCAGCATACGAGGAGAGCGGCCCCGAAACCGGCACCGATGCCGGATGGGACCTACGTCAAGTAACTAAGCAAGTCAACTGAAACCATAGGATTGACTGCGCTAAGCGGACGAATCGGCTGAGATTAATTCTACCGAAGTTTCGCAACAACAGCAATCGTGGCCAAGATGAAATCACAGCACCATCTTTATACTCCCAGCGTTTCCGAACAGGTTCGTCTTTCTATACCCTTTTCAAGAAGAGACGCTCTCACCCCTACCATTAACAAATAATCTGATAGAACCTCTGTCTCTATATCTCTGTCATACGACCATGCGGAGTCGAATATATTCTGATACCCAACACGATGCAAACGAGCGGAAGAGGGACTACGCAGAACATCATAATTTGTTACTTCTTCAAACAGCTACATCGCAGTAGAACTCCGCAGAAGAATGCGAACGCCGTCTCAGTCGTCCTTCACAACTGATTGTTTGTCTACCATTGTGACGTCACGTCTAATTTGCTGCAGACCGGGTTCTCCACCCCTGCAGGCATACTACGGTTTATCATATGGTAGGCGCAGCGGCAAAGAGGGAAGTAGACGGGTATCAACTCAAACCTCACAGAAAGTACTTCTAGCTCCGCTCAGTTTTATCGGGGTATCCATAGTCGCTGCATGGGACCAAAGACGGAGGTTCTACCAGACTATTTTCTCTTACCCCTACTAAAACGTCAGGTCGACCAGAACCAATGGCAAGTTCTATGGTCACCAAACTCTGCCCTATAGCCTACCTACAAAACACGTCAGATACAGAACTTTTTTTTTGTTATAGAGTTCGTAAAACTATTCAATGAAACATGATCGATTTTTAGGAGATATTATGCATTTCTTTTTTACAGATTTTGTGCATTTCTTGTTCATTTACCCGTTTAAGACAGTGAAATATAAATTTGATTCCTAGTCAGCTTGGGCTGCAGGAATAGCCTACTTAGGAACCGCAGGCTCTGACAAAAAAAAATACATAAGCAACCTCTGAAATGCCAAATAATCCATTCTTCCATCGAGAATATCTTTGAAACCAATCTTTTCCAGATATCCCTTTGAACCTCACGCTTATTTTCCGACTGTCATTGAACAGTCTGCTGAAAAGGAAGAGGATGTCTTTAGAAAATGAGATGGAGCGCTTTCCCCGAATCCGGCCGCGAAAGATTTCCGGTTTTCGTCGTAAGACCTTGTATGACTTTCACCACTAGAAGATACGAACGAACCACCACCAATTAATCGTTAAAGCGCCACCTATGTAATAGATGTCGTTTTCGGGCTGTATCTGAAAAGAAACGAACCTCCAACTGATAAATAACAACTATAAGTATCCTATTTTGGAAAACATCGCTGAAGAATATCCGAGCTA
The DNA here is from genome assembly GCA_023053555.1 of Branchinecta lindahli. Taxonomy (NCBI): domain Eukaryota; kingdom Metazoa; phylum Arthropoda; class Branchiopoda; order Anostraca; family Branchinectidae; genus Branchinecta; species Branchinecta lindahli. Next base: position 9,700,030 of record JAKZAO010000012.1, read on the forward strand.
ATTTTTCCGTTTTTAGTCATTTTTATCGATCCAATAGCCTACACTCCTTCAGACCTCTTCAAACCTTCGCGACCTCCACCAACGTCCTGCCTTGCCAGCCCATGGCAACATAAATAATTTTTTTCAGTGACGAAATTCAAGATGTCATTTGACATTTTATGTTATGTTATGTCATTATGTTAAATGTTAGAGAGGATAAACATTTTATTTATTCTCTTCTGTTTAATGTTTCCCTTCGTGCCTTTTCTATATCTGTTACTCAGCAGTATTTCATAAGTAGGTTGTAAATAATGTATAATTATTATTATTATACTTGCTTACTAATGGAGAAACACGCATGTCCGAATTCATGGCAACATTAAGCCTCGTCTATACAAAGAATAGGAGAAAAAAAAACTCAGATACCAATAAGATAATAAATCCTGTTGAGTGGATCCTCAGAATTAGCATTAGAAAAGGGAATTACAACAAAAGACTATCCAACCAGAAAACCACCACTAACCGGAGCAACACAGATCCATCATGACCACCATTCGCTCCGACGTGCATAATCAGGGTCATTACTAAATGGTTTCAGAGCCTTGGTAAAGTAAACGAACAACTGTGCCCTGTGTGCTTTAACGCTACCGTGAGTCACTCTACGACTTCTTCCCCTTTCCTAAGTCAGATGACCGGGAAAGGTTATTTGCCCTTTGGGGAATAATGCAACCCTCCTCTTCCCTTTCATTTATAATAACATAAAAGAAAATCACCGTAGTTAACTCGATTTCATCTCCCCATCAAAATAAAAAGGAGATTCTTTTCTTTCCGCGTCTTTTGCCCGAGAACCATCCACAGAGATTTCAATCGGGAGAGACTAGATAAAACATGGGTCTGTAATGCTTAAAGCTTGTTTATTTATGTGCTTAATAGGATCCCGCTTTCGTATTCTTCAGGGTTGTCAAATGTTTCATATATTGCATATGCTGACGATCTTTTGCTAGTTAGCCGGTCAAAGTTTTCATTAACGAAGTCTGTGCTACTGGTTTCGCGGCTCTATAAAGAAATCGGTCTAAGCCTCAACACTGATAAATGTGATTATTTGGTTTTTAATTCAAAATCTCGGGCGACTTCGCTTGATTGCGGTTTATTTTCTATAAATAATGTTTAGTCTTTCTGATGGCTAGGGACAGGGATCAACGTTTGTAAATCGCTTACTTCATTCCGGTTACGGGTGCTGAAGGATATTAAAGAGAAGCTAAAATCAGGGTATGTGAAAATTGATGCTAACAGATTAAGGTACAACAGAAAAGCTTTGGCAAAGCTATACTCTTGTTTTTGCGATCATTCTGTTTTGTTTACAGCCGAGCCGGCCTTTCTATTCTGTTAGGCCCGGGTGATATCAGTGATATACGAGTTATGTATTTTCGGTATTGTAAGTTTTTACTGTATCTACCTCGCAGATACGGCAACAGAAAGATCATGTCGAGAGTTTTTGGTGCTCCTGATATTATTAGTTGTTTTATAAAACAAAGTAGCCGCCTCAGGAGAACATTTTTGCAACGTTGGGTGTTAACCATCCGCTCATCCGGGTAGCGACAGCGCGCTGAGTTTTGAGTTGTTTGATTTTGTGTTGTTGTTGTTTTGTAATTTAAGTTCCTTTTCTTTTTTCTTAAGTTACTCCGCTTCTTTTCTTGTATAGTGGGTCACAAATAAATTATTATTATTATTACTAAGGAATGTTCTCACGGCTCAGATTTTTGTCCTGACTGCCAAGGATTTCACTGCTGAGATTTCTGTCCTGACTGCCCGGATTTGTTTCTGACCCTAAATTCTGCGTTTTTTTTTTTTAATTCGGAAGACGCCCTGACAAAATAGATGGCCGGATTTTTTTTCTTTAGGAATGATACTGTACATAAAACAAAGACAGGAAAAACACGTTAAAGGGTGTTTCGAACATCTGGCACGTTTTTATTTTCTTCCAGATCTGATAGTTTTCGCGTACCAGCTCCGACAACATATTCTGTTCGTTGGCAAATGCTTTTTTTCGATTGTAGCCTTTGGCCAGGCGTGGAACTTTCTCTACTGATCTCCCGGTTCCAACAAACTACACGATATCTGGTCTTGATGGCACTAAACGTATCAGTAAGCTCAAACATTCTAGCGACATTTCGGCCCTACTAGGCCAGGACCCTCTTCAGACTCTTGTTAGAGACACGAATCTGCGATAAAATAAAACAAACTAATAGCAACAAACCCCCCGGGGGTTGGAAACCGTTTTCTCGCCGGACAAGTAGTTCGTCCTGAATCTGGCCAAAACCGGAAAGTTTGTTAGAAGTTAAAGTTTTATCTGAAGTTGATTAGATGTTTGATGTAGGGGTGAGAAGGCATGCTGAACAAGAATACGAAAACCGTTTTATCGCCGGGCAAGTAGTTCGCCCGGAATCCGGCCAAAACCGGAAAATTTGTTAAAAGTTAAATTTTTATTTCAAGTTGATTAGATGTTGGATATAGGGGTAAGGAGATACGGTGAATCCGTTTTTGAACTTTAGTTTTTCGCCGGACAAGTAGTTCTTGAATTTCACCAGAACCGCAAAATTCACAGAAGTAAGCTAGGATCGTTTCGATCGGCTCATAGAGGTAAACGCACATGCTGAATCCATATATCTGAGCTTGGATTTCTTAATGATTAGCTGTTTGGCCTGGCGAAGACTGGATCTGGCGAAGACAAAACCTAATTGTCTGGATCAAATATTTAATTTTTGGGATCCCATCGGAACCTCTGTCTTGTTTTTTACAATTTTCCTCAGAGGGGGCTGGCCTATAAAGCCTAGTGTATGGCAGGTGGCTGACAGCGTAGTTTGGGCTCGGTCTACAAACCATAGTATGAATTTACCAACGGTTTCCATTATGAACCCCTGAAGTTCTGCTTGTGTAGTATGCCATCCTGAACGCCATAGGCCATCCTGACATTAATGATTGTATAGCAGCTTGGAAATTTACCATCTTTTGTCCAGCTTACTACACCCCTCGCCATAAAAGCCGGTTGAGAATACAGTCTTCACCACCAGGGTTGCCAAGACTCATCAAAGCGACTCATAAAGTGTAAACATTCAAAACCTTTCTTTATTGTTAGGTCACACTTTTGTAACAAATTTAATCAGAAATGAGCTTTACAAGGCTTCACACTGTTTTTGGGATCCCAAAACGTAAGTGGAGGGATACCTATGACCAGGGGCGTCGCAAGGGGGGGGGGGGGGGTGCGGGGGGTGCAGCACCCCCCCCCCCCAACTTTTTGAGATTCGGTTACTAAAACTGTTTGGTATTTTTTCGATAGCGGAACTATTCGGTATATTTACGGAGATTCGGTAGTTATACAGAATCCCAAATAGGCTATCGGTACAAATCTATTTAGTTTTGGGATCCCTATGACCAGGGGCGTCGCAAGGGGGGGGGGGTGCGGGGGGTGCAGCACCCCCCCCCCCCAACTTTTTGAGATTCGGTTACTAAAACTGTTTGGTATTTTTTCGATAGCGGAACTATTCGGTATATTTACGGAGATTCGGTAGTTATACAGAATCCCAAATAGGCTATCGGTACAAATCTATTTAGTATAATGATCGGGATTCGGGATAATTCCCACTATTCGGTAGTTATCACGAATTCGGGGAGAGAATTTACGGAAATTATTTGGTAATTGTTCGATGCCAGAACTATTCGGTATATTCGGAGATTCGGTAGTTACACAGAATCTCGAATAAGGTATCCTCGAAGGTATCGGTCTAGAATTATTCGGTATCATAATTGGGATTCGGTAATTTATTAGGTATAATTTTCAGGATCCAGTAGTTACCACATATCCCTACTTTTGTTCCAGTTTCGACGAAATTATACCGAACACGAAAATTATTCGGTACTGTTTCGATATCAAAACAATTCGGTATAATAACCGAGATGCGATAGTTATACAGAATCTCGAACATGCTATCGGTCTAAACTTATTTGGTATAATAACTGGGATTCGGTATAATTGCCATTCGGGAGTTACCACGAACCTCGAAACTCGGAAGAGGTCGAGTGAAGCACTGGTTGCAGACAAAAGGACTGATTTATGATCTCATCGATGGTCCTTACTTTTACTTTGGATCCCAAAAAGAAGATTTAATCATGAATCTTAATATTCTATATTTTGCGGAAGGGTGCGTCATTTGATTGGGGTTTTAAGACAGTTTTAGGATTGGGATTTCGAAACATTAAAAGCTAAAATCTGGATGGAAATAGTTAAATTTGGCAGGAAAAAGCTAACTTAAATAAAATTTCGCCTGCGGCGCCCACTTTATGTGATCATGGGTAGTATTGGCTATGGTAGAGTAGCTGCTAAGCTGCTGCAGGAACGTCGCCCCATCCGATTTCAGGAACTTCTTAGAGCATCGGTATTTAATCCACGGTTAATGATAGAATTTGTAAGATAAGCAGTTAAATTTTAGCCTACAGGAAAAAAAATCTCGCCGGCGGCGCCCACTTTCTGTGATCATGGGTAGTATTGACTTTACTACAGTAGCTGCTGCTGTCGGAACGTCGCTCCATTCGGTTTCTGGAACTACTTAGAACATCGATATTTAATCCACGGTAAATGATAGAATTTGTAATAAAACAGTTAAAATTTTAGCCTACAGGAAAAAAAAAGATTCTGAAAATTCGCCTGCGGCGCTAGATTTGTTTTTCTCTTGGGTATAATAGATAGAAGCTGTTACTGCAATCGTGCCCGGCAATATATTCTCCAAGTTGCCTTCGCCAAAACGCCACTTAATTAAGTTGGTTTATCGTCTTTCATGCTGCCCTTTAATGTTACTTTTCCTACGTAATCCTTTCTGTTCCATAATTTAAAGCTCGAATTTTCAGTTTCTAGGATTCGGTAAAATTTTTGAGAGATTCGGTAAAATTTTGGCTCTGCACCCCCCCCCCCCAACGAAAATGCACTTGCGACGCCCCTGCCTATGACATCGCAAAAGTTGTCCGTCTGTCAACTTTTGAGATATGAGATATTTTGATGAAACTTGGTGTGAGAATTCTTTGGGTCAAGAGTAAGGTCGAGTTCGTAGATAAGCTCTGTAGCCCTACATTTAGGGGTGGGAGAGGGGGTTTGAATTAAAGGGTAAGCAAAATATTTTTAAACAGCTAATGTGATAGTCGATTATGGGGCAAGAAAGCATTCTGAACACGATGGTGAAAACGATTTTCTCGCCGGACAAGTAGTTCGCCCGGAATCCGGCCAAAACCGGAAAGTTTGTTAAAAGTAAAAGTTTTATTTGAAGTTTATTAGATGTTCGATTTCGGGGTAAGAAGAGATGCTGAACAGTTATGTGAAAAGCATTTTCTACCCGGACCACTTGTTCGCCCGGAATCCAGCCAAAACCGGAAAATTTGTTAAAATCAAAGTTTTTATTTGAAGTTGATTAGATGACAGATTTAGGGGTAAGAAGAGACGCTGAATCTGCATATGACAATCCTTTTTTACCCGGACATGTCGTTCGTCCGCAATCCGATTGAAACCAGATTTTTTTTTTTATAAGTTAAAGTTTTATTTGAATTTGATTAGATGTTCTTTATAGGGATAAGGAGACACGCTGAATTCGTTTCTGAACTTTTTTTTTTTGCTGGACAAGTAGTTCGCTCGGAATTCGGCCGAAACCGGAAATTTGGCAGAAGTAAAGCAGGAAGTTTCGATCAGTATCGTCAAAATAGATATGGCTTATAGAGCTATATCTGACTTGGTTTTCTCAGATGACTAGCCTTGGGAAGACTGGATCTGGCGAAGACAAGACCCAACTGTCTGGATCAAATATAAAATTTTTGGGATCCCATCGAAACCTTTGGTCTTGTTGTGTACTAAATCAAAGTACCGTAACGTACATGTTTTTTGGGGAGCTATTCCATAACTTTAGTAAAGTACAGTAGAGGTATGCTTATGTGAACGTTTGTTGACTTGGGACTTTGCCATTTTCATGAACTTATTGTGTCTATAGCTAACTACCAGTTAGCCAAAGTACGTAAGAAGGGCAGATGAAAACACCTGTACAGGTATTTTGGATCTTCAGTCTACCATTTAGCCCAAAACTACAGTGTGTACAGTGTTCACATTAAAGTAACTGTTTACCACCCTTCACAACATTCGTTCTCTGAAAGCTGACAGAAAATCCCTCAGGTTGTACATGAGCATACCTCTACTGTAAATGAAAAGCGGCTTTTTCTGACAAAAAGTGTCATTTGCATGAAAAGGTGACATTTTCATAGAAAAAGTGTCATGGTGTCACCCAGAGCCAACTAAAGTGTCACACCTGGCAACCCTGTTCACCAAACTAATACAGTCGTCATAACAATCATTATCTTACTTCCAGCAATTATCGCTAGAATAATTCTCAGCTGACTTAACCATTCAGTGCCATAAAATAGGACTCGCCGTCGGCTTGGTCTGAAGGAATATTTATGTCTGATTAAAGCACTGTATTTATGAGCACTACATTTATAAGTTAAAAAAAAAATATGGGAAATGAAGTCTTAATGTATGCAGTTTGGTCCAACAGCTACGACTTTTTGGTCGGTTCTGCAGCTTATAGCCTTAAATGAAGGAATGATCTAGCGGATTCATGGTGGTTAGAATTGCGGCCACAATCAGGATTCTTTTGTCTTAAAAGTGGCCGTTAATGGTAAATTGTTTGCTTTATTTATATGTTCTAGATGAAATTTAAAAAAAAATGTCTAAAATGTCTAATGTCTAATAGTCCATGACCAAATATGCAAATTTTCAACCAGGTCATCCTCTCTTAAAGCAGAGATATAAAAATGCTAGTTTTGGCTCAAACATTATGACTATAATCCCTACAGCCTAAGCCAAAGTTCAGAATCACACGAAAGACTCCTAGGCAATTGGATTACTGGAAGATACTTATAAAATTTCAGTCACTCAAAGAAATTACGATCGGAATAAGTTCAGTAACTAACCAGCCCTCAACTCCCCTCAACTTGGGCTCAACAAACAAAATCTGTCACTCCAAAACTACGTAGTGAAATCAAATATGTTATAAAAATCAATTTTTTCTCTGTCCCGCAGATAAATAATAAATCCAATGGGTTTTTTCCGCATTTTCTCTTCAGTCAATTTCTTTTCACTGTGGATCCAGGTTTCAACAGCTCTCGAAATGTTTGAATTCACTTCGTAGAGTTAAGCGGTAGAACTGTTAGTCGTCGGTCGTCATTATATACCCTAGCAAGCTAGCCCAGGCTTTTAGCCTCAACTGCAAGACAAAGTGAAAGAGTTTTTAGCGTCAATTGCAAGACAAAGTGAAGAGTTATTAGCGGCAATTGCAAGTTACAAAGCAGCATAACAATTTTTTCACTAAATTGTCAGCAAATTTGTCCAAGAATGTGTAGGTTAAAAAAGCAAGACACAAAAATACTTCTAAGATCATAAGCAAAGTTAACAACTGAACTTTACAATTTTATACTGTGAAATTATCGAAATATCCTATGAGGGACTGAGCCAAGTTTTCTATGCGGTTTTTTGTTTCCATGCAAACAACAGCCCTTCAAAAAAACAAGACGAAAGGTTTCGATAGGATCTCAAAAGTTTAATATTTGATCCAGACAACTAGGTCTTGTCTTCGCCAGGCTAATCATCTCAGAAAACCAAGTTCAGATATACCTGTATAAGCCATATCTATTTTGACGATACTGATCGAACTTCTGCCAAATTTCTGGTTTCGGCCGAATTCCGAGCGAACTACTTGTCCGGCAAAAAAAAAAGATAGTTCAGAAACGAATTCAGCGTATCTCTTTATCCCCATAAAGAACATCCAATTAGCTTCAAATAAAACTTTAACTTAAAAAGAAAATGCGGTTTCAACCGGATTCCGGACGAACTTTATGTCCGGGTAAAAAATGATTGTCATATACAGATTCAGCGTCTTTTCTTTCCCTTAAATCTATCATCTAATCAACTTCAAATAAAAATTTTGCTTTTAACAAATTTTCCGGTTTTGGCTGGATTCCGGACGAATTACTTGTCAGGCGAGAAAATGGTTTTCACCATCGTGTTCAGCATGTCCTCTTACCCATAAATCGAACATCTAATCAACTTCAAATACAAAAATTGCTTTTAACAAATTTTCCGGTATTCGCCGGATTCCGGGCGAACTACTTGTCCGGCAAGAAAATGGTTTTCTTCACCGTGTTCAGCATGTCTTCTTACCCTTAAATCAATCATCTAACCAACTTCAAATAAAACTTTTACTTTAACAAACTTTCCGGTTTTGGCCTGATTCCGGGCGAACTACCTGTCCGGCAAGAAAATAACTTTCATTCGGATTCAGCGTGTCTCCTTACCTCTAAACCAACTATCTAAATAGCTTTCAAAAAATATTTTTTTGCTCCTTAATTTGAAACCCCTCCCCCACCCTCAAATATACGGCTACACAGCCCATCTTCGAACTTGACTTGTTCTTTGACTCAAAGGATCCTCCCACCAAGTTTCATCAAAATATCTCAATCCCTTCGAGAGTTATCGTGCTTACAGACGGACGGAAAGACGGGCAACTTTTGCGATGTCATAGGTATCCCGCCACTTACGTTTTGGGATCCCAAAAATCAAGAAACAAATGGCTTGCGATTGTTCTGGGCGGGTAAACAGAATGTTAATATTACATCTTTAAATGCTTTCTACAGCCGTGCCAACCTAGACAATCTTGAATTGCGGTTCCATAATTTATTCCATTTTAGGTTATGCAAATCACACCAGTTGGCCCTCCCAAGAAGTAGACGAAGGTCTTCCAGAAATTCCCTAGCTATGGATAAACGTCGATACTCCGGAAGAGTTTAGTGTGGCCTCAAACCTGCAATATCTAATACATACAATGATTCCCCCATTCCTATCATTCCCAAATTATAATATTTGAATGTAATACCGAAACAAACGTAATAATAATTAATATAAATAATAAATTTTCGCATCCGAAATCTTATCGGGATGTGTGTGCACATGGCTTAACGGTTATGAGCCATAGTTCAACGCTTCAAAAACTAACGTATTGTCGGCCTTATATTTCTAGCAGGCTAAGGCAAAGGAAATCCTATGTCGCCACAGAGTAGCTCATTCGGACGCTTCTCGCATTTGAAGTGGGTGGATCACTCATGCACTTTCATGCTTCTAGTTCGAACACAGACTATCTCCGACCACGGGATCACCTAGTGGCGAAATTCGAAAAGTATACTGCTGGGCACTGAAAATCTCTCAACACAATAATAAAAGTGAAAGAGAAAACTAAAAAATATTTGCTAAACATTTGGCATCATTTTTTTCTTTCAAGAAGTCCTTCGGAGGCTGTTTTAATAGTTGTGGTGTGTCTGCTAGGATCAGTGAGTACTGGCGTATAGAAGACCCAATGAATAATTAGATTCCCGTAGTCTTGGCAACATGAAGTGTTGCAGTTACCTTTGGTCGGCTTCGACGAAAGTGTTGCATAGCAGCACATTGGTTAACTGTCTTCACTACCGTTTTAACACGGATCCTGTCGGCCCCTCAAATCTTTTAAAATGGTATAACCCAAAATAGTATAGACCAATTATCAGTCTCAGTCCCAAAGACAGAAATGAAATGAAAAACTCCGCCAACACAATTAATGAGCCGTCGAGAAATGGGGGGGGGGGGTCTGTAGAAAAGGATGCATTGCTCGAGAGGGTAAACTATACTGTACAAAAAATCTTGCAGGATTTATTACTGGAATTAGTCTTGTCTCTGTTGAGATAAGATTATCTCTAATTCGGATAATTCTTATCATTAACCCCAGTAGCAAATATTGCAGTTAACTTCAATCCTTACTAGGAGAAACTTTTTACAGTGTAGTTCCTGTAATTCATAAGTAATGTTGGTTGTTAGGATTTTGCAGAAAAAAGGTAAAGTCGTTAAATTCACCTTTCATATCAACTGGTAATATGTTCTCTCCCGTTTTCTGCGACATCAATTAAATCCGTCAAGGCCGAAAATTTTTGAAACTGAAAAGTACGGACGAACTCCCTTTGACAGTCTACCTCTATGCCTGATCCCATTTTCAGGAGTGGTCCATATTTCTTCATGATTCGATGAAAACCGTTTTTACCATGAAAACCAATATCTCAACTCTCAAACTGATTATGTTCGATACGGAGTCCAGCAATTTCAGACATCAGAGATCTGTAATAAGCTAAACTGGGGAAGCCAAGGATTTTTTTTTTTTTTTAAGGGCGAAGAGGCGCCAGAAGGATGAAGTTTTTTGAGCTAGTAGGGATCAGAAAAGTGTTATTTTCTTGAAAAAGGTACTATACTAAGAGAAATGGGTGAGCTTCAACATTTTGAATGATTATTATGTGCAAAGTTACTAAAATTAACGCACTGATGTGTTCTAACAAAAATAAAATTAGCTCTGTTCTAACGAAACGCAGTCGTAACAGAACAAAACGAGAAAAAATAAAATTGTTAGCTGAACTTTCATCAAAGTCAAACTTTCGTGCTACCTTTCTGACGTTTTCGTTTTTACCCACTGTATTTTCTTTGTATCATTCGTATCTTTGTATTATTTTTATCATTTGTATTTTATTGTAGATTCAGTATGATAGCCTAGTTTGTTTTTAACGGTCAGTTAATTGTTTGTTTACTATCTCTGAAGTGTTTGTGACATGTTTTTCTCTTTTTTTATATACTCTTCAGTTTTGAAGGAATCAAATAAATAAATGAATGAATGTATATCTATGTTGCCATGGCCCTCGAACTTTTTTGCCATTAATTCAGATCATATGTAGCACACTGTCCGTGCAACCTTATCTTGTCTTGACGGTGGGCCGCAATAGAGGGTGGGTCTGTATGAAGCTAAAGTTAAGAGCTTGGCTCCTATAATCCTCATCCTTAGACCCTAGTTCCTTCAGGCCTCCAGCACCTCCAGAGGCGCTTAGGTCATCCAAGAAGAGCCGCCAGTCGTCTCTCATAACGGCCGCTGCCCTGCATACATCTTCCCATTCGGGCTGGATCACAGCTTAACTATACTAGGCAGTTGCGCAAACATTTTTCAAAAGCAACACATAGCTATCGTCGCGACATTAATTGGCGCTGCGTCAAACCTAGACACTCTCGCAGTTGGAAACTTGATTCCGAAGAGGCAACATGTGCGGCGTGCGCAATAAATGTGAGACCTCCACTGCTTTCTTCTGATAACATTACGCACCCACGGTGGTCAACAGAAATCTCTGTTTCCACTCACGGAATAGACCCTAGATCTTTCCGCGCTGATTGGCTGTGGGAGCGCCGGAGGTTAACGCCTACTCTAAAGATGTGTGTTGAAATCTTTCTATGGGCAAGATACGACTCCGCGCAACTGCCTAGTAGTTAAGCTGTGGGCTGGATAGACTCGTTGATATTATGAGATCCGACTGGTAGGTGCGGCGAAGTATCCTCACAAAGCAAAAATCACGTCCACGGCCTTTCAGTCCAGCCTCTATGGTCGGTCATATTTCTAGAAGTGCTCTTTATTTCTTCATGCTTTGGGAAAAACCGTTTTTATCACGAAAACCAATATCTCAACTCTCGAGCTGATGATATTCGACAAGGAGTTTAGCAATTTCGGGAGAAAAGTCGATCTGGATTAGTGATTGTCTCCGGGACAGAGAGAAGCGATTTTAATTTTCTAAAGCAATCAGCAGTACGTGCTCGAAGTTGTTCTTTCTTTCAGCAGATGTCAGCAATCGTGAGGAGATAGTTAAACTTGACGGAAAGTGGGCTACACATTCTTGCATAGTAACATGCCTTAGCACGGTCACACCTTCTTAATTGGTTTTTATAGAAAAGTAATTAAAATTAAAGGACCCGTCGTATTTATAATGACAGCGCAACATAATTATAACAGCCAAAGCCATGTATAATTTGTTAGACATAAAGACTAGTTTTACAGTATTTAATTAGTTCTGGATATTTGAATTTAAACGGTAAACATGCGAGATGTGCTTTAACTTATTTGTTTGTTATAACACTTGGTATCAGTGACTTGCAGGGGATGGTCGTACTTCCTTGTTTCTGCAGACTATTTAAGTTTTATGTACCTTATTTGTTCAGAGAAAACTACCTAGCTACCTACGTCCCGAAAATCGGATCCTAGTCTATCCAGTCCCTACCCAGAGTTATAATCCAGGGTATTTGTCATTCGACCTTGCGTCTCCGCCTTTGTCTTTCACGTATACTTGTCTCGTTAAGAGTTAAGAGGTGTACGAAAGTCAAAATACGAGAATACTTGCAGGCACCAATATCAGCAAGAACAAATAAGCCAATAGAACCTCCGTCGTTGGTCCCATGCAGCGACTACTGATACCCCGACAAAAGTGAGCAGAGCTGGAGCTAATTGCTGAGCTTTAAGTTGATGCCCGTCTACTTCCCTCTTTGCCGCTGCGCATATCAGAGGAAAAACTGTAGCAGGCGTGCACGACCCGCTCCGCAGCGCTTTACCGGTACAGAGGTTGGGAGAAAATCTTTTCTTGGAACTATTGGAATCTTGGAAGGTTCGTCTGTATGGGAATGTCGCAAAGGGACATTCCGGTTTCAGGTTTGGACTGTGTCACTGGAACATTGTAAATTTTGTTCTATTGTTTTGTAATTTACCATGGCCGCAAGGCTTTAGCGTAAGAAACTACTACTACTCTTACTACTACATGCGATATCACAATGGTAGACAACCAATCGGGTGTTACTCTCGAAATTTCTTCTCCGAGGCTCTACTGCGATATAGCTGTTTGTAGAGGTAACGAATTGTGATCTTCCACAGAGGTCCTACCCTACGCTCCTTTGCATCGGGCAGGGTACCGGGAATATATTTGACTCCGCATAGTCGTTTTACAGACATAGACTTAAGTTTATTTATTTGTTAGTAGTAGGCTATTATCCTATTTTATTCGGACATGACATCACCGTTATATCTTTCTATTTATTTTCCATAAATGTGAGTCTTCACCTTCCGGAATCTGGGTTCCCAGATTTTCCGAGATTATTTTTGAATTTCTTCTGCGATACTTTAAAATTCCGGAAATCTGGAAGTTCAAAAGCCCCTTTTTTCCGGATTATTTTAATATACTTTCGGACCGGTTCATATTCCAGATGCAATTTACAGAAGTCGACGTCAAAGAATAATCTGGAAGCCCAGATTCCGGAAGTTCCGGGGGGTGAAGACCGGGCTTAAGAACCTCGCACCGGATTTTGTACGAGCTCAGATTCAGACTAAAAGCTGGAAAGCCAGCAGGCACCAAGGACCGAACTCCTGCTGAAATCAGAACCGCAATCTATTCCGTCAGCCAGGACATTATCTGATTTTACCACAGTTTCAATCTGACTTACTTAACTCACTGAGGGGAGGGGCAATTTGGCAAAGAGGAAAAAAGAAAATTTGTAAGACCAAAGGTTCCGAGGGATCCACTTCCAACTGTCTTGTCCTTTTTAATCCAGTAAATATTGCTTTTACCAGGAAAAATATACTGATCAGCCGGAACTCGGCAATTTTACCTTATCAGTTTTGTGGCATTTTGTATGTACGGGCTAACCATATTTACCATACCATTAACCATAGCAGCTTACTATGACATGCGGGAATAAAATATTAGAATCAAGTAAGCATCGTGATTTGCTACGTACCGGAACCGGCCCGAACCGGATATAACACGAGGCATCAAAATAAATTAGAGCCCTGCAAACCATCAGCTTCTAACCGGTATAGATCTTCTTTTCGTCAATATTTTGTAAAGCATTTTAATGAGTAAGTGACATGTATGTATTATAAATTACTGATAGGGTCTTATTTAACTATTATGTTATTTAACCTAATAAATTCGTATAGTATATTTTATAAATGAACAATTCAAATTTAGCACCAAGATAACCAACAACCAAGATATTGGTCTTTCAGTAAATGGACTGGTCAGTTTCTACCGTCCACGGCCTCTCTGTCAAAACTTTCATAACAGGCAACACAAGGATGCGCGGTTTCAACAGACAACACTTGGGATATTATCTGTTGTCGCAACAAAAGTTATGCTTGAAATGTTACGCATAATAAGCATTGTCAGGAAGAGCGCGCGCGCGCTTATTTTCGCAACGGCTAATTATTTCAGTTGATCAGTGTGTAAATATTTTAACCATAGAAGGACAGGCGCATAGAGGTGCCACAAATCCAAAAGATTAAGTTCATTCGATGAAATCTATTATCTGTCTGCAGCGGACAAACGGGGTAACCCATTTTCATCAGGTTTTCAGGCCAATTTACGTGAACACGTGATGTGTAACTGGACTGTCGGGTCTTAGCCCCTTTCGGTTAAACTTTGACGACATGCATCTTGGCGTGCATAATTATATGAAACGAGTGAGCTGATTCGGATGGAACTTTGGAAGATGGCAGAGTACACGTCCTAGATCTTGCATTTCAGGCTAAAATCCGACCATAAAGGGGGGTGAGTTAAAGCGGACATTGAGGGGGGGAGTTAGAGGGGGAGCAGTTCATCATGTAGCACGCGAGGCATAATACTTGCAGATAGGCTATGACGATAGAACTTGTCAGGCGTATCAGGAATCTCACCAGATCGACTTGTAGTTGCCACTTCACGGATCCGACAATCCAGGGGGGGGGGGGCATGCTACCTACCCTTTCAAGTGCCGTATGAGTTTGCAAATCTTATTCCATATATTTAACATACTTTTACATTAAAGACAGTACCAGCTGTACTTTTTATACATTATAATCACCGCCCAGGAATTCTAAGCTAATAGCCTACTATAAATAGACTTAGTCAATAATACAGATAATTTCGAGTGTATAATAACAAGGAATGGCAAGAAAAAAGAAACTCAAGTTATATTTGTCAAAGCTAGTAAATTGGAGGATGGCAGGCAGCAAAAAAACGTCGTAAGGATACATTGGCGAAAATAAATTGTTTAAAGTTTAACCGAAAAGGAATGGGATAGGACAATCTAGTTACCCATCACTTATTCACTTAAATTGGCTTTAAAACCCGCTGAAAATGCGTTACTTGGTTGTTCCGCTATTCAGGAATAATCGATCCGATTTTCAAATAGTGGAATTCCGTGTGATTTGTGGTACCTCTAATTTGTTGTATCCCTTACAAGAAAGATTTATGACTTTTTTTTTTGTTCAGGCACTAAGCAATCTTCACCAATATCGCCACTGCCCACTGAAAAGCCTTGTGTTTAGATAAAAATTTCCCGCGTCATAGTAGAATTTTCGCTGTGGGGACGGCCGCAGATATTCTGAACGTCATAACTAGAGCAGATACTGGAAAACAAAAAAAAACCTTTGCAGAATCCAAATAATTCAGTGTATTCAACTAAATGACACAAAAATAAATTGGCTTTTCAGTTAAACTTTAAGAATCGGCCGATTTCTCATGTCTTCTAGGGGGTGCTAATATGACATCATGATCGTTTTATACGCCCATTGTGCTCATCTTAAAGATCCCTCGTCAGTCGTCAGATCACCAACAAGACTGTCTGAACGTTCAAATCAATGCATGGAATTCTCAGGATTTCGTGCTATTTCCAGCGAACCATAGAACAAAATACAGACAGAACAACAAAATGTTAGTAATTAAATACAGACAGAACAATAAATATTCTTCTACTGAAAAGATATCAGAACGTTAAAGGCGACTGACAGACCCCTTTACACCCCCGAAACAGATGCTGACTAGACCCCCCCCCCCGTATATGAGCTAGAACTTTAGTTATGCGCTAATTTTAAGTTAAAGTAGGCTCACTACCAGGGCCTGCATTCCCATTTCTAAATTCATCACAAAAAGTTGCTCCAGAGAAGTTCTTTAAACTCTCTCGGATTTCCATATCCCCCCACCATTTACGAAACGATAACTGAGACTTTGGTCCTCCGACTTCTGTCTAATATATGTATCCGACGATCCTGCAGGGTGGAAATCAAAATTTCTTTCTAGAACTATGGATGAGGATGGACCGTTTATCTCGGTGATTCATTAAAGTGCAGCTGCGACGGGAATGGGGCAAGATAAGCCACTTGAGTTAAAGCACCTATGATCACATTTTTTCAACGACCTGCCCTTTAGACAATCTGCACATGAAAGCCATTCTTGCAAAGAACTCGCCCATCCCAGTAAATCCCGTTGACGGCTCACGGTCGCTCTGAAAACAGTGGCGTTCCCCAGTGGCAGACTATTTGAAATTGTTTGTCTATAGAGGAGATTCTTGACGTCGTTTTGATTGTCCACAATCTGGTACGGTATTGCCAAAGTAATCACATGATTGTTATAACTTTTTCGAACATGAAGTCATGGTCTTTAAACAATTTTTCTTTATGTAATGTTTTTTCTTTATGAAAATAATTGTTTATATTTATCTTTATAGAGGCCAGGTTCTACCTTTTAGTACTTGAAGAAAATAGACCTCTGCGGAGGCTGATACGACTTCGTATTCACCTCGGCTAAAGTCATCATCCTAATGTAATTATTTATGCGACAGTGGGAAGATTTGAACCCCATACCTATTCGAGAAAAGTAGTCTTTTAGTAGATTACTGTGCATCTAACACTGTTCGTCTTACTACACATTTTTGAACGCCCTTTGACGTAAGAGCGAACTGACAAGTTTACTAACGAACACTTTGGGGTTAACAAAGACAGAAGATCCGTTCCATGCAAGACTGCTGAGATAACTCTGATCTTAATGACCAATTAGTTTGGTTTTGTGAGGGAAGATCTACAATGAAATCGAAAACACGTCGATGAGACTTTAGAAGAAGTGGGCTGAGAGATAATGACGATCCAAGGGCGGCATTCGAACCGCACGAACTTCTGCTTGAAATTCCTCTTCGCTAACAAACTGAGCTATCAAGCTGGCTCATGAACATGTTCGCAAACCAACCCGAAATTCTTTGACTGTGTAGTTGTATGGTAATTGTACGAAAAAGTTGCATGTATTGATATGTAGTAGTATGGAGTACTTTTACTTAACAGGCCTCCGACTGGGTTGAGTAGTATCCGATAGCATCCGATCTTGCTGTAATAGCATTCAGTTTGCTAGTAGTAGCATGCAGTGGCAACAGTTACTACTGCATGCTACTTTTTCGTACAACTCCATACGACTAATTCTCGGAAATTTTCATCGGGAATACAATCGCCAGATAACCCGTAGGGAAAGGACTGCCCGGGATCCGTAAAGAGACACGGATTTCCAGGTTTTTTCATGGATTCCGTGAATCTTGCCGGAATTCCAGAGGACAATTCGATTTTCCGTGCCTCCTCCCGGAATTTCGAGAAGCTTTTCTCGGAATTCCATCACAGCAATTTTCCGTGCACCTGGAATTCCGGCAGTAATTTGCGTTCACGGATTTCCGTTACAAGCAACAAATTTCGGTCCTTTCTCCTGGAATTCCGCGAAGCTAATGCCGGAATTCCGTATCTGCAATTTTCCGTCCACCTGGAATTCCGGCAGTAATTTGCGTTCACGGATTTCCGTGACAAGAAACATATTTCGGTCCCTTCTCCTGGAATTCCGCGAAGCTAACGCCGGAATTCCGTAACTGCAATTTTCCGTCCACCTGGAATTCCTGTAGTCACTCGCCTTTCCGGATTTCCGTGACACAAAGCGAATTTCCGGGACTTCTCTTGGAATTCCACGAAGCTTATGACGGAATTTCATCACTGCCATCTGAGGGATTGCGCTCCGATACTTCTCTAGCATTCTTGATACATTTCTGTAAATCTGGATACTTTTATATTCGAAGATTATTAACCGCAAAAACGCCAAACAGACAACAGTATGAAAACTCAATTAATCTAGGTGAATGCCGTTTGGCGGTGTACCCATTAGCACCTAGCTATTTGTAAAGCAGGGTATAAGGTAGGATTTTTTGATACGATCGTTTTCGATCGGAAACAGTTGGTTTGGTTTTCTAAGTCCTGAAACAAGACCTGACTTTTGACAACGATATAGGGAAGTTGATTTTTTTTTTTTAGTTGTAAACGATCAAAATAGTTTTGACTGAAACGGCGAATCTGAAATCCCAATCGTAAACGATTGGAAACAACTGTTTTCAATCGTAATTTTACAACTGTTCACGATCTATTTATAAAAAATAAATAGTGGCGTTTTTGATTGCCGATTAGTTCGGCGATAGCGTAGCTGTTTCACTTTTTGGCGTTTTTGACGTTCGCCGGAAGCGAGGCCGGAAGCCGATAGCCGTAGCTGTTTCTTCTAATTTCTGTTTTTGTGCTCAACGGCTAACGTCTATCGCCTAAATTCCTGTCCATCGCATATCGGCCTAGAACTCACCGATAGGCGATGGACGTTGCCTCCAACGGCTATCGGCTATCGAAAACAGTAAATAAGCACGACGGCAAACTTCCTTCGTCTACCGGGGAAATTTCATCGGCAATCAAAAACGCCACTAATAAAAGCCGTGGAAATGCTTGAAGTTGAGCTGTCATCCGTGTTTTTGCTATTTTCACTTTTCTTTGAAGCGCAATTTCAAAAGCAGCTTTCGTAGTCGAAGCCCCCTCTATAGTGCTAAACCTTCTTCTGGTAATTTTTTAAGAGTGCTACCGTTTAATCGATAATTTTGGAAAGCAAATATTTGCCTCTATATGGTACAGCGCAAATGTCGATCGTTACTATCATCACCTGGATTGAATCACAGGAAAGTCCAGGAAGTTCCCCTTGGCACCGAAATTGCAGATCAGGGACTAGGCTAGGGGTGGGGTGGGGTCGTGGGGAGCCGCGGGGAGATACTTTTCCGTTCCAAATACGCCGGAATTCCGGGACGATTTTCCGTGAAATTGAGACACGTTTCCAGCACGGAAGCGACGGAATTCCCGGGTCAGATTTCAGAGGCTTCCCGGAATCCGCGACAATTTTCCGTGCCGGAAAATCAAATCCGGGGAAGGATTCCGGGGAGTGCACCCTGGAATTCCGTGAAATACGTCGGAAAATCCAGGCAAACTGCCGCGGTTTCCGTGCCGGAAAGGTGTCTCAATTTCACGGAAAAGTTCCGGAATCCGGGAACTCCTTTCCCTACGGGAAGACCAGTAGCAGCAGGGTCAGTGGTCCCGCTCGAAGCGAATCACGCCGAAGGTTGAGATTTTACAACGACAATTGTATTTTTTCGAAATACAATTGAAAAAACGTGAATAAATATGATTTTTAATTTTTTAGTTTACCCGGTTGTTTCCTTTTTTGATTGTTGGTTTGTGTTCTCTGTACCATTTTGGTTAGCTCATGTTGCGACATGGATATTATAGGGATATAATGTTTGTAGTTTAGATATGGCCACCCCCTAGGACAGGCCAGTGCTTTCTGGAGTGGCCCTTATGTGGTTTGTATTATTATCCGTTCAATAAACTCTCTCTCTCTCTCATCAAACATTACAACAGCGAGCAGTAATTAACATATTACAATCAATTTGGAAAAAAAAAATAAGGACTTACCGAGCCGACAAGATTTGAGAGCTGATGCCGCAGCTTGACGACATCCTCATCAGTTATATTCCTTTCTTCCGCATCGATGAGTGAAATCAGCAAATTTAACGAAAACTGAATCGCTGAACGTAGCTTAATTATGAGGTCAGCCTCACTGAAAAGAAAATCGATATGAGGGGCCCTGACACACTAGCTTGTTAGCTTTACTGGTCAGATAAGAAAAACGCTGGACGCTGGACTCCTGATTTCCTTTTTGCCGTTGTCATTCTGATGGAACCGGCTAAACTAAAACCGGGCGAGATTCACACTAAAACATACGAGTGGAAATATTGGGAAGTACTAGTGGAAGATATCCAACCCCTATACAACTGTAAAGCAGGCTGTAATGAGCCAGTTTTCGGCCTTTTAATAACATACGACCAAAAACGGTCATTTGCTGGAACTGCCCTTGTGTAATTTTCACAGCTCAAGACATACGACTCGGGTAGGACTTTCTGAGGCAGGGTTTGCGTGTTAAAAATCTTTCTGTCATATCCTTTTGTTTTCAAGATGCAACCTTGCTTCAAAGGTGATCTAATGGCCAGCTCTTCCTCGCATATAATATGATACAACACTGGTCGCAGAGTTCTGCGATTTAACACAGGTTTTTGACTTCTTCGACAAAGTAAAAGTCAGAATTCTACGACCGGCAAGCTAATAAAAACAAAAGGATACACATTTCAAGCCGAAAAAGCGAGATTTCTCGTTAATGATTTGCAAAAAGGACTGTGCAGAGGCACCAGAATTTCACAGGTTTTGCAGCCAAATGACACAGGTTTTCATCACAACGGGTGGCAACAGTGCACTGTCAGAAGTTTCATAACAGATACACAAGGATGCGTGGTTTCAACATTCAATGCGTAACAGATAACAACTGGGATGTTATCTGTTGTGTTTGAAAACGTTATGCATGAAATATTATGCTTAACAAGGTTTGCTAGGATGAGCCAAAAAAGCATCTACTGACTTTATTGTTTATCGTCATGATGTCGGAAAACTCAGCAGATCCTTTTTGGCGGTTTTTCGGCTCTTCCTGATGGTAACGCTTGCATAACATTTTGAAACACAATAGATAACACCCGAAGTGTTATCTGTTACGCATTATCTGTTGAAACTGCGCATCCTTGTGTTATCTGTTATGAAACTTCTGACAGTGTGGATACTCGAAACTTCATCCCCTGAAGCAGTATTCCTTTACAGAAAACTTCCTCATTCATACGACGGGAAAAAGTTCCACCAAGGAAGTATCTTTTCTCCAGCCACCACTTTCTTCTTTTACAAAAAACTTCCCGCCGTTCCAAAATGTTTCCTTTTCAGTCAGGGATTAGTCAATCCCCAACTGTTGCTCCGGATTGCCGAATCCCAAACCGGATAGCCGGATCCGGTTGTGAAAGGAGGAGGGTCGGGCGATTGGAATGCTACCTGTCCTCGCAAATTACTCCCAACAACTCAATCGTCGGCACCAGACATGCATATAACTTCTACTTCCGTCATGACCTCGGCATACAATGGGAAGTTATCACTTCAGTCGCACAGCTTTATAACGAATGTAGGATATATGCTACTTTCGTGTGAATGCATAGAGTTACAGGGACTAAAGGAGGAGGTTTTTGGATAAGAAAGGGATTATAAAAGTAATTGTGAGTGAAAGTTTTAAAGAAATATGTAATTTTTGGAAGTTTCTCTAGGTTAGCTTTCGAATACAGGAGAGATTTTTCCTTATGAACAGATATGTAGTGTATGTAAACCGATTTAGAGCGTGTTCCACCCTACTTACCGTAGTTACTACGCATGACGTCACGGATCCTGGCTTCATGGCGTCAAGGCTGAAAAGCATTTTCAGTTTTATGCATAATATCGTGCCACGGGCAAATCGGGCCAATCACGTAACAGAGATCGTATTACTACGCTCTCGAGCGTGGTGAGCAAATAATTACTGTTAGTTCCTATTTACTACTAGTTGCTAATTAGGTTAGGTTAGGTTAGGTTATTCTTTATTTTACACAAAATCACACTAAACAACTTATAATAAAACACAAAAACTAAACGATCTATCTTCAAATGAGCCAGTCACCCGAGAACCCGGGCGTCCAGGTTGTCCTGGGGGTGACCACTAAATCCAAAATACCGATCACATAACTTTGTCAGCAGTGGAATCAACCTCCAACCACAAACTGTCCAAATCTAATATTAGTTACTACTTACAGTCAGCGTAGTAACTTTTCACGGGGCAGGAACGAGACTAGTAACTAACAATTACTATTGTTAGTTGGGTGGACCACACTCTTAAGAAGTAGCATATGTAACAGTGTGTTAGTATCGTTGTTGTAGATGGCCTTGTGACTTTCATATGCAAGTAAATTTTGCATTCATTCATTTGTAGAGGCTTCTTCAATCCCTATTCGACACTGATGGCTCAGGAGAGCCTAAAGTCTCTGTTGGTCCTGACACGGTCCTTTTCCCTCTATTTTTTTGTATGGTATTTTTTTTAGTTTTGTAAATATTTGCTTCACCTCCCTCGTTGGACTCGCACTAGAAATATCGTCACAGCTTACAAAATAATTGACTGCTAACAGCAGTTGCACAAAAGTTCAATAACTGCCGGGGACTCGCAGTTCACTTGTCTGACCATCTAGCTTCTCCTCACCCGCGAAAAACTATGTTGTTGTGGGTGTAAGGTTTGATGTATATGTTGTGTGATGTGCTCCATCTTTTTTCTCTCGTTTTCCCCTACATTCCATCGTGTTGTGTGTTTTTATCATAATACAAAGCAAGAGAAAAGGCTTTCGCCTCTAAAATCATCGACATTTGACTGCGTAGCTCCTCCCACAGGGCGGGGCCAAACAAACTCCTCCCTTAAGGCGGAGACTTGGCTCCAGCAGCCAATCACAGGCCTCCTTCGACTTTGTTAAATTTATCAACGAACCGGGATCATGGGCTCATCAATTCGTCCGTTCAATTTGTTCTGACACTTTTGCATTTTACTTTGATAGTGATGTTGATGGTCGTGGTGTCTCTTTCTTCTTTTTCTTTTACTTCGTCTATACCTTGTGGTTTTAATAGTTCATAAGTAAAAATTACTATTATAAGTATTCTATGCTATGTTTGCTATGTTTTCATTTTGTTGATGTGTCTTATCATTTGTTCTTGGTATTATGTCGATAAAAATCAGATTTTCAGTATTGAATTAAATGAAATGAAATGTGACATCGGATCTACACGGTTCAATGCTGCAAAAGGGGGTCAAGACCAAATAATTTATTATTGTGCTTCTGGGAGGCACTAACATCTTTCTAAACTTACTATTGCTACAGACCCTCTTATGAAAACTGTTAGTCCGCAACTTGCAATTTCCAAACTGCATCCCGCTTCCCCCTTCAAATCGCATGAGAACTCGGATCCCGGTGACTCCTATCTTTCGTACCTTAAAAAGAAGTTTCGGATTTGTTTTCCGGAAAGTTTTAACCAAAAGTGGACCGTAAAAGTTTCCTCTGCCGAATTTCCTAACGTTGCGACCAAGTTCTTTCTCCCCGAACTTTTCTCATACAACCACGTGAACATTCCCAGTTTATAACTTAGGTATAATGTCCCGTATCCATTGTCGGAAATTAAAAGAGAATTGGCAACACCGGCGACTATGTGACACTGCACTTACGACCTTAAGGAAACAAGAGCTGTAAGCTTATATGCCACTTGCAAGAGTAGTTAGCACTGAGATCAGCTCAGGTCAAGGTCAAGATCGGATGGCTCTTCTCAGAACTAAAACCCCCAAGAAGCGTATAGTCCTATCAATTTCTGAACATCTGTTAATTTCTGAACATATCTCTCCACGCTAAGTGGTTCACAACATTTCAGAGATCCCCCCATTCCAACTATCCTCACAGTAGCCAAGTCCGATCCGGATCTGTAACTGAACATCTAGGAAATGTGGCCACATAAAAACAGCGGTCTTCGAGTTGCACCACACTGGAACCCTTCCGAAGCGTAAAAGGAGGAAAGACCCTACCACCGAAGACTAACCAACAGGAGTCCTTCATGTAAGACACAAATGATCACGGCTCTCAGGTAATTAGGATGTGTTGTTAGGATGTACACTTTAAAGTTTAACCGAAAACGGCTAGGATATGACAATCTAGTTACCTATCACTTATTTACTTAAATTGGCTTGAAGACCCGCTGAAAATGAGTTACTTCGTTGTTCCGCTATTCACAAATAATCGATTTTCAAATAGTGGAATTTCCGTGTGATTTGTGGTGCCTCTATGCGCTTGTATTTTTGTTGTATGCCTTACGAGAAAGATTTATGATTTTTTTTCTGTCCAGGCACTAAGCAATCGTCACTAATCTCACCATGCACTGCCCACTGGAAAGCCGCATTTGTGTTGAGATTAAAATTTCCCGCGTCATAGTAGAATTTACGCTGTGGGGACGACCGGGGATATTCTGAGCCTCATAACTAGAGCAGATAGTGGAAAATAAAAAAATACCTTTGTAGAATCCAAATAATTCAGTGTATCCAATGAAATGACACACAAATGAGTTGGCTTTTCAGTTAAACTTTAAGGGGGCCAGGAGTTCATATGTAAGCAACGCACTTGAGGGACAAAATAAGAGCTGAGCGCACAAAGGTGATAACTCACTTTTTGCTAGTTTCGATATAATCGCGTTCAAAGTTTGGGAAGTTACTATATCGGAAGCTAGTTATCACCTTTGTCGACTAATTATCTCTGTAGGGAATGAAAAAGTGTACCAGACGGTGCTCTTGACTCAATTTGCCCAAATCGGCGAGTTGTGCGCTCAGCTCTCCATAATGATCACAGGTCTTTGGGAACATGAAAATGTTTCGTGATCCATTCCGGACCCGAACCGAAACATCTGGGATACGCGCTCCAGATCGGATAGCTCGTTCGAATGTTAATGCGTGTCACAAGATTCCGGACTACCCCTCCCTCCACTTCCCTTGGACTGTCATATCCAGGAAATGGCGATTTAAAAGTCAATCTGGCCAGGCCCGTAATATGCCTGACAAGTTTCATCGTCCTAGCCCATCTGCAAGTACCATTCGCGTGCCAAAGGATTCTCCCCTCCCCTACTTCCCCCAAAGTTGTCGGATCCGGTCCAGACTTGAAATGAAACGTCCGACACAAGTGCTCATGCCAATTATCAAGTTCGTTCATATCTGATCACGAGTTCGGAAGTTAGACATGCCTCAAGCAGGATTCCAGATTCCCCCTCCCTCCAATCCCAAGGACGGTCCGACCCGACAGGTTACAACTTTAAGTCTATCTTAAAGTAGGGAGCGGGCATCCCTAAGATGCCCGCCAAGTTTCATCGTTCTAGCACATCTGGAAGCACCCAAATTCGTGATCACTGGACCGATCGACAGACCGACGGAAAATCTATCGGTACCTTCTGCTCAAGTGCCACAGAAACACGGAGCGAAAAAATAAAGCGGGAGTTACAGTTCGAGGCTATCGCGTTATCGATATAAAAAGTGTTGCTACTGAGGCCCTTCGGATGATCTTTCAGGTGGACGGGGATCCACCCCCCCACCTACCCCCATGGGTTCAAGCACCCAAACTCGCGATCACTGGACCGACCGACAGACCGACGGAAAATCTATCGATACCTTCTGATCAAGTGCCACAGAAACATGGAGGGGAAAAATTATGCGGGAGTTACAGTTCGAGGCTACCCTGTTATCGATATAAAAATTGCTGCTACTGAAAGCCCAACCATGTAGGCCATGGAGGCGTTACTAGCCAAAATGTTGGGGGGAAGACCAAGGTAGTTTACCGACTGGATGGTCATTTTTACCCTGTTTCTCAAAAATCCAGAGAAATTACGAAAAATCGCGGCGTTTTTGCGCCATTACGTTGCCGACTCGATTGACCGGGCGATTGGTTGGCCGACAACATTGGAAACGCCCCCAAGGTATTTTGAGTTAATTTCTGCCGACGAGATTACCACAGAAGTACTCCTACTGGTTCGATTAGATCTGATTTTGTAAAGAAATTTGTAGACCAAAAATATCAGTTTTGTTTCGCGAGGGGCGACAGCTCAGTGAAAAATATGCAGACGAATGCCACCCCCTTTCCTGCCGGAAGGCCGAAAAATTTTCGGCGATTTTTTCTTTTTTGACCGTTTTTAACACTAAAAGCACCTCTAGCCAGACTAAAATTCGACTCCAAATGACGATTTTGATAAAAACGAGGTGCAAACAACACCTTTTAATCTTGTAATCATTCACATTATGACTCTAAAACTGTTTCTGAGATTTGTTACTGAACCGTGCTGTAAATAATTTCGATTGATCTTCTCAATTTATATTTTAGCGTACGTTTTTACCGTAAAAAAACCCTTTTCCGAGAATTTCGGGTGAGGATCGCCCCTGTCGCCCGTGTTTCGCACACGTTTTTCCCACTAAACATCCCTTTTTCAAGAATTTCGGGGGGGGCGATAGCCTCTGTCCCCCCCCCTAATATACGCTACTGAGTATAATTACCCCCTTTCCCCTAAATGTCAATATACCCTTTCCCCAACCCATGCGTGAAACCTCTAGCCATGGTATTACACAAAATAAAAAAACTAAACGAAATTCACATATTACCAATCATAAACAAACGGAAAACCGGGGCAAATTTGGAGAAAGTCCTCTCTGTACGACAATCTCAAGCCAATAAACCTTCCCAAATTTTAAATTCATATACAGAAGATTTTCTCTCAACCTCCGTAGCAACCGTTACTTCCCCCCGATTCCACTCCATAAACCTTCCTCCTTAATACTTTTAGATCTTCGCAAACGTTCACTATTTTCTAACGCCTGTCCACACATCGGGCAACAAAAACTGTCCACTGCCCTAACTTTACCTAGATATTTACTTCGTTCTCCAAGTGGCTTGACATGCACTCGGACTGAAATCACCCTTTTTCCCTCATGCATTTCTAAAACCTGCCTTAGAATAAGTCTCCTCCCCCCCCCAAGCCTCTTTGGCCTTGGTTATAGAAATTGTGCCAACTACGATCTGAGGACACGTCGTACTTATGCTAGTAAGAAGTCATTCTACTTCAGTAGTATTTCCATCCATTCTCGTTCCGCGAGATTCTTCACTTCATAAGTGTATCATATCCCCTCTATTAGCAACACACTGATTATCACGCTTGTCACATTTGTTGTCTTTACCTGACGCACATTGCACCCGATCACTGTTTCCGAGGAGCTTATTCGTCCAGAGACCGGTTATGCAAATTTTGTCAAGATTCTCATCCAAGGCAAGTGACGTGGAAAGAGGCTAAAAACAGCCGAAGCTGTGTGTAATTTTCTGTAAGCATAGCTTAGGTGCAACGTGGTCAACTATCTCCAGAGCAAAATAACGCTAGAGAGTAGCGTCAAGACCTATGCTTTCCTTTCTTCACAAACGGTCCATACTCATAGCGCCACCCACTACGCTTGCATCATTTAAAGCCAGTCAAACTTGCGGGTTTAGAAATTTCTAATAAAATTCTGCGGTCTGCACACATCGAGGAAACAGGTGAGGTTGTATCTTTTTTGTTTGCTGTGTTCAAAATATGAAGATATTGGAGCCAGCGCTGGTGCACGACTTGCTTGAGTTTCTGTAGGGACGTTCACTATCGCTAGTGGTGCTAGTGTCGCTACTACTCGAGTGTGTGTCACTTCTTTTAAAGCGAGACAAACTTGCGGGTTTAGATATTTCTAGTAAAGCAAAAATGCGACCTGCACACATCGAGGAAACAGCGGAGGTTGTATCCATTTTTTTGCTGTGTTCAAAATATGAAGATATTGGAGCCAGCGCTGGGCGTGCACGATTGATTGAGGTAGCGTTCCAGCGACGTAATATTAGTTACGATCGTTACTATTCTTGTTATTATTGCCGTTCCAGAGCCCGCCGTAATAAGTAAATTGGCTCCTCCCACTTATTATTTTCGTTCCAGGACTGTTACGATCGTTACGATTTACTTATGATGGTCGCGAACATCATAAGTGATAACTATCGGTTCTGCAGGAACTCCCGTAAGAGCGATGACGTAAGTACGCGTTTTTATTATTTGCGTTCCACAGAGCGTGATAACTACCACCATACGACGATCGCCCCTCCTCTTATCATCGTAACTTGTAATAACTTCACTGGAACGCTACCTGAGTTTCTGTAGGGACGTTCACTATCGCTAGTGGTGCTACACTGTCAGAAGTTTCATAACAGATCTAGCATAACACTTTCAAGAAAAACACCTTTTCACTTAGAAATAAAGTGTTATGACCAATTAAGTTTATATTATTTCGTGCCTAGATCTCCAACAACACCTTCAATTGGTAAAAATACTACACTGTCAGAAGTTACATAACGACAACAGAAGGGTGCCCGGTTTCAACCGATAACACTTTGGGATGTTATATGTTATGTTTATTTCGTTCCCGTTAGTATTTTTACCAATTGAAGGTGTTGTTGTAGATCTAGGCACAAAATAGTATAAACTTTATTGGTCATTATATATTATCGCCCGAAGAAAAGCAAGGGCGATAATGATTATAACACTAGTACATTTGTTTTAATTTTCTGGTATTTCCCTGATGTTAAAAATAAAAAAGTTACAGCCCGGCGATATCAAAATAAATGTCGCCCGGGCGATATTTATTTTGATATCGCCCGGCTGTAACTTTTTTCTTTTAACATCAGGGCAATACCAGACAATTTTGGCACTGGGTAGGATAGGACCGATATCATGGGACTGCACGGTGTACTGGTGTTATTATATATTATCGCCCTTGCTGAGGGTGATAGCGAGGGTGATATCTGCCTATCATGCTGCCCAAGGGCCAAATTTTCCGCTATCGCCCGAAGACAAGCAAGGGTGATAATTATTATAACACTAGTACACTGTGCAGCGCAAGCGAGCAAGCGTAACCGCAAGTGACAACACTGTAATGCCTCGCGTAATATTTGAAAAGCACTGCCGGCATGCCGACCGTACGCAACGTTGGACAAAATTCTGGTTGAATTTTTTCACACGAGCTAAGCCAGATTTGCTCCGAGATGAGAATTTCCAAGATCTAGGTGAGGCATGGCTGTTTACCTAGGCTAATGGTTCTTGGTTGTTAGCACTCATCCTGACTTTGTCATATCAATCCACTTGGTACTTTTGCATGGCGCTTTTTGTGTTGGCTATCACTACTGCAAGGTGGCCTAGACTGCAACTTTACTGCTGCCCAATTAGTGTTTTTTTGTTTTTTCCTCCTGAAAGTGATGTCTTTAATTAATTTTTTTGGAGATCGGCTCAGTTTTTACCGCCCGGCTCAATCTTTACCGCCCGGCTCAATCTTTACCGCCCGGCTCAATCTTTACCGCCCGGCTCAATCTTTACCGCCCGGCTGGCTCTTGTAACATCAGGGCAATACCAGAAAATTTTGGCCCTGGGCAGGATAGGACTGATATCATGCGAGTGCATGGTGTGCTGGTGTTATAACACTTTATTTCTAAGTGAAAAGGTGTTATTCTTGAAAGTGTTATGCGCTATCTGTTATGAAACTTCTGACAGTGTAGTGTCGCTACTATTCGAGTGTGTGTCACTTCTTTCAAGTCTTGGCGCTACTCCCTAGTGTTACTTTGCTCTGACTAAATCAGAACATCTGATCAGAAACGCTATGTAGTGCGAGGTGAACTATAAGGGACCGGTCGGTCGTACCTATCCTATAACCAAGAACAAATAAGCCAACAGAAGTCTTTGGTACCATGCACCGACTATGGATGGATACCCCGACAAAACTAGACAGAACTAGACCTACTTGCTGAGCTTTGAGTTGACGCCCGTCTTTTTACCTCTTCGCCTAAGCGCATCTCGGAGGAAAAGACTGCAGCAGGCGTGCATGACCCGCTCTGGAGCGCGTAACATGTGATGTCAAAACAATAGACAACCAGTAGGCTTTTACTCTCAACATTTCTTCTCCGGGGCTCTACTGCGATATAGCTGTTTGTCGAGGTAACGAATTGTGATGTTCCGTGTCGCTCCTACTTTGCTCGTTTGCATCGGGAATGTATTCGACTCCGCATGGTCGTATTACAGAGATAGGGAGACGGAGGTTCTTGTGCTTATCTGTTCTTGCTATAACGCCAATGCAACCTATTTCCGCAATCATTCCATCCATCAAGGCTTTATCGATGGTATTTCATATTCCTTGAACAGACGATCAGAGTCCGGTGCTCGCGGACTCGAATTCCAGCCTGGATTTCAGCACAGTCATCAATTCCATACGCGAGAGTTGAGATTTTTTCAACTTGACGATGAAAGTGAAGAAAACAAAGCAGGGAAATCATGATCGCGTGTTCACACTATTAAATCCGGCGAATTGTATAAGATACGTTCTAACTTCCATAACGCAAATATTCTGACTCACGGAGACCCAAACAAGTCAGTTGCTTCACGACACGAGACGGACGAGGTCGTTTTCTCGAACTGGTTGCAAAAATACTACTTTTGCTTTTCGCACGACAAAGTGATCGATATCTGGCCGTGAAGGCCTCGGATTATGATTCCACATTGCATGCAACAATCATCACGAGGAGTGACCAACATGATGGGAAATCCTTACTTCCCTTCGGTTGCGACTTAAGGTAATATACGTTTAACTGAAAATACAGCTTATTTTTAAATCTGATATTTGAATACAACTAAATTATTTTACAAATACAAGGGATTTTGTATTTTTCGACCGGTGCTCTAGTAATAATGTTCAGAATGTGCGCTGCTTGCACGACTACCCAAAATTCACCCAGACGCGGAGATTTAGAATTTCAACAAAAGCCTTCATCTCCATGTGTTACGGACGCTAAGCTCGGAAAAGTCACGGATGAAGAAAGTATAAAAGTGATGCCATTTTTAGTTTATTTTTCGGCAATAGTTTACCTTTGTAGTTGTCTAACATTTCAAGCATATAGCACAAATAGGGACATATAGGGACAAAATAGGGACATTTATAGGGACAAAAGCACAGAGGTATATATCATGCTCATTCGATCGAATCGATTATCTTCGGATAGCGGACAAAGTAACTCATTTTTATCGCGTTTTCAGCCCTATTTAAGTAAATAAGTGAAATTTAACTACACTGACGGATCTCTGCCCTATTCGGTTATACTTTAAGGTATATTTGTAACTATTTGTGCCAGAAGAAAGCTAAAACATTGGCTGTTAGCTGACTTCAAGTTTGTTACTTTTCCTTTGCATAAGCAAGATCCAAACTAAGAAAGTGAAACATTTGCCGAAGTGCTTAATCCGCATACCTGTAGGCCTACTATAGTTGCTATGACTTCGAGCAAAGAGACACACAGCCGTTCGACTGACTTCATGGGAAGAAAAAGCGACATGTGGATCTGGCATGTAAAGAGGGTCTTCCACTGGCAATCGTAAGGTCGGATCTAATGCTCGGCCAAACTCAGCTTGCTCTCATTGGCTGAGAGTCGCAAAAATGGGCCGCTTACGACGTGTTACGATGGCTTCCGACGGCTTACAGACTACAGTTGCCAGCGGCAGGGGCGTCACTATGGGGGGGGAGGGGGGGGACTCTCCCCCCCAAAGGTCTTGAGAAAGTACTTTCGTCGGGCGAAGCCCGGCGAAAGTACACTTGTTTGTCGGCGCGGAGCGCCGGCAAACCCAGAAGAAATCAAATTTTGCATGCTTTTGTCGGGCGTCGGTCGACTCGTCGGCACATCGGGTTCTTTTCATACGCAAGAAATCAAATTTCGCATACATTTGTCGTGCAGAACACAGGAGAAATCGAGTTTTGTATCTTTTTGTCGGGCCCTCGATATGCTCGTCGACACATCGGATTATTTTTATACATAAGAAATACAGAAGAAATTCAATTTTGTAGGCTTTCGTCGGGCGTCGGTAGACTCGTTGGCACATTGGGTTCTTTTTATACGCAAGAAATCAAATTCGATATACATTTGTCGGGCAAAAAACAGAAGAAATTGATTTCTGTACGCTTTGTCGGGCGTCGGTCGGTACAGTCGGATTCTGTTGATAAATCAATTTCAGCAAACTTTGTCGGGCGCACCCGGGAAGACCCGTATCGTCGGCACATCGGGTTCTTTTTATACGCAGCGTAAGAAATCAAATTCTGTAAACATTTATCGGGCGCATCCCGAAAGTTTAAATTTTGTCGGCACATCGGATGCTATTTACACGTAAGAAATAAATCTCTTTACAGTCTTGTCGGGCAAAACAAAGAATAATTCGAGTTCTGAATGCTATAGTCGGGCGTCGGTATTCTTGTCGGCCCATCGGCTATTCGCAAGGAATCGGATTCTTCAAACATTTGTCGGGCGCACCCGGAAATCTTCATTACCCGTAATAAATCAAATCCGTAAACTTTCGTCAAATCCTGAAAGTTTATGTCTCGTCGGCAAATCGAGATTTTCTACCCATTCTAACCCAGAAGAAATCAAATTTTGCATGCTTTTGTCGGGCGTCGGTCGACTCGTCGGCACATCGGGTTCTTTTCATACGCAAGAAATCAAATTTCGCATACATTTGTCGTGCAGAACACAGGAGAAATCGAGTTTTGTATCTTTTTGTCGGGCCCTCGATATGCTCGTCGACACATCGGATTATTTTTATACAGAAGAAATTCAATTTTGTAGGCTTTCGTCGGGCGTCGGTAGACTCGTTGGCACATTGGGTTCTTTTTATACGCAAGAAATCAAATTCGATATACATTTGTCGGGCAAAAAACAGAAGAAATTGATTTCTGTACGCTTTGTCGGGCGTCGGTCGGTACATCGGATTCTGTTGATAAATCAATTTCAGCAAACTTTGTCGGGCGCACCCGGGAAGACCCGTATCGTCGGCACATCGGGTTCTTTTTATACGCAGCGTAAGAAATCAAATTCTGTAAACATTTATCGGGCGCATCCCGAAAGTTTAAATTTTGTCGGCACATCGGCTGCTATTTACACGTAAGAAATAAATCTCTTTACAGTCTTGTCTGGCAAAACAAAGAATAATTCGAGTTCTGAATGCTATAGTCGGGCGTCGGTATTCTTGTCGGCCCATCGGCATATTTTTATTCGCAAGGAATCGGATTCTTCAAACATTTGTCGGGCGCACCCGGAAATCTTCATTACCCGTAATAAATCAAATCCGTAAACTTTCGTCAAATCCTGAAAGTTTATGTCTCGTCGGCAAATCGAGATTTTCTACCCATAAGAATCAACTTTGTGCCTACTTTCTTATGGATGGCCACTACTTTTTTGGCGGAAAGATCTGTGATTTCACAGGTAGCCTTACTTTTATTTGGGATCGCTCATCAGCGTTTTCACATAATTTCGCCTGCGGCGCGTTTCGTAGTATTTTCTATCTGGGAAAATGGTGTTCCGTTTAGTTGGCGTCTTAGGATTGAAGTTCTTGGAGACTGGAAACACATTAAAAGCTAGAAACTGTAAAGTATAGGTATAGAATGGCCTAAAAATTTTCGGAAAAAAGTCAGATTAACAAAATTTCGCCTGCGGCGCTTGATTTAACTTGTTCTGGTTTCATTCGTTGGAAAGCTTCGCTTTTTAGCGAAAGGTGAAAAGAAAAGCTGAATATGTAGATTTAAATAGAGGAATTTACATTAAAGGAATAATCTCAACTACTGCATTACAGTTAGTTTTACACAAAATTTCGCCTGCGGCGCATTTTGTAGTATTCTGTATTTGGAAGAAAGGTGTTTCATTGAGTTTGCGCTTTAGGATTGAAATGCGTGGGGTTTGAAACACCTTAAATGCTGTATCTTGTAAGCTAAATTTTCCCAGAAAAAGGGTAGATTTAAAAAACTTCGCCTGCGGCGACTAATTTAACTTGTTCTGGGTTTAGCCGTTGGAAGCTTCGCAAATTTTTCCAGACAAAAAGGCAGATCTAAAACATCGCGGCAACGGCGTTTTTCGTCGGCACAAACTGGACGTCCCCCCCCCAAAGGTAAAAGGCTAGTGACGCCCCTGGCCAGCCGAGCATTTAACTTCCAATGTGAACAACACATCACACGAGTTCGGAACTAGGTAATAAAGCGGCAAACACGAACTTACACGAGGCAGTATGTGTTACTTTGTCTTTGTGAACCTAGATCTAGTACAGGAAGAGAAGATCAAGAACAAAGGAAGGCTCAGATTCGGTTATCAATTAGAGCCCCATCAAATCAATCTTGTTTTTGGCTAGAATCAATGTCAGAGGACGATAGAGAAACACGAGTCACATATTGTTGGCAGGTCCCCTGAGTAAGCCAGCTTTTGATCGTCCATGATTGCTGTGAACTTTCTTTATTCTCCGATGCTACTGTACCGGTTGGCGGTAGGGTACAGGGAATAACAGACGAGAGCATATGGTCGGCAGGTTTTACACCTTTTATATTACCCTAGCTCTCTCAGGGATTATGAGCTTCTGAAAACACCACCTTTCGCCGGTTTCGTTTTGTACCTACGACTTATTAGTGCTTTTTCGGTCTAGCCGAGTTTTGACAGTCGCAAACTTAGCTGAAAGCTTCGAATTCCGCCGACAAACTCTTAAACACATAAGGACATGAGAGGCTTCAAAGATTAGTTGCGTTTTAGCAGATACCGTGGTATCTGTTACCACGATAACTGGATCTGCAATTAGTCGTTTTGCAGTTACCGTGGTATCTAATACTACGGTTGCTCTGCAAAAAACGCCAGTTGCCTAAATTGCACTTTTCCAAGTCATCCCAAAAGAACAAGACCAAAGGTTTCGATGGGATCCCAAAAATTTAATATTTGACCAACTACGTCTTCTCTACGCCAGATCCAGTCTTCGCCAGGCTAATCATCTGAGAAAATTAAGTTCAGATATACCTGTATAAGCCATATTTATTTTGACGATGCTGATCGAAACTTCCTGCTTTACTTCTGCCGAATTTCCGTTTTCGGCCGAATTCCGAGCGAACTACTTGTCCAGCCAAAAAAAGATAGTTCAGAAACGAATTCAGCGCATCTCCTTATCCCTATAAAGAACGTCTAATCAACTTCAAATAAAACTTTTACTTATACAAAAAATCCGGTTTCAACCGGATTCTGGACGAACTATATGTCCGGGTAAAAAATGATTGTCATATACAGATTCAGCGTATCTTCTTACCCTTAAATCTATCATCTAATCAACTTCAAATACAAATTTTACTTTTAACAAATTTTCCGGTTTCGGACGGATTCCCGGCGAACTACTTGTCCGGCGAGAAAATGGTTTTCACCATCGTGTTCAGCATGTCTTCTTACCCCTAAATCGAACATCTAATCAACTTCAAATAAAACTTTTGCTTTGGACAAATTTTCCGGTTTCGGCCGGATTCCGGGCTAACTACTTGTCCGGTCAAAAAGTGGTTTTCACCATCGTGTTTGGCATGTCTTCTTACCCCTAAATCGAACATCTAATTAACTTCAAATAAAACTTTTACTTTTAACAAACTTTCCGGTTTTGGCCGGATTCCGGGCGAACTACTTGTCCGGCGAGAAAATGGTTTTCACTATCGTGTTCAGCATGTCTTCTTACCCCATAATCGACTATCACATTAGCTGTTTCAAAATATTTTGTTTGTCCCTTAATTTAAACCCCCTCCCCCACCCCTAAATGTAGGGCTACAGTGCCCATCTACGAACTCGACCTTACTCTTGACCCAAAGAATCCTCACACCAAGTTTTATCAAAATATCTCATTCCCTTCGAGAGTTATCGTGCTTACAGACAGACGGACGGACGGACGGACGGACAGACGGACGGACAGACGGACAACTTTTACGATGTCATAGATATCCGTCACTAACGTTCTGGGATCCCAAAAACTGATATCCAGTCACATCACTAAGTGCCAAACTTCTTTCCCACCTATTTGACAAAATCCTAGGCTCTATGGTTGGTGATGATGAAAGTGAGATGACTTTTTCAGATACCACGGTAACCGGCCTGATACTACGATAACTGCAAAAACGCCTTTGAACGTGATATCAGATACCACCGCGGTAACTGCAAAAACGACTTTAGACCGTGCTATCAGATACCATGGTATCTGCAAGAACGCAACTATTGTTTTGGACTTCTTCTGTTTTGCTTGGTTTTGCTTGGTCTTCTGTTTTGCTTGGTTTTCCCACTTTTTTATCACTGCGCTTTCTGTTTTCAAATATTTTGCGTTCAGCCAACGCGTCGGAGAGCAGGAAGGCTGGTTGAGTTGACAAACGGCAAAACGCTAACAAGAAAATCGCTCCTTCGAAATGGCAAGTAATGGTATTTTAAAAGCCGATATTTCTGAGCCAAATCACCATGAAAAAATCATTTCTATATAGTAGCCCAAGAGTTGTGCTTTTACGAAGTTCTCGCCAGAACCTACAAAACTTGCTGGACCGGTTTCAAACTGTAATACCTTCACTCTGGCCGATGAAAATGAACTCTTTCCTTTTATCGGGTCAGCTAGCTTCATTAGTTTCAGGGATGATTTGACGGTCTTTTTCCCGGACAGGGAGTTCCGGAAATCTGTCCGTAAAAAAGAGAATAATCTAACCAGTTTCACGCGAAACGGTAGCCGGTGAAAGTTGATTATGGGATTTAGGCTGGTGGTGGGGAGATAGAAGACAATCTGGAGCGGAAGATACAAGGATGACTCTGCCTCAGATACTAAAGACTAAGAAGAAGTTGTCGGTGAAAACGATATTGATGAGTCAAGTTTTTAATTTGGAAAGAATCCTTAGGTTCTTTCAGGGGCGTCATTTGGCCCGCCTCCCTTTTCAAGGGGGACCACAGCTACACACGAAAACCACTGTAAAACCTAGTTGACGAGGGGCAAAACTCTTTATCCAAAATATATTTTGTACATATGTCTTCGTGAACAGCCTATATTGTTTACTTTTCGTTCACGTGTATTTTGTTACTTCATATTTTCGGTGTTACCTGACGTACCGGTATGTAGAAATACCAACTTTTCCGGGTTCTAGAAAAATTCGAAGGGAACTTAAAGGAAAACTGGCTGCCCAAAAATAAAAGTAGTTGAATTTAAATATTACCACGCATAAGCAATTTAATTATGAAATTAATGCAGGGAACATTGGAAATACTGTGAGATGCTACGCGAGTAGCATCTAGTAGGGCCATATGAGCTATATAGAAGCTCATATGGCCCTTGCAAGGTTGGGTCAGACGATGAAAGTTCGAATTTGTAAATTCGTGGGTTTATTTTAAGCATTTGTAAGAAAATCCCTGGAGGCACTAATGATGATGGGCCCTGGATAGCCCTTTTGCACTATGCGGTTATGATGCGCACTTTAAAGGGGCAAGAATTAATTTGTAAGCAATTTGCCACAAGCCGTATGGCTTACTCCATTATTGAATAAAATAAATAAATAAATAAATAAAATCATTGAAGCATGAATGATCGTTGGCGATTGGGGATCATAAAAATGTATCTTTTGGTCAAAGGTATTTTTTTTCACTTTGAGGTTAAGAGGCGTAACATAGCCTACTATCTTTTGTGGGTCAATATCAACCAAGGTTTCAGGCGTGAAAAATCCTTGTCCGACACAAAAAACAATCTCGAACAAGAACAGAAATACAAATGAAAGGACACACTGAAAATATTCAGAAGGATGGACTTACTCGATGCTGATACATATACATCACATATGTCATATTGCCATTAGGCATATTCAATGACAATTCATTAAATTAAATTCGAATCGCGTCGAAGCAAAGGGGATGCCCACTAATGACAAATGTATATACGTTTGTTTTAGTTTGTATGGATTTTTCATTGAATCTCTGCTGGACTTCTCAGTTCCGCAAGCAAGCTTACCTAGTCAAGCACGGAAGCCTAGGCACGTGCCTAGCATCACCGTACACACCCATGCCTAGGCACAGATTTTGGAACAGTCACGGAGTTCCAGGATCTAGAACTCGATGTATGGCTAAGCCTAGGCACGTGACTAGGCATCTGTGCTTGGCTAGGCATGCTTGTGAACGCGGCTTTAGCCGCACTCGGATGGTCTTGATGAGAAACATGGAAAAACATGCATTGTAGGTATTTCTGACCAATGATCTCATCGGAAGTGATTTGCGTCACCTTGAAAAGAGTTTGACGACATAAAAGTAGCCTTACCGAGTGCATGAGGACTCGTAACGCAAATGATAAATGGTTCAAAAGATATAAAAGATGCAACGCGGGTTTAAAAAGAAAAGAGTCCAACACGGAAATGCAAGAAGCCAAGAATCAGTGCAGTGGTGTGACACATTCACGGAGTTCGAAAACGATTAGGAACATAGAGTTTACCAGCAGCATAGGTTAGAAGATCCCGAGGGGTTTCTCACTCTTTATTTTAGTGTATACGCCAAAAGACAGCAGTATACAGCAAGTGCCCCATGCCAGCACCTGCTAACACTAGCCGGCAACGGTTGGCACGTGTTAGTACATTAAAATCAGAAAGTTTAGAAGCAGACTTGCTTACTTTATGGCTGACACCGGTGCCGGCACCGTTGGTTTCGGCTGGTGCCGGGAAAGGGTGTACAGAATGTGCCGGGAGTGGTAAATCCCTCGGAAGGTCTAGATATCCATCACAATCTAGTTATCCATCACTTTAATTATTCACTTAAATTGGCTTGAAGACCCGCTGAAAATGCGTTACATCGTTGTTCCGCTTTCACGAATAATCGATTTTCAAATAGTGGAATTTCCTTGTGATTTACTGTACTGAATTTTTGTTGTATGCTTTACGAGAAAGATTTATGATTTTTTTTCTGTTCAGGCACTAAGCAATCTTCACCAATTTCACCACTGCCCACTGAAAAGCTGCGTTTGTATTGAGATTAAAATTTCTCGCGTCATAGTAGAATTTACGTTGTGGGGACGGCCCGGGACGTTGTGGGGACGGTTGGGGATATTCTGAACGTCTTAAATAGAGCAGATAGTGAAAAAAAAAAAAAAAATCCCTTTGCAGTATCCAAATAATTCAGTGTATTCAATTAGATGACACAAAATTAAATCGGTTTTTCAGTTAAGTTTTAATGGATGGGTAGAGGGAGCCACTTTCAGATGTCAAAGCTTTGAACAACTTAGTATGCGTCGTTGAAAATATGAAGAGCGAACGAAGAAAACACTGGGGTTTCTTTGTAAAAGTTTGAATAAACAAGAGAAAAATCATATTTTCACCTACCTTCTTTTCATCTTGACGACCACGTGTTCCGAACCATCAATCCTCGCCCTCACAAACTCTCCATCTTCCCTCAGATCCACTTCCTTTCCTCCAAACAAAATCACAGTTAACGGCGACACTGCACTCACATTTTGCACTGCCCGCCAGCTACCGTGCGACGAATCATGGGAACCAAAGTAAGTCAAGAAATCGTCACTAGATGGCCTACTTATCACAGAGTTCGACTGAATGCGGATGTTTGCGCCGTCCACTCCATACAGCGAGACGGAGTTTTTGCGAAGCTGGTGCTTCTCAATAGTGCCGTGTTTAACTCTCGCTAGATAACTCTGCGTTCCGCTTAGCACAGTAGCCAATACGAGTTCGTCGTTCTTACTATTACAGTTTAAAAAGGGGCTGGAGGC
This sequence comes from Branchinecta lindahli, assembly GCA_023053555.1. Classification (NCBI taxonomy): domain Eukaryota; kingdom Metazoa; phylum Arthropoda; class Branchiopoda; order Anostraca; family Branchinectidae; genus Branchinecta; species Branchinecta lindahli. The sequence goes on from JAKZAO010000012.1 coordinate 9,739,155, forward strand.
TTCTTCAGGGGTGGATATCAGACTGGCCTCCACCATATGTTCCTTAACAAGTTCCTTCACCCCTGTTACATATTTGACAGCCGTTGCATCAATATCGGAGTCAAGTTTAATCGCGTCCTCTAGTTCGCCTGACTGGAGCCAATCTAGAAGTTTAATAACGGCAAGGATGTCACTGTCTGCTGAGAATCCTTTTTTCCTTCTCAATATTTCCACACGATTTTCAAGCGTTTCAAAGAAAAGGTCTTTGCCTGAGCTCATGGCAGTAGTAGCAGTCAGCACCGGATCAAGACAGCTGAAAATAAAAAATAAATTCAAAGACCAGTGAAACAAAGTTAATTCGTTTGCACCACCCATAATGATAAACCCATGGTCAGGGTACTTGCAAGACATAAAATACAATAATTGGATTTTTGGAGTTAAAGCGGTATCTAATACTACGGTTGCTTTGTAGAAGCGACAATAGCCAAATTTGCAATTTCAGAATTCACCAAAAAGAAATACTTATTTCTAGTCACGTAACAAGTGCCAAACTTCTTCCACCAATCTGAAAATAATCCTAGGCTCTGGTGTTCGAGATGATGAAAGTGAAATGACTCTTTCAGATACTACGATCGGGACCGTGGTGCCTAAATATCAAATACCACGGTAACTGCAAACACGACTTTAGACCGTGGTAGCAGATACCACGGTTTCTGCAAAAACGCTAATGCTCAATCCAATTTTTTCCTAAAATTTGTATTTTTATTTTTCATACATGAATATTTGTAGGCCATACTGTTAATATATGTAAAGCTTGTGTAGGTGTATAGTATAACTCAAATGTATATGTATATGCGGTAAATTGAGATACATGCGTATAGTGTTTTGAATATAAGTTGGTATTTCAAAAAAAAGAAACCAACCGGCGCGGGAATACAGTAAGAACGGATAATGATAAGAACTATTATCTACCCGCACCCTTCGTCAAGCAAATCTCCGCGTCCGTGTTATGTAATCACTGGGCGAATGTTTATACTCGAGACCTTACATACCCAATGTTTTGCGACCACCGCAGTGGTTGTGTACAGAATGTAGCAGTTACGTAAGAAAGCAGAGGTGTCGGGTACAGCCAGGGCTGGTTACCGAAAGTATCTATCATTCATCCTTGAATGTATCCCTAAGTATCTCTAATTATTCCAATGTGTCTTTAAGTGTCCCAAAGTGGCTCTAAGTATCTCAATCAGGGGCGTCACCTTAGGGAGAGGGCCCCAAGAAAATTTTTCGAGAATTAGTGGTATAGAGTTGTGCGAAAAAGTAGCATGTAGTAGTAACTTTTGCCACTGCATGCTACTACTGGCAAACTGGATGCTATTACAGCAAGATTGGATGCTATCGGATGCTACTACTTCAGATTAACCCAGTCGGGTGAGGCGTGTTAAATCAAAGTATTCCATACTACTACATACCAATACATGCACATTTTAGTAAACTACATAGTCAAAGAATTTTTCATCGGGGAAGGGACGCCTCCCGCGAATGTTGTCGGCCAGTCGGTAAAAAAAAATAACCGAGTCGGCACGAAGCGCCGCGGTTTTTAGTAAAACAGTTGATTTATTCATGAAAACAGTCGGTTTTTCTCAAAATCAGTCGATTTTTCATTAAAACGCTGTTTTTTTTTAAATCGTCGGTTTCCGTCAAAACTGTAATTGTTTTCTTGAAAACGGTAGTTTTTCTCTGCAAAAAAAGTCGGTAGAAAATGACCAGCCAGTCGGTAAATACCTTGTCCCCCCCCAAACATTTTGGCTAGGAACGCCTCTGATCTCAATGTGCCTCGAAATATCCTAGTAGCTTATCTCTACAGATCACAAAGCATCTCCAACTTCCCTTGAAATACCTCGAGTTTCGGGTAAGTATCAATCATTCGGGTAAGTAAGATACTGGAATCAACGCCTCGCTCACGTAGTTTGACCTATCCCGAAGTATCTCAATGTATCTCGAAGTGGCCAAAAGGATCTCGATGCATCCCAAAGAAGCTCTAATCATCTCAACGAATATCTAAGTATCCCAAAGTATCTTCGTTCACAATATAATGTAGCTCGAACACGCCGGTTCTTGTGACCTACCCCGTGGGGTACAGCTCATAGAGCTCATTCGGGTGGGATTGTCTTAGTCGGGGCAACAGTGCCTGTACTGTACAAATTGAGAGACGGATGTTCTACTTCAAAGTCGCATTGTAAATTCTTGGGTACAGTTAGGCTTAGGTAAACGTAATCGGCTCTAAAAAGAAGATGAAAGACAGACACCGGACAGCCGGAAAAAAAATCCTGAGAATCCGGCGGAAACCAGAAATTTACTCAACTGGAAACAATTATGCAGAATATCGAGCTTAAATAGCGGTCCTAGCGCAGGTCCGTGGTCTGGGCTCAATGCTTGAGCAAGAAATATTAAAGGACACATCGTACTTAGGATATTAATTCATCCTACTTCAGTAGTATTTACATCCATTCTCGTTCCCGAGATTCTACTCTTCGTAAGTGTATCCTATCTCCTCTATGGCTCTACAATGATTATCAGCTTGTCCCGTTTGTTCTCTTTACCTGACGCGTCAGGCTCCCAATCATTGTTTCTGAGAAGCTTAGTGATCAGCAGACCAGTTATGCAAATTTTTCACTACTGTCATCCAAAGCAATGGACATGGACAGATGCTAAAAACAACCGAAGCCTTGTGTAATTTGGTCGGGTTTGGTCAATCGACCTTGTGTCTCCGGCTTAACCCTATGTATGATAATTTTGTAAAGAAGCGTAAATTAAAACCTTGAACCTTGCTATTTTTTATTTATTTATTTATAACCCATTTTTTGGTAATAGCGGAGTAAAATTTAACAAAATAAAACTTAAATATTAAAACACTGAACAAATCAAAATAAATAAACATGGCTGCAATCTTCACATACACTTTAACAGACACTTAATACACTTAAAATTTTGACACTGACACTAAACTGTTCAAGGAGGCACACTCGTGCCTCTTTAAAGAGGCGAACCACGACAATGTTAAGCGATCTTCGGTTCCAGTGGTCGCAGAGGGATGGGGAGGGATGCATTTCGTAGCCCGAGCTCCAACTAAGAAACCTGCCTAATTTCATCCCCCTCCGACTTTTCCTTCATGGGGAAAATCTGGCCGAAAGTTTCGACCCCCCAACCCCACCCCCCCTTTAACGTTGTCCGATCGGGCTGAAATTCACAAGTTAAGGTCCCCTAGGGCCCAGGAGCTTATCCGCGAAATTTCAGCTCGATCCGATAACTCCTTCCCTGTTTTCCAGAAACCCCGCATAGCCACTTAATGTTCATGTTCTCCTTTTGTTTTTTTTTCGCCACGCCTACAGGTCACAGCCGACATCGGATCTGGGTGTACGAAGACTCATTCGACGCGGAATTCTCCGAGTAATTTTGCTTGAAAGTTTCGTCGGAAAATCTTAACCCCCCGATTTTCTAGCTTAGAAAAACCCCTTTTCCCCATAAGAGCCCATGTTAAGTTTTTTGTTGTTAAAAGTTTCGAATTTCAACATTCAAGTACATCAAAATGATCAGCTCGACATGGTGAGACTGACTGAAAGCTTCAAAAAATTCTGTCTTAATCCGTAAAATTTTTATTTGAGAAAAATGACAGAAACCCTTTTTTTTTTCTGCCATGCCTACAGGTCACAGCCGACATCGGATCTGGGTGTACGAAGACTCATTCGACGCGGAATTCTCCGAGTAATTTTCCTGGAAAGTTTCGTCGGAAAATCTTAACCCCCCGATTTTCTAGCTTAGAAAAACCCCATTTCCCCATTAGAGCCCATGTTAATTTTTGAAATTCTTAAAAGTTACGAATTTCAACATTCAAGTACATCAAAATGATCAGCTCGACATGGTCAGACTGACTGCAAGCTTCAAAAAATTCTGTCTTAATCCGTAAAATTTTTATTTGAGAAAAATGACCTTAAATTTTTCCGAAGCCAAGAGCGGGGGGTTAGGGGGGCGGCAGCCCCCCACAACAAAAAACCTGTACAAAAGAGTCTTTAAAAGCGGGGGGGTTGGGGGGCGGCAGCCACCCAACTTCCTCTCCTAATTCCTGTACGAGGAGTACAGGAATTATTAACTTACATCCACCATGGATTGTAGAAAAACGTACAGAAATAATATGAAAAAAACTTCGTTTTCTTAAAGAGTTAAAGAGGCTGCGTCCCAAAGTCGAACCTTAAAACGTACAGGAATTAGGAGAGGCAGTTGGGGGGCTGCCGCCCCCCAAACCCCCCGCTTTTAAAGACTCTTTTGTACAGGTTTTTTGTTGTCTAACCCCCCGCTCTTGGCTTCGGAAAGGCCCTCTTTTAATTAACAAAAAATTGAAATGAATGAATAATGGAATAACTTCGAAAAATGTTAAACACAAGAGGACAGGAGAACCATTGCGCCGAAACTAGTAATTAGTAACAATGAAGTTGACCACTCCATTTACATTTTAACATAATTTTTGAAACTGTTTCCCAGACACAGAGCACACAAGCTAAGAGCTGGGGGTGGGGGTAGGGTAGCAAACAAAAACCTGTTTTGTATTTTTTGTTAATTAAAAGAGGGCCTTTCCGAAGCCAAGAGCGGGGGGTTAGGGGGGCGGCAGCCCCCCACAACAAAAAACCTGTACAAAAGAGTCTTTAAAAGCGGGGGGTTTGGGGGGCGGCAGCCCCCCAACTGCCTCTCCTAATTCCTGTACGTTTTAAGGTTCGACTTTGGGACGCAGCCTCTTTAACTCTTTAAGAAAACGAAGTTTTTTTCATATTATTCAGGAATAAAGAACTGGCTAATGATGTCGTGGGCAGGCAGGGCAGGATGTTGGTGGAGGGTGAGCAGATTTGAATGACAATGAAGAAGTGTATTGATGCTATCCTGAACATTAAAATTTGAAACTAATTTGCGATTACGGAATGATTTTGGGAGATACATAAAAAATTCTCGCCGTTACAGGAGGATTCGTTCCTCGGAGAATCACGGGGAACAGCGAGAATAGAGGGAGTCACTCCACGCGGACTCCGCGGACGGAAAACAGCGAGAACACGGGGAATGCTTCCAAAATGAATTTTGTTCGAAAAATGAAGTTGACGAAATTAGTCTGGATCCACTTTATTTTTTTGGTTTTGTTTATTCTGATTATTTTTTATTAATTTTACATCGCACAACCCCCCAGCAGAAATGTATTCCCCTCCTAATCTGAAAGGGAGTCCTTTTGATGATGGTGATGACAATCGGAGCATTCCCCGTCCGTGGGGACTCGCGAGAATACGGAGAGTGAGTCCCTGGGACAAACCGAAACGCGGGGACTCCTCAAGTGGAGTCCTCGGGGAACGGCGAGAATACGCCTATAAGGTAGTCAACCATCTGAGAACATCTTTGCAGAAACACTATGTAGTGCGAGGTGGAACCAGAAAATGTGGAACCAGAAAAAAAATGAAAAAAATGCTCATATGGAATAATACGATGGTAATTTCGAATAATTTGAAGAGCTTTTTTTAATAATTTTCCACACAAATTCTTGTGAAGTTAACAAGGTCAAATCCTCGTCAAGCGGCGACAAACTTCACGCTACAGACTTTGTGATAAACTTTATGAACGCTGTCTATATACAAGGCTGTACAAGGATATACAAGGATATACAAGGTTGTGTTGCTTAAATAGGTCGATATTCTTCCTAGAAGTTCTATTTATAACTGGAGAGAGAAGCCACCCTCCCCGACCCTCTTCCTCTGGACATCTGACAAGTTAATAGGCCTAATTCCAATGCAGATGGGCTGACGCCTAAAAGAATTTAAATGTTGCATCAAAGTCTGGCCTTTGAAACAAATTAGATTTCTCAAATACGATAACAGAGTGACATGGACGAAGAAGCAAAAGGGAAACATAATTCCACTTAAAATGAGTAAACACTGAGGAACGAAGTAATCAGCTTAGGAAAGAGACGGTTCAGGAACAACATCTTTGGTGAAAAAAGAAAGAGAGTTATAAGGTGTACTTTCGCCCTTTCCCGGGGAAAGTTTTATTTGAAGTTTATTGAACTAATTGGGAAGTCTAGGGGACCTTGAAGATAGGCGGTGTCACTTCCCGGCTACTCCCCGGTTGGAAAGCCAAACAAAACAGGAGGAATCAATGTATAAACTACATTTTGTTCAAATGTATACTTTCATTGCATTGCCGTTGTGGAGAAAACGTAGTGATGAACTTGCGGTTCGTTGATTTGTATGCCTAGCAAAATGCTTCTTCTTCCAAATTGTTGATTTGAACAATCGAGTAGCGAGGAAAAAAATGTCTAGAGACGTCTGTTGATTTAAATGCCATCTACCGGTGAAGAACAAATTCAGATAAAGTTCCTTCGCGGCGTCGCCTACTGACAATAATTTTGTTAATTCCGGTAGGTGTCGTTAGTTGAACGGCACAATACTCGAACGAAGAACAGAAGGAAGTAAAAGAGCAGCACTTGAAAATTATTCCTCTGTGAGAAATAGGCTACTGAAATAAACCTTTTCGGCAAGTATGTTGCTTGATAAGTTGCCTGGTATGGATTTTAGTGTTTTCTTCGGCGACCGTTCACCGTAAGGGGACGTTCAAATAAGCGTAAGTACGAACATGCCAGCTTCAGATTCCCAAAACTGATTTATGAAGGCTTCTTCGATTCTGGAAAAATTTGCAAAATTACACTATTCGAAAACTTCATAATAATTGAAATTAACCGACAGATGTTTCTCGTTACCAATCATATCCCACGTCAATCAAGACCACAGCAACTCCTTCTAACCAAACCTAACATCTATTCCTCATGGAACCAACGACGCCAGCAGCTCCCCAAATCGACTCCCCATCGATTCCGAAAAGGCTTATTTTTTTCAATCAATCAATCAATGTTATTTAGACCTTAAGAGCACTAGGCCAGCACGGGTAGAAATTGAAAAAAAAACAATCACAAACACTACGAATAAAACACAAACTAAGAAACAAAAAAAATGAAACGAACATCAAATTAAGTATGACTTTAGGTATCTTTCTGAAGATTCTATTGGCGGGAAGAAGCTTGAATAACCTTTTGATGGGTCCATCATTTTTTATCATGTTGACGATAATCGGGGCTTTCACTGCCCACAGTGAGCGTGTTCCACCCTTCTAACCATAGTAACCATTAGGTACTATTTTCGTTCCAACCTCGTAAAAAGTTACTACGCCGACCGTTCCAACCTTCTCATAAAAGTAACTAATAGTAACTATTTGCTTATACGCTCGGGAGCGTAGTTAGCGTGTTAACTACGATCTCTGTCACGTGATTGGCCCGATCAGCCCGCGGCACGATATTTTGCCGAAAAGAGAAAATTGCGTTCCAGCCCTGACGCCAAGACGCCAAGATTCGTGACGTCATGCGTAGTTATAACGGTGAAGTGTGGGTGGAACACGTGGGTGGAACGGTGAGGGTGGAACAGCCCGCGGGAGAAACAGATATGCGAGTAAACTGCTGTGGGAGTCCCCCCGGACCTTTAAAGGATACCTTTGGAGAGAGAAACAAGGAGGCTGTCCTCGGTTTCTAAAGTAGGTCGATCTACCCTGAACTTACCTTCCCCGTATAGACCATTTTCTAGCCGCGAATGAATTTGAAAAACACGCTCTCCATTATCAATATAGGCTCAAAAGTATATCCCTTCTTCTAACCACGTACAAAATAGATACCTTGGAGAAACGGAAACTGGGCCTATGCCTCGAGATCGGTAAAAACTTATTTCGGACCCGAGTTTCTACCTCGAGATTCAAGATTCCACACAGTAATTTCAGGAACTGCGGGGTGGATCCCGGGTATCGTGTGGCAGGCATGTCTCATTGACGGGTCCAGACCGGATCCCCGGAAACTTTCGGCGATTTCGAGGGGGGAGGAGTACAAGAAATCTCGCGGCACACTTAAAGTGTTGGGATTTAACGCGCTTAGGGCGGGGAGATCGGGACGGAACTTGTTGGGCAGAACTTACATCGGCTATCGAATTACCATTTACCGGATGGAGCTTGGTATTTGGCAGGAACACATGTCTTAGGCGTTCCATTGACACGTCCAGACCGGTTTCCGAGCACTGAGGAGGGAGTTGGGGGGGGGGCGGGTAAATCTTGGTGCACTTGCACATTTAAATGTTGGGATCGGGGCGGAAATTCAACGACAAAAAGGTCACGAGCCTGTTTGTGCCATTTATACAGATCCATACCAGATCAGGATACGGGGGAATTGAGGGGGGTTCAAAACTTGGTGTGTGGGACTATCATGACGTATACACCTTCAATTTACAGATCCGACCACTGTGAGGGATTTAGTGGGGGAGGGGACCTTGGAAGAGTCATCCGACCTTGACAGGACCAACCTCAGCTGATATATGTTTCCCGCCATGACCCTTGGGGCTTTATTGGGAATAAATTCATTCATTCATGCTAACTACCCTTGCAAGTGCCGTATGAACTTTCAGCTCTCGTTTTGAATTTTTTATAGTTTCATAGGGGCACCGGGTTCGCCCGCGTGAACTATAGTATGTATTATAGTATTTCGTATGAAGAGGCATTGACTAAACTAGGTATTCCTAAATTAAGTGACCGGAGAAATAATCTATCAAAAAAATTTGGAGCAAAATTAATGTGTTGTCCTCAGACCGTCCGTCTATTCCCCCCTCCCCTCCCGCCGTCTGTGCGTCGGTCTGAGAGGAACACTGGCAATCAATTTTCTCCATATCCGGCTAATTCCTCTTCCCAATTTTTACATAGTTTAGTTCCGTCATTTATTTCTGGTAAAATTTTGTAAGTGTATTAGTAAATTGTTCCGCTTTTGTGTTTTGTAAATATTATTGTTTTTTCCTACTCTAGCTTTATTTTTGAACTATTTGGAAATAAATGTGATTGATTGATTGATTGGACAAGAATCCGCGGGAAAAGGGTTCATGGCGCGCAGCACCTGTATGCTCTGTTTCTTCAAAATACCTCCGACCATGCGAGAGTATACCTCCTTTCTCCGTTCCGCTCGAATAAAAATCCGTGGCATTTATGTCCTGAATCTCCTTTTCAATATCCATCGCTTTGTAAGGCAATGACCAAAAAATGGTATTTTTGAAACAAGTTCCAGAAAACAGCGTCCGACGCTCGAGTAATAAAGCAACTGATGCTTGGGTCCTCCCGCGCGTCAGAATTAGCAGACAGACAGACGGACGGACAAACATTTTTCTTGCAATGCCAGAAGCTTCATAACAGATAACACAAGGATGCGCGGTTTCAACAGATAATGCTTAAGAGAGGTAACACTTCGGGTTTTATCTGTTGTGTTTCAAAATGTTATGCATAATAATCGTTACCATCAAGAAAAGCCGAAAAACCACCTAAGAGCATCTACTGAGTTTTCCGACATCATGACGATAAACAATAAGGTCAGTAGGTGCTTTTGGTTGTTTTTTTGGCTCTTCCTAGCAAACCTTGTTGTGCATAACATTTCATGCATAATAGTTGCGTTTTTGCTGATACCGTGGTATCAGATATACGGTCTACAGTCGTTTTTGCAGTTATCGTGGTATCTGATACCACGGTCAAAAGGCGTTTTTGCAGTTGTAGTGGTATCTGGCCAGTTACCGTGGTAACATATATTCAGATATCACGGTCCGGCCGTAGTATCTGGCCGTGGTATCTGGAAAACGCATCTCACTTTTACCAAATTTTGTCAAATTGGTGAGAAAGAAGTGCAGCACTTGGCGATGTAACTGGATATCAGTTTTTATTTTGGGATGACTTCGAAAAGTGGAATTTCGGCAATAGTCGTTTTTGCAGTGGACCGTATATCTGATACCACGGTAACTGCAAAAACGACTAATTGCAAATCCAGTTACCGTGGTAACAGATACCATGGTATCCGCAAAAACGCAACTAATGTTTTCAAACACAACAGATAACATCCCAAGTGTTATCTGTTACGCACTGTTTGTTGAAACCGCGCATCCTTGTGTTATCTATTATGAAACTTCTGACAGGGTAGTTCCCAGGAGGTACTAAAAAAGTCCGTCCGTCCGTTATATTACGTTTACTGGAGTAACGATTTCTTCTCTTGGTGTTTATGAGTGTTATTTTGTATTTTATTTTGTTTTATTTATTTTGTTTTATTTATTTGTATCCACACCATGGTCAAGTCATTCATTGATTATCTGGTACATCATTGCCGGACAAATCCGTTGAGCTGGAAATCCGGACAGCAACAAGAACTAACGTTCCAAAAATGAATGTTCCCAGAAAACACCTAATAGCCAGAAATGTCTCCAGGGACAATAAGAGTAATGGAAGAAGAGAGCCATTAGGAATAAGACTTAATATAAAGATTTACGGTTGGGGGAAATTAAGTTATATAGCTACTCTGCAGCCTAGCTACAAGCTGAGTGCTGAAAGCATAAAAAGAGAAGTACCCGCTTGCACCTTACCTTACCTTAAGGCGCGTTCTCACCGTTCCCCCGGGACTCGTCAGGGAATCGAGGGGAAAGATGATAATAGATGGAGTCACTCCGTGCGGACTCCGCAAACGGAGAAAAACGAGAACAAAACAGATTTTGTTCGAAAAAAAATATCCACGTTATGGGCTTTTCAGGAAAGGTCATGGTCCACTTTATTTTCACTTTTGTTTCTTCTGATTGCTTTTACGTTGCTTTTACTTGATTTATATTTTCATTGGTAAAAAAAAATCATAACCACAATGATATTTTTCTCAAAATATTTTTTATCCAACAATTAAACTAAATAGCCTACTGATCTCACAAATTCTTATTAATCATCCCATTTGTTTTCACAAGCAAATTCCAAAATCGACTCCCCACCGAATCTGAAAGGCAGTCCATTTTTGGGATCTTAAAACGTAAGTGGAGGGATACCTATGACATCGCAAAAGTTGTCCGTCTGTCCGTCCGTCCGTCTGTCCGTCTGTCTGTAAGCACGATAACTCTCGAAGGCAGTGAGATATTTTGATAAAACTTGCTGTGGGGATTCTTTGGGTCAAGAGTAAGGTCGAGTTCGTAGATGGGCCCTGTAGCTTTACATTTAGGGGTGGGGGAGGGGGTTTAAATTAAGGGGCAAGCAAATTTTTTTTAAACAGCTAATGTGATAGTCGATTATGGGGTAAGAAGACACGTTGAACACGAATATAACAAGAGCTGTAAGCTTATATGGCACTTGCAAGGGTTGAGATGTATTATTTGATCAAAAGTAATTTTCGACTGTGCGGTTCAGATGCGCACTTTAAGGGAGCTAGAGAAAAAGTATATTATCGTTGAACTTGGCTGTAATGATGCGCACTTTAAAGGCACGAGAAATTCATCTGTAAGGAAGACCCTTGAGGCAAAAACGATAGCAGGCACTTAGGGATCATTGATATATACGTATGATCAGAAGTATTTTTTTTTTCCACTAATTTGCGCACTTTAAGGGTGCAAGAAATTTTTTTGTTTGCAAAACCCTTGTGGGACAACTGATCATGGGTTCAGATGTATCGTTTGATAAAAAGTACTTTTCGACCTTGCGGTTAAGATGCACACTTTAAGGGAGCTAGAACTTCATTTGTAAGCAAAACCCTTGTGGCAAAAATGATCATGAGCTCATGGGGATCATGGAAATGCATATTTTGCTTAAAAGTATTTTTCTTAATTTGCGGTCATGATTGGTACTTTAGGGAATGGTCGGATTTGAAAAGTGGCGATTTCTAAGCCAATCTTGTCGAATTTCTAATATTCCAGCCAAATTTCATCGTCCTAGCACATCTGGAAGTACCTTAATTCGCGATCACCGGAATTCCGGACCCGCCCCTCAAACTCCCCCCACAGTCGCCGGAGCCAATCCGGTTCAGT